>JAZKJV010006482.1:0-600000 GCA_037367405.1 Ottelia alismoides
GATTTTAAGAATTTACAGGGTAAGTGATCAATTTTATACATATATGTACAGTGGATTTTTGGTGTGATGTGAATATTCCTCAAACTTATTTGACACAAGGTTTTTCAAACAATTTTTGAAGACCATAGTCCAAAATAATTTTTACAAACATTTTTACAAACATGTACACTCATTTGAAAATCATTTTGCAATCGGTTTTCAAAACAGTATATATAGGTTTTTTCAAATATTTTTTTTGCAACCATTTTTCAAACCATTTGCAAATCATTTTTCAAACATTTTATTTCACACAAAGAACATAAATTTTACAAACCACACCTTTTTACACAGGTTGAAAACATGTAACAAAATATTTTCAAAATAGTTTTCAATAGATGTTCACAAAGATTTTCAAACTATTTTTCAAACATTTTGCAAAAAACATTTTCACCTGATTTACTAATCAATATATACAAAAAGAATTTTGAGGAATAATCACATCTTTTTATTAAAGGTTTTTAATGAATTTTTAAAGGATTTTTAGCCATATTATTAAGGAATATACGAAAGTACGAGTTATGGCTAAAGTATATACGTAGTATATACGACCCCCCTATACTTAGCTTGAGCTATGTCCTCATAGATCGGAGAGAAAAGAGAAGACATAACTCGTACTAAGTATAGGCAAGTCCAAAGATTAAAGAATAAATGAAGGAATCAACGAATGAGAAGTCGACCGTCCCCCCTATACTTAGGATCAAATAATCCTAAGTATAGCAGACTGTACACAACGCAGGGAGGGTCAAGGGTGGGAATGAACAGATCGTACTCAGATTGTCTCCCCCTATACTTAGGGTAAGATATCCCTAAGTATAGACAAGAAGAGGAGACAATGGAGAGGATCGAAAAGAATAGAACAACTCGGGGTGCACACCCCCCTATACTTAGGACAAAGTACGTCCTAAGTATGGAAAACTGTCTACAAGGGCGGCACCTTTTTGATAGATAAAGAGGATAGAACAGGAAAAGAAGAAAAGAAGAAAAGAAGAAAATAAATCAACGGACACAGAGTGATATGAACAGATGGATCTGTACAGCGGAAGAGAGAATTTGATCACCATGTATGAGATGTAGATGATGAGAGTCAAAGGACACATCTCATACCAAAAGAATGGGGGCAACGTCAATGGTCGGTGGATCATGATCAAGATATAGTTTCAAGCGTTGACCATTGACGCGGAAGGTAGCGGAAGATGACGGTTCTGATATGTCGATGCTGCCATTGTCATGTACCTTCCTGACCACATACGGTCCTTTCCACTTGCTCTGTAATTTTCCTGGGAATAATTTCAGCCTGGAATCAAACAACCATACTCTCTGATCTGGCTCAAACTGTTTATGGCTGATATGCGAATCATGCCATGTCTTCACTTTTTCTTTGTATTGTAGGCTGTTGGAGAAGGCTGTATCTCTCAATTCTTCCAGGGCTGCCAATTCTGCTCTTCTCTGGTCTCCTATACTCTCTGGATCTAGAAGCAACTCAGTAACTGCCCAAAAAGATTTGTGCTTGATTTCCACTGGCAAATGGCACGGCTTGCCATAGACGAGACGAAAGGGAGATGTCCCCAATGGGTTCTTGAAAGATGTCCGATAGGCCCACAAGACCGAGTCCAAAAGCTGTGACCAATCCTTTCGGTCTGGGCGAACAACTTTCTGCAAGATAGTCTTTATCTCCCTATTCGATACTTCGGCTAGACCATTAGTCTGAGGGTGATAAGGAGTGGCAACCCGATGGTCAATACCTAACTCGTCAGCAAGGGCCCTAACTTTGTCATTGATGAAATGAGACCCCCCGTCAGAAATCAAAACTCTAGGTACCCCGAACCGTGAAATGATATTTTTCCTCAAGAATTTACATACGGTTTTTGCATCTGCGGCTCGGGCGGGGATGGCCTCAACCCATCGACTGACATAATCTACAGCGAGCAAAATATGCTCGAATCCCTGACTCTTAGGAAATGGGCCCATGAAATCAATCCCCCATGCATCAAAAACCTCACAGAAGTGAATGGGTTGCATGGGCATCATGTCTCTCTGTCCGCAGGTTCCCATTTTCTGACAGTCAGTACATCCCTTCACGAACTCATCAGAATCCTTGAAGAGAGTAGGCCACCATAGGCCGGATTGAAGCACCTTTTGTGCTGTCCTTTTTTCCAGAATGATGTCCTCCTGCCTCAAGCTTGTGGCAGTATGTGAGGACGCTATGCTGCTCTTCTTGAGGAATGCACCTCCTCCAGATACTATCCCCTCCTTCATGATAAAGGACCGGATCCTCCCAATGGTAAAACTTGGCCTTAGCTAGGAAGGTCTCAAGTTTCTGCCTGGGCCAACCCTGAGGGACTGTCTTGGCAACAAGATAGTTTACAAAGTCGGCATACCATGGGAGTGAGGTGACAGCTAAGATCGCCTCATCTGGAAATGTCTCTGAGATAGGTGCGCTGGGCTCAGATTCCTCAAGATTCTCCAATCTGGAGAGATGATCCGCCACCACATTCTTGACTCCAGGCTTATCCTTAATTTCAATATCAAATTCCTGGAGTAGAAGGATCCATCTGGTGAGACGTGCTTTGGCATCCTTCTTGGCCATTAAATACCGGATGGCGGTATGATCAGTGTATATTGTCACTCTAGATCCAAGAATATATGATCGATACTTATCAAGAGTAAAAACTACGGCCAGCATCTCTTTCTCAGTCACAGTGTAATTCCGCTGCGCGGCATCCAAAGTCCGGCTGGCGTAGTGGATGGCAAAAGGTAAACCATCCCTCCTCTGTCCAAGCACAGCCCCAACGGCAAAATCTGAAGCATCCGTCATGATCTCGAATGGGAGAGACCAATCGGGTGGCTGAAGGACAGGAGCTGAAACAACCATATTTTTGAGAGTCTCAAATGACTCAAGACACTTATCATTAACAATAAACTCGGTGTCTTTGGTCAGCAAGTCAGTTAGCGGTCGGGCAATTCGACTGAAGTCCTGAATGAACCGTCGGTAGAAACCGACATGCCCCAGAAAAGACCGTAACTGACGCAGATTGGACGGCGGGCTGAGTTTCTTGATGATGTCCACCTTAGCCGGATCGACCTCCATGCCCCTGTTGGAGACGATATGACCAAGGACCGTCCCTTGAGTCATCATGAAATGACTCTTCTCCCAGGATAAGACTAGATTAACCTCTATGCAGCGCTTCAGCACACAGTCTAGGCAGTCAAGACAAGCGTCGAACCCGTCACCATAGACCGAGAAGTCATCCATGAAGACCTCTAAACAGTCACCCACCATATCCGAGAAGATGGACAACATGCACCTTTGGAATGTCGCTGGAGCGTTACATAGACCAAAGGGCATCCGTCTGAAAGCATAGGTCCCAAACGGACAGGTGAATGTCGTTTTCTCCTGGTCTTCGGGCGCAATGGCCACTTGATTATATCCAGAGTACCCATCGAGGAAACAGTAATGGCTCTTCCCAGCTAACCGCTCGATAATCTGATCAATAAATGGTAGCGGGAAGTGATCCTTCTTGGTGGCCTCATTCAATCGTCTGTAGTCCACACAGACCCTCCAAGAAGTTGGTACTCTGGTAGCGATCTCCTCTCCGGACTCATTGATAACTGTAGTGATACCCGTCTTCTTGGGTACCACATGAAGTGGACTAACCCATTTGGAGTCGGAGATGGGATAGATAAAATCAGCGCTCCACCACTTGGAAATTTCTTTCATGACTACGTCTCGAAGATTCGGGTTCAGCCGTCGTTGGAACTCACGCGACGGCTTAGCGTATCTTCAAGATAGATGTGGTGAGAGCAAAGCTTTGGGCTCAACCCCTGGAGATCAGCTATACTCCAACCGATTGCCTTGCGGTTTCTTTCAAGAACCTCCATCAGACGGGATTCTTGTTCTCCAGTCAAATCTGCTGAGATAATGACTGGGTGCATTTCTGGCTCTCCAGCAAGGAATCTGTACTTCATAGAATGCGGCAGAGGTTTCCTTTCAGGACAACTGGGAGGTGGCAGATCTGGCTTCTGATATGACTGTGTAAAGGCTACCAGGTCTGCATGGGAGAACTCTCGCTCTGTATGAATTTCTGACGAAGGGCGGCCTGATGGATCATCAATAAACTGCACTGGCTCGCACTCTGTCATGGCTGTCGGCTCTGAAGGAATCAGACAAGGCAAATAATCATCAAAGTCATCCCAGTCAATGTCTGAATCCGAGGGATCAGAAGATGATGAGCAAGATTGAAATTCCTCAGCACCACTCATCACAACACTGTCAGCCTCAAAAATATCCTCATCCAGGAATGCGCTCTCCCGGCTCTCGACTGCCATGAGCTTGAGTTACAGTGAATCTGTAGGCAAGGCGAGGGTCGGTGCTACAGGATCTTTCCAGTTGGATTCATCATCAGTCATCTCGAAATCACAAACCTGGTGGATGTCTAGCTCCTCTGTCATCTGCTCTGCTTCGCTGGACTGTTCGGAGCATTCTGCCTCTCTGGCTCTGATCTCTTCGATCGTCTCTATTTGTATGGTTTCGCCTTCTACGCGAAAGCATACCTTCCCACTATCATGGTCGGTCACCGCCTTGGCTGTGGCCAAGAATGGACGTCCGAGAATGATGGGGGCATCAGTTACCGCCTCAGGGATCTCCATGTCCAACACAACGAAGTCCACGGGGAATTTCAGGCCCTGAATGGTAACGACCACGTCTTTCAATAATCCCTTCGGCCTCTTAATCGACCTATCAGCAAACTGAAGGACGGTTCTGCTTCGAAGAAGAGGGCCAAACTCGAACTGCTTGAGTAAGGCTGCCGGAAGGAGGTTAATTGAAGAGCCGCTGTCTAATAGCGTACGATCAAACTGCTGCTCTTGAATCTCGCATCTGACATAGGGAGCTCCTGCGTCTGGTCGCTTGGCTGGCAATGTGTTCTGAATGGCGCAGCAAGTGTTATGCGTGAGCATATGGATTTGATCTCTGTGCCTCTTCCTTCTTCGGACAGTAGTTGTTTCTTTCAGATTCTTCTTGAAGAAGGGAATATGCTCAAACGCTTCTCGTAGAGTCAGCTGAATATGAAATCTGTCAATCATCTCGTTGCCGAACTCTACCTGTTGGTTCTTTTTGGGATTTTCTTTTCTATTCCCCTTCGCTCGGCGGAGTGCCTCAGGGAAGGGGATGGTAGGTGCCTCCTCAGATGGAGGACTCGGAATCGGTCTCTGTGCCTGTGAAGATGGAGAATCCATACAATAATCATCATTCAACACATATGGATCCGCAATTTGAACAGAAACCTTTCCTTTATTCATATTTTTGTTTTTGTTTTTCTCCCCACAGTCTCTCGATACAAAATGTGGTGAAGTCACAGAAGTTGGCTCAACAAAAGTAGATGTGGTGGCCTCAGTACCACCACCAGCACCGGTCTTTGCGGTATCAGCACCGCGCTCTGGTTCATCTCCCAAAATGGTGGCATCAGCACCACCGTCTGCATCCGGTATCACGACGGCATCAGCACCGTCATCCTGGGCTCCATCATTGGTGGCATCAGCACCACTGTCTTCCACATCATCTGTTGCGGCATCAGCACCGCTCCTCTGCTCCTCTGGCGCTCCTGATTCTGCATTTGGCTGTCGCTCAGGAAGAGGCGCCGCCGGCTGGTATCCTACCGCTCCTAGTAGTCACAAAATCAGCATCATTCACAAAAGAAGACATAGCATTCAAATTGTCACTAGGAGAGGCACCCTCTATGAACTCTACCTGCTCAGATTTTCTTTTGAAATTATTAGGGTTTGGTTCGATCTGAGCGGGTATGGCGGCTTTGCCTTTGATAATATCCCGCATCTCTTGCCGGAACTCATCCATTTCTTGCCTGAAAGATGCTCGCTGTTCAGATAGCAAGCGGGCAAGATCGTCAAGGGCTGGGTTCTCATAGGCTGGACCCTGAGAACCGGATGTCTGTCCTGCTGGAAATGGGGCTGCTGCTGCTGGTATTGCTGCTGATATTGGAGGGGA
The DNA here is from genome assembly GCA_037367405.1 of Ottelia alismoides. Lineage (NCBI taxonomy): Eukaryota > Viridiplantae > Streptophyta > Magnoliopsida > Alismatales > Hydrocharitaceae > Ottelia > Ottelia alismoides. Next base: position 6,041 of record JAZKJV010006482.1, read on the forward strand.
GGCTGGGCATAAAATGCTGAGGCGGCTGACGCTGCCTCCACTGCTGTCCCTGATAGGCGGGACGAGGACCACTGTGGTACTGTGGGTTGGTTGTACTGGGGCTGCTGGTGTTGTTGTTGTGGCTGGCCGCTCTGCTGTCCTTGAGCAGGAGAGTGCTGTTGGGATGTGGATCCACCATTACCCCAACGGAATCCGGGGTGATCCCTGCGAATCGCTGGCTGCGGGTATCGGTCATACCAAATCCCGTTGACTTCCATCAACGGTTCCTGCTCGAAGGAGGGGTGGAGGAAGAACTGCCAGCGGCTGCTCTGGCTGATAAACCACCATCTGAGTCTCCTGAGATGGCGGTTGCTCTGGATGGTACTGCAACAATGGAACCGGCTCCGCCTGGATATGGTTCACCTGGCGGTAAGAGGTGGAGGCCTGGTTGGGATTGTTGCTGCTGGAGGCAACCTGTGACCTGGGAGGCTGTTATGAATGGGCCTGTGCCTCCTGAATACAGAGAATCTGAGTTTCAGGTCACTCATTGTCTTTGTGAGAAGGTCCATCTGGGGCTAGACCTTGGTTTTGCTTCTTCTCAAGGATCTCCATGCGGTCCAGCTTTTCACTGATAATGCCCATGTCGGCTGCTGCTGATTCGGCTTGGGCCGCGGCTACCGACTGTGTGCTAGGACCGGCATCGATGCGTGCGATCCTCTGAAATGATCCCGCTCCTTGCGGGGGCTTCTGCTGAGTGTAGACTCTGGCCTGGGTCATCACTGTGGAGTTCTCTGCCATGCCTTCGTAGATGGCCCAGACGTCGTCTTCTCCCTTGGAGAAATAGGACCCACCGCAAGAGGCGTTCACAAGCCCCTGCAGCTCCGGTGTCAGCCCACAGGAAGAAACTCTGCACCAGATGGGGCTTAGAGATATCGTGATGTGGACACCGGTCTATGAGCTCTCTGAATCGATCCATGCTTCATGGAACTGTTCATTTGGGATCATTACATAATTGCTAATCATAGCTCTAGCTGCATTCGTCCGGCCGAGAGGATAGTATTTCTTCAAATACACGGACCGGAGATCTGCCCAGGTGTCGACAAATCGCCTAGATGTTTGAGCCAATATGCGGCTCGATCAACCAATGAGAACGGGAAGGCGATCATCTTGATAGTATCCTCGGTCAACAGCCGATCGTGGATGGTGCTGCATATCATTTCGAACTCTTGGAGATGGAGGTGCGGCTCTTCGGTCGGCAACCCATGGAACTTGGGTAGCATCTGAATTGTGTTGTGCCGAAGCTCGAAATCTCCGGTGAATTGGCGGGAGTCTGATCCACCGGTGAGTGAGGGATGAAGCTGGGTTGTGCAATTCCCTCATGATAGTCTGTGGCGGTCGCTCACCGTCTGGGTCGCCTCCTCCTGCATCGGGTCTCCTCCTTCTCCACCGCCACCGCCACCGCCCCCAGGTCGGTGTTCTCTCAGCTGTGCTATCTCTCTCATCAGATCACCCATAAATGTCCCCTGGTCACGGATCTGTCTCTGCATATTCTCCAGGGACACTAGCAGGGAATTGTTGATGGCCGCTTGATCAATAATGAACGGCGGGTGATCATGATCATCTTGGTGTTCGCCTCTGTCTGCCATTGCTTGATGTTCTGAAAATGCAAAAGAGGCCATTTCAGGTGCTGTGGAATGGGCTGAACTCTGTGATGCACTGAACTCTGAAATGATTGGACTGAGGGAAGGAGAATGGGAAGGGTGGTCGAGGGGGAACAGGGTGGATGTGAACTCAGGTTCGGAGAGCGGGCTCTCCGAGTTATTCCTAGATGAGTAGGGAGGAGTGCTGGATAGCGGTGCCGACAAGGTCGGCCTAAGAGACCTCCGTCCCATCATCTTGATTGTTCGGAATAGAGCAGGGAAGATGCAAGAAGAAGAAAATGAGGTGCAACAAAATTTTGCACAATTGTGCGGTATTTTTGATCTTGACCTTAATAAATCTAGAAATCAAACACAAAGCAAGGGTAAGTTCACCAACTCAACTCGTGAAGCCGTGAAGGTTCGGCTTTTATCTTGTCAATTTTAGCTTGTTTTTCAGGCAATTATCTTTTCACGAGTCCTTAGAGCGCTACGCCTATAGGAGAGAGAGTACTGCCAGGAGAGTATCCCCGTACTTGTCCTCCTCCTGTGTAACCTGTAACTTGCGCTTTTTGAGGTCCTTGTAACCCTTCCTGGATCCCTACTCAGCTAAAGAAAAGAGGGAGGAAGCCGATAGGCGAAACCGATACTTCGGACCTCGCTCGCAACGGAATCACCCGTGAGCGTACAAGGTCCTACTCGGACGCAGCCGGTGAGACAGACACACCCGTGAAGGCGTGGCCTAGGCTCGGTACTTCGGACAGGGTCGGCGCTCTCACAACAGAGAGTCACCAATGGCGACCAAGTCCTACTCGACTACGTACGATAGTAGCGCCAATACTTCGGAAATCCAGGCGATACACAAGGCAGCCACAAGTTGGGTTTTGGGCTCTAATCCTTATGAAGCGCTCACCTCACTGGGAAGGAAACCTTCCTATGCAACCTGAAAACAAGTGAGGGTGTTACTCTCCCCAAGCAATGAATCCAATTACCGTTTTTATTTTGGTCAAGTTTTCTTTAGCAGTCCCTTTTTTAATTTTTTTGGTGTTATCGCTTCTTTTGAGTCAATTCAAGCAAGCGCCTAACGTTTTTGTATTTTTTTTCTTTATCCTACTTTGTCCAAAAACAGAGGGAGAATAGAGTCGGAAAAGCCGTGCAAGTCGACACCAAGGTGGAAATCTCACCTTTGTGCCTAGATGATGCGTGCAAAGTAAGAGGACTTACAGCGAATCCCAGCTCTCTCCATGCGAGATGCAAAGCAGAATATTTAAACCTAATCTATATGGCGAAATGCAAGCGGAAATCGTCCTAGAACAGGCAACTGCTAGCGTGAAGAACCACAAGTCAACTAGCAACTCCTAATCCGAGTGTCCGGTCTTGGCTCACCCCTCCTCTGCCCAACACATTTGGAGTAGGAGAAAGCGCTTGTTCGGGTGTGAGCTCGCGGCGCGTGGATTTGGGAATTACTTGCTAACTGTTTAAATTAGTCTAAGTCCAAAACGTAACTATAGGAACATGCAAAGATTATTAGGTGTTTGGACCTATTCTAATCGATCAAGCAGACCTAGATCTAAGAGCTCATTCCACAAAAGAAAATGGAAAATAAACACAAAACCGGAAAATGACAGCGATGAAAACGCGGCAAAACTGCGGTGAGCCCCCGGGTGAACAGACACCCGGAAATTAGGCCCGAATGTCTAAGTCCAAGTCCAAGTCCTAGTGTACCTGTATTATTACAAATTAAATGAATATCACTCTCTCACAAATAAAAGAAAAGCTACTCTAATCTCTCTCTCTCACTCCTTGCTCTCTCCTGCCGGCTTGGCTAAAGAAAAGCCGGCTCCACGTCCCAAGGTTGCGTCGGTCGCCTAGGCGATCCGCCTCGCTCCGCGGTCCCTCGCAAGAAGACAAAGAAGAGTGGTCAGAAAGCTCAACGAGATATATCAAAATGTAAGAGAAGGAAAATGCTGCTATGGTAAACTATCACACAAACAAACAAGAATGTGAACTACAAGCTATTGCTCCCCGGCAACGACGCCATTTGATTATCACGGAAATCGATGCGGTTATGTCGACTCACAAGGCGAGTCAACAGTCGGTGTTTGACCACACGAATCCCGAAATTAATCAACAATTAACCCACACTAAGATCAATAAATTAGAAACAATGTGGAGTTAAAATTTATTTTTAACTCTGCACAAATGGTGTATAGTGTCAAGTATGCAGAGAGTTCGAACACAGGGAGCAAACAGTGTAATCCAAGCAAATGAATGCACAAGTGTGTGAGTGATGTGTGAAGTGTCTACACTAAGCAAGCAAACAACTACAAATTTTTGTGGGTTTTTAATTTTTAAATTTTTTTTATTTAATTTTTAATTTTGTATTTTGATTTTTGATTTTCTGATTTTTATATTTTATATTTTATAATTTTTATTTTCTTTTTCAATATTGGGAAGTAAAGGCAATATAAAACAAGGCAAAGTAAAAGATTTATAAAAATGCACAAAAATGCTCAAAAATTCAGGAATAAAATGTTTTTAGTCTTTTTAGGGTTTTTTTACTGTTTTTGTGATTTTTGGGGATTTTTCTAGGTGTTTTTGGTATTTTTAAGGGCTGAAATAAAGGAAAACAGTGAGAATAGGGCTGGCTGTGAGTAAAATGTACTTTAAAAATATCAACCAGTACTCAAAATAATTCACACTATTTTTCTAATAAAGAGAATAAAATAAGTGACAAACAGAAGCTGAGTTTGTATTTTTTGGATTTTTCTACTATTTTATATATTTTTTTGAAGTTTTTGAGTGTTTTTCAATTTTTAGTGTTTTTCTTTTGAAATTTTTAATGATTTTTGGACTGACTCTAAAATAGGGTAAAATAGACACTATATGAATTTTTGGGAATTTTTGGAGGTGTTTTGATATTTTTTTGATATTTTCTAAGGTAGACAGTGCACAAAAAAGGGGGTTTTTGATTTTTAATAAATATGAAAATAAAATAAAATCAAAAACTAAAAATAGTGCGTTAAAGTACACCTATCCAGAAGCTTAACTCTATTTTTGTGGAATTTTTGGGGTTAAAATGATATTTTAAACAATTAGAACAAGGGTCCCAACATTAAACAGTGCTGGCAAGGGCATAAATGCAATTTACGAAACATCCAGGGGGCCAACATGCAATTTTCCGCAAAAATATACACTATATATTCAATTTTTGGAACCAAAAAGCAAATGCAAAAGACGCAAGGGCTCGCCTACAAATTACCCACCAGGGCGCGTGACTTGCACGCGCCTGGGAGGGACTGAAGTGCAATAAAACAAAACCTTGGGGCCTACTTGCAAAATAGCCAGAAATATTACACGTGATACTAAAGTTTTTGTACTGAAACGAAATAAACAAAAGACCAGGGGTGCCTCTGCAAAATGCCCACCACCTCACGTGTACAGGTCACGTGAGGTGACGTGGCGAGGGACCCAAACGCAAATAACTAAAATCCGAGGGTCTTTTTGCAAATATTACAAAATATTTAAACTACCAAGGCAAGTTTATAGACTAATAAATAAATACAAAAATCGCGAGGGTCGGGACGCAAAATACCCTCACTCCTGCGCTCGGCAAGTGACGCGTGGCGCGCATCCAACGGCTGGGCGTCAAGGCGTGATCCAACGGCTGGAGACGTTCCACTTAAACACGTGGCAGCACAAGAACGGCCGATGACGCTTCGATGATCAGCGGCTGAGATCAGATCTGGACAAGAGATCGACGGTGGAGGCGAGCCAAGATCTGACGGCCGCGACTTGATCTGGAGGCTCCTCGTTGATCCGACGGTCCCGGAGGTCGATGGAAGAACACGGAGGAGCTCCGGTCTGGCGAGCTTCTCCGAGCTCCTCCGGCCGACCACGGCGACGCTGGCGCTTGCAAGGTGGCCGAGGATGCTCCTGCAGGTGTCGGCTATCGTCTGGAGGCTTCAAAATTCGCCGGCGGACGCCGGTGCTCTCGCACGGAGGTGGCGGAGCTGCAAGGCTCCAGGAGCTCCGGCGAGAGAGCAAAATCGCTCCAGAAGCTGCGTTGCACTTCAAGACCTGCACCAAAATGTTAGAAAGGTCGAGGGCAAAATGCCTCGACCTCGGGTTGCTCACGAGATGGACGGGGAGATGCGATAGGGCCTCGCCGGAGTTGCGCTCCGGCGAGATGATCGATTGGGTGAACGAGTGGTCGATTCGAGTCGGCAAGAAGGGGAAAATAATCCTAAGACTAACAGGGATGAAAGGGGGATGAAAATGGGATGGATCGCAACCTCGATGGCCAATGGCCAGAGGGAGTATACCTCACGGGGGTCGACCGCCGGAGGTGGTGGAACGCGCCCAGATCGCTCGCTGCGCCTCCTCGAAGGTGTGGAACCAGGAGCTGTCACCTCCAGGTGCTCGAGCACGACCGAAGGGGCTTGGATCTGTATGGAATGCGGTTCCATTTTCAAATGGGGTCAAAGGCGAAGTTTTAAGGGGTTGACGAACGGGTGGAAAGATCGAGGGGCCTGGAGCTCCCCATTGATGCACAGCCCGATGCAATCATCTGGCGGGCAAGAGGGATGAACGAGGAAGAAGATCTCAGAAGGAATCGGATCGAAAGGGTGAAAGCTCTTGCCTCGAAAAAATGGAGAAATCGGGGTCAAAAGTCGGTTCTGACAGAGGCTACAGGGGGGTAGGGTACCTAGTTGACCGAGGTCAACTAGGGTTTGCACCTGGTTGGTCCACGTGGACCAACCAGGAAAAACCCTGGGAAAAAGTTTTATTAATTCAATTAAAAATAGTAAATGGTCGAATTAAGTAAAAGTTATAAAATAAAAAATGTTCAAAATTTTATGTAGTATTTTATTCTGATTTTTATTTATTTTTATGCCTTTTATTTTTACAAGTTGCCTTTTTAACCCTATATAGGTATAATACCTATGTGTTTTAGTATTTTATTTTATTTTATGTATCTTTAATCTTATTATTTTTATCTATGATTTTGTAAAATTATAACATACTTTTATATACATAATTATATTTTTATCTTATTTTTCTGATATGTTTTGTATATTTAATAAAATACAATTGTATTCTATACAGGTATAAGTGTATATAATATACCTATGTAGTCTTTGTACAAGTATTTTGATTTTTATTTTTCTTTGCATTATATTTCAATTTTAATGCACATATATAGTATATGTAATATTTACAAAATTATAAAAATATAAAGATGAATAAATATTGAATAAAGAATAAATTGAATATTTTATTCAGTACAAGTATACAATGAGGGTCTAAAACTCAACTTTCAAACCGTAGCTCCGCCAAATGCGAAACCACCACCATTGGATAGATTATTTTATTCTATATACAATTAAAGGTGAGTACACTGCATTTGGAGTTGTCGTTTGTGAGATACGGGTCTGGGAAGTTGGGATTTTGGATTCTTATTCAGACCATATCTTTTTGTCTGTACATGACTTTTCTGTGAAATCAATTTTGTCTTTTTCTTTATGAAATTATATACAACTTCATGTACAAAGTTTCTTTATTTGATGTATAAAAAGTGGAACCAAAAGTAGGTCTCAAAAATGAATAAATAATGAATAACAAATATAGGTATTTTATCTGTGTTTCTGACCTTATCTCCCCTACTTTATTCCTTGTCGACCTATTCATCAAGATGCCTAGGTCTCGGGGGTTTTGGGTCATAAAATATTTACAATATTTTATTCTTTTTCTTTTCTTTATTTATTCTATAATTTTGGCCTTAATTACAGTGATTTATACACAATCTGAATGCACATGCATGAATGCTAAGATGCTTGATTTAAGGCTATTTACAGGCATTTGCTAGGGTTTTTGGTGCCAAAATGATAGAATAAAGATGATGAAATGTGGATTCATCAATAGCATATGAATCTTGTTCACATACTGGCTAGGGTTTTGCTGACACTCAGGTTTTCTAAAGCCTTCATTAACTTTATCCCATCCTCGAATATCATTAGATCGGGTCTAAACTCAAATCTCTGGTCCTAGTTCCTCAAGTGATACCTCAACTCAACTCATCAATCATGCAGTTGTGGAGGTGACTATGCTGATCATATTTTCTTGAAGCTAGAGATGATGAGTGCGATATAGCACTCAAATCTTTCAAACCAGAGAAGTGTGGATATTTAAGTCTTAAAAACCCTAGTGACTAAGGCATGTTAACTCAGACTCTCAAGATCACAGAAATCTAGTGTCCTCAAAATCCTCAAGCCTTGAGTGAGTGTGGATGTGTCAGGAATACACCAACTCCTTGGTTAGTGGTTTTTGTGTGATTTTTGAATTTTGTAGATTTTTATGGATTTTAATTTTTTTGTTTTAATTCTTTGGAGAGCCAATGACTGGCCCAAGCTCAAATGAATAAAAGTATCTACTCTCAGCCAGTATGGGTGTAAGTACGAGCTGATAAATGGACCGGTGATCCTTAAGGACGGTGCCTTTCGCAGTGTCCTCTAAACCACCCACTCTGCTAAGGGAGACCGAAGTTCCCTCACTGAAAGTGTCTACTAAGCCTAGTAGTCAGAGTCAAATTCCAAGAAGAGTTTTTAATTTTTCAATTTTTTTTATTTTTGAAAAGGAATATTTACAAAAATTGAACCCTCGATTTTAATAAACAAATTTTTACAGGGTTTTTACTCAGTTCACAAGATTACCAAAACCCAGCCCGAAAATAAATTTTTTAAAAAGTTTTAAAAACACAAGATAAGGCTAAAGTAAATATACAGTAATATACGGTATACCCCCCTATACTTAAATTTTGCTATGTCCTCATAGCACAAGTGCCATGAAGCCAAGGATCGGTTCAAATATCGGGTGATATAGAGGGTCCCCCTATACTTAGGCCAAAATCGACCTAAGCACAAGAAGACAAAACAAGGGAGGGATGAGCAGGCATGTCCCCCCTATACTTAGGCTACAAATAGCCTAAGTAAGTGTCTGAATTAAGGGGGGGATTCTATGACACAAGGGTGAGGGGGTTCGTGAAATATATACACAGAGGGAGAGATAGAGATAGAGAGAGGAAGAGAGAGATATACAAGGGGATGGTGTGAGGTGAGTGTTATGTGCAAGTGTGTGTGTGTGGGGGGGGGGAGGGGTAGATCATCAAGTGATATACTCTTTTTTTTCTTTTTCTTTTTTTGTGTACAACATGCAAAACTGGAAAGAAATATGCAGATACAAGTTTTTTTTCTACAAAATGCAATGCATGCCGTCTGATCTAAAACTCGTAAAATATCTTCCCGAATTCTTTTGCGGCCTCTTCAGCTGAAGCTCTCGACTTCGCGCCTCCATGAAGATAGAGCGTCCTCGATGATCATGGGCCCTGCCACAAAATAGAAAAATTAGAACACACATAGAAATTAGATCAGCAGATATGATGCATGAAATGAGGACCTAAAAATATTGAAATTAATCAATAAAAAAAAATCAAAATTCAATAATTAAACAAAGCCGTGTTCCTGGCAGCGGCGCCATTTGATGAACGTCAAATTCTCCTCTTTAATAATCTATAATAATGTCGTAGTATAGGAGGCAAATTCGGTTCAGCAAAAACCACGAACTTTGAATGTCGTGGAATATTTTTACTTAGCAAGCCTACCAAGGTCGAACACAGGGACACGACTGCTTAATATATTTATCGAATCTTGATTTATGAAGCACAATGTGAGTTAATTCCAATTTCAGGTCCTCATGATGAACTATGCTAAATACACAACAAAGCCATGATGCATGTAATTTTTTTATTTTAATTTTTATGCAAGTTAAAGTGATGCGTGAACAAATATGCAAGAGAATTAATGTACAGATTCAAGACTACAATTATACCCTAAAAAGTATGAGCGTCATGATAGAAATAAAATTAGTATCAATTTAATCGCAACAATAAAAAGTGGTCATCAAATCCAAGCAGGGCAGGGTCCCATTTTTGACATAAAAATTCATTTTAATTAAAACAGTGGCAAATGAGACAATTGAGCATGCTAAAATGTAGAGGATAATATAAGGATCAAAACGACACTAAAATCATGCAATTTGGGCCTACGATGCTCAAGTTATGCTAAAAACAACACAGGGGCATAATTGTAATAAAAATGCAAGAAAAATAAAGGATAAATATTGCATTTAGGTCCCTGGAAGGATCTAAATGCAATTACCAAAACCCGCCTGGGCCATTTTGTAATTTCGCCATTTGCGCGCAGGGGTATTTTTGTATTTTCTGAAAAGTTTGAGGGGCTTCCCTGTAAATACCCCAGGCACGCACGTGAGGCACGCGCCCGGAGGACCAAAATGCAAATAGCATAAACTTCAGGCTCCTTCGTGCAAATTACCCGGTCCCTCACGTGCGGTGCACGTGAGACGCCTAGGCTCGGGAGGCTCCTGTGGCTCGGGACACGTGGCGCGGTCTGAAGGTTTGGCTCTAAAGGTTTGGCTCTAGGTTCGGTTGACCCTAGCCTGTTAGTCTGGGGAGGAGGCTTGAGATGCCACGTGTCACCATAATCACCGTCCGATCCTGATGATCAGACGGTGCCTGTACCTTCTTCCTCTGCCGCGGGCCATCGGAGGAGGTTATACTCCGGCGAACCCCTGTGGACTCCTCCGAGCTCTGCGAGGTCCCCTGATTATCGGAGAAGCAAGACGTTGACCTCGCGAAGAAGCTGGTGCTGCGGCGATGCTCCGGAACTGGTTGGCGTGGTAAGTCAGTGGAGCTTCGCTGGAGGATCGAGGCTCGAAGAAGCTCCGACGAGAACCTCGGTCATTGAAGATACCTACGATTGTTATGCGTAGCCGAAGCTCGTGTGCGTGAAATGCGAGTGAGAGGTGGGTGAGCGAGGGCCGTGGGGTGACTGGAAATGAAGGCCCGAGGTCTTCTTCTCCGACGAGGCGGCGAAGAAGGTGGTCGGAGTGTGAGGGGGTTCTGGAGAAGGGGGAAGTGGTCGGCGAGGATCGGAGTGATATGGTGGAGATGTTGGAGTAGTCGGAGGGAGGTGAACGATGATGGGTATGAAGGGAAAATTAGGAGAAAATGGAGGGAGAATTTGCCTTGCCGGAGCAAGGCTAATTGCGGCGGGGGTAGCTTGGGCTGAGGCTCAATAGAGCCTCGGGTCGTCGCCCGGCGAGGTCAGTTGGGCCTCGAGGCTCATTTGGTGACTGGAGACACCAGGACACGGCGGAGCACCGCTGTGGATCGACACCGGGCTATACCCATCTTGGCCTCGACATTCAGCCCCTCCGCTGTCACCGGAGGGGCGGAGGAGACTAGGGCATAGCCCAATAATGGTGGATGAGGAGTTACGGAGGCGGAGGGAGGCTTATATAGGTGACAACGGTGGGCTGTTATGTGGTGAAGAAGGCGGTTTCGATGGGCGAGGTTTCAATGAGGGAGTAATGGTGATGGTCGAGGGGGGTTACGCGAGGGAGAAGGAGGAGTGGGCTACGCGGGGAAGGCGTTAGGAGCTTGAGGGGATGGTCGGAGCGCCGACCAAAAAAGGAAGGGGGGAGCGGGGGTTACGTGAGTCGCAACATCTGGAGCGGGGTGAGCCGGAGGTTGACGATGATCCCTAGCCATGGGATCTAGGGATCCGACGGCTAGGATGGGGGAGAGGGCATGGGGCTGAGATCAGATCATTAGATCTGATCGGACGGCTGAGGGTAGAGTGTGAAGGAGCGACTATGATCGGAAGGTGGGGAAGATATAATGGTTGAAAGTGAATGGGCGACGTGGCGGGCTGAGGTGCGTTGGATGGTAGCAGGATCGGAGGGCTGAGATGGAGGGGCGACGTGGAGGACTGAGGTGCGTAGGATGAGGATGAGATCGGAGGGCTGTGGATGAGGCGGTTTTAGGCGGTTGCGATCAGATCTGAACGTCAGATCTGACGACTGTGAGATGGAACGGGCTTCAACGGGTGAGATGGAGGCGGGCTGAGAGGATCCAACAGACCAGGAGGCCGCTGGGTGTCTGAAAGGAAGGCGGGCCACGTGGGCAGCCCAGAGGGCGCCACGTGGCCCAATGAGAAAATTCAGAGAATAATTACAAAGAAAATTAGAAAAGAAATAGTTAGAAGCCAAATTAGGAAAAAAGTCAAAACATGAAAGTTGCTCGTCTTGACGAGATCTACAACTTTCTTGTTGTTCAAGAAGCTAAAGGAGGTCATTTGTAAAAAAACGTATTTTTGGGGGGTAGTTTTAGGGGGATAAAAACACCGAGTTTGTGGTTTTGAGATGTTTTTGTATTTTTTAGTGTTTTTAATGATCAGTGATTTATAGACAATTATCCTACCTAATTTTTAGGGGTTTTTGAGGATAAAATAATTACAAGAAAAATAAAGGGAGCTAAACACAATAAATTAAGGGTAAAATATACACAATATGATACAATATAAAAATAAGGAATTAGAGGGTATTTTTATTGGATTGATTAAGCAGGGGTTTTAATTAGTGGCTTTTAGCATGATGAATACGAGATTCATCACTCTACAGGAGGCACTTGAGCACATCCCCCTCTTCCAAAAGAATCTGAGAGAGAAAACCACCATACGCAGGAAGAGGAGGAACAACATAGGAGAGATCCATGTACTCACGCGTGCCACATGTTGTGCCTTTCAGAACTAGATGCCAGTTAAATGACTAGATGCAGGAGCTCCTTATGTCAGATGCCAGATTAGTGAGCAGCAGTTCGATCGTACTCTATTAGACAATGACTCTTCTATCAACCTCCTTCCGGCTGCCTTACTCGACCAATTCGAGTTTGGCCCTCTTCTTCAGAGCAGGACGATCCTTCAGTTTGCTGATAGATCGATTAAGAGGCCGAAGGGGTCGTTGAGAGACGTGGTCGTTACCATTCAGGGCCTGAAATTCCCCGTGGACTTTGTTGTATTGGACATGGAGATCCCTGAGTCGGTGACAGATGCCCCCATCATACTAGGACGCCCATTCTTGGCCACAACCAAGGTAGTGACCGACCATGATAGTGGGAAGGTGTACTTTCGCGTAGAGGGTGAGAGTATACAAATAGAGATGATAGACGAGATCAGAGTGAGAGATTCAGCCTGCTCGGAGCAGAACAGTGATGCAGGGCAGATGACAGATGCAGAGTTAGACGTCCACCAGGAGTGTGATTTTGTGATGACCGTTGATGAAGCAGTTTGGGAAGAACCAGAAGCACGAGCCCTCGTCTTGTCTATGGATTCAGAGTACACAGTTCAGAGAGCACACCCTTGGCAGAGGGCACTATGTAGGTTGACAATTGCGTGATGAGTGGTGACATTGATGTTTGTTCTGATTCAGATCCCTCGGAGGTAGACTTTGATTGGAAGGATTTTGATGCATATTTGCCATGTCTGTTTCCCGATGAGCTGACATATAGGATGGAGAGCGAGCCAGCACAAATGATAGACACACCAGCAGGGTTCCCTTAGTCAGATGATTACATACAACGAGAGTTCTCACATGCAGACCTGGTAGCTTTTACACATACATATCAGAAGCCAGATTTTACAGCTCCCACAAAGTCAGAATTGAAGCCTTTACCGCAGTCGCTCAAGTAAAGATTCCTTGCAGGTGAGCCAGAAATGCACCCAGTCATTGTCTCAGGAGACTTGACTGGAGAACAAGAATCTTGTCTGATGGAGGTTCTTGAAAGGAACTGCAAGGCAATGGGATGGAGTGTAGTTGATCTCAAGGGGATAAGTCCGGCCCTGTGCTCCCACCATATCTACCTCGAGGAGGACGCTAAGCCTTCGCGTGAGTTCCAGCGACGACTGAACTCAAATCTTCAAGATGTATCAATGAAGGAAATATCTAAATGGTGGAGTGCCGATTTTATCTACCCCATCTCCGACTCCAAGTGGAATAGTCCTTTACATATGGTGCCCAAGAAGACGGGTATCACTACAGTTGTGAATGAGTCTGGAGAAGAGATCGCCACCCGGGTACCCACTTCTTGGAGGGTCTGTGTGGGCTACAGACGATTGAATGAGGCCACCAAGAAGGATCATTTCTCGCTACCATTTATTGATTAGATTATTGAGAGGCTAGCTTGGAAGAGTCATTACTGTTTTCTTGACGGGTACTCCGGATACAATCAAGTGGCCATTACGCCTGAAGACCAGGTTAAAACAACGTTCACCTGTCCATTTGGGACTTATGCTTTCAGACAGATGCCCTTTGGTCTATGTAACGCCCCTGCGATGTTCCAGAGGTGCATGTTGTCCATCTTTTTGGACATGATAGGTGACTATTTGGAGGTCTTCATGGATGACTTCTCGGTCTATGGCGACGGGTTTGATGCTTATCTTGACTGCCTAGACCGAGTGCTTCAATGCTGCATAGAGGTAAACCTTGTACTATCTTGGGAGAAGAGTCACTTTATGGTGACTCAGGGGACGGTCCTTGGTCACATCATCTCCAACAGAGGCATGGAGGTTGATCCGGCCAAGGTGGATATCATTAGAAAACTCAATCCACCGTCCAATCTGAAACATTTGCGGTCTTTTCTGGGGCATGTCGGTTTCTACCGACGGTTCATTCAGGACTTCAGTCGAATTGCCCGACCGCTCACAGATTTATTGACTAAAGACACCGAGTTCCTCGTAAATGATAAATGTCTTAAGTCCTTCGAGACTCTCAAGAATTTAGTTGTCGAGGCTCCTGTCCTTCATCCACCCGATTGGTCTCTCCCATTTGAGATCATTACGGATGCTTCTGATTATGCCATTGGGGCTATGCTTGGACAGAGGAGGGATGGATTACCTTATGCCATACACTACACTAGCCGGACATTGGATGTAGCTCAGAGAAACTATACAGTGACTGAGAAAGAGATGCTAGCGGTAGTCTTTACTTTGGATAATTACAGATCTTACATTCTTGGATCTAGAGTAACAATATTTACAGATCACACTGCCATTCGATACTTGATGTCGAAGAAGGATGCTAAAGCCAGATTGACCAGATGGATCCTTCTCGTCCAGGAATTTGATATTGAGATTAAGGATAAACCTGGAGTTAAGAATGTTGTGGCAGATCACCTCTCCCGCCTAGAGAACCTTGAGGAATCTGAGCCCATAAAACCTATTACTGAGACTTTTCCAGATGAGGCGATTCTTGCTATCACCTCTCTTCCATGGTATGCCGACATTGTGAATTACCTTGTTGACAAATCTATTCCACAAGGTTGGCCCAGACAACGGCTTGAGACCTTCCTTGCGAAGGCAAAGTCGTACCATTGGAAGGATCCCGTTCTTTATTATGAAGGAGGGGAAAACATCTGGAGACGGTACATTCCTCAAGATGAGCAGCATAGCATCCTCACCTACTGCCACAAGCTTGAGGCACGAGGACATCATTCTGGGAGACAGACATCATAGAAGGTGCTCCAATCCGGCCTTTGGTGGCCTACCCTTTTCAAGGATTCTGGTGAGTTCGTGAGAATGTGTACTGACTGTCAGAAGATGGGTACTTGCGGACAGAGAGACATGATGCCCATGCAACCCATTCACTTTTGTGAGGTTTTTGATGCATGAGGGATTGATTTCATGGGCCCATTTCCTAAAAGTCAGGGGTTTGAGTATATTCTCCTTGCTGTAGATTATGTGAGTCATTGGGTTGAGGCCATCCCCGCCCGAGCCACAGATGCTAAAACCGTATGTCGTTTCTTGAGGAAAAATATTATTTCACGGTTCGGGGTTCCTAGAGTTTTGATTTCAGATGGGGGGTCTCACTTTATTAATGACCAGGTTAGGGCCCTTGCAGATGAGTTCAGTATTGACCATCGTGTTGCCACTCCATATCACCCTCAGACTAATGGTCTTGCTGAAGTATCAAATAGGGAGATTAAGACAATTTTACAGAAGGTAGTCCGCCCTGACCAAAAAGATTGGTCGCAACTTTTGGACTCGGTCTTGTGGGCCTATCGGACTTCCTTCAAGATACCATTAGGGATATCTCCCTTTCGTCTCGTCTATGGCAAGCCCTGCCATTTACTAGTGGAGATAAAGCATAAGTCACTTTGGGCAGTTACAGAACTATTATTGGATCCTAAGAGTGTAGGAGAACAGAGGAAAACAGAGTTGGCAGCCCTGGAGGAACTAAGAGACACAGCCTTTGCTAACAACCTACAATATAAGGAAAAAGTGAAGACATGGCACGATTCTCATATCTGCCACAAACAGTTTAAGCCCGTATAGCGCGTATGGTTGTTTGATTCTAGGCTGAAATTATTTCCAGGGAAATTATAGAGTAAGTGGAAAGGACCATATGTGGTCCGGAAGGTGCATGATAATGGTAGCATTGATATATCCGAACCTTCATCATCTTCCACTTTTAGAGTTAATGGTCGGCGCTTGAAACCATATCTAGATCATGACCCGCCGACCATTGATGTTGCCCCGATTCATCTGGTATGAGATGTGCTCTTTGACTCACACCTTCGGCATCTCGAACATGATTATCACTTCTATCTTCCACTGTATAGATCCATTTGTCCACATCATTAATTCTTTCATTCATCTGTCACCCCGTCGTCATCCTATGATTTTGCTATACTTAGGACATACCTTGTCCTAAGTATGGGGGGGTGCACATGCGGAGCCGTGATCTGTATAGTCTTTCCTTCTTTCCTTCTTTTCTTCTTTTCCTTTTCTATCTTCTTTATCTATCAAAAAGGTGTCGCCCCTTTTTGTCAGTCTTCTATTCTTAGGACCTACTTTGTCCTAAGTATAGGGGGGTGTGCACCCTGAAGTAACTCTATTCTTTGATCCTCTCCATTGTCTCCTCTTCTTGTCTGTACTTAGGGATATCTCACCCTAAGTATAGGGGCACCCTTGACCCTCCCTGCTATGTGTACAGTCTGCTATACTTAGGATTATTTGATCCTAAGTATAGGGGGGACGGTCAACTTCTCATTCGTTCATTCATTCATCTCTTATTCTTTAGACTTTTCTATACTCAGTACGAGTTATGTCTCCTCTTTTTCTCTTCGATCTATGAGGGCATAGCTCAAGCTAAGTATAGGGGCATCCTATATACTGTGTATATACTTTATTTATAACTCGTACTTTAGTATTTTTACTATGACTCATGATACTTATAAAATTTCATAAAAAGACGTGACTATTCCTCAAATTCTTTTTGTATATACTGATTAATAAATCAGGTGAAAAACTTTTGAAAAATCTTTGAAAAATAGTTTGAAAATCTTTGTGAAAAATCTTGTGAAAACTATTTGGAAAACATCTTGTTACATGATTTCAACCTTTGTAAAAACATTTTGATTGTAAAATTATTTCTTTGTGTGAAATAAAAAGCTTGAAAATGATTTGCAAATGGTTTGAAAAATGGTTGCAAAAATATTTGAAAAATCTATATATACTGTTTGGAAAACCTTTGCAAAACGATTTTCAAATGTGTGTGCATGTTTGTAAAAATGTTTGCAAAAAAGTATTTTGGACTATAGTTTTCAAAATTGATTGAAAAAACTTTTTAAAATAAGTTTGAGGAATGCTTTCATCTCACCTAAAAATGCTCTATATACCTATAAAACCGACCACTTACCCTTGTAAATACTTAAAACTCACTTCTTGTAAATACAAGATGCATCCCCGTGTAAATATTCTCACCTAATTTTTAGCCAAAACCTTTTGTTTGCAAAACTCCCTAAAACATTTACAAAATTAAAATCCAAAAACATTCGAAAAATCTCTTTGAAAAAAATGCATATGCATCATCTTTTCAAAAATCCATAAAAAGTTCAAAATCTTTGAAAATTGCATCACAAAAATATTTTCTGCATAGCATGAGCATTTTCTCGGATTGAGTTTGATTGTTGAACAAGTCTAAGTAAAATCCGAAGATTGGAGCTTGGTTGGACCTCAAAATCTACCTAATTAACAGGAACCTCATAGGAGCTGGAATTGAGGTACTTCAGGTCTAGTTGACTTAATTCTTTGAGGATCAGAGACTTGGTTCAATGGATTCTTGACTGTCTAAGTAGAGTATTTCGGAGCACACACACGACTCTTGTTGATAATGACCTAACTTGGACACATGCACCTTTCACTTGGCTCAACTCAGTTGGAATGGTGAGGAGGTTGGATTTGCCGGTATGAGACGCACACAAGTGGAAACACTTGTCCTCCTTTAGGGAGGGAAGTGCATCCCAACCCGTCCGGTGATGATGAGTTTCGAGGACAAGAGATTGTGGGTTGCGATAAATCTTCAAAAGAGGGATAGTCTACTGGCTCAAGAGGAAAAACTCCCTATGTAAATGCTGCTGCCATATAATTTTTTTTTGCAAAAAGCAAAAACTCGAAAAAAGTGGACAGGCCTGTACAAAAATAAAAATGCCTACCGGAGTGTACATATGTGTATAGTCAATAAGTAAGCTTGAGCCTCAAAGTCAAATCATGTGAGCCTGCAACTAGATGACTTGACTACACTGGTCTTGCATCCTAGGATAGGTAGCTACACTGGCTACCGTCCATTCTTCTCTTCACCCCCTCCTCTTGAGTCGGTTGCCACTTGAACTTAGAAGGGAATACCCTGCTCCTATAGGAATGAGTTGTTGGATTGGGGAATCATTAGGTTGTCATATTGGAGAAGTCAATCTCTTTGTCATTTCAGTTGGGGAGAGCCACCACCACTTACAATGTACGAGTCAGATTCATAGTTTTAAGGGTTTGCGTATGAGCTGAAGTATTCTGACCTGGCTATTGAGGAGACTTGAGCAGAGTTTTGGGATTCTCGAAGGCTGTTGGATTTCAAATCTAGTTCTCACTAAGGTTCCACCCACACTAAAATTCCAAAGGTCCGACTTAGGCCCCAAACTTTGATTTTGAGAAGACAAGTTTGATAATTAAAAACAATCCTTCTTTCTTCTTTTTCTTTTCTTTGTTTTCTTCTCTGTACTTATTGCATAAGTGTTTGCTAGGGACTAGCAAAGGCAAAGTATAGGGGGGTGATGAATCCACATTTCATCATCTTTATTCTATCATTTTGGCCTCAAAAACCTTGGCAAACGCATGTAAGTACCATTAATTCCCGCATCTTAGCATTCCTGCATGTGCATGAAAATAGTGTATAAAATACTATTCTTAAAGCAAAAATTATAGAATAAATAAAAGAAAAGAAAAAGAATAAAATATTGTAAATATTTTATGACCGGAAACCCCGAGACCTAGGCATCCCGATGACTAGGTCGACAAGGAATAAAGTAGGGGGAGATAAGGGCCAGAATACAATAAAGATTTCCTTCATTCTTTATTCATGTACAGATAGCAAGTTATGATCTGACTAAAAATCCAAAATACCAACTTCCCAGACTTGTATCTCTCAAATAAAAGCTCGAAATACATCAAACTCACCTTTAATTGTATATAATTTTAAATATTCTATTTAATGAAGGTGGTTTCTCATTTGGCGGAGCTACGGTTTGAAAGTTGAGTTTTGGACCCCTATTGTATACTTGTAAAGATTAAAATATTAATTTTATTATTTATTCAGTATTTTTAAAATTTTATACTTTTATGATTTTGTAAATGTTATTTATAATAATTATGTATATTAAAATCAGAATAAAAACTCAAAGAAAACACAAAATAAAATACTTGTGTAAATAGCATACCTAGGTATAATACCTATACAGTATACCTATAGAATTACTATTTATATTTTATTAAGTGTACAAAATACATCAGAAAAATTAAATAAAAATATATTTAAGTGTATAAAAATATTTTATAAATTTATAAAATAATAAACAAAAATAAATAAAGTAAATACACAAAATAAAAATAAAAATAAAATAATAAAATATATAGATGTACATACCTATATAAGGCATAAAAGGTAACTTATAATTATATACCTCATAAAAATAAATAAAAATCACCATAAAATTCTTTATAAAATAAGAAACATTTTTTATTTTACAACCTAAAATTAATTAATTCATTTACTATTTTATTTAGAATTTACAAATAATTTTTGCCTTGAATTTCCTGGTTGGTCCACGTGGACCAACCAGGTGCGGTCAAGTGTTGACCTCGGTCAACTGCTTGACCGAGGTCTGCCACCTTCTGACAACCCGATTCGGGCCCGATTCGCCCATTTTTCGAGCCAAATCCCTTCGTCCTCTCCCCTCGATTCCTTCTTGGGAATTCTTCCCCGATCATCACTGAGCCACGCCATGCTTCTAGATCACGCAAAATCTCCATCATGCGCGCGTGCTCTTGCTCCCAAAGTCACGCCACCACCATGTACATAACCATCCTGCCATCTTCGAGCTCGAATTTGAACCCTTCTCGACCAGCAATCCTCCTCCCTTTGGCGTTCTTTATGTTACTGGAGGTGACATCTCCTCAACCATACCCTCAGGCGAGTCGAGGAAGCCTTGTAGCGGCTCCACCATCTCCGCCGACCTCCGGCGTCGAGGTTCCCCCTCCTATGGTTCCGGCCATCGAGGTATACCCCCTTTCCCCCCTTTTCTTTTCGCTTTTTATTTCCTGTAGCGCTAGGATCATTTCCCCCCTTCAATCTTTGAGTTTCGTCCACCGATTCGCCATCCATCGATCATCGCCGGAGCGCACCTTCGGCCGAACCTTCGCCACCTTCCATAGCCCATCTCCGACACCCATTCCACCTCCACGGGGTCCAGGCACTTTTCCCTGGTCCCCTTCACCCCTTTTTGCAAGTCAAAGCACAGTCAAAGCGACTGGAGGTCATTTTGCGTAGTTCACTGGAGCTAACTGGAGCTCCAAGCTCCGCCGCCTTCGCGCCAGCGCCACGACGCTCCTCCGACGAATCCGAGACCTCCAGCACCTAGCCTGACCTTCCAGGAGCACCCCGGCCACTTCTGCATGCTTCCAGACCGTCGAAGACCCAAGATTGAGCTCAGGGAAGTTCGCCTCGCCGGCGTTCTTCCCCGTTCTACCCCTTGGCTTCTCCGCCGTTCGATCGGGCCACCACTCCAGTTCTGATACCAGCCGTTGGATCACGTCACGCCACCACCGTCAGATCTTCTGGGAAGATCTAATCTCCACCGTCCAGCGCGAACCGTCATCGTGCAATCTTGAAGCGCCACGTGTCAAGTGGGCGCTCCCCAGCCGTTCGATCACGCACGAGGATATTAGGCGTGGGTATTTTGCACCTACATCCTTGCCAATTTTGCATTTTATTTTTAGTCCTTAAACTTTCAGGCGTAGTTTAAATATTTGTGTAATATTTGCATCCGGACCCCCGTACTTTCACTATTTGAATTTAGGTCCGAGCCACGTCACCTCACGTGACTCACGCACGTGGGGTGGTGGGCATTTTGCACCGAACCCCCAGGGTTTGTTTATTTTGTTCCAGTCCACGAACTTTTTAGTTAATTTGTAATATTTTGGTAAAATTGCATGTTAGCCCCTAGATTTTTGTAAAATTGCAAAAATACCCCTACCAGGTTACGTGCCTAGAGCGCGTGAGTTTGGACATTTTGCAGCGAACCCCTTCTGGGTTTGGGTATTTATTTTTAGTTCAGAAACTTGTGTTTGACGTTATATATTTTTGGAAAATTTGCAAGTAGGCCCTTGGACTTCTGTGTATTTACATTTATGCCCTTGCTAGTGTTGTTTTTGCTTGGATGTTTGTATTTATTTCATGCATCATTTTAACTTGAAAAATTACCAAAAAAATACCGTAGGCTCCTGTTGAATTGTACTTTAACGCCATATTTTTAGTTTGCATTTTTATTGCATTTTCATATTTATTAAAAATAAAAAAACATGCCTTTTTGTCACTGTGTGCATTAGAAAATACATAATTATAAAAAGTCTTTGAAAAATTCCAAAAAAATTATATTTCATGTGTTTTAGTTTATTTTATTTTCTGACCAAAAATCTCTAAAAATTATAAAAGAAAACCCCTAAAAATAACAAAATTTTCAAAATATTCATAAAAATCTAAAAATTTATAAAACTCCAAAAATTGTGTTTTCTGTCTCTGGAATTTCCTTATCCTATTATTTATCTATAAAAACTAATTTGAAAGTTTTTTACTCATGTTTGCTATTTTATTTCTATATTTTTGTCTTGACTATATATTGTATTCACTGTTTACTAGTATTTTTGCCCTTAAAAATAACAAAAAAATTCGGTAGAATCTAGAAAAACCACAAAAACATTAGACAAGTATAAAAATCACAAAAACATTCCATTTCCTGTATTTTGAGTATTTTCTCCTATTTTTATCCCTCTCTTATCTCTAGTGTACATATATATTCCTTATATACATTATATCTTTATTAAAAGAAAAAGAAAATATAAAAATACAAAATATAAAAAGAAAATACAAAATTAGTAAATTAAAAACCAAAATATAAAAAAATATAAAATCAAAAATTAAATAAAATTCAAAACCCACAAAAATAGCACTTGTAGGCATTTAACCACTTTCACATTTCTGAGCATTATTGCCTTATTCTACCTGTTTGCTCCCTGTGTTCGACACTTTACATACTTGCACTATACACATATTTTGTAGAGTTATAATAAATTTTAACTCCACACTTTGATTTTCATTGTGTGATATTATTCGTGGGTTAATTGTTGACTTAGCCAGGATTTATCAAGGGTCGCCGCAGCGATTTTGTCTCCGCCTTGTGTGAGACATTTAGACCCTCGTATCTCGCGGTTAATCACTGAGTCCATGGAATCGATGTGGGTGTCGGGTGGATCCCGAGTAAGCCATCCGTGGATCGACTTTGTGAAGTAAGAGGGATATCAATGCAGGAAGAAAGATACAATGGTCAATGAGGAATAAAACAGAGTGCAAAACAGTAGAAATGTTCAAACTGATCGGGGGTCAACGGGAGAAACAAATGATAAAATTTGCGCAAGTGCGCGGGACTTGATCTTTGAACCTTAATCTAGATCCATACAAACACAATACAAAATTGGGTTCACCAACTCAAGCCATGCGAAGCCATAAATGTTTGGCTATTTATTTTCAGTTTTAGAGGTGTTATTCCAAGCATATCTTGTAACAATTCCTTAGCACACTAACCCTATAGGAGAGAGTACTGCTAGAAGAGTATCCTGTACTTGTCCTCCTCCTTTATAACATGTAGTCTGCACTTTTTGAGGTCCTTGTAACACTTCCTGGATCCCTACTCAACCAAAGAAATAGAGAGAGGAAGCCAATAGGCGAAACCAATACTTCAGTTCTCGCTCAGAACGAAATCACCCATGAGCGTGCAAGAACCTACTTGGACGCAAACCAATGAGATAGACACCCTCGTGAAGGCATAGCCTAAGCTCAGTACTTCAGACCATATCAGTGTTCCACACAAGGCGGGAACTACCATCGCCACAAGGCCCTACTCGGTCACGTACGATAGAAGCGCCAATAATTCAGAAATCGAAGTGATACACAAGGCAATTATAGACTGGGATTCAGAATCTAATCCTTAGGGGGTCGTGCCTCACTCATGGGAGGGATTTCAGTCCCCTCCCAAGGGACCTAAAAATAATGAGGGCTTTTTGAACCCAAAAAATGATAGTCCATTACGAATTTTAATTAAGGCTAAAGTTATAGCAGTCCCCTTGTTTTAATTTTTGAGTTTTCACTTTTTTTGGATATGTTTCATACAAGCGCCTAACATTTTTGTAGATTTTCATTTAAGTCCTAGGTGCTCAAAATCAGAGGGAGATAGCGAAAAAGCCACGCAAGTCGATTCATTGTTGGAGATCTCACCATTGAATCTAATGATGCATGCTGAGTTAGAGGACTTATAGTGCTTCCCAGCTCTCTCCATGCGGTATGCAAAACAAAATTTTTAAACCTATCTACATGGCATTGTGCAATCGAAAAAATCGCCCTAAACGGTAGCTTCTATTAATCATGAAGAACCATATGTTAGCTATTTAAAGATCAACCCTTGAGTCCGATCTTGGAGACATCTCGGTGCCTACCACAACGGGTCCTGCCAGCGCTGTAATTATTGATAAAAACATTTATTTCACTGAAAAGAACATGTAGAATAATGTCTAGAAAGCAAGAATTGAGATTGCAATTATTCAATGTTTTTACATCAGAATATAACAAGAAAAAAAATAGTGGGAAGTTATTGTAAAATAACCAATGAATGCGTGCGTTGCACGTGACTTGCTGAAGCGGGGGATTTTTGAAATTTCTAAAACCTTGATGGGCTTGAATGTAATTTGCCCAGTAAAGGCGTGCCAAGCAAGTGCTATGAAGTTCTGCAGGGGCTTCATTATAATTTTCAGAACCTCTAGGAGCTTCTTTGTAAGTTTTCCAAATTTTTTTAGCATAATTCCTCTAGAGTTACTATGCTCCCCCTTTTTTTCGTTCTCCAAAAGCAACAAAGGGGAGGCAATGGATCTGAGGATTGGTGGCGCGTGCTCGCCGGTGGTTCACGTGCGGTGGGTGCTATTGTTGTATAGGTCGACAATGGGGTTGGAGCTCCAAGTTGGCAGGCAGGTCGGCTCGCGCGGATGGTTTCAATCGAGGGGTCGACGAAGGAGGCCGCTACAAGCGACTGGCGCACGATTCAATGGAGGAGGGCGTCGACGGTGCACAGTTGTCGCACGGTTGCGGAGGGGCTGGCGGAGGTGAAGTTGGGATCGCGTAGGCGAGCGACGACGGCGGAGGGAGTGGCGGTTGGTCGCGACGAGCGGCGGGTGCCGCCTAGGGCTGGAGTGGCATCTCCAGCTGCTGCTGGTATTTTTTTGTAAAAGATAGAACACATAGAGATTTTTTTATTTTTTAAAAGAAAATATAAAGCTGTAACAGAAGAATTTTTTGTAATTTTATTTATTTATTTTTTGTGTTTTTTATTTATCCTACAAAACAAATGTTAAGAAGAAGGAAAAATAATTATTTTTTATTTTATTTATAAAAATTAGGACATGAGCATGATGACTCAATTCCAAAATCAAAACGAAATGTGTGAACAGGGATCCGGCGAAAAATGAGGATTGGATCCGACTCTCTGGCCATCGTACGCGGCCGGAGTTGGAAGATTGTGTGAGGTAGAATAAGAACGCGAATAGATCGAGATGCGACATGAAAAATTGAGATCGGTGGTGAAGAATCAAGTTGTGATGGATTCTAAAATCTAGATAAAAAATGATAATGAAATAAAGATGCGAGAAATTATACTAAGATTAAGCTAAGTTAAAAACAAGAAGAAAATGATGGATCTCACCTTAGGAGCGGAAAAGACCGTGATCGCCTCGACGAAGGTCGACTTGTTGTCACCGGACGACTCGAAGGTTAGGCACCCTTCAATGATAATAAGACTCTCAGAGATCGGGCTCCTTTCACCAAAGATTGATCAAATTGAAATGATGGAGAAGGAGTCATAAAAATAAAAAAGATAGGAACTAAAATTTAAATTTTTGAATTTTTGGATATAGATAAGAGACAAAGAAAAAAATTGAAATGAGATAAAGTAAAAAGATTAATGTTAAAATTATTTCTAAAAATCAAATAATTTTTTGTATTTTGATCACATTATTAGTTTGAAAATTAAATGTTAATTTTTTATTTTTTGTGGTAGTTATTTAAGAAAAATAACTATATAAATATGCTATATACATATATGACATTATATACATAGTTAAATTAGGATATTAGTTTTAGTTTTTTTTATTTGTTTTAAAATTTTTTATTTTTATTTTAAATAATTAGTAAAAAGTTACAAATATTTACAAATATGATATGTACAAATAAATGACAAAACTGCACAAACCACCCCAGAAAATCACTTTCCAATCGTAACTCTAAAAATTATGAAATCACAATCATTTTAAAGATAATTTAATTTAGAATACAATGGAAGTGATTTTGGTTCAATATGAGTTCCTACGGAGTCGGAATTGATCTTTCAATTATCGCTTAATGGCTTTTTATGGATTTGGTTACTTTTATTATATACATGATTTTATTGTGCAACTATTTTTATTATTTAGCAAACATTTTTATTTACAACTTTTGTTTTGAAAATTATTTTTTTGAGGACAATTTATGTACAAATAAAATAGTGCAACTATACAAATATTTACAATGTAGTTTTTTTTGATTTTCTGGTTAAGGGCCTTATCTCCCCCTACTTTATTCCTGGTCGATCAGGTCAAGTCTTGACTTTCTCTCGGGGTTCGGGTCAACCTGTATCTATTACATATATACAGACTTCTTTTCTTTATTTTTCCTTCCTTTCTTTCTTTTTTTATTGTAGGTTAAAATAATGTACAAATATACAATATTTACACATAGATGCAAAATAGTAGGAACACGGAGTTAGTATTATATACATGTGTTTTATAAGGGATTTTAAGCTAAAATAAATGAATAAAGATGATGAATAACAGATTCATTAGAATACCCCGCTTCTTGGTTGATGGATTGGAGAATTGGGGTCACCATGTTGTGGAAGACTGACTTTTACCGCTTCAGCCGAGGAGAGACACATATCACACACGTTATCCAAGATAGATTTGTAGCCATAAGGGTTTGTGTATGAGTTGATTTGTTTTGACCTGGCTATTAAGGAGAGTTGAGTAGGGTTTTGTAATTCTCAGAGGCTATTGTGTTTCAAATTTGTTTCCCAATAAGGTTCCGACCGCACCTAAAATCCAAAGGTTCGACTTAAGCTCCAAACTTTGATTTTATGAGGACAAGTTTGAAAGTTAAAATCAATCCACTTTGATTTCTATTTTTCTTTTATTTATTTTTATTTTCTGCACGTACTTCATAAGTGTTTGCTAGGAACTAGCAAAGGCAAGTATAGGGGGAGATGACTCTCCGTTTCATCACCTTTAGTCTATCATTTTGGCCTTAAAATCGCTATCTAAATGCATGCAAATTTCATTATTTTGTATACATTAACATTAATAATTTATCCCATTTATTATATATAAAATATAGTTTTTAATGATAAAATTTTAAATAAAGAAAAAGAAAAAGAATAAAGTATCAAAAGTATTTTATGTCCCTAAACCTCGAGATCAGGTCAAGAATTAATTTGATCGACAAGAAAAAAAGTAGGGGGAGATAAGGACCAAATATGCAATCGAAATCTCATTTATTTATTCATCAATAATTCATCTATGGGATATATTTTATTCTATATTATTTATACCTCAAATACAAAAATTTTGTACATAAAAAATATAAATAAAAAAAATACAAAATTGATTTCACATAAAAAACAAACAGTGTACATTTTATACTCGGGATAAAAGGCCAACACCCAAACTTCCCAGACCCATATCTTCTCAATAAAACTCAAAATGCATCAAAATAAATTTAATTGTATATAACTTTTAATAACTATTCAATGAAGGGGTTTCATTTAATTTGGGGATAAGATACAAAAGTTAGGTTTTGGACCCATATTGTATAGTTTACATGACTAAAATATTCATTTTATTTATTCTTTTTAATTCTTATAATTTTATAATTTTTATAATTTTGTAAATATTATTTATAGTATAATTACATATTTAGAATAAAATAAAACTATAAAAAAGAAATAAAATAAAATAAAATACCAAAAATACATAGATTAATATACAATACTTATACCTATATAATAAGTATACATATTTATTCGAGTATACAAATTATATCAAAAAATACAAAAAAATATTTATGTATATAAAAATAAGTTATGAACATATAAATTATGAGAATAAAATAATAAAATACAAAAATACAAAATAAAAATACACTATACATAATATAGATAAAATACATATAAATAAAACCTTAATAATAAGCTATAATAAGTGAACCTATAAAAATAAATAAAAATCATAATTCAATACTACAGAAAATATTAAACATTTTTTATTTTATGACCTAAACTTAATAAATCCATTTATTGTTTATTCTTTATTTCACAAGGTATTTTTGTCTTGCATTTTTATAGTTGGTCCACGTAGACCAACTAAAGCTCGGCTTTTGTTGACCTCAGTCAACTACCCCTCCAGTAACCTCTGACTGGGTCAGAACCACGAGCGCCCCAATTTCCTTGATTTTTCCAAGCCACTCTAATCACCAAAACCCCTCGAGCCCTTCGCAACTTCTGATTCTCGATCATCCATGATTCTCGTCTAAATCATGGATCCCTTGTGCATAACCTTTATTCACTCCTAATCGTTGGTCAATAAGGGTCTGTCACCATGTGTATAAATAAAGCATCCCTCTTCATTCATAAATTTGGTCCCTTTTCTAACCAAAAATCCCTTCATCCTCGGCCAAGTGTGACAGCAAGTGATAGCTAGTGTACCCCTGAGGCTTTGGAGTGACTAACGGAGGAGAAAAGGTGTACCCCAGGTGATGCTCTGGCCACCTCTACTCCCTGGTCCACCACCAGGTACGAGCTATGCAATTTTACATTTCTAGGTATATTTAGATGTTAGATTTTGTTTTGTGCATTTTATTTAGCATCTAATTAGTAGTATAGCTTAGTTTAGGTTCATTAGATCTTGCCGGAGCTCCAGCGCTCTGGCCACTGTTCCACACCGTCGTACACTGTCTTTGACCACGACTACCACATCATCTATTTCCCCTGCCATTCTCCATCATTTTCCCATCATCAGCCACCCAGATCATCCCTTGATATGGATATTGGTGCTCCCTCCGACACTGCCTCGCTAGAGACCCTCATCCCACCTCGGCTTGTGTCCAAATAGTCCAATAAGAGCCTAGGCATGCTCGCCCATTGATGAACTTCCATTTCATCACCTTTATTATATCATTTTAGCCTTAAAAACCCTAGCTAATGCATGTAAATAGCATCAATTTGTGCATAATAGCATTTAAGGTTTTTAATGCCAAAATCATAGAACAAAGAGAAGAAAAGAAAAATTAATAAAATATTGAATATATTTTATGACCCTAACCCCCAAGACCAAGTCAAGAATTGAGTTGGTCAACAAGGAATAAAGTAGGGAGAGATAAGGGTCAAAAATAAAATAAAAATCCCATCTATTCATTCTTTATTTATGCATTTTTGACACCTATTTTATTATTTATTATTTATTATCAAATAAAGAAACTTTGTACATAAAAGTTGTAGATAATAATGTGAATAAAAATACAAAATTGAGTTTGTGCAAAATAATACACAGTGTACATTTTGTACGCAAAATAAAAAAAACCAAACTTCACATACCCATATCTTTCAAATAAAAACTCAAAATATATCAAAATCACTTTAATTGTATATAATTTTTCATAAGCTATTTAATGGTGGTGGTTTTATATTTTTTGGAGTTATTGTGTGCAAGTTAGGGTTTTGACCCCTATTGTATAGTCTACCGATTAAAATATTCATTTTATTCATCCCTTATTATTTTTACAAAGTATTATTTTTATAATTTTTGTAAATATTGTTTATAACATATGTGTATATTAAAACTATAATAAAACTAAAAAGAAAATGAAAAATAAAATAAGCATATGAAATTATATATGTAAAATACCTATAAATATACATATAGAATATACATACTTATTTATTTAAGTATGCAAATTACATCATAAAAATGAAATAAAAATATATTTATACTCACAAAAATAAGTTGTAAATATATAAAATAATAGAATAAAATAATAAAATAAAATATACAAAAAAAGGTATAAAATATAAGTAAATATACCTATACATACACTAATTAAGGTAACTATTAATAAAATACACCCAAAAAATAAGTAAAAATCATAATAAAATACTACATAGAATAATAAATATTTTTTATTTTATATAAAAAATTAATAAAATTATTTACTATTTTAAATTATTTATTTTTGAATAAAATTTGCATATTTGTTATTTAGCGGCAGATGTGGCCTAATCAAGGTGCATTATTCGTTGACCTATGGTCAACTTGACCTTTGTTTCTGATTTGACGCAAACCTGTGTTTTCTCGTGATTTCTGCCTTTTTTCCTGGGCATCTCGTCGTTCAATCGCCTTTAATCCCTTCATACGAAGTAATCATCGATCATTGTACATACACGCCATGCACTCTAATCGCGTGTACGTATGCCCAAATCATTGTTTTTAGTCAGTCAAAAAGGGTGCTCAACAAGGTCTATAAATAAAACCTTCATTTCTCCTTCCAACTTTGGTCACCATTAAGCATCTAGGAGCCATGGTTTAGTGGCTAGGAGAGATCATCGTGACAAGAGGAGTATTCTCGAGCCCAGCCCAAGCTCCAGGAGGACAAGGTGCACCCACGACCACCATCGCTAGCGACCCTGATCCCTGGTTCATTCCAAGTATAAGAGATATCCATTTATCATTTCCTTTACTTCTCTTCGTCGTAGGTTTAATTTCATGTCGTTAGTTTAGGATTTAGTTAAGTAAATTAGTTATAATCATTGATCCTATAGTTCGCCGAAGTCTCCTCCGTGTGCACCCGGACCATCTCCGTCATTCTTTTCACCTCCATATCAACCTTCATCGCCTACCGATCATTCCACATACATCCAATCCACCATGAATGCCTTGGTTCTACGAATCGAGGGTCACCTCCACCGCTTCGTCGGAACCCTCTCCGCCCACCTCGTTTTTTTGCGTATCCAGCTTCACACTTGGTCGAGGAGGAGACCCTCGAGCCACTCGTTCTTCCTGTGCAGTCATGCGCTCAAAGGAGCCCTCCTGGGCTCAAATTGAGTTAACAAGGTCCCAAGGACCCCTTCTTCCCCGAGCTTGTCAGGCCTTTTTATGGGGTCCTGGACCTTCTTGTTCACACCAACACTTGCGGAGCACCTCCCCGGACGTGTAGAGCATCTCACCAGCAAAGAAGACCGCCGGAGGATGGAGAAATCGACGATCGAAGCTTGGAGACAAGGGCCTTCTTCCCTATTTTTCGAGTGAAGCAACAACCGTCCAATTAAGGGTGCATCTCCAGATTTGATCGTGGTCGTCCATCCTCGCCACGCCTCGGTCGTTGATGAACACCCCAGATCTGATCTAGAGCACTCATCTTCGAAGGGGTATCAACTCACCAAAATGTGCTACGTGTCTACGTGAAGGGAGGGGGACCGTTCGATAGCACGCCTATTTTGGGGTAATTACATATTTAGCCCTACAATTTTTTGTATTTATTATTTGATGCTGTAAAAGAAAATTAGCATTTAAAATAAATGTATATTTTGTAAATGGACCCCCTGACTCTTATGTAATTACACTTTGGTCCAGTCCATGTCACCTCACGTGTTGTCCCACGTGAGGTGGTGAAATTGCATGTAGACCCCCGCGGGTTTTGTATTTATAAAAAGTCCAACAAAACAAAATTTACGTTATATATTTTTGTAAAAAATGTTGAGAGGTCCATAATCTTTTTTGTATTTGCATTTTGGTCCTTCCCAACGCGCATCACATGTAGTCCCATGTGATTGGCGAAAATGCATGTATACCCAGGCGGTTTTATGTATTGTAATGCGATGCTTAAAAATTAAATAAATGGGTTTCTTTGTTGTAATATTTGCACTGTCGCCCCTGATGTTTGTTTTATTTGCAAATATGTCCCTGCCAGGACTTGTATTTTTGTGCTTTTTGCTATTTATTGAAAATATTTCATGCGCTCCTAAAAATCCACAAAAATAGGGTTAGATGCTTCTTTCCTTGTAGATTCACGCCCATATTTTGTTTGACAATTTTGGCATTTAACTTATTTATAAAAAATATAATGGAGCCTATACTGTTTACCTGTAAAAATTCCAAAAAATATCAAAATAATTTGGAAAAATACAAAAAATATATTGTGTATTTTGGTATTTATTGAGTCCAAAAAATGAAAATCCCTAAAAATAGAAAAAGAAAATGATAAAAATCATAAAGTTCCAAAATACGATAAAAAATATAAAAAGTCTACAAAAATACAAAAAATATATTTTTCTATTTTATAATTCTCCGTATATCATTATTTATATACTAAAATTAATTTAGGTAATTTTGGGATCTATTTATTATTTTTAAAATCCAAATCAATTTCGGATTATGTATTAATCCCTTATTTGGGATATTTTTGAATTTAAAAATACATAAAAATTAGCAAAAATTCTTAGAAAGTTATAAAATCATTTAAAAAATATGAAAAACCTAAAAAGTCATTTTCTGTATTTTGTCTATATTTTTTTATCATTTATAGATATACCAAAGAAAAGGAAAAAATATATAAAGAAAATACAAAATCAGAAAATTAAAAATCAAAAGAAAAAAATCAAAAATAAAAAATTAAAGTAATATATATAGGAACCTGGGGGCCTTGTTCACCTGGGGGCCTGGGTGTCTGTTCACCTGGGGGCCTTGTTGCAGTTTTCTATATTTTCTCGCCTTCTTTTACTTTGTTTCCCGTTGTTTTGAGATTTCTGCCTTATTTTACTTTGTTTTGCGTGAATGGATCCCCTATATTTAGGTGGCTTGACTCGGTATCTAGGTCCACACCTTAAATAAGAATGCATGTTCCTAAGTCTCTTACATATGGATCTAGTCAAATTAATAAATGTTAGTTGTTTAAATTCAAACCCATGCGCTATGAGAGAAGGCTCGCTTATTTAGGTAGAGTTTCTTTGGAGGCTTATAGTACCTGAGAGACTTGGAGATCGGTGGTTCTGCACCTACCGACAGGAAACAACAACAGGGGAATACAAGGAGTGATCAGAGTAAAGTAGCATAGAAGTAGTCAAAATTTTGTGATAGAGCGATTCATTTGCTTAATTTGTAATAAATAGACTCTTGGATACAACTTTATTTGAATCTATTTCATCATGTGATTGTTCACTTAGGGGACCCGAGTCGGTTTTTATCGATTTTTGTCGCATTCTACCTTCGCATGCACAATTACATGACCAATGTGATGAGTTGAGGTTTCTCCTAAGGAACTATGATGAGAGGTTAGAGTTTGGACCTGACTTTATGAAACGTGAATGTCAACACCTTAGTCAGTATAAGAACAAGGTTTTGATACTATCTTTTAATGAAACCTAAGTACCACTATGCGTAAACCTTATTAATTATTGATCAGTGTATGCTAATCTTGGTAAAAGCAGCGGTGTTAGACAAAAAGGAAAGAAAAGAATTTTAGTGAAAAGAAGATCATCTACAAAGTTGCATCCAAATGAGCATACACCAGTGGAGAGTGCTCCCAACAATTGAAGTGTCCATTTGTACAAAAATCTTAGGCTATTATGAGTCGGGATAACATCATAAAAGGACTCTAGATTAGTGATACAAGTCTGGGTGTAGAAGGTATAATTAGATACTCAATAAAGGCACACCCTAATGCATTCCCAAAAAATAAGCGTAGACAACTTGATATTCTCTTGACAGACACATTTATCAACACTAAAAATACATGTATGTGTTAATATGGCACTCGAAAGATTCCTTGTTCCTATGTGAGGATAAAAGAAATGACACAAATATATATCCTCCATAGCTAGCCTTTCCATCTACACATTTTTAGTCTGGCAACTAAAGAGACGACATATAAAAGCAAGAATAGATTTATTCCTTAATATTGAGGATTAGGTCCTGAGGATGATTTTTCAAACCGGTGCCTCATGCAAAGCTTTAACTCTACATATGTATATCTAGTCTACCCTTAATGTCATACATCTCGTATATATGTATATACAAAGAATATGAAAATTAAGGAAATTGAGTTTCTTTTGATCAAGAATTAATTTAGACCCAGAGTTAAGTGTCACATTTAAAACTCATATCATGAAGAACACTCTTGTATATCACGTGTACAATCAGGGATTCAACTATTTATTCGTTCTTTACTTGCTCAAGGACGAGCAAAGTTTAAGTATATTGGGTGATAAATCTCTAATTTGTCATCATTATTTGTATTTATTATCACTCTAGCTTAAATAACTCTTTAATAATAATTAATAATTTATTTATTTAATAATTAGCCTTGTGAAAATAATCAACACTAATTATATATACATAAATAAATATATTATTGTGCCCATAAATTTATGTGTTGCTTTATTATTAAAAATCAAATAAAAATTAGTTTAATTTTATATCTTTTTTATTTAATATGAAACATAAATAAAAAATATAAAAAATTATAAAAGAAGTTAAAATATTATTTTTAAATATCTTAACAAAATAATTACAAATATATAAATGTATAAATGATGTATTTTGATTTTAGGTTCTCATAAAAATTGCAGATCTTGAAAATATGTACAACTTTCATGTCGAACATTTTCATATTTGACAGATATACCCATTTGATTTTGATTTAATTTCGTCATTTTTATCTCTCTTTATTCCTATTAGGCAATGTGGCACCATCGTCGCTAGCCACGTGGCTTGGTCCTTTATTCACACTCGCCTCCTTCCTCGACCGACTGATCATTCTGATCAGACGACTACAATAGCTCCACACCCTCAACACATAATGACCGTCTGATCATATGATTAGGGATCATCAGAACCCTCCATCAGTGCCCTCCCCTCGATCGTTGGATCTCCAGATCCAACGGCTCTCACACATCATCAACCTATCGTACCCCTTCGACATTCAATGTAACATCTCACAACTAGCCAACTTCCCAGAATTATTCCAACCACCTCACATTCTATCTTCCCCGACTTTCAATGTCATCCGCTTCGTCTAATATCCTTCTCTCATACATGGCCTCTAACCTCCATCTCTGACTAACCTCCACCAACCTTCGAAAATCGCCTGGATAACCAAATAGGAACCAATCCTTTCCCTTATAAATTCTCCACCTCCGTCACCTGCGACTGCGATCCCACCCTTTTCAAGAGCATCTCCTAGCCTCAACCTTCATCTGTGATAGAGATTGAGAGTTCTTTGAGAGAGATGCTAGGGAATTATCAAGCGAGGTCCAAGGTGAAACCCACCTTGTTGTAGCGCTAATTGACGGTTGCTCGAGCTCGATCTCTTAGCCGAAGATCTGAAGCAAAGATCGGAGTTCATTAGACTCTACTCCCATGCCCGCTGATCACCTCCTTCATTCATCCATGTTTTCACCTTCTTCCAGGTAATCTTTCCATGTATTTCTTCTTATTAATCTTCTCCTTCAAGTTTTCTCCAATTTTAACTTGCACACACATGCATTCCAACTCCAACGTTATTACACCCAAATCAGAACGGTGGCTTACCGATCTTGACAGAGACACCACTTGGCCTCCATTCCCTTCTACTCATTGCAGTTGTATCTATCTACATCCTCCGTCTGCAAGGTGGAACAACCATCTTATTTCTTCATCTCTGTTAACTTCTACAGACCTCATCCTACGTCCAATCCATCCCCATTCACTTCCCCGTTGGTTAACGTTTGCTTCCTAACCTTTGCACGGTATTAAAAACTTCATTGGTCGGACTTAGCTTTCTCCTCTGATATCAAGTTCGAGCACTGACAACTCTCCACTCCCCATCGACATGCCTTACAGGTCACTTCTAGAGCTTCCACGAGTGATACCCATGATCTTCAGGACTTCACGAAGGTGTAACAACCTTCTGTGAAGCAGCAGCTATATTGAGGAGGGATATTGAAGACCGTTGATTGTGATATAGGATGGATCGTTGGTATTAAGTATTGAAGACCGTTGGTGGAGAACGAAACCTAACCCTAACCCAACGTCCCCGTCCCTGTCCCTCTCCCCGACCCCCCGCCGCCCCCCTTTCAAACCACCACTCCAGCCTCCGCCCCCTGTTATCCACCACTCCCCTTCCTCTGCCACAAATCCACAACCCACAAGCCTCCAAACCTCCTACTCAAAACAAACAAACCACCCGCCACAACCCATTCCAAATAGGCCTTCATGGAAGGACGTGTGCTGCTCGTCTATTGCGCCCCCAGTCAGTAGGAGGCTCCAGTACGTTGAACTTGCAATGGTTGGTGGGGAACGGGTGGCCCTGCTCTCCGATGAAGACGTTGTGCGGCTACAAGAGGTATAGGCCAATACCATTGTCTTCTACGTTTTGGGAAAGAAACCATACAGGAAACACCTCTCGACATTTGTTGAAAAGGTTTGGCGCCCTAGAGGTGACCACAAACTCATCGCGAGGTAGAATGTATTCTTCTATCTACAACCCTAAACTGACTCCGAATGCCAAATACTCCTTGATGTGGGGGACCTTGGCTCTACCAAGGCCGTCTGGTAGCCATGCACCGCTGGGAGGCCAATGGGTCCTGTCTGGAGCGGGACCTTCTTTCGGAGATACCATTACGGGTTAGATTTCATGGCCTTCCACTTGGCCACTCCTCTCCGCTCGTCCTAAACAGACTTTGTAGCCTAATAGGGAGCCAATATTCATGGACTCTGCAACTGCCAATGGGCATGAAGATGCCCCTGCGCGTTGCTGCAATTCGGTCAAGGCAGCGACCGAAATCCCGCCATCGCTCCCCCTTGTCTTCAGTTCTGGCTGTCAGTTGATAGTTGGAATTAACCTGGAATGGAAGCCACCGACATGTGACCTGTGCGTCTCCTTCGAGCATACCCGTAACTCGTGCCCCTATTTTAGACCCAACGCTGAAGCTCCCCGTTCTTACGACGTTGGTGCGAGTTCATGCCTGGAACAACTGAGACAATGTATACTCACCCCTGAGGAGACCACACCACAGGAGGTGGAAGTTGTGGGACATCTTCAGGTTGAGAATGCAGAGATATTGTAGGGTTCCATTACTGCTCCTTTGGCGGCTCTGAGCTCTGTATTGAATGCTCAGGATGACTTATTACCCATCGAGGACCCTCCTCTGACTGAGCAGGACTCTCACCCTCCCGCACCCGGTCTGGGCTCTTCCGTGCCCAACCCACTCCATTCAATGCAAGATGAGGGCGTGGGGAAGGCTACCACGCACAACAACGAGCAGCCACCCAACCACCAAAAAAATATAAGAAAAATGGGCAATACCCCGTTCATCGCCATTCCAATCAGCCCTAGGACGCTATTGCAACGCCTCCCACTTCCACCCAGGAAGCTGAGATGCACTCAACCGTCTTCCTCTTTTCTGGATCTAAATAATCCGGCAATGGACTTGGAGCGACCGCAATTGCCAGAGGGCTTGACCGTCCAACAGAACCTCAAATGGGAACTTAGTTTGCATAAGAAGAAAAAGAAGGTCAGCACGAAGGTGCCTACTGTCTCGGATGAGCCCAACCACCATTATCGACCTTAATCTGATGCAGGTAGCCATCTATAATGCTAGAGGCCTAAACATGCCTGCGAAAATAAAGAAGGTCTTCCGTGACCTCCTGAGCCTTAATACGGGCATCATGGGACTGGTTGAGACAAAAATTAGGCCAGGAAACTGGGCCAACTTCAACAAATACATCCCTCCTGGATGGAGTTACATGCATAATGGCACTGACCTGGGAAGAATTCTAGTGCTCTAGAAGACTAACACCTGGACTTGCCACAATATCAAGGTTTCTGATCAGATGGTCACGCTAAAGTGCAACAATGCAGGAGGCCTGGAATTCCTTCTCTCGGTTGTCTATGGTTCAAACTCTACCCCCGCTAGGAGAGGTCTATGGAATGACATAGTTGGCCTCTCCAACTGCGCTAATGAGCCATGGCTACTCATTGGCGACTTCAATGTGATGAGATTCCATAACGAAAAGCATGGGAGCTGCCCACCCAATATTGTGGCAATTAATGACTTCAATGATTGCATAAACAGAGCGGGGCTGGATGACCTTGAAGCTGCTGGCAACCCTCTGAGTTGGTCCAACTCTGTGATTGGAACTGGTCGTATTGTGGCACGACTTGATCGGGCCCTGGTGAATGAAACCTGGAGAACCTCCCTTCCATTGATAAAAATGATATATTCTGCATCTCCAAACTCGGATCATCTTACCATGACGGTGGCTCTTGGGGTGCAACCTGCACTCATGAAGCCCTTCCGCTACTTCAATTATTGGGCGACGAGGGAGGGGTACGAGGACACAGTCTCAAATGCTTGGTTTAATCCAACCCGTGGGAACCCGGTTGACAGGTTCCAGCAGAAGCTGTGGGCTGTCAAAAATGCACTCAAATTATGGGCTAAAACGCATGGGGACGTTCGCCACGATATAAGGACGATGGCTGTGACCCTGGACAATATTAATGAAGCCCTTTCGGTTGAGCCGCTTGACCCTTACCTTGCCCAACTAGAGAAAGATGCTAAGGATTACTTGATCAAGCTTGATGAGGATGTGGAATCAATGTGGAGGCAGAAGAGCAGAGTCAACTGGCTCAAATTGGGAGACAGGAACACCAAATTCTTTCATATGGAAGCATGTGTGAGAAGAACCAGGAATTCAATTCCATTCCTGCTGGATGGGACGACAAACATTGTTGACAACCTATCAAAGGTGGCTGCAGAAGCGGTTTCATATTTCTCAAGATTGCTTGCGAAGGATCATTCTAGAACAGCGAC
The DNA here is from genome assembly GCA_037367405.1 of Ottelia alismoides. Taxonomy (NCBI): domain Eukaryota; kingdom Viridiplantae; phylum Streptophyta; class Magnoliopsida; order Alismatales; family Hydrocharitaceae; genus Ottelia; species Ottelia alismoides. The sequence continues at coordinate 44,144 of JAZKJV010006482.1, forward strand.
AATTAGGCCTATTAAGCCTAGATTTGTACTAACTTAGGTGGCCAACCATTGGCTGTCGCACCCCTTCTCTGAGAAAGAAATTGAAGGTGCGTTAATGAGCATCCACTCCTCTAAAGCGCCGGGCCTGGATGGCTTCAATACGGGGTTTTTCAAAAGGCACTGGGCTTTACTCAAGGCATACCTCATCCTTGCTTTGCAATATTTGTGGGATGGTGGATCCCACCCATGTGGATTCAATCATACTTTCCTAACGCTTGTACCTAAGGTGGCAACCCTAGCAAACCTGGGTGACTTTAGGCCGATTGCTTGCTGCAACACGCTCTACAAAATTCTCTCGAAGATCTTGGCCTCAAGACTTGCTCAAGTGGTCCCGGAGTTGATTGCGCCCAACCAAACAACATTTATTAAAGGGAGATCTATGGGCGATTGCATCAGGCTTGCTCAAGAAGTGATTCACAGGTTCGGGCGTAGAGCGAGTGCAAACAAGGCTTGTGTCAAAATTGATCTTGCAAAAGCCTTCGACTCAGTGGACCATGCTTTCCTTCTTGAAAGCCTAGACTGAGAGGTTTCGACTCGAAATATATTGGTTGGATTTCATATTGCATCTCCACTCCTATGTTCTCGGTCCTTGTGGACGTCTCCCTGCATGGTTTTTTCCCTTCGGGAGGGGGTTGCGGCAAGGGGACCCCCTTAGCCCTAATCTATTTGCCATTGCCATGGATTCTCTCTCCTCTTTGACTGAACTAGCGGTGCGTGATGGTACCTTCCTTCCCACTCGCATGGGAGGTGCAAGGGTACCCTCGCACCTAATCATCGCGTACGATCTCATTTCTTTTGCAGAAAGTCAAAGACCGCTTTGAAGGAAGTTAGACGTATCTTGATGGACTTTGAGGATATGTTATGAATGCGAAGAAAAGCAAACTTATCCTTCCACTCCTCTCTTCTGCGGATTTTGGGCTATGCCTTGAAGTGGGCCTGCTAACCCAACCCCTACCGGCGAAATACTTGGGAATCCCCCTAACCCTTGCAAAAGGAAGAATGGCGGCGGCACAAGCTCTCACGGATAGGGTTAGGAACTTGCTCGGTGGCTGGAGAGCAAGGTCCTTAACCCTGGACGACCGCTTACAACTGCTCAATTCTGTGATTTCTGGGGTCTTCCTCCACTGGGCTGTTGGAACACTACTTCCGATTGGCCTCGCAAAGACGGTGGATGCAATATGTGCCGATTTCCTCTGGTCTTATGGTACTCATCATGTTAAGTGGGAAGTTGTATGACTTCCCAAGAAGGAAGGGGGCTTGGGACTACATTCCCTATGCTCCATACGGGAGGCCATGATTGTTACTTGGTGTGGGAAAATACTGTCTAATGACAATTCGATATGGGCTTCATTCATGAGGGAAAGATACCTAAAGGGTGGCGATCTCATGCACCGCGACAAAGCCTCGGGGGACTCACTTGTTTGGAAAAGCATCCTGGGCGTTAGACACATACTCTCCAACCATGTCGGAGGGAATAGTAATGGCCATGCCCTTTCCGTCGCTAATCGGGGCATCAAGTTCAGGGATGCTTTTGAAAGGGTGAGGAGAAGAGCAGACAATGTCCCATGGGCGCCTATGCTATGGAACTCAAAAGTGGTCCCGAAACATGTTTGCATGCTTTACAGAGCCATTTTGGATCGCCTCTCAACTATGGAAAGACTATCTAAACGCGGTCTGATTGCTGCAGGTGCATGCTATCTCTGCGGGCTTGCTGTGGAGACTTCTTTCCATCTCTTCTACTCGCGCCCCTTTGCGATGGAGGTATGGGCTGATGTTGCCTCAGCCCAGCAAATACCAATTCCTGTGATACAGAGCCTACACTCGATACTGGAATGCTGCTTAAGGACCCCTTGTCGCAACTTGAAAATGAAGGCTGCTGTCGCGCTGGCCGCATCAACCTGGGCTATTTGGGAGGAGCATAATTTCAGGTGGTCTACTGGGCGTATCATCGCTGCTACTGATACGATAGTGAGAATATCTAGAATGGTGACTGCCACTCTTAGCTAATTACACCTGCTTCCTTTGTGGTGCTAACTTTTTTGTCTTGCTTTGGCATAATTTATCTCTGGCCATGAAGCCAAACTGTGGCTCATCAGCCCCTTGTAACCATACAATTTTTTGAATGCAATATATGAAAAATTACTAAGCAAAAAAAATTGGGAGTGTTCAATCATCTTTAATTCACTAATTAAGGTGCTTAAATTGAATATTCAGTTCGTTATGTGCTCAATTAATGTCTTTATTAATCATGCATAATTAAAAGTTAATTAAGATACATCCTAAATTAATACTTCATGATTAGAAGGTGTTTAGGGTGATATTTATTGATCAATTACATTGGGTTCATAATTAAATAAATTATTAGATGAAATAGATCAATTATATCTTCTTAATTGAACATTAAATTAGATTAATTTATGCTTCATCATTTAAGTTATGTAACTTATTAATCATGATCATATTTTTCTATTTTGTGTTGCAAATGAGTATTTGTTGTGTTTATCGTATTGCATTCTGTCATTGTTATGTCCATCTAAATAAACTTGCATCAGAAAATAAAATAAAAATAACATTGCATTATGTCTACTTGACCTAAATCCACACCATAGAACACTAAATTAGGATATTTAGATATAAATAAATCAATCTAAAAGCTCGTGTCCCTGAGTTCGACCCTAGACTTATCTAGGTTAATTTAGCCGACCCACTCTTTGTAGAGACATTTGCTTGGTTCTAATAGTTTGTTTAGAAGTCATGCAACACCGAACACAATTTGTGAAAGTTATTCAAGGATGAATATATGGACCTAAATCAACAACAACAAAGCATTTTTCCCGAATTAAGTAGGGTCGGTTACTAAATGTATGGACCTAAATGTAAAGAAAATGTAAAATTGTTATATCAAAATCATCCAGAATGAAGGTTTATCTACTATTTTGGAATCTAACAGGGTGCGAGTGAAGTTTGTCGTAGGTAGGGGCCTTTTCTACATATTCTGGAATTCGAGAGGGTGCTCCTACAATTAAACCCAATATCATGATGTGTATTACGTACCATGGTAGAGGCTTGGAACCAAACCTCCACATGGCTGCTTCATTGGTGTCTTGAGTTATATGAGGCTAGAGGCTCAAAGGATGTGTATTTGACAGTTAAAGTGCCTCCAACGATTCTGATCGTGCGGTGGATGCACCTAGACAATATGACCGTCATTGGATCAAGATCTAATGTGATATTCTTTTCGCCTTCTTCCTCCTTTTGTTCATCTTCTTCTCTGGATCTCCAACATCTGTGGCGGAGATTTGAGGTGTGTGGAGATGAGTTGATTCTTCAAGGATTCGTGGCCGAGGCTAGTGGTGATGCAGCTCGGACAATGTTGTTCGATGAAGGGGTGTGGCTCCAGGTATGTACCTGCATGAAAGGGGTGATGGTACTCAAGGTTTCAAGCCTCAACCATGATGTCACATAAAAGAAAAGGGTGGTGGTAGTTACTCTATCGAGCAAGGGAAGGGACCCTAGCTCCGACGATGTACTCGTCGAAGAGGGGAGGTTGTGAAGGGTAAAATGGAATGTGAATGGGGAAGAAGATGATGGTTGTGAAAGACTTGAACTTGGCCTCTCTCAAATCCTATATCACAAGATCCAACTCATCAAGAGGAAACCAAAGGAATTTGTTTCATGTGAATCGAACTTTGTTTCGAATTGTTACGATTTTCATAGGAAAGAGAAGTAAAAAGGCTTAAGTTGTCATTAACCTTTAATTACAATCATTAAGACTAATTAATCACAATTAAGTAAATTAATAACAGATTAAAGATCACAAATAATCATTAGCGAAAACTCAAAGATCAACAAAAGTTAAGCATAAGCCATGAAAGTTAAATCACGATTAGTAAAAGTTAATCCTGACTTGTGCTAATTAAGCATCATTAATGAATCTATAAGTTTCCGGAAGATTCTAACTTAAGCCTTAAGTTTCAGATGGCTTTGGCCAAAATCATAGGTCAAAACCATTGGCCAAAATCATGGTTGCTAACGGTGGCTAAGGGTTAAACCATGATCTACTAGCCATGGTTAGTGGTTTTTTGAAGCCTAAAAATACCACCACCCAACCATTTTCTATGATTTCCATTGCCACCACTACCCTGGGGACTAGGGTTGATAGGTCGAGAGGAGGAGAGGGAGGCGGGGAAGAAGCGCCAGTGAAGCGCTGCTGGGAGGACGATGAGGAGAAAGACGGGGTGGTCCTCTCCTAGTTGGATTCGTGTAGGATTTAAGTAAGAGATAACTTGAGCTAAGTTTTTATTCATATTCTTTTTCAATGTGTTTGATGTCGAGGAGAAATCTAAGTAAAACCCTACTCGGGTGCAGGCGGCTCGGCCGTTAGTGAGCATATGAATTCTTCATATGACTCACTCACCCTTGATAAGAAACTTAACTTTTTGCACTCATTATCAATTTTATGGTTGTTTGATGGATAAATAGGTGAAATATCCTACTTATTTGCGGGTGGTTGGGCCATCAGTGAACCTTGTAATTCGTCACACGCTTCGCTCACCTAAGACGCATCGTGTTTACCAATTCTCCATCACTTGAAACTATGTTATATTCTTTATGTTTCATTATTGTTTTCCACTCGATGATTTTATAGAGGAAACTCTTTCCATTTTTATTTTGAAATGTACCGATATAAAGGGAAACTCTGCTGAAATTTTCACAGGAATATGTCCCGATATAAGGGAAAGTTATGCCGAAAATTTCCTACAAATATCACCTTGTATAAGGGGAAGCTCTGCTGAAATTACGAACGAAAATATGTTCTTCGTATTGTTCATGTTCTTTGTTCATTCTTCACATTCTTGGCCCGTTCTCAGTGTTCTTGATATGAAAGTGAATTTGATCGTTTCATGATCCATAAATTACCTTTCTGAAAACGAATCACGATAAAAACTGCATACGTGAGAGAGAGCTTGATTAGGTAACGGAATCCTTCCTCTTATTGTTGGGTTTTCAAGTTAAACTGGATAAGAAAATTTATTTTATCATGGTTTGTATTTTGAAGAATACTCACATGCTTGGTTCATGATTTACTTTTAAATAATTATTAAAATAGAGTTGGTGTATGGAGTCATCCTTGTAGTTGTTATGATTTGTGTGCAGTATTACATTGATATTAGATGAAAATGGACATGGCATAAATGGGATCCAATTTTGATTTCCATTTTATCTTTTATGATAAGGATGCCTTGGAGTAGATACTACAGGTTAGAAATGAAGCCTATAGGTTTGTCAGAAGAACACCTGTATTGGTAGGCCATACCTAGGTGGAATACGATTGCTATGTTATGATAAGTGTGCATGAAATGAATGAATGATTTGCAATGTGTGGTACTCGATTTCCATTAGGCAGGTTGATTGACTAAAGATGTAGTTGTTCTAAGTGAAGGCACGTGTGGTCTAATAGTAGCTGGGACACGGGAATAAGTATTTAAAGTTGTTGTTATATGTGATTAAAGGTTAGTATGTGCTTTTAAGATACCGAGTCCTCGAGAATGGTGTGCTCTTTTGTTTGTAATGCCGAAGGTTTGGAACCTGTATAATAAAAGAAAATGAAATTGTCATGGTAGTATTGGAGGATTGGTTGAGGAGACATACGATGACATAAGCTCACCAGATCAATGCAATCTCCAATACCGTAGCTTTCACAGCTTCGGGGATCGTGGAGGGAAGAGGATGATGAATCTCATATTCAACATGCTAACATTTGTCAATTAGGCTCTCTTTCCCAAAAATCCATATGCATTTAATAATTAATATATCATCATTAGGATTCATAAATGTGTTAGTAATATTCACATTTCATCAACCATAATTACATTAAAAAATCCAAGTGTAAATTGGCCGAACAAATGCTAAATTCCCTTATTTTTAATTAATTCATCCTAACTCTGATTGACTTGAAACAACCTCCATTATAAAGATATTATTAACAAAAATAAAAATACAAAAATGGCTAACTCAAATAAGTGACAAATAAACCCAAAGTCTAATTTCACATCAGACGAACAAAAACATGCATACTTTCATCATACAGTTTCCTATTTCGATCTACTCACTTTTAAAATACTCCATTTTCAAATACCTTCAAAATGAGATCAATTTCATAAAATTCGGAGCTCATATGTGAAAGTTGGATTTTAGTCAGCTTAGGCGTGTTTTATCTTTTTGCTATTTTTGACTTGAGTTTTTATGTACATAATTAACCCATTTTATTTTATTTCTTTTTCATTCATATTCTTTATGATTGTTTTATCAAGCAACATAAAAATCCAAATCTAGATCCAGACTGGAATCAAAGAAACCGACTGAGTCTGAGTAACCCTTATGAGTCTGTACAAATGTTGCGTATTCCGTACTTCTATTTTATTTTTCTACTTTCTTATTTACTAAAAATTCAAAAAAAAGATAAACATGTTATTAAATTTCTTGTATTTTATTATATTTTTCACAACAAAATTATAAAACTCCAAAAAGTCAGTTTTCTACGCATGGAGACCACCAAAAATACCATTTTGTACATATGACCTCTTTTGCTCATGTTCTCTTCATGAAAGTTGAATATCTCATCGAGACAAACAACTTTCGTGAAGGAAAATTTTTGATCCGAGATCTCCTTCTATTTCTTTTATATTTTTCTTCTTCTTTTAATTTTGAAAATTTTTTGGGGTGACACATGGCAACCCCTAGGAATGCCACATGACACCTCCATTTTCTCACTCCAGTTGCCCCTCCCCTTGGGTCACGTACCTAGCATGTGACCTCCTCCTACTTCGCACGCACGAAAGGGGAGTACCAGGGCCAGCATGGCCAATTCAGATAGAATCAGCAGCCTCAGGCCGAGAAGGGCCAGGGGTCTTCCTCTTCTTCGATCTCTTCTGAACTCACACGAGTGTTGGACGAACTTCAATATGAGAGTCAACATCAATAGACTCACTCAATGGAGAGATGAGGTGATTGTACCCCAAACCGTGATTCCTGCTCAAGTATAGAAAAATTCAAATAGCCTTGGACAGAATCAAGTATTATTCTCTGAATATTCTTTACATGAATATGAGATATTTTCACATCATGACACTTATCATATTTCTCTTAGGAGCGGGAAGACCGTAACCATGCCTGATGGAGCGAAAGAACACGATGACATATCCCAAGGGTCTACTAATTCACACAATCCTAGAGAAGAAGATAAAGAGAGGCGCGAGGAGGATAAAGAAAAAAAATTCACTCATGGTCTTGCATTCCATTCAGCATCTCATGCATTCCTTGGTTGGTGTATTCTTGACAAATTCACTATCACTCAAGGCTTGAGGATTTGAGGACACTTGATTTTTGAGATCTTGAGACACTGAGTTAGCCAGTCTTAGTCATTTGGGTTTTGAAACTTAATGATATACACTTCCATGGTTTGAAAGATTTGAGCGATATATTGCACTCTTTATCTCTACCTTCTAAAGAATATGATTAACACATCACTTTCACAACTTCATGATTGATGAGATGAATTGAGTTATCACTTGAGGAACTGGAACTGGTGATTTAAGTCTAGACCTGATTTAATAATGCTCGAGGATAGGATAAAGTTAACAAAGGCTTCAAGAAACATGAGTGTCAGCAAACACGAGACAGTAGGTGAACAAGTTCACATGCTATCATTTGATATCTACCTATGTGCTAGTATATGATGGAACCAAATAATTGTTGATCAATGTGCGCCAACTCTTGGTAAAAGCAATGGATCTAGCCAAAAATAAAAGATAAGAAAAAATATTCAATGAAAAGATCTATCATTACAAATTCAAATGAGCTTCCACCAAAGGTGAGTGCTCACAACTATTTCAAAGTGTCCACTTGGACTAAATGCTATTAGGACCAAGGAGTCGGGCTAGCATAAAAAAGGGCTCTACATCGTATAGTGATACAAGTCTGGGTGTCGAAGGTATCTTAGATACTCAAAAGAGACACACCCCGGTGTACTCTCAGAATTACAAGTGCATACAACTTCAAATTCTCTTAACAGACACAATGATCAACAAACAAAAAGTATACATGTGTTGAGTAATAAGACACTCGAGAGACCCCATGTTCCAATGTGAGGGAGAGAAAAATATACACAATCCTATGCCCACTATCATCTTCATCTGTCTACACTTTCAAGCCTGACAAACTAATGAGATGGTGGATTGAATGCAAGAACTAATTTATTCCCTAATGTTGAGGATTAGGTCTAGAGGATAGTCTCTTGGACTGGAACCTTCGGTGACATCTCGGCTCGACTCTCAAGAATGCAGTACACTAAAAGTCATATCCTTATATTTTATGTACAAACAGAGAGTATGATAATTAGAGAAGTTGGATTCTTCCTTTTGATTAAACCATGGTTGAAATCATAATTTTTGGATCACTCTAATCAAGGGTCTTCTATGGATTGAGCCTTGAAACATCACATACACGGTCAGAGATTTATCCAACTAAGTCATTCATTCATTAATGCACGGGGACGAGCATGGTTTAAGTAGAGGGGTATGATGCATCTCAGATTCAACATGCTAACATTTGTCAATTAGGCTTTGTTTCCCAAAATCCATACGTATTTAATAATTAATATAGCATCATTAGCATTCATACATGTGTTAATAATATTTGTATTTCGTCATGCATAAGTGCAACAAAAATCCAAGTGTAAATTAGCCTAAAAAGATGCTAACTTACTGTATTTTTAATTAATTCATCTTAACTCTGATTGACCTGAAATGACTCCATTGTGTAGATAACAAAACAAATAAAAATACAAAACATTGCTAACTCAAATATGTGACAAATAAACCCAAAGTCTACATTCACATCAGACAAAAATATGCATATCTTCCCCAGACAATGTCCAATTTCTATCTACTTACTTTTAAAGTTCTTCATTTTCAAATACCTTCAAAACAATATCAATTTCATAAAATTCGGAGCTCGTATGTGAAAGTTAGGGTTTGGGCCTCTTTTGTGCAATTTATCTTTTTTCTATTTTTGACCTGAGTTTTTACGTACACAATTAACCCATTTTTTATTTCTTTTCATTTGTGCTATTTGATGAAAGTTTTATCAAGCGGCATAAAAATCCAAATCTAGATCAATACCGAAATAAAAGAAACTGACTGAGTCTGAGTAACCCTCGTGAGTCTGTACAAATGTCTCGTATTCCGTACTTCTATTTTATTTGCCTACTTTCTTACTTGTTAAAATCTAAAAACTTAGATTAATGTGTAAATAAGCTCTCGTATTTTATCATATTTTTTCTAGATTTTTTATCCTCTTTAAAATCACAAAAAAATTTACAAAACTCCAAAAAGTCGATTTTCTATACACATGGAGACCATCAAAAATACCATTTTATACATATGACCTCTTTTGATCCCGTCCCTTCATAAAAGTTGAATATCTCATCAAGATGAACAATTTTTGTGAAGGAAATTTTTCGATCCGAGGTATCTTTCTATTTCTTTTTTATTTTTCTTTCTCTTTTAATTTTGAATTTTTGTTGGGGTGACACGTGGCAGTCCCCGGGCATGCCACATGTCACCCCCATTTTCTCACTCCAGTAGCCCCTCCCCAAGGGTCACGTGCCTAGCACGTGATCGCCTCCCCCCTCACATGCACGTGCGTGGCGCAAGCCTCGTCCCCTCTTCCAGCATCACCGCCCCATGCTCTCTTGTATTGATCGCCTTCTCTTCCATCTCCGACCATTGCACCACCCCGCATAACGCCAACCACCCGTGCTGCGTAACGCCTACTCCCATCTCTCCTTTAACCCCCTACTCGTCTGTCATATTCCTTCATCCGCCATTTCGCCTGTGACGGTAATGAGGACCCCTCGCCCATGTGTGATCCAGAGATCCACCACCTCTTTGCTGCTGCTCCAGCAACAAAGCGAAGCAGCCGAGCCTCGGTCTTAGTTGTCAGACTTTGAGGCTTTGATCAGAGTTGATCCCATCTCCTCCAACCCTTCAAAGACTCCGCAGGGGTCTTCCTCTTCTTCTCCTCTTCAATCTTTTTCTTCCCCAGCTACACTCAACTGCACGCTACCTTCAATCCATCACCACCGCAACACTCCTCCGTAGCTCCACACTCACACGACTTTTGTTCACCCCCGACCTTGCTCAGGTCGGAATCTTATATCCTGACCCTCGCCATCATCGTAGGAGACTTGCTCCCTTTCTCTTCGTCATTTTCTTGCAAACCCTGTAGGGTATTCATCTACGTATGCCTATGCCACTGCCTAAGACGTCGACTCTCTCAATCGCCACCTCTCTACCTCAGGCGTGTGTCACCTGAGGCCGAGCGTCTGTCGCCTCGGTGCTCAGCTACTCACCCTCGATGGTCGTCTTCTATGCCCTACTCCGTTCGTGCTACTGCTCGCCTCGATCATCCTCAATCATTGGATAGGGGGATCCAACGGTCTGTGAGCCTCCATGTTGACCATCTCCCGAGCCTCCATACAAAACTAAGGCTAGGGTCATCCATCGGCTAAGAGTCAACCATATATCCCTTCCTCGAGCCTCGACCCTAACCTCAAGGCTCGGGTGGATCGAACCTCAAACTCGCCACCCGGACCTCAGTCCACACGCGTGCATCATGTGGGAGCGGGTATTGTAGATACATGATGACTAGGGTTTTTCCCAGGTCTTGTCAATCCACAAGGCAGACCGACAATGTCGAAGCGACCTCAAATAAAACCCTAATTAATCAACAATTAACCCATAACAAGAATCAGGAAATTAATATAAAAAACGTGGAGTTAAAGTTTATTATAACTCTACAACAAATGTGTATAGGTATAAGTATGTGTAGAGGTCGAACACAGGGAGCAAACGGTAGGAGGCAAAAATAATGCTAAAATTTTTTTTCTTGTATCTCTTGCCTGTGTTATTTTTCTGTAATTTTTGCTAATTTTTATGCATTATTAAAGACAAAAATATCCCAAATAAGGGATTAAATAAATATGTTCAAATTGATTTGAATATAAAAAATAGTAAATATGTTTTAAAATTATCCAAATCGGTTTTAATAAATAAATATTCAAATAAAGAAAATTATAAATAGGAAAACATAATTCGAATTTTTAAAGGATTTTTTTAGATTTTTATAAAAGGTTTTAGGGGGTTTTCAATTTTTTCATTTTTTCCATATTTAATGATTTTATTTTCTGGATTCAATAAATAAATATATAAACCATATTTGTATTATTTCAGAAAGGTTTTATATTTTTGGTATTTTATATTTTAAACAGGGAATAAATAGGCTCCTTTTCATTTTTATTAAATGGACAAAATGCAAAAAAATATGAATAAAAATCATGGCATGAAAGTACATGGCATCAAGCATTTAATCCTATTTTCCGTATTTTTAGGAGCAAAATAGATATATTTAATAAATAGAGAAAAAACACAAAAATAAATGTCCTAGTAGGGCATTTTTGCTAATAAAATAAAGTCAAAGGGATTTCATGCAAAAATCCCAAACAAAACAACATTTATTTAATACTTATGAACTATTTCATAATATACAAAAATTTCCAGGGTCTCATTGCAATTTGCCAAGTTCACGTGGGGTGACATGTGAGCTGAGCTGGACTGGACCAAAATGTAAATAAAAGAACTAAAGGGGCCTTATTGCAAATATATTTTAAAATGCTACATTTTATTTATGGAATTAAATAGCAAATAAAAAAAGGCAGGGCGAAGTTTGCAATTTACCCCATATAAGGCAACATCGGATGGTGGGGTGCGGTTCATTTATCCACATGGAGCTATGGTATCGGTCCATACCGGTTCGGAGATGAGGGGACTGGATTAAATCCCCTGCAGATCAGACGCTCTAGAGCGGGGTTGATCCAACGACGTTGGCTTGATCTGGGTGTCATGGTTCATCAGACGATAGAAATGAAGCTTCAAAGAACATGGAAGAACACCCCCGACTTCGAACTTTGATTAAGTGGTGTGGGAGCTTCTGACCTTCCCACGAGTATCCAAGGGTCCAAGAAGATTCCTGGCAAGGTCTTCTATCTGCTGGAGGCTTCAGAATGGCCAGAGGGTCATTAGAGCGTCCCCACAAGGTCGGGGATGAGATGGTACTCCAGGTACCTTCGACGAGCACCAAATCTGCCTCTGGGTGCTTATTTGCACCTCTAACCTGCATATGACAACAAAGGGACTGAGGTAAAATGTCTCAGCCTGTTAAACGACGAGATGGATGCGTAAGGGGGGGTCGTGGCGGAGGTCTCCGGCGGAGGGTGTAGGAGGGATACCTGAAATTCAACTCCTATAAGGAGGTGGTTGAATGGAAGGTGGAGAAATGGGAAGAAATGTTAGGGGAAAAGAATGGGGTGGACGGTGAGGTCGGAACTGGTAGTTTGGACGGTGAAACACAGCTGGAGCTCAAGAGCTCCGACGAACAAACTTAACCAAATCTATCTAATTAACTAACTAATTTTTGAAATAAAATGTGTAAAATCGATCCTAAAAGCTACAACCAACTAGGAAATAAGAAATAGCGCAGCTCAAACCTACCAGAAGAGGTAAGGAACAAGACCGTCAGAGTTGGTGGCCAAGGTGCACCTCTGCCTGCCTTTGACCATTGCGGACCTTCGGGGTTCTCCCTCTGTCACTGAGATGATCAATTTGGCTAAGGCTATGGGGTTTCAGGGGTGGAAGATGACCAAAGTTGCAAGGAGGAGGAGATGTACTTATTTATAAAACAAGAGGGACACCCTTATTGACCGATCAAAATTAATAAATCAAAGTTATGAACGATGGATTTACATGGCTGGCGTGAATCTATGATGATCAAGGAGTAAATCCCGTGAAGGGATCGAAGTCGACTGAGTGATAGATCGGTCGGGAAAAATTACAAAAAAGAGGGGATTGGACAAATCTGACAAAAATCAGAGGCGCGGGCGGAGCTGACAGAGGTCAACAACCCCTGACCTCTGATTGGCCCATGTCAGCGTTGCAGGACAAAATAAGTTGTTATTATAGATTTATTAATTAAATCTAATAAATTATTTTATTATTTTTTGCTTAGAAATAAAATGTTTATTTGTTAATGTATTATTTTAGTATGGTTTTTATTTATTTTTGATGTTGTCTATTAGTAGTTAATTTTTAGAGGTATAATTATAAGTATATTCATATATGTTTTGTACGTTTTTATTTTTATTTTGTATATTTTATTTTATTATTTTATAACTTTTTATTTTATATATTTACTATTTTATGCACTCGAATATATTTTTATTTTATTTTTGTGATATTATTTGTATGTTTAAATAGGTATGCATAATATATAGGTATACTTATAGGTATTTTATCTATAGTTTATATATATCATTTTATTTTTAATGTATTATATTTGGTTTTATTTTTTGTTCATATTTTTAAAAAAATATAGATAATATTTACAAGCTTATAAAAATATAAATGAATAAAGAATTAAAGAATGATTTCATTTTTATTTATATACATGTATTATAGAGGTATTTTGCCTATATATTTATATAGACTTATTTTATTATCCTTTTTGTTTTTGTTTTGATTTTAATATGCACATATGTTGTAAATAATGAGTACAAAGTTATAAAAATATGAAAAGTTATAAATAATGAGAGGTGATTTTGATATGTTTTGGGTTTTTATTTGAAAGATATGGGTCTGTGAAGTTGAGATTTTGGCTTTTTATTTTGTGTATAAAAAATACTTTGTATATTATTTTTCTACAAACTTAATTTTGTATTTTTATTTACATTGCTATCTAAATCTTTTATGCGTAAAGTTTCTTTATTTAATGTATAAATAAGAAAGAATAAAATAAGTGTCAAAAATGAATAAATAATTAATAAAATAATTGAGTTTTATTGTATTTTTGGCCCGTATCTCCCCCTACTTTATTCCTTGTCGACCAACTCAATTCTTGACTAGGTCTCGGAATTTAGGGTCATAAAATATATTCAGTATTTTATTCTTTTTGTTTTCTTCTCTTTATTTTATAATTTGACATTAAAAATCATATTACTTGCATAATAAATGCAATATATGATGAATGTTATTTTATACAAATTGATGCTATTTACATGCATTATCCAGGGTTTTTAAGGCCAAAATGATAGAATAAAGGCGATGAAATGTGGATTCATCACCCCCTATACTTGCCTTTGCTAGTCCCTAGCAAACACTTATGTAATAACTACAAAAAGAATAAAGAAGAAAAGAAAAAGAAAGAATAAATGGAATTGATTTTAATCTTAGACTTGTCTTTACAGAATCAAAGTTTGGAGCTCAGATTAGACCTTGATCTGAGAATGTGTGTTTATCGGGACCCGAATTTAAAACACAACGGTTTGAGTCACAGAACTCGGTTCAAACCACCTCAATAGCCAGGTCAGAACTAGCCTACATCATACGCAAACCCTTATGACTATGAAGCTGACTTGTACAGTGTAAATGATAGTGGCTTTCCCCAACTGAAATGTCAAAAGGACTAACTTGTCCAGAATGACAACTCAATGGTTCTCCAATCCAGCACTCTGTCCTCGAGGAGCGGGGAATTCCCTTCTAAGTTCAATTGGCGTCCAATTCAAGAGGAGGGGGTGGAGAAAAGAATGGACGGTAGCCACTGTAGCCACCTATCTTGGGATGCATGACCAGTGTAATCAAGTCATCCAGCTGTAGGCTCACATGGTATAACTTTGATGCTCAAGCTTGCTTATTTTCTATACAACATATATACATACTCCAACGGGCATTTTATTTTCAATTAGGCATGTCCACTTTTTGGAGTTTTTTCTCCTTTTTTCCCTTTTTTCTTTTTTTTAATACGATATACAACATCATTTACATAAGGACTTTTTCCTCTTGAGATAGAAGACTATCCATCTTTTGAATCATTATTGCAACCCACACTCTCTTGTCATTCGACTTCATGGCAACTGGACCAGGTTGGGGTGCACTTCCCTCCCTAGACGAGGAGAAATGTTTCCACTCGTGTGCATCTCAGATCGGCAAATCCACCCCCTCACCACTCCAACTGAGTTGAGCCAAGTGAAAGGTGTAAGTGTGCAAGTTAGGTCATGACCGACAAGAGTCATGCATATGTCTCAAAAAGTTCTTGTTAGTCAGTTGAGGTGACTTTAACCCAACCCTGAGTCTCAAAGAATTAAGTTCCTATGGACCTGAAGTACCTTAAATCTAATTCCCAAAAGGTTCCTGTGTAGTTAGGTGCAGTAAGGTCCAACCAAGCTCCAATCTTTGACTTTATTGGATTAGTTCAATCATCAAACTCAATTAAAAAAGAATGCTAATGTTATGCAAATGCTATGTACAATGATGCAACGAAATTTTTCAAAAAGAATTTGAAAATAAAAAGAATAAAAATATAAATTATGTACAACTATTTACACGGGCGTGCTTCTTTTTATTTATTTGCAAGAGTTAAGAATTTAAAGAATTTACATGTTTAAAAGTTATTTTATAGGTATGTATACAACTGGTAAAGAATTTTATTTACATACATATTTATTTATTTAAAGATGCATTTATTCCTCAAATTTATTTGCAAATAATTTTCAAAACTATAGTACAAAATAATTTTTGTAAATATTTACAAACATTTGAAAGCCATTTTGTAAATATTTTTTAAATAGTATATATAGATTTTTCGACATATTTTTGCAACCATTTCAAAAACATTTGCAAATAGTTTTCAAATGATTTTATTTCACAAATAAAACAATTTTTACAAATCAAAACATTTTTACAAAGGTTGAAAATATTTCACAAAAAGTTTTCCAAACGGGCCACACCATTTTCAAATCATTTTGCAAAAATATTTTTAACCGGATTATTTAATCAGTATATACAAAAAAGAATTTGTGGGAAAAAATCATTTTGTTATTAATTTATTGAACTAATGATTTGTATATGTAAATATAGCATTTTTAGCCATATTTATTATCAATTATACAAAAGTACGAGTTATGCCTAAAGTAAATACATAGTATATACGACCCCCCTATACTTAGCATGAGCTATGTCCTCCTAGATAGAAAAAGGAAAAGAGAAGACATAGCTCGTATTGAGTATAGAAAAGTCTATACTACAACGATTGAATAAGAAATGAAAGAAAGAAGAGATAAATGAATCAGAAGTTGACCATTCCCCCTATATTTAGGATCAAATAATCCTAAGTATATCAGACTGTACATAAAGCAGGGAGGGTCAAGGGTGGAAATATATAGATACAGCTCGGTATCTCTCCCCCTATACTTAGGGTGAGATATCCCTAAGTATAGTAGAGAAAATCAAGAAGAAAGGAGAAGTTGGAGGGGATCAAAGAATGAATGAATTTGAGGTGCACCCCCTATACTTAGGACAAAGTACGTCCTAAGTACAGAAAACTGATAAAAAAGGGGTGACACTTTTTTGTAGAAAGTAAAAAAATGAAAACAAAAAGAAGAAAAGAAGAAAAGAAAGATACATATAGATGAAAAGAGCGCAGAGAATGTATGCGTCACTCCCCATATACTTAGGGTAAAAGGTCCCTAAGTATAAGCAATGACAGGAGTGATGAAACAGAACGAGACAAAACGACAGGGGTGTACCCCCTATACTTAGTACAAGGCACATCTTAAGTATATATACACATATATGTCAAAAGATCTGGGGTACACATGGCATACGGGAGAAATAAGGAATGTACGACAAAACACGTATATACAACAAGTAAAGACAGGTGAAGTACAAGACAATATCTGGTACGCGAATACCATAGTCTAATCGTCATCTCCCTGTGAGAATGGTGATGCAGTCAACAAGTGAAAAGATACATGGGCATACAATCAAGTGGGTGTCAGCTACCGGGGAAAAACAGATCGAAAACTAAGCAAGGATCTAGTAGCGAAAGCAGAACATTAGCGGTGTCGATACTATAAGACATGGAGGAAGAAGGGACAATACATAATCCTCAAGGTAATCATGGTCTCAGAAATATATAATAAGTGAAGAGTAAGACACTCTCAATGCAGTGAGGAAGTCAGTGGTCATCAGATTAGAAAGTCACAAAAACACACCGACACCGCAAGATATGGCTCAACCCTGCGAGGGTCCTCAAGGTGAGAAGACTCAGATGAGTCTAAGATCACAGAATAATCAAGAGACTCAGTTCTGTGCTCCAATAGATAAGAGACACAACCAGAAAAGAGATCATGTACACAAATCAGAAGACTCAATTTCGTGCTCCAACTGAAAGGAAACACCAGAAGTGAAACCGAGTACCTACAAAATGATGTACCATCCCGTAGATAACTCTCAGGGAGTGGTACATAATAATAAATGAATAATCAAATAGAACTCACCCTTGTGAGGGTCTTTAAGGTGAGAAGACTCAAAGGAGTCGGATCCATCATACGGATCACCAGGAGCAGTCTTAGTAGGCGACAGATCGGCTACCAGCAGAAGAGAACGACATATTTAGAAAATGTGGTAGTGTCCCACAGATAACCCTCGGGGAACATATTGCCAACTCAACAATGAATAATCAGAGAAAGATGGCACATCCTTGCGAGGAACATCAAGGCGAGCGGACTCAAAGGAGTCTAAGCAGACAAATCCCAAGATCCGATAGATATGATACAACAAGGCAGTGGGGACCAGAAATACATAGCAGCCAATTCGGTTCTGTGCTCCAGCAGATCGGAGGCATAGTCAGCATGGGGAACCGACATAAAGAATATGTTGCATACTCCTGTAAATAGTCCACGGGGAGTGATGCAAGCTATGCAGTGAATAGTCAAAATAGAGCTCGTCCTTGCGAGGGTCGTCAAGGAGAGATGACTCAAAGGAGTCTGAAAGATCAGTCTCGGTAGATGATAGATCGGTTACCTAGCAAAAGAGACCAAAGAATCTATAAAAAGTTCACAGTCTCTCGCAGATAACCCTCTAAGAGCACTATGATCTAGGCAGAGGATAATCAGAAAAGTGAGACTCATCCTTGCGAGGACCGTCAAGGAGAGCAGACTCAAAGGAGTCCATAAAATTAGCCTTGTGCACTGAAAACACGGGCAAGCAATCAGACAGGGAGGCTAAGCTCTCGAATCAGATGACTCGATTCCGTGCTCCAACAAGAAGGCAACACATGCAGTGAGTGAAACCGAGCGTACAAAAATTGTTGCATTTTCCCACAGATAGTCCTCAGGGAACAGTGCAAACTAGGTCAATCAAATCATGGGATTGCTGGCATCACATCTTAGGTCCAAAAATCATCAATCAATCTTCAATCGGAGGGCATAAGATCACGTAAGGGAGAAAAAATACTTAGGTCATTCACAATGCATCCCTCAAGTCAATCCAATTAGCTGAGATGGCTTAAGATGTAAACAAAAATCCTCTAGATGCTACGGGTGGACGAAAGAGTCAAGAGATCGAGGATGGATTAGTCAAGGAGATGAGTAAGATCATGTGGGTCCGCAAGCTGTCGCTCTGAAGTCCAAATAAAGATAGCCAATCAAACCTCTGAATCAAGATAGGTGAAACCACAAAATAGATCGATAAGTCACGGCTCATGAAATCATCATCATCAAGTCATCACAATGTATCACATCCTCAAGCCGATGTGCGTGATAAAAAATCCTCAATAACGAATCACACCTAGTAATCGTGCAATCATCAAAAATATCAATAAGCTCTATGCACAAATCCAAAGTCATGTGCACACAAAGTAGCATATCAATCTCAGCATCCTCAAAATGTACCTGGCTTAGTCAAATAATTGATGTAAGTCATAAACCTTGATGTGGGATATACTTACACGTATAGAAATCCCATGTGATAGAGAGATGACACAGAGGGAACGAGGGTGGGCGAGATAAAAGTCGACATAAACAAAATTATGGATCAAGGAGAGGGTCTCAACCCGTACTAGATGTGGGTGATATGGGCAAAGAGAATAGCCGCAAAATCCGACTAAAATGGTGAAGAGCAAGACCCATTATCATGACTTGGATGCATATGGGGAAATATATAAACAAGATAGAGGGGGACTCAATGATGAAAAATGATGACACACACAGATGGGACCGTAAAATAAAAGAGATGTGAAAATGCAGATGGACTCAAAGCACAATCAATGTACAAAGCAGACCCCCAATTGACCTACTCAACACATTGAAGATTAAGATGGTCATTTATCTTATCATTTTTAGAGTTAGGTGATTTTCAAGAATTTGCACACACCGAATATATGCTTGGGATTTGGGCAGTAATCCTTAGCGTGTACATAGGAATTAAATGCACAAACAAGGAGGGGTTGCTCTTCCAAATCAATGAATCCATCGCATTTTATTTTTAAAGTCCAATAGAGTTAGCAGACCTAATTTTATTTTGATTATCACTTTTTTTGGTTGTTTTTCAATGCACATGGCTATCGATGTTTTCAATTTTATTTAGCATCCTAAGTGAACAGAATCAGAGGGAGAAGGTTGGAAAAGCCATGCAAGTCGGAAGTCGATGATGCATGCAAAGTTAGAAGACTTATAGTGCTTCCAAGCTTTCCATGCGGGATGCAAAACAAAATTGGAACCTATACAACATGCAATGCAATCTGATGAAATCGCCCTAGAGTAGTAACTGTTATTATCGTAAAGCAAAATATGCTAATTATTTGGAAACAAACCTTAAGGTCTGATCTTGGAGACATCTCGGTGCCAGCCACAATAGGTCCTGTTAGCGTTGTATGATGTCTCGACACGTGGGTTCGAATCTAAATAAATAACATTTATTTTTTGACTAAGTCCATAAGCGAATCTATAGATACATGAAATATATATTAGGCTTTGGACCTTAATCTATCGAGCCAGCAATTCCTAAGCTAGGGCTTATTCACACAAAATAATAAAAATAAAAAATAAAGGTGAAAAAGCGTCAAAAACCGTCGAGGCCCTCGAGGGAACAATCCCTCGAGCAGTGGACCTTGGGAAGTCGAAGTGTGGCTGAGAGTCCTGAATTATTACAATTATATAGTTCACTCTCTCACTCGAATATACATAATAACAAAAATAAAAAAATGCGGAATAAAATAGATTGTATTCAAAATTCTCCTCTATCTGCCCTTGATGCTCTCTGCTACCAGCTGAGTAAGAAAGGTTGGCTCTGCCTTTCTTGGGTGCGTAGTTTTTCCTAGGAAGTCCTCCTTCGCGTGGCGGTCCCTCGCAACAAAGTCAAACAAGGAGTGTCAGACAGTTCACAATTAATATCAAATAATAATGAAAAATAAATACTGACAAAAATAAATAAAGAATCTAATAAGTAAATGGACAAGAGAAAATAGTAAATATAAAAGAATCTCCTACTATATGGCGTTGCTCCCCAGCAACGGTGCCATTTGATGACTAGGGTTCTGCCTGGGTCTTATCAATGCACAAGGCGGACCGACATTCGTCGAAGCGACCTCAGACAAAACCCTAATTAATCAACAATTAACCCACAATAAGAATCAAACAATTAATATAAAACATGTAGAGTTAAAATTTATTACAACTCTATAGCAAATGTGTATAGGTGTAAGTATGTGTAGAGGTCGCAGGGAACAAACAGTGGAAAGATGCAAAAATAATGCCCAAAAATTTCTTGTCCATTGTTATTGTTTTTGTGGGTTTTAAATTTTGTGTTTTGTATTTTTGTTTTTTTATATTTTTTATATTTTCCAATTTTTATATTTATTTTTCATTTAGATATATAAGATATATATATATGTATATATGTATGTATATATACAATATAAGCTATATAGAGATACTATATATATAAGTAAAAAGAGTCAAAATACAGTAAATATAATATTTTTATGCTTTTTGCTTTTTTATATTTTTATATTTTTTGTTATTTTTCTGTAATTTTTTATAATGTTATGTATTTTTAAAGTCAAAAATACCCTAACTAAATAAATATATCGAAATTTATTTGAATATAAAAAATAGTAAATAAGTTGTAAAGTTATCTAAATAAATATTAATATATAAATATTAATATAAGGAAAATTATAATAAATATAGATGTATTTTTGTATTTTTTTAAAGGATTTTTAAATTCTTATAAAAGGTTTTGGGATTTTTCAATTTTTATCATTTTTCTTTTTTCCATTTTTAGTGATTTTTATTTTCTGGACTCAACAAATAAATATATAAACTGTATATAATTTTTTGTATTTTTAAAAAGGTTTTTATATTTTGTGGTATTTTATATTTTAGACAAGGAATAAATATACTCCTTTTCGGTTTTAATAAATGGAAAAAAATGCAAAAATACGAATAAAAATCATAGCGTGAAAGTACATGGCATGAAGCATTTAATCCTCTTTTTGCATATGTCTAGGAGAAAAATAGATATATTTAATAAATAGAGAAAAAGCACAAAAATAAATGTTTTAACAAGGGCATTTTTGCAAATAAAATAAAGTCCAGAGGCTTCCATGTAAAAATCCCTAAATTGAACAACATTTATTTCATATTTATGAAATATTTTACAATATACAAAAACTACCAGCTCTCAATACAATTTGCTCGGCTCACGTGGGATGATACGTGAGCTGAGCTGGACTGGACCAAAATGTAAATAAAAGAACTACAGGAGCCTTGTTGCAAAGATTCATTTATTTTTAAACTCTACATTTTATTTACAGAATTAAATAGTAAATACAAAAAAGGCAGGGCAAGGTTTGTAATTTACCCATATAAGGCACCATCGGACGGTGGGGGCGGTTCACTAATCCACGCGGCGCAATCGTATTAGCCTATACCAGCTCGACGATGAGGGGCCTGGATTAAATCCCCCCGCAGATCGGACGCTCTGGAGTGGGGCTGATCCAATGGCTCTGGCTTGATCTGGGCGTCATGGTTCATCGGGCGACAGAAATGAAGCTTCGAAGAACAGGGAAGAACACCCCTGACTTCGAACTTCGATTGAGTGGTGCAGGAGCATCTGACCTTCCCACGAGCATCCAAGGGTCCAAGAAGATTCTTGACGAGGTCTTCTATCTGTTGGAGGGTTCAAAATGGCCAGAGGGTCACTGGAGCGCCACCACAAGGTCGGGGACGAGGTGGTACTCCAGGTACCTCCGCGAGTACCAAATCGGCCTCCAGGTGCTTATTTGCATCTCTAACCTGCCCAGGACAACAAAGGGACCGAGGGAAAAATGCCTCGGCCCATTAAACGATGAGATGGAGACGTAGGGGGCGTCATGGTGGAGGTCTCCGGTGGAGGGTGTAGGAGGGAGACCTGAAATCCAGCTCCAAGAAGGAGGTGGTTGAACGGAAGGTGGAGAAATGGGAAGAAATGTCAGAGGAGAATAATGGGTGGATGGTGAGGTCAGAACTGGTAGTTTGGATGGTGAAACACGGCCGGAGCTCAAGAGCTCCGATGAACAAAATTAACCAAATATATCTAATTAACTAATTAATTTTCGAAATAAAATGCGTAAAAGAGATCCTAAAAGCTACAACTACCTAGGAAATAAGAAATAGAGCATCTCCAACCTGCCAGAAGAGGCAAGGAGCAAGACCGACGGAGTTGGTGGCCTGGGTGCACCTCCACCCGCCTTTGACTGCCGCAGACCTCAGAGGTTCTCCCCCTTTCACAAGGATGCTCACTTTGGCTGAGGCTACGAGGTTCCAGGGGTGGAAGATGAGAAAGGTTGCAAGGAGGAGGACACAAAGTTATTTATAAAACAAGAGGGACACCCTTATTGACCAACCAAAGTTAATGAATCGAAGCTATGCACGACGGATTTACAGGGCTATCGTGAATCTATGATGATCAAGGAGCAAATCCCGTGAAGGGATCGAAGTCGATTGAGTGATAGATCGTTTGGGAAAAATGGTACAAAAGAGGGGATTGGACAAATCTGACAAAAATCAGAGGCGCAGAGGGAGTTGACCAGAGGTCAACAACCCGTAGCCTCTAATTGGCCCATGTCAGCGCTACAGGACAAAATAGGTTGTTATTATAGATTTATTAATTTAACCTAATAAATGATTTTATTAATTTTTTCTTAGAAGTAAAAAATATTTATTATTTAATGTATTATTTTAATATCATTTTTATTTATTTTTTGATGTTATTTATTAGAAGTTAATTTTTAGAGGTATAATTATAGATATATTCATATATGTTTTATACGTTTTATTTTTATTTTATATATTTTATTTTTACTATTTTTATATTTTTTATTTTAAAATTTACAACTTATTTTTATGCACTCAAATATATTTTTATTTTATTTTTATGATATTATTTGTATGTTTGCATAAATAGATATGTATAATATATATGCATACTTATAAGTATTTTATCTATAGTTTATATACATCATTTTATTTTAATGTATTCTATTGGGTTTTATTTTGTGTTTATTTTTTTAATAAAGTATAGATAATATTTACAAGCTTATAAAAATATAAATGAATAAAGAACAAAAGAATGATTTTCATTTTTATTTATATACATGTATTATATAGGTATCTTGCTTATATATTTATATAGACTTATTTTATTTTATTATCCTTTTTTGTTTTATTTTGATTTTAATATGCACATATGTTGTAAGTAATAATTAAAAAGTATAAAAATATGAATTTGAAAAATAATAAAGAATGAATATAATGAATATTTTTATCGATCTACAATACAGTGAGGGTCCAAAACCTTACTTTCACACAGTAACTCCAAAAAAATATGAAACCACCTCCATTAAATAGCTCATGAACAGTTATACACAATGAGAGATGATTTTGATACATTTTGAGTTTTTATTTGAAAGATATGGGTCTGTGAAATTGAGATTTTAGCTTTTTATTTTGTGTATAAAAAATACTATGTATATTATTTTTGTACAAAATCAATTTTGTATTTTCACTTACATTATTATCTAAAATTTTTATGTATAAAGTTTCTTTATTTGATGTATAAATAATAAAGAATAAAATAGGTGTCAAAAATGAATAAAAGAATTGGGTTTTATTGTATTTTTTGCCCTTATCCCCCCTACTTTATTCCTTGTTGACCAACTCAATTCTTGACTTGGTCTCAGGGTTTAGGGTCATAAAATATCTTCGATATTTTACTCTCTTTATTCTATAATTTTGGAATTAAAAACCATATTATTTACAAAATAAATGCAGTAAATGATGAATGTTGTTTTGTACAAATTGATGCTATTTACATGCATTAGCCATGGTTTTTAAGGCCAAAATGATAGAATAAAGGTGATGAGATGGAGATTCATCAATACCCCCTCCCACTCCAGCAAATCACGAAGCCACCCCCAAGCACTGACGTCATTGTCACATGCTTTGCACGTGATCTGTGGACAATTGTGTACAGACCCTCTAGAATTAGAATAATTGCAGATATATCCCTACACGGGTGAAAATTATAGAGTCACCCCTCTGACTTTGCATAATCAGAGATAAGCTCTCCAGGTTATTAATTGAAAAGAAAATATTTATTTTTATTGCATTCCAGTCCCTGCCATTTCAATTTATCATATTTTTCTTTTTCGAACTCCGATTTTAGTGCACAATATGTCATTTTGAAGCTTATTCCATGCTCTTTCATATTATATCTTTTGGATATATATATATATATATATATGAGGTTGATATTGATGAGTACTATTTGAACATATTTGTTGACATTTGTAGCTGGTTCTTGGCATTTTGTGCAACACTTGATTAAGAAGATTAATGATATGTTTTGCAGGGATTTGATTGAGGTTTTTAATATGATTATTTTTTTATGATTTGTTTTTGAAGAATCAATCTCTGTAAGTGGTGGCAAGAAGAATTACTAAAATTGCACAAATTTTTGAAGAGATATTTATTTATTATTGATCATATAAATTGAGGATCTAATCTTTGCAAAGAATTCAATTGAGAAAACATGAATTTAGTTCTCAATATTTTATGTGATTAAACTCGATTTACTTGAGGATTAATTTTGAGACAATTTTGAGATCACCTTCTTTATTTGAGGATTATTGCATGATTATTCATAGATTTATTTGAATTATTGCTTGTATCTGAATTTCAATCGATTTGATCTGTGATTTCACTTCGAGGATATTGATTAATATTATTTGGAGCTTAATAGCCATCTCTGTTTATTTTCTTCGCATTGCATCTCATTTTCATCATCATGTTTTCTATTTATTTTCTGATACAGAGATTAACCTAGCATTTTAATTAATTATTTAAATTAATTTAAAACCACACAACTAGAAATCACTATTCTCTGTGTTCGACCTCTGTAGACATGCTAAAAAAATTCTCCATAACATTCAAAGATTGTGGTTTTTGATTGATCGAATTTCATTTCATGTACTATGGTTTTAGATAATTAAAGAGGCGATTTTCGAGCTCATCAAATGGCACCGTTGTCGGGGATCGGTGTATTTTTAACGTTTTAAATTATTTTATGTAATTAATTTTTGTGAAATTAATTTTTGTGTCATTTTTTCCTTTTTTGCATTTTATTTTTCTATATTTTATTATGCATCTTTTTTCTCACTTCTGATACTAACCACATCTTCTCTCTTTGCATATTAGTTAGAGAGATTTTTGGATATAATTCAAGGATCAGTAAAGAAGCTTGAATTTTTATTTTTTGTGTAAGAGAGTTAGTTTAGATTTAATTTTCTGCATTATTCACAGGGTTCCTCTCTCTTTGAACCCTATTAATTTACAATAATTCGGAAAGGACTTCTTTGTGATGTGTTGGGTTTGTTTCAACCCCTTTTGTGTGCTTGGGACCTGACTTGAGTGGCTTACGAATTATGAACATTTATTTTTAATTATTCTTGATTGTGCACGTAATTAGTCCCAAGCATTCGAAGAAGAACATATATGGATATTCGATGAAGATATATATTAGGCAACAGTTTCACTAACTATACAAACTAGTAGGTCATTCAACTTAGCCAAATTTTTAATCAATTCTTTCCCTTTAATAGAACTATCTACTTAGGGCGATTTCATCTGTACGTATCATTTAATAAAAATTGTAAAAATTCATTGTATTGCATCCCACATGAAAAATGCGAGGAATTACTGTAAGTCTTCTTTTTAAGCATGCATCATTGAATTACGCTTGCATTGCCTTTTTCAGTTCTCTCTCCTCAGTTTTACAACTTAGGAATTAAAGGAATTGGGATTGCTCGTTAGGCGTGAATTTTTATGTTTGTCGAAAACTTCAGTGATAATGGTAATCTAAAATCGGGGCTGGTAATCAAGGTGATTGTAAATAACCTAACCTAAAATCAAGCTTGTGTCTAATGGAGAATAACCCACTCATTATTTGTAAGGAAAAGATTGCACACTTAGGACAAAGTTAAAAACCAAAATTTTTCATTAATACTATTGTTTTTAGAAACAACTAGCTACTTCTCAGTGAGGGTTTCAAGTAGTTGTTTTACGATCTGACTTCCCCTAGCAGTGTGGGTGGTTTAGAGGACACCGTGAAAGCCTTCGTCCTTAACTAACATGGGTAGTCGTCTAACGGTCTGTACTTACACCTATACTGGCTTAAAGAAGATGCAACTAGTTGTATGAACTCGGGACAGTCTTTGTGAAATATTTCGGCACCTAACAGCTCCGCTTAATTTTCAAGATTATTTTTTCATCAAATTAAAATTGAAAAGATAAGGGGTCGAGTCCTGGCGTGCCTTCACTAGTGTTGAGTAGGTGAATTGATGAGTTTGAATTGTGTTTGTTCTGTATGAGTCTTATGTACACTTGTACGTCCCACGGATTCTCTCTCCTCGATATTTCTTTGTGCTCCAAACTTCTCCTTTCATCTGAGATGGATTCTTCTATATTTCTTCGTTCAGACTTTGCAAACAAATCCCCAAGCTCCTCAAGTTACCCATCTCCTCAATTTCAAGATGACCCTATTCTTGAAACCCCATGGTATAGGGATGACCCTTTTCTCCAAACCATGGTTCACCCTTCACATATAGAGATTACTCAACCCCCTACTAACCCTTTCTCCTACTCCCGTCCTACCAAAGAAACTTTCATCTTTGGAAGAACTCATAAACCTTCCAAGCATGAGCCTAACTCATATTTGTGTGCATATGAAGGTGAAGAAGAAGTCAAGATGCCTCCAAAGAAGGACGATAATGACAGTGACCCTATTCGTGCACTTTTGGCTAGAGTAACTGATGTCGAACAACATAATGAACTCCTTAGAGCATAGATGGAAGAACTGCAATGCGGAGAGGCTGCTATGGAGGATACGTACCTCCCTGAATTTGATGAAGATTATAATTGGTTGAGGTCGATACCTCCCGAGGATGCATTCGAGCACAAACCACATTTCCTCGCATTATTGCCTAAGTTCAAAGGGAATAATCATGAAGAACCATATATCTTCCTTCGTGACTTCGAGCTAGTCTGCGCTAACCTATGCCACCCTAGGGTTAGTCAAAACTATATAAGGCTGGGAGTCATCCCCTTTGCCTTGACTGATAAGGTGGCTTACTGGTTGAAAAATCTACGGGAAGTAGTCACCACATGGGACACCTTCGAGACATTGTTCCTAAAGAAATTCTACCCAATAAGTAGAATTAATCATATGAGGATCAAGCTCACAAGCTTCACCCAACACCCGAGCAAGCCATTCCATGAAACCTAAGAAAGGTTCACAGACCTAATCCAGAAATGCCCAGGACACGAAATGAGTAAAATAATGCTGGTCCAAATTCTTGTAAGTGGACTGAACCCTGAGACCCAAGGGTCAGTGAGTAATTTTTGCGGAGGAAACTACATGGCGCCACGAGGACACCGTCTACAAGTTGTTCGAGAAACTAGCAGAGTCCAGTTGTACACAGACCACCCGTCAGGCTTATATAGTCGGCTCTAAAAAGATGGTGAATAATCTGTCGACCGATCAAAACACCAACATGGGAATAATAGCTAATAAGCTAACTATGGTCGAGAAGATTTATAAAAATGTGGACGGACTCCATAAATCATCTGATATGGAGACATTGGCTAAATTGCCTAAGCAAATGGAGGAACTGGATGATAGGGTATTTAAGATTCAGATACCTGCCCTGACTTCACCCCCTGCCCCCAAACACCAAATTCATTACATTCAAGGGCAAAGGGTAGGGAAACAGAACCATGGGGGGAGACCAAGTCTTTTTCCATCAAACAGAAGAAACCTCCGCTCAAACTATTTACGAGGAACCTCCACAATTCATGGAGATAAACGGAGTCTAGTATAACCTAGATCATGTCAACCAATCGGATCTAAACTCTACTCCGAACCCTCATCCACCACAATCTCGGCCCATCTACTAGCCTTAGCAGCAGCAACAACAGCAGCGTCAGCAGTACCATCAGGGTTATCAGAACTCACAACCTTAGCAGCGACAATATTAGTGCTGGGGCTAGCAGGGTCAATTCAGATAGAATCAACAACCTCAGGCCAAGCGGGGGCCAGGGGTCTTCCTCTTCTTAGATCTCTCTTGAACTCTAATGAGTGTTGGACGAACTTCATGATATGAGAGTCGACATCAATGGAATATCTCGATGGATACACGAGGTAATTGCACCCCAAACTGTGATTCCATCTCAATCCAGGCTAATCCAAATAGGCCTTGGACAGAATCTGGTATTAGTCTATGAATATTCTTTACTTGAATATGAGATCTTTTTGCATGATGACACTTATCATATTTCTCTTAAGAGCGAAAAGATTGTAACCATGCCTGATCGAGCAAAAGAACACGGTGACATAGCCTCAGTGTCTACTAATTCACACAATACTGGGGAGTAAGAGGAAGAGAGGTACGGGGAGGAGAAAGAAGAAGTCCCATCCACACCACTTGTTGAGCACTGCACAACTAAGGACCCCGGAGAGTCAGAATCTGAGTCTGAAGAAGAAGCATCACCAAGATATCCGCAACAGTTGTCCACCAATTTCCCTATTTTTGGTTCTATCAGTCCGAGTCCTATAAATAAGCTTAATCCCTCATTTAATAAAAGTGATATTTTTGATCACCATGCATCAATTCCTTTCCCTCGTGCTCTTACGGCTGGAAAGAAGAATATCTTAAAACGATAAAAAAATAATTAAGAGATGGTCCGTATCTGCAGAGAAAACATCAAGGTCACTCTGTCCCTGGACAAGATGATAGAAAGAGACCCAGCTTTTAGAAAATACCTTAAGGTGAGATGCACATCGATAAGGGCTAGCAAAAAAAACACTAGACGAGCAAAGAAGCACATACTCTCTATTTCTACATCTCGTCTAATAAAAAATGAGCTACCAAGGAAGAAAAGAGACATGGGGTGCTCACTTTGTTACTAGCCAGATCAACGAAATCAAGTTTGTCCGAACATTGTTAGACAATGTCTCCTCCATCAATCGTATGCCCAATCTCATTCCCACAACTATATATGAGCATCTAAATCTAGGTCCTCTTAAGAAATCTAGAGTCGTACTTCAAATCGCGGATTCTTATACTAAGAGACCTAAGGGGGGATTAGAAATGTTGTCACCAACATAGAGGGAAAAAATTATCCAATAGATTTCATAGTACTTGACATGGATGTCCCTATAAATTGGAAATATTCTCAAATGATACTAAGGCGGCCCTTCCTTAGGACCGCAGGAGCTCTATTTGATTACACGTTTGGGAGAATCCAGTTTAGAGAAATTGAACTTAAAAATGAAGCAAACTAGGTTTCAACGACCTAATGCTGAGTCTAGCACCGAATCCAAAATTTCAGAATCTGAGGCAGAAAATACATAAGCAACAGTTTAGCCCTGGAGATAGAACCCGACCGCAATGATAGAATCACTCTCATCTGAAGAGGACATTGTTGATGATTTAATCTGCCATCTCATCCATGCATCTACTTACACTCTCAGAGACTCAGAGTTTCCTCTTGACCTGTCAGTCCATTCTCCTTATGGACAATCCCGGAGTGAGGTAAGCAAATCAGACGCGAAATTTTCCAAGTCACATCGTATATTTAGTGATATGATCCCTAAAACAATTAAGATGGTGGCCAATAATGTTACACAAAACCATACACAACCCAACAAGAATCAACAATAATAGAGTTAGATTTTGTGAATGATACATACTTACCCGAGTTCAAACCATTGCCCCATACTCTTAAGTATGACTTCCTTGCAGGAAATAAGGAATAGTTTTCGATCATCATCAGTTTACATCTAATTGAAGAGCAAGAGATCTGCCTGATTAAACTTTTAGAGAAAAATCGCAAGGCTATAGGCTGGAGATTATCATATCTTCCAGGTATTAACTCATCCCTTGTTCACACCATATTTACCTTGATGATAATGCTAAACCCTCCCGTGAATGCCAACATATGTTAAATCCAAAATTACGGGAAGTGATTAAGATTCAGATTGAAAAATGGTGTAAGACTAGTTTCATATATCCCATCTCAGACTCCAAGTGGGTGTCGCCTTTGCACGTCATCCCGAAAAAGTCGGGACGTCATATTATCACCAACAAGGAGGGAGAGGAGATCAACGACATGGGTACTCACATCGTGGTACGCCTATATGGATTACATGCGCCTGAATGCAACGAAGAAGGATCACTTTCCGCTACCCTTTATTGATCAAATTTTGGAGAAATTAGCAGGAAGAGTCTACATCTGTTTCTTATACGGGTACTCGAGCTACAATCAAGTAGCCATCGCCCTAGAGGACCAATAAAAGACTACTTTTACATATCCTTTCGGCACTTATGCATTCAAGTGCATGCCTTTTGGGCTCTACAATACCCTCGGCACCTTTCAACGGTGCATGATTGTAGTTATTACCGAAATAGTTGGAGATTTCCTGGAAGTCTTCATGGCTGAATTCTCAATCCATGGTGATTCATTCGATGATTGCTTATAGCACCTGGATTGAGTCCTCGAGAAGTGTAGGAAGCGAATCTGGTGCTAAAGCTATTTCATGGTAAAAAAGAGCGTTGTGTTGGGGCACATCACCTTTAAGAAGGAAATGGAGGTTGATCCTGCCAAGATGGATGTGATCAAGAATCTCGATCCACCTACCAACATTAAACAAGTGCGTCTTTTCTGGGGCATGTCATATTTTAT
The DNA here is from genome assembly GCA_037367405.1 of Ottelia alismoides. Classification (NCBI taxonomy): domain Eukaryota; kingdom Viridiplantae; phylum Streptophyta; class Magnoliopsida; order Alismatales; family Hydrocharitaceae; genus Ottelia; species Ottelia alismoides. The sequence continues at coordinate 75,417 of JAZKJV010006482.1, forward strand.
AAGTATTAATGAATTTTTAAAAATTGCCTGACTGTTAATTGACCTCTTAGGGAAAGACACTGAGTTCCTTGTAGATCATAAGTATCTTGAAGCCTTTAAGCTGCTCAAAAAGCGGATCATTGAGACTCCCGTCCTACAAGCCCCCGAAGACGACGATAGATGCTTTAGACTTTGCCATAAGTATTATGTTAGGATAAAGAAAATATCGAATCTCATATGTTATTCACTAAGCAAGCAAAGTTTTAGATATAGCTTAGAAATATTACACTGTAACCGAAAAGCAAATGCTTGCAGTATTCTTTGCCTTGGAGAAATTCCGATCTATACTTCTAGGATCTAAGGTAACATTATACACAGAACACTCAGACATCTGATACTTAATGATGAAAAAAGATGCAAAAGCATGTCTCCTCATATGGATACTCTTGCTTCAGGAATTTGATTTAGAGATTAAAGATAAAACTAGAGTTAAGAATGTCGTGGCTGATCATTTATCGCGGGTCGAACAAAAGAAAATCCCTGAGTCTGAATCCGTTCGTGAAACCTTCCCAGACGAGTCAATTTCTATTATTGACTCTCTCCCGTGGTATGTTGACATGGTAAACTATCATGTCTCCAACAAAGCTCCCCAGGATTGACCCAAAGTTGGAATCCAGACACTACCATTGGGAGTATCCGTTCCTTTTTTTGAAGGACTGATTGTATATGGAGAAGATGATTCCTCAGGAGGAATACCAAAGTGTCCTCAATCTCTGCCATACCTTGGAGGCAGGAGGGCATCGCTCCGAGAAGAGTACTGCTGAGACGATGCTACAATGTGGATTTTACTGGCCAACCTTGTTTAAGGATGCCTACAATTTTGTTAGGTCGTGCCCGATCTATTAGAGAATGGGAGGGACCATTGGTCCCAAAGATGTCATGCCTATGCAAGTGATGAATCCACATTTCATCATCTTTATTCTATCATTTTGGCCTCAAAAACCCTAGCAAATGCGTGTAAATAACCTTAAATAGAGCATTTTAGCATCCATGCATCATTGTGTAAATATTGTATAAAATGCGATTTTTAAAGCCAAAATTATAGAATAAAGAAAAGAAAAGAATAAGAATAAAATATTGTAAATATTTTATGACTCGAAACCCCGAGAGCTAGGCATCTTGATGAATAGGTCGACAAGGAATAAAGTAGGGGGAGATAAGGGCCAAAATACAATAAAGATACCTTTTATTTATTCATTCTTTATTCATTTTGGGACCTATTTTTAGATCCACTTTTTATACTTCAAATAAAGAAACTTTGTACATGAAAGTTGTAGATAATTAAATAAAGAAAAATACAAAATTGATTTCACTGAAAAATAATGTACAGATAAAAAGTTATGGTCTGAATAAGATTCTAAAACTCCAACTTCCCAGACCCGTATCTTGCAAATAAAAACTCGAAATATACCAAACTCACCTTTAATTGTATATAGCATAAAATAATCTATTTAATGGAGTCGGTTTCGTATTTTTCAAAGTTACGGTTTGAAAGTTGAGTTTTGGACCCTTGTAGTATACTTGTACAGATTAAAATATTAAAATATTCTTTATTCATTATTTTTCTAATTTTATTTTTTTATAATTTTGTAAATATTATTTACAATATATATTTGTACATTAAAACCAGAATAAAAATGCAAAGAAAACTCAAAATAAAATACTTGTATGTACAAAACCTAGGTATAATACCTATATACATATCTGTATAATTACTAATTCTATTTTATTAAATATACAAAACACATCAATAAAATAAAATAAAAATATAATTATGTGTATAAAAGTAGTTTGTAATTATATAAATTATTAATCAAAAATAAATAAATTAAATACATACAATAAAAATAAAACAATAAAATATATAGGTAATATACCTATATAGGCTATAAAAGTAAACTTGTAAATATATACCTCATAAAAATAATTAAAAATCATAATAAAATAATTTGTAAAATAATAAACATTTTTTATTTAATAATCAAAATGTAATAAAATCATTAGCTATTTTTAAATGAATTTACAATCATTTTTTCGCCAGGTTTTTCTGGTTGGTCCACGTGGACCAACCAGCTTCCGCCCTTGGTTGACCTCGGTCAACTCTCTGACCGAGGTTTGTACCATGTCAGATCTGCATTTTCTTGGTGTCTTCTCTGAATTTTGGAGGTCGCGCCATGCACCATCTCATGATTCTTCCTCTATGACTTTTTCTCCCCTACCATCGAGCATAACCGCCCAAGGCTTGCTTTGGGGATTGGATCAATGTCGCTCCCGTTGCCACCTCGTTTTTTCACGTCCCGTCAACCATCCTTCAAAAGACACCCACCACCTTCCATGGATCTCTGAACTGCCTTCGGCTAGGGCCAACAACCTTCGAGCTTCGCCGTTGGGTCCCTGGTGACAGCAGGTCGACCCCCGACCCGTTGAGGTGCGATTCAGGCACTCCTTGGCGTGTTCCAAGCCACCTCCGGCCACTTGGCCGTTGAGGTCCTTCCTTGGGCTCCCCAGCCCTTGAGGTACCCTTTTTCTTCGTTTTTCTTGCTTTATGTTATTTGCCTTTAGCTATAGACTAGATCGCCACCCTCCTTTTCAACCGATACCCCACGTTCGCCCTCACCGACCATCTCGCCGGAGTTTGCTCCGGCGAGCTCCGTCTCTGCCTCCCCATATCATTTCCACCCTTCTGCAGTGTCGGGGCAGTTTGCCCCTGACCTTTTTAATCTCCTCTGCAGGTCAGGAGCGCAACACACCACCTGGGGTCAACTTTTGGATCACCCGTCGGAGCTACGTAGAGCTTCAAGCTCCGTCGCCATCGCGGATGCGACACAGCGCTCCGGGGGAAGTTTTTAAGACCCCAGGCGATCAACCGCACCTGCAGGAGAAGATCTGCCCCTTTTGAAGCTTTCAGGAGCGCCGAAGAAGGTCGAGTTGGCCGGGAGAACTTCACCGCAGCGGAGTTCTTCCCGGTTCTTCGTCCAGCCCCGACTGCCGTCAGATGTGGGCTGGATCTTGGAGGAGAGCAGTCACTGTCGGATTGCGGATCACCAGCACCGTCAGATCTAGGGTGAGATCTAATCTCATCCCTCTGCCCGCGAACCGTCATCGGCGCTCCAGGACTCGACACGTGGTCAAGTGGGACCAATCCCACCATTCGTCAGCGCCAAAGCGGGGGTATTTTGCTAATCATCCCCCGCGTTTTGTTGTAATATTTTATTAGCATCTGAACTATCCATAGCCATTCAAAAACTTTGCGAATTTTGCATTAAGAGCCCTTGGTTTTTATTATATTCCATCGAGGACCCCGCCAGGTCACGTGCTTCACGCACGTGACTTAGTGATTTTGCAAGGGCCTCCCTGGGCTTTCTGTATTTGCTCTTTCAGTCTTGAAACTTTCATCTACAGTTAGCAAATTTCTGGGCATTTTACATTTCAGCCCCCAAGCTTTTTTGAGATTTTGCATCTAAGCCCTCTCAGGCGTGCGTGCGACGCACGCGCGCCTGGGAGATTTTACGGGCAAGACCCTACGGCTTTGGCTATTGGCTTTTGGTCCATGAAGTTTTTTTAAATAAGTTATATATTTTGCTGGAAAATTGCGTTTGAGCCCCTGGTTGTTTTGACATTTACAGTTATACCCTTGCCAGGCCTTCCATTTTTGTAAAACTTGTCTCATTTATTTGGAGCCTATTTTTGATTCCAAAAATTCTCGAAAATTACTTAAGCTCCAGTGTGCTTGTGCTTTAACGCCATATTTTTAGATTTTATTTTTGCTGCATTTTCACGTTTATTAAAAATAAAAAACATGCATTTATTTCACTGTTTGCATTAGAAAATCCATAAAAATTATAAAAACATTTTGAAAAATTCCAAAAAAATTATATCTTGTGTGTTTTGTCATCTATTAGTGTCAGTCCAAAAATCACTAAAAATCTCAAAAGAAAAATCTTGAAAATTAGAAAACCCTGAAAATCTTGATAAAAATCTAAAAAATCAAAGAACAACCATAAAAATACAAATTCAGTTGATGTGTCTTCTTTGTATTATTGTCGATATTTTAAAATTAATTTGAGGAATTTTAGGTTCTGTTTATTATTTTTCAACCTCATTTTAATTTCGTCCAGCAATTTTATTCATTGGTTTCCCTTGTTTTGCCTATTTAAAATGCCAAAAATATTTTGAAAAACACCCAAAAATCACAAAAACAGTAAAAATTCATAAAAACATCAAAAAGATTTTATCTCTGAATTTTGGACTATTTTTGCATCGTTTTATAAATATTTTATCACCCCTCCTATCACCTTATTTATATATTCCAATATTAAAAAATATAAAATATAAAATTATAAAAATCAGAAAATTAAAAATAAAAATACAAAATTAAAAATTAAATAAAAAATTTAAAAAAATTAAAAACCCACAAAAAATCATTTGCTTGCATAGTGGAGACATCATTCACACTTACACACACACTTGTGCACCTGCCCTGTTTGCTCCCTATGTTCGAACTCTCCGCATACTTGTCCTATACAATCTTTTGTGCAGAGTTAAAAATAAATTTTGACTCCACATTTATTTCTAATTGTTGATCTATAGTGTGGGTTAATTGTTGACTTTAGTTGAGATTTAGTGTGGTCAACACACCGACTGAGTTCCCGCTTTGTGTGGAACTTACGACAACCAAATCTTGGCTAAATCAGCAAGCAGTGATCATTTGTGATGTATTCAATGCATGGGACGTTGAATTTATGTACTCATTTCCTAACAGTCAAGGATTTGAATATATTCTTCTCACGGTAGATTATTTATATAGGGGGTTGGAGGCTATCCCTACTCGAGTTGCAGGAAGCAAGACTGTATGCAAGTTTTTGAAAGATCATATTATTTCGAGATTTAGGATCTCTAAGGTATTAATATTTGATGGGGGTAGCCACTTTGTCAACTGGGAGGTGAAGAAGTTGATTAAGGATTACAACAACGAGCAATGTGTTGCTAGTCCTTACCATCCATACTCCAATGGCATGGTCGAGGTGTCAAACAATGAGGTCAAATGAATTTTATAGAAGCTAGTCCACCCTGGCAGGAAGAACTGGTCCCAACTCCTAGATCAAGTTCTATGAGCTTACCGGACGTCTTACAAGACCTGATCGGGCGCCTCCCCATTTTGAATGGTATATGGAAAGTCGTGTCATATGTCTGCAGAACTCGCATAAACAAGAATGGGAAATCAAAAAAAATCAATTGGAACTATCACCAAGCAAAGAAGAACCGAGATATGGATTTAAATGAACTATCCAAAATTCAAAATCATGCATATGAAAACAATACCATTTATAAAGGACAAGATGAAGAAATGGCATGACAAGAACATCCAAATAAAGACCTTTGTCCCAAGGCAGAAAGTATGATTATTTAATGCAAGATTGAAAATTTCTAAGGTAAATTGAAATCCAAATGGACGGGACCCTTCATCGTAAGAGAGGTGCACAATAACAGAAGTGTTGAGATCTTAGAGAATGCAGACAACATGCAAATTTCTATAGTCAATGGTCAACTGCTTAAACATTATGTCGAATCAAGCGAACAGTTAGTGCAAGTAGATCAGAACTCCTTCACTCAGGACACTGTATAAGACGAAAGACTCAAGCGACCAGGATGAACCACCTCTTCCATAAAAATTTCATCACTCTTATGTATATCCATCACTCCGTTCATCTCCTTGGTCCCCCACCTGTGATTAGTTCTCATACTTAGGCTAACCTGAGCCTAAGTATAGGGAGATTGGTACCATTGTTTATACATCATTTTATTCTTTTCCTTTTTCACTCAACTATACTTAGTACGAGCTATGTCTGCATTTCACTTTGTGCCATGAGGACGTAGCATAAGCTAAGTATAGGAGGTGTGTTTGTATATTTTCTACCATACTTTATCCATAGCTCGTACTTTAATCGGTTTCATCTAAAATCGAAGATGGGTACAAGTTGTGTAGATTATGTATATTTTACTAATACCTGTTTTTGAAAAAACAACAAAACAAAACAACAAAACAATCATGGTCTTGCATTTCGTTCAGCATCTCATGCATTCCTTGGTTAGTGTATTCATAACACCTTCACTACCACTAAAGGCTTGAGGATTTGAGAACACTTGATCTCTGAGATCTTGAGAGACTGAGTTAGACATCCTTAGTTATTAGGGTTTTTTAACTTAATAATCCACACTTCTCTGGTTTAAAAGATGTGAGTGCTATATTGCACTCTTCATCTCTGCCTTTTAAAGAATATGATCAGTACATCACTTTCACAGCTTCATGATTGATGATATGAGTTGAGTTATCACTTGAGGAACTGGGATTGATGATTTAATTCTTGACCTGATTTAATGATGCTCGAAGATGGGGTAAAGTTAATGAAGGCTTCAAGAAACCTGAGTGTTAGCAAACACCAGCTAGTATGTGAAAAAGTTTGCATGCTATCATTTGATATCTACCTATGTGCCAGTGTGTGTGATGAAACTAAGCAATTATTGATCATTGTGCACCAACTCTTGGTAAAAAAATGCAGCTAGCCAAATGAAAACAAAAGAAAGAAATATTAGAAATAAGATCTATCATTGCAAATTCAAATGAACTTCCACCAAAGGCGAGAGCTCCCAACCATTTCAAAGTGTCCACTTGGACCAAATGCTATTAGGACCAAGGAGTTTGGCTAGCACCAAAAAAGGGCTTTGCATCGTATAGTGATACAAGTCTAGTGTCGAAGGTATCTTAGATACTCAAAATAGACACACCCGTGTGTACTCCCAGAAAAATAAATGCAGACGATTTCAAATTCTCATGACAGACACATTGATCAACAAACAAAAAATATACATGTATTGAGTAATAAGGCACTCGAGAGGACCCTTGTTCCAATGTGAGGGAGAGAAAAATATATACAATCCTATGCTCTCCATTATCTGGCCATCCATCAAAACTTTCAAGCCTAACAAACTAATGAGATGATGGATTGAATGCAAGAATCGACTTATTCCCTAGTGTTGAGTATTAGGTCTAGAGGAGAGTCTCTTGGACTGGAACCTTGGGTGACATCTCGACTCGACTCTCATGAATGCATTACATTAAAGTTCATATCCTTATATTTTATGTACTAACAGAGAGTCTGATAATTAGAGAAGTTGGATTCCTTTTGATTAAAGCATGGTTGAACCCAGAATTTTAGGATCACTCAATTTAAGGGTCTTCGATGAATTGAGCCTTGAAAATCCACAAGCATAGTCAAGGACGTATCCAACTAAGTCATTCATTCATTGATGCACATGGAAGAGAATGCTTTAAGTATAGGGGTATGATGAATCTCATATTCAACATGCTAACATTTCTCAATTAGGCTCTATTTCTCAAAATCCATATGTAATTAATAATTAATATAGCATCATTAGCATTCATACATGTGTTAATAATATTCTCATTTCATCATGCATAATTGCATCAAAAATCCAAATGTAAATTGGCCTAAAAAGCTACTCAATTTCCTTATTTTCAATTAATTCATCCTAATACCGAGTGTCCTGAATCCACTCCATTGTGTGGATATCACTAACAAGAATAAATAAAAAATACAAAAAATGCTAACTCAAATAAGTGACAAATAAATCCAAAGTCTAATTTGACATAAGACAGACTAAAACACACATATTTTCCTCACACATTGTCCGGTTTTGGTATACTCATTTTTATAGTCTATATTTTCAAATACCTTCAAAATAAGACCAACTTCATAAAATTCGGAGTTTAGATGTGAAAGTTGGTTTTGGGCCTCCTTTGCACATTTTATTTTTTTTCTATTTTTTATCTGAGTTTTTATGTACATAATTAATCTATTTTATTTTATTTATTTTTCATTTGTGATCGTTCATGAATGTTTTATCAAGCAGCATAAAATACAAATCTAGATCAAGGCCGAAATCAAAGAAACTAACTGAGTTCGAATAACCCTTGTGAGTTTGTGTAAATGTCTCGTATTCCGTACTTCTATTTTATTTCCCTACTTTCTCATTTACTAAAATTCCAAAAAAATTAGATTAACATGTAATTAAGTTTCTTGTATTTTATCATAATTTTTCTAGATTTTTTATCCTCTTTTAAAATTAGAAAAAAATTATAAAACTCTAAAAAGTCGGTTTTTTATACACATAGAAACAACAAAGAATACCATTTTGTATAGATGACCTCTTTTGCTCTCAGTCTCTTCATAAAAATGAAGATTCCATTGAGAAGAATAACTTTTGTGAAGGAAATTTTTTGATCTGAGGTCTCCTTCTATTTCTTTTCTAATTTTCTTCTTCTTTGAATTTTGAAATTTTTTAGGGTGACACGTGGCAACCCCTGGGCATGCCATGTGGCACCCCCATTTTCTCACTCCAGTTGCCCCTCCCCCAAGTCACATGCCTAGCACGTAACTGCCTCCTCCCCTGTACGCATGTGCGTGGCACGTGCATCGTCGCCCCTTCTTCTCTTGTAACGGTCGCCTTCTCCTCCATCTCCGACTGTTACGCCACCCCGCGTAATGCCAGCCACACGCGTCACGTAATGCCTCCTCCCACCTCTCCTTTAAACCCACCCCCTATCGGTCATCTTCTTTCATCCTCCATTTCACTAGTGACAATAGCGAGGACCCCTCGTCCAGACGTGATCCAGAGATCCACTACCTCTCTGCTGCTGCTCCAGCAACCAAGCGAAGCAGTCGAGACTTGGTCCTAGTCGTCAGACTTTGAAGCTTTGACCAGAGTTAAGACCATCTCCTTCAACCCTCCGATGACTCCGCGAGGGTCTTCCTCTTCTCCTCCTCCTCAATCTTTTTCATTCCCTGCTACACTCAACCGCACATCGCCTTCAATCCGTCACCACCGCAACACTCCTTCGTAGCACCTCACTACCACAACTTCCGTTCACTCTCAGTATCGCTCAGGTTGGAGTCTTAGCTCCTGACCCTCGCCATCATCGCAGGAGCCCCACTCCCTTTCTCTTCATCATTTTCTCACTAACCCTACAGGGCATTCATCACCGTCCGCCCCCACTGCCTCCGCCATCAAGTCGCTCAGCCGGCATCGCTCTGCCTTAGGCATGTGTCGCCTAAGGCTGAGCTTCTCTCGCCTCAATGCTCAGCTGCTCTCCCTCGACGGTCATCTGCTCTTCCTTCTCCGCTTACGCCACTGCTCGCTTCAACCGCCCCCAATTGTTGGATCAGGGGATCCAACGACCTATGAGCCTCCACGTTGACCCTCCCGTGAGCCTCCATCCATACCTAAGGCTCGGGTCATCCATCATCTCAGATTCTGTCACGTGTCCCTTCCCTGATCTCCGGCCCCAACCTTGAGGCTCGGTCGACCGAACCTCAGCCTCGCCACCCGGACCTCAATCCGCACGTACGCATCACGTGGGGGAGGGTAAAAATTGCATATACCCCTTCCAACTCCAACAAATCACGAAGCCACCCTCAAGAGGGGATGTCATTGTCACGTGCTTTGCATGTGATATGTGGGCAGTTGCATACAGACACTCCAGAGTTTGAATAATTGCAGATATACCCCCGTACGGGTGAAAATTGCAAAGACACCACTCTGACTTTGTATAATCGCAGATAAGCCCTCCAGGGTCTTAATTGAAAAGAACATATTTATTTTTATTGCATTTTAGTCTCTACCATTTCAATTTATCATATCTTTCTTATTCGAACTCTGATTTTAACACACAATATGTTGTTTTGAAGCTTATTCCATGCTCTTTCATATTATATATCTTGTGGACAGATTTGAGGCTTAATATGATGAGTACTATTTGACGATATTTGTTGACATTTATAGGTTGGTTCTTGACATTTTGTGCAATACTTGATCGAGAAGATAAACGATTTGTTTTTCAGGGATTTGATTGAGGTTTTTGATATGATTAATTATCTGCTGATGATTTATTTTTGAAGAATCAATCTCTGTAAATGGCAAGAAGAATTATTAAAATTGTACTAATATTTTTGAGGAGATATTTATTTATTACTGATCATATCAATTGAGGATCTAATCTTTGCAGGGGGTTCAATTGATAATAAATGAATTTAATTCTCAATATTTTATCTGATTAAACTCGATTTACTTGAGGATAAAATCAGAGAGAATTTTGAGATCACATTCTTTATTTGAGGATTATTACAGGATTATTCATAGATTTATTTTAACTCTTGCCTGCATCTAAATTTCAATCGATTTGATCTATGATTTCACTTTGAGGATATTGATTAATATTTTTTGGATTAAAAATTAAAGTCATAGATCATGTGCCTAATATCCCTCTCTGTTTATTTTTTTGCATTGCATCTCATTTTCATCATCATATTTTCTATTTATTTTCTAACAAAGAGACTAACCTAGAATTTTAATTATTTTTTTTAAATTAAAAACCATTCTTCTAGAAATCATTGCTCCCTGTATTAGACCTTGGTAGATTTGCCAAAAACTCCACAACATTCAAATATTGTGGTTTTTTATTGACTGAAGTTCGTCTCCTATAATACAATTTTAGATAATAAGACGCGATTTTCAAGCTCGTCGGAGGACCAATTCCTTATGTGGATTATAATGGATAGGAACTAAAATAAAAATAGAATAAAGAAACAACAATATAATTTGGTTTGTTGAACCTATCAATTATCATGCTTGGTATATGTTTCTTTTCTTCATTATTGAGCATTATCTAATCTCTTTCTTATGTTTCTTGAAAACCGAACAAGCGACGGGAGTCTTCACAAGGATAGTAGCCATTCAGCCAGCCTCAGTAGCATTACTCTATAAGGCAGTTGGTCATCTTTTTATGCATTTTCTTTCCAGTTGACGTACATGTAAAAGGTTATAGTGGGATGATGTACCATGTAAATTTTATTTTGTGAATGGAAGTGTTGAAATACTTCCTTCTTAGTAATTTTAGTTGTAATATGTAAATGAATGTTAGTTGTGATTGTTGAATATATTATTGCTAAGTAACCAGATCTGGATATGGGAGGATTTGACAACCCGAAAATGGGATCGTGATAGTTTGGTATCAGAGCATGGTTACTCCAGTAAGTTATTCAATAATTGACAACATGAGCGATATTCAAAAACTAAGGGTGTATTAAGATCCTTTGATCTTAGTAATTAATTGTAATACTATTCACATGGCATTGTACCTTATATATATATATATCATATTAAGACGTATAGGACCTAACCTTTGGCCTTGATTCATCCGAAGATCATGACAAACCAAGATATGTCTAAGTAATTAGCGGCTATGATGGCAAAGCTGCAAGAAATGGGGCAAAGGTAGCATGCATTACAGGAGAGGCTCAATGCACAACCTAAGAGACCCGAGGCATCCATACCTATGGATGCTAGGGTTTAGGGTTCTATCCACTTTTTTGAGGAAGAATCGTGTTACCTTCCTTCCACTGAGTCTGCCCCTACTCCATCTGAAGGATCAATAGAGAAGACCCTTCTTAGACATCAGAAATTACTTAACAATTACCGAAAGGGAAAGATTCATCGATTCAAAGGTATAGAGACACCTATTGAGGCAGAACTATAGCTTGATGATATCAGCAGGATGTTGAGAATAATACATGCACTAGCAAACACTTGGACGCACTTTTTTTATTACTCCCTAATAAACTATACAAGATGATGGTGGAGAGAAATTTCTAAGAAATTATTAGATCCCCTACCTTGGGATATCTTTAAAAAATGTTCTGAACTCACTTTTATCCCTCCCATTTCGAATAATTGAAGAGGAGAGAATTGACTTCTTTAACCCAAGGTTCTAAGAACATACAAGATTATCATATCCAATTTACCAAGCTATTACGTTATTCCCCTGCTCTAAAAGCTTCACCACAAGAGAGTCTTATCAAATTTGTTAGCGAGATCCAGAGACGTCTTAAAGAGAAGCTTGAAGGTTTTATAGCCATTACTATAGATGAAGCAATGAACATTACCTTTCATATTGAGATGGAAAGGGATGAAAATCGCCAAAGAAGAAGTTTCCACTTTAGTGATGTACCATCCAAACTCAAGGTGAATTATAATCACAGAGACTATTTTTATCATCCAGTTGGTTCCAGTATAAGCTCTCCATAGACCTTAGGCGAGGAATTATCAAGAAGAGGGGTTTTCTAGACCTCCACTATACCCTCGTAACTCGATAACATGAGCTAGTACCTCTATGGTTGGGTCTTTAGCTCAGACAGTAACATATGCATTTTATTACTGTCATAAAAAAGGCCACTTGAAGAAAGATTGTCCACAATTTAGAGGATTAGGGTTCAATCCAACCCCAACTAATAATATAGAATCCGTCCTAAATAATGAAGCAACACATGGAGGAAGAAAATGTAGATGTTCGGGTTCACAAGGACCGTCTCCTATGCAACAATCATCACAAAGCGTTGCAGGCTCTAATTTGCCTATTCCTAATGGTCAGCTCAATGCAATCCCTGAAGAACAAGCCTATAAATCAATCATGATCATATGAGATGCCGTTAATATCCATGGCTTTTCAGTTCATACGAGGTTAGTGGTCGACGGTTGGAGGTAATTAAAAGTCAATGGTCATTAACCTGCATTTATGCTCCATGTATCGTTTCTTTATTTCAATCCGAAGGCAATAATACTTTTCAAGACCTATCCCTTCACTAGTATATGCATTTCTTTCCATCTTAAGAGGTGGGCCATTTGCCTATTTCAACATACTTGCAGTGTTATCAACAAAATCACTTGTATTCACATAACCTATCACATACATAGGCCCGCACTCGAAGAGCAGTCCAAAGAGTATCATTATATCAAGCTAAGTTATTACTTGGACCTAACTAGCCACTGATTGTATTGTCCTTGTCTGGCTTAAAGCTCCTAAGGTAATTAGAAAGGATTCTCTGTCTGATTCACTTGAGATTCGAATGCAATAAGAATCACAACACTAGGGCAGAGCACCCTCCTACTATGGTGTTTGGTTGGAGTTTTGTAGTGTGTGCTTATTTTTCAAATTCACTTTACGCATATAATGATGCCCAATATGCCACTGGAGGCCCGACACGTAGCATCCTTCGAGGTCATGACTACACTCAAATTAATATCCATATCATCCTTTAGGCTAGATTCCCAATCACGTACATATTCATTTATATGCATAACTTTAGTATGTCATTCGTTTGAAAGGTGCCACTACGAAAATCATGAAACACCCATTTAGGTCCTTGAACCGATGACTCAACAATATGCTAAAAACACTTCATGTAATGTTATTTCCTGTGATAATAGCAAGCAAGCAAGCCTATCCTTTAGAAGTACACGAGCATTAAAGAATCGTACATGTTATAAGGAAACACAATACATATATTTAGATCACATAAATACCAAATTCTCGTTAGGACTCGATGATTGAGATCATAAGCATTGTTGATACATAATATTTACCTTCATAATAAACCTTTAACCGTCTAAATAAATCATAAGAATACAAGTAAATTATACAAAAGTCTCTGCACTATAGACCAGATTTCAATGCCATGCTTGAACTTTAAAAGATAACACTGCAACACCCAATCTTAATGTTTGTCTCAATGTGATTTGAGGTATTGTGATTTATGGTTAGAAAGACAAAGCGATCCAATAAATTTCAATAGTCAAGGACTGTATTGAATCAAATCTTAAAGATCGAGTACTACATTGTTACTTTATAAAGTTCAGGCACGACATTGAAATCAAGTATATAGCTTCATGAATTTTGTGTAATTTACTCTAAGAACAACCATACATATATCAGAAAGAGACCTTTAAATGAATGTGTGTGCATGAGGAGGGTGGGTGCCGAGGCATGCGTGGTAGGTAGTTGGGTGCGCATGGGATAGGATTTTGACAATTATCCAATCCAACAATATTGTATCAAATTCGAAAAATATCATTCCAATCCAATATGTTAGAATAATTAAATCTAACAAATTCAATCGAATAATTAGATTGAAACAATGTACAGATTTTATCAAAATCTTGCATATCCCTAGTTTACCAAACGTTGGATAAGTTTGCGATGATATCTCAAAAAAACAAATAGGAACGTAAAATGATGATGAATCAGATACACATAATCACAAAAATATTTTATAGATTAACATTAATGAATAGATATAGAATGATTCGGACACGGAGAAAGAAACGATAAAATTTTGTTAGAAGTGGATATGGAAATACAAATATTTGTGGATATCAAAGTGGTCCACATTCATCAACTTTTATATATATGGTGATATGAATGTCAATCCATAAAAAACATAGGATCAAATACCGATAGAGTTGCATTGCCCTGGGCAACATGGACACTCACAGAGTGGCCTATTCAAAATGTCAAGGAGAATACAAAACAAAATCTTAGAAGTTAGAAGCATGATATGAAACATATTAAGTACTGAACTTCGTATTAATCAGGTTTTTTCAACAAATAATTGGGCACTCCTCACCCATTACTCAAGTGAGCCAAATTCCAAACAGAAATATCTCTTGTATTTAGCTCTCCTAATGAAGGGGATGAAAGCGTTTGGTAAAGCAAAAGCAGACCATATTTAGGAACGGAGAAAATCCTGTTGTAGTACTTTCCACAGTATAGTCTGCTTTGCCCCTGGTATTTTCTACAACAGAGAATTAATCATAGATTGAGTCTATGCAGTTGGACTTTTTAAATGAATTTTGCAAAAAAAAAACTAGGGCCACAGTAGACTGCTGTAGAAAATACTACAGCAGAGGATCTGTTCCCGACCTTCAAACAGCCTTGTTTGCAACCATGTCAAGTACAATACTATGTAAAAGCCTTATCTTCGTACAACCAGATCATGTCACCCATGCTTCGGTTCCATTCCAACACAAGCAACAAAAAGAAAAAAAGCTGAATTAGCAAACAAAATCAAGAAATGGCATCGCTATGATAATCTGGAAAGAGTATGCTTGTAAAACAGTAGCGTCACAACATTAATCAAATGACTTGCAATGCTTGGAAGTGGCTAATAGCACTGTAGCAAATGAACTAACAAGGAGTGTCAAATATACTGCCTTGACTGGGTACATAGTAGGATGGTCCTAATACAAGTTCCAATTTATTTGCCAATATGAAGTGACCACCACAATAGTGAAGCGAACAGGATGTTGCACAACCTGCGGATGAATTATCCCTGAAGGCCAATGACACCTGAAACAAAAAAGAGAAAAAAGGTTAAAAATAGGAGCCAGGGAGTATGAGGTTCAGGGAGAGATTAAAGTTGTTTTTTGATGGACAGTAAGCCCAAGACAGCTATAAAACTACTTGCAGGAAAAGACCTGTAGAAAAAATGCCAAAATTTCACTTGACTGATCGACTAAGTTGTAGGATCAATGATATCCCTTTTGGTTTGAAACACAGGGAACAAATGAATTGTGCGCAACCATTCTTTTTGGGTTAGCCTTTTGATAGCAAGTATAGCCAGTTTATATCTTTGGGTCCTGCTATTCCTGCTATTCCCACTTGTCGTTTATCTTTCTGGCGCATATTGCTTTAGTTATACAAAAAAAGGTCCACCGTGCCTTCCGTCAAATACAATTACTCTTGTATTGGGTGGAGGAACCCCTGCCTTTTATACACTCTCGACCATCTTGAATGACACGAGCCACGAACAGGGAGCCTCCCCTTTTGATCATGAATGCAGCGAAAACTGCTTCATATCTACTTTCTCAAGTCTAGTGGCCTGCAAAAAAGAAAGTGGAACCACCTTGTCCAGTCCTGTTTCTTCAATAGACAATTAAAATACTTAAAAAAATCCCCTTGTTTCTTGTTTTTACCTTGTGTAGTTTCTTTACAAATTCATAATGATAGTTCTGGATGTCCTACATCATATCAACAGATCATCTCCCCTACTGTAGTAATCGGAAAATTCAATTTAGCCAACCACTCCAATTTTAGCAGCAATTTTGACTAAATATCTAGTTAATTTATCTAAATAATTAGCATTCCCGTCAACGGCATCTCTGCACCATTAACCAGTAATCTAATAGCCTCAAGAGGTATGCACGATCAGTTAATTCCAGCTACTCTAGACGTCTTTGAATCACCCACCTGGTAGATTGACTAGATCTGTAATTGTAAATTATTAAATTTACGACATGGTGTTGAGTTGGTGGGTTGTTGGTGTTGTGGGTAAACAGGTTTGGATGAGGACCTGTTAACCACTTGGGTATATATACTGTACTCATCCAACCTTTTGTTTACTATCAAGAGTGAAGAGTGGCCTAATCTCGTGGTTTTCAAGATTAGAGTAGGTGCCACCGTGGTTTTTCCCTCACAAGAGGGTTTCCACGTTAATCCATGTGTATTTGGTGATTGATCTTTGGTTGATTCATTCTACATGGTATCAGAGACAAATCTCTTTGGTGTTCTTTCTATGATCGGAATATATGGTCTGAAGCAATCTCCTAGAGCATGGTTTGAACGTCTTCATGTAGTCATGATAAAACCTGATTACCGTCAAGCAAATGGATATCACACGCTCTTCATTAAAAGGAGAAACAGAAAAAAAATCTATCATTTTGATTTATGTTGATGACATGATTCTTACCAATGATGATGAAGAAGAGTTATCTTGAATAAAGAGGATTCTCGCAGAATAATTTGAACTCAAAGATTTGGGAAAGGTAAAGTATTTTCTTTGAAGTGAGACGGCTCATTCCCCTGAAGGAATGTGTCTAAATCAATGAAATTATGCTCTCAAATTACTGCAAGACTCTAGCATGCTTGGGTCTAAACCAACCTCCTCTCCTATAGAGGCAAACCATAATCTAAGCAAGGATGATGGTGACCCTCTTGATGATGCTGGAAAAGGAAGATATCAAAGATTTGTCTGGAAACTAATTTATCTCTTGTACATGACCTAATATTATTTATGCGGTAAATGTGGTCAGTAAATTTATGCATGCTCCTACAACCATTCTTGTGAACACTGTCAACAGTATTTTATGTTATATTAAGAAGTCTCCGGGAAAAGATCTAATGTTCAGAAGAAGTCAAGAGGTGAAAATAGAAGGCTATACAGATGCAGATTGGGCAAGGTCTATCGATGACCAACGTTCCACGTCTGGCTATGTTATCTATTTGTGTGGGAACCCTGTTATTTAGAGGAGTAAGAAACAGAACGTGGATTCTAGGTCTAGCGCTGAAGTTGAATATCGTGCCCTTGTGAATGGTGTCACTGAAGTATTATGGTTAAAACTGCTCTTAGAAGAGATGGGTACTGATGTGGCCACTCCAATTAAATTATTCTGTGATAACAAGGATGCAATAAACCTGGCCAACAACACCCTATTACGCATGACAGAACTAAGCATGTTGAAATTGACAAAACACTTTTTTGAGGTGAAAGAGAGTGTCGTCCCAAGATTGGAACCCACCACAAATTTATTCAATCAAAAACTAGAACGATTACACAGATGGTTTAACGGAACCAAACTAGAAAAACAGAATTACAATTCTTGCCACAGATGCACCAAAGCCCTATAGTGGCCCAACACGTTCTCACACAAGAACAGACGATTCTGAAAGATTTTCTTGTTTCTCGCACACCGGATGGCCCAAAGCAAGGAAAAAGGAATAGACACATCCTCTTGAGAGTTACCACAAGCCGCTCTCACCGAACTCCAATATGCCCCATTGTCCCCCGGCTTAAGCCAAGGCACGGTCGCATGTTCCCAAACTGCAACTGAAGAATCGCATCCCAAGAAGAGATGTTATGAATCCTCTTGTTCGAAGCCGCATCTATCACAGAGGATGACATCGGTACCAAGTAGCCTCACCATGCGCATCTTTGAAAGCAGTTGTCCACGTTGAGCCAACGACATGAAGACCTTGATCTTCATTGGAACCTTGCTAGCCCAAATAAGACTATAGACCCGATCTTCTTCCTCATGTTGCGGCCCTCGCAACCTGCAGAAAAACCACGCCTTCTTAACTGTAAAGTTCCCCTCCTTTCAAACAAAATGGTCTATGCCCCCTTCGAGGCCAACAACATCCGCCAGGTCCCCTAAGAGGGTCACGACCTCTGCACACCTCTGGTCCGACAAAGCAACGACGTAAGTGGGGCACCAAGATCCTGTCGACCAAATCTGAAGTACCAGAGCACCCTTGTCGCCCGTAATGGCATAGAGGCGTGGGTATTTATCCCTAAGAGGGCCCACTTCCAACCAGTAGTCCTCCCAGAAAGCAAAGTTGTGCCCACCCCCTAACACCGATCTCACCAGTTCGGCCAGCTCCGGTAACACTCTAGACATCCCTCTCCAGGGGGATGACAACCGCCTGTAAGTCTCCACTCTCAACTAACCTTTGACTCCATACATGCTTCAAATCACCTTACATACCAGATCATCCGATTTCCCCCAAACTCTCATGGCCCACTTTATCAGTAGGGCCTTGTTCATGCACTCCAAACTGCGAATTCCCAAGCCTCCCTTCTTCTTTGACAACGTCATCGTGTCCCAGCCCACTAGGTGAAAACCCCATCCTCCTGCTTCCTGTCCGACTAAAGGAAATGTTTCATCAACCCTTCCAATTTCTTCCACACGCTCACAGGCAACAAACGTGTGGATAAGGAAAAAATTGGTATTGCACAGAGAGCATGTTTAAGGAGGATCAACTTTCCGCCCTTGGACAAAGTTCTTGCCTTCCACACCGCCATCTTACTCTCGACCCTGTCCACCACAACCTTCCAGCCTGCCACCCGCAATTGACCAGCAACCAGAGGGAGGCCCAAATACGTGGTGGGAAGTGATCCCTCTGGACAGCGCAAAACCTGGCAAAGAACACTGATCTCCTCCTGTGTGGCCCCAAATGGGATGGCCCTTAACTTTTCTCTGTTCACCCTCAGGCCCAACACCTCCCCGAAAATATGCATAATGATGGAGGCATTTCTCCATCAATAAACAGCATCGTGTCATCCGCGTACTGAGGAATAGGGATGGAAATGCCATCTCTCTTGTACCCTGCATAGAAACCATCCTCTGTTGCCAACCTCTTCATCACTGTTAGCACATCTGCCACAATAACAAAGAGCGGTGAAAGCGGGCACCCTTGTCGTACCCCTCATTGGGGCTGGAAAAATCCCCCCTCTGGTCGCCCATTCACCAACACCGAGTAAGACACCGTTGTGATGCATCTCTTCACCCAACCAATCCATCTGTCAGGGAAGCCTCTCTTTTGCAGCGACTACCAAAGGAAGTGTCAATCAACACAGTCATGAGCTTTAGAGAAGTTCACCTTCCACAACATCCCCCTCTAAATCTCCCTCTTCCAGTCCAACACTAAATCTGATGCTAGGACCCAAGAGTCAACCATCTTCCTACCTAGGACAAAATTCGTCCGCTCCGGTGATATGATGCCCCCCAAAACCTTCCACATGCGGTTCACCAGGTAGATCGCATTGGATAACGTGATAAGCATGAAGTCCTCCACATGCACCGCTCCCTCTCGCTTCAGTAGCAGAAAGAGGAGCGCCTCGTTTAGCCGCTCAAACCCGCGGTTGCCCTCCTCAAACTCACATAGGACTGCTACCACATCTGCCTTGACACATTCCCAGAGCTCCCTGAAGAAGTACACCGAGAACCCATCCGGACCTAGGGCCCCATCCGCATTTAGTTGCCAAAGAGCCCACTTCGCCTCCTCCATGATAGGGGTCACCAGGCTATCTGTCTCATGTGTGGAGATGCACCCCACACCCCGCAGACGCCATCCCCAGCCCTCCCCTCTCGCTCTCTTGGAGAACACGTCGAAATGCGACCTTAGCCGTCGACCAATCTCCGCATCATTCGTCGCCCTCTTCTCTCCCACCTCAATGCTCCTAATGAGGTTCCATCGTCTTCTTCCACTAGCAACGGAATGAAAAAAACGTGTATTACTATCCCCCTTCTTCGGCCACTTCTGCCTTGACCTCTGCCTCCACTCAACCTCCATATTTTTGTCTTCCAACCGCGCCTGGTTCATGTTGGCGCACCTCTTCCACTTCCTCAGCTAACATCTCCCTTGTATCATCCACCGCATCAATGTGAGAAATGACCTCCTGGGCCTCCGTCCTCGCCCTCTGCCTTTCTCCTGATTGCATCTCATGAACTCAATCAACCGCTTTCTCAGAATCTCAAGTTTCTGAGTCAGGACTACTGAAGCCGAGCCCTCCCCCCCCCAGGTCAATGTTTTGTCAAAACTCAACTACCATATTACGAAAGCCCTCCTCAAGTAGCCAGGATCGCTCGAATCTGAAGAAAGACCTCGGTATCACATCCTCCTCGGAGGACCATAAAATCAGGTTGTGATCTGAGTGGACCCGACACAGCCAACGCATCCACCAACGGAAAACACGTTGTCGCCTCGTGAGACACCAGGCAACGGCCAATCCGTGATCTCGACCTAGCATTCGTCCAAGTGTATCGGCACCTCCCAACATCAAATATATGCAAGCTCTTCTCGGTAATGAAATCCCTCAGCTCTGTCGAGCCCGCATCTGCACCCCCACGCATACGAGGCCTATCCCCTGGGGCATAGTGTGATGTTGAAGTCGTCCCAAATAGTCCACCCCTCGTGAGGGTGCCTCTCTCGGAGCCCATTCAAATCACCCGTCAACTCCGACCTCGTAGCGCCATTCTGCAGTCCATAGACATTGGTTACCAGCAGCCAGAGGCCGTCCACTTTCCGCTGGAAAAGGGCCGATATGGAGTGTCGCCCCATGTTCACCTCCTCCATAAGATCAAAACAATCCCCATTCCACCCCACCGTCAACCCACTTAAGGCCCTCGGGGCTCTCCACTCGCTCAGCCTCACATCCCCATCGAGCCACAAATGTCTTCAAAGCCATGGGAGATCTTTGTTTCCTGCAGCAGTACCACATCTGTCATAGCCTCCATATACACAAATCCTGGATCGTCGGTCTCTTCTCAACCCTTCCCGCTCCCATGACATTCCAAGACAGTATCTTCATAAATCAACTTTGGCAATTCTCGAGGGCGGCACCACACCCAAACAGTTCAACAACATTTGCCCACCTCTGATGAATCCACGATTCATCATCTCAATATCATGATCTTAGCAAAATCCCTAACTAAAATCTCAAATACATGTATATAAAATCAATAAATTAATAAAATGACTATTGTAAATAAAACACATTAATTAATATAGATTATATTGTACAAAATAAATTAACAATAAAAAGCCGCAAAAATAAAGGAATTTTTCACCTGTAAATAACCCAAAACTTCTTGTATTTTTAACAATTTCATTTCAACTCCTTTTTGGCTATGTATATAAAAATACAAAAATACGAAATAAATTTCACCTCAAATAAATGATCCCAGATCCCAAGGAGAAAAAGCCGTAAAAATCCAACTTTCGGCCAAATTCTCGCTCCGTATGAACTCCAAATTCACCAAACTCACTTTTAAAGTTTAAGTTAGAAAATTATCTATCCAACGGAAGTGGTTTCATTAAAATCGGATCTTGTTTGCAAAAGTTGGGTTTTGGGACCTAGATGTACATTGTATATTATGTATATATTCATTCTTTCTCTATTTTTTTATCTTTCTTAATTACTAAAAAATCCAAAAAAAATCATCGTTGTGTTGTATTTTGATTCTAGTATTTTATTTTATTTTTCTGTTGTAAATATCTCTTATTTAAAATATAAAAAAATATAAATTAGAAAAGCAAACAAAAAAATGAACATGTTGTATGTCTTCCTTTGTAAATTCTCCACTATTTTTCTTCTTTATATTTTGTTGTATTTTAGGAGCATACTTTATCTTATTATTTACTTTAATATTTAATTCCCATTCTCTACAATAACCACCCATTCAACTCCAATATTCCACCATTTTTTCTAACTTCTAATTCAACTCCACCATCTTAATAACCTCCATTCTACTCCACCTCCATTCTAACCTCCATTTTCTATCTCTTTTTATACATCCCATCCTCCTCAATTTGCACTTGCTCCATCTTTATGTGAGGAGAGCCTAGTTTCCAGAGTTGAATCGGTGACAACAACGCAACCGCGGTCGAACGACGACAACCCTCTCTCCGATGAGATCCGTTGGCTTTTCGGTCAACATCGCAGCTGCATCCGTGCATTGCTCGAGCTCATCGCTTGCCGGCGATTCGAGCGAAGACAGTGCTTCTCGTGAGCATAACATAGGCGACCGTCTCCATCGTAGGTAATTTCTCTTCTCATTTTGTCATTATTATTATTTTTTGCAATTTTCTTGTATCACATCACCACCATAGTATTTTTTTACCACATCGTCACCATCACCACCATCTTCATCTTCTTCATCATCCCCCTCTACCAATTTTTCCCTTTTTGTATATATTCTTATTTCATGTTTAACAAAATTTAAAAAATCTAAAACAAATCTAAAACAAAAAAATATATTACAACAGCAAAACAAAATAATTTTCAAAAAAATAAAAAAAATAAAAAACAACGGTGGGCAGCACCCACCGCCGCCCGTCACAGCTAGCGCCACCACCGCTGCAAGCTCGCACCTCCAAGTGGCGCCGCCCGCCAGCCTTCCAGCACCACCGACAGCGGCGCCGCTACTCCGCGCCGCCCACCTGCCAGCCACCAGAGGCCGGAGCCGCCACCGCGGCCGCCACCTGCACCTCCGCAGCTCCGCACGGACCTCCTCCGTCCTCCACCGAGCACACGCACGGCCGTCGACCCGCGACCCTTCGCAGTCATACCTCCCAACGCCGGCCTCGTCAACGACCGCCTCGTGGCCCTTGCGCACGGTTGTCGCAGCCCAAGTCCGCCGCCCCTCAGCCAAAGCACCCACCCGCCTTACGTTCTAAATGAAGAAGGCCCACTTTTTAAATTTTTTAGTAAAAATTGCAATCTTATTTTCTCATGTTTTTGTAATTACAAAACAGTCCCTGTTCTAGTTTTGCTTTGTTTAAGTTTATTTCAGTTTTGCACGGATACCCATGTGTTTGACTCTTAATTTGGACATCAATCTCGCATTATTTTATTTAATGAAAAATATCTTGTTGTTGATCAATTAATTCTCTATCTGGAAAATTATTTTGATTTTTGTGTGCCGTGGGTAATTAATTAAAAGTGTTTAACTGAAATTCTGCATATTTTACCCAATATGAGCAATTAAATTCATATTTCACTCACGGGTTCTCCAAAAATTCTTAAAAAATCAAGAATGATGTCTTGACATGTGATTAAATTACTAACCAAATTTCATTTTAATTGGAATTATCTCGTGCCTTAAATAAATTATAGAGTGATTTTGACGTTTGATTTTTAATTAAATCCATATACATCTTTTTTGCAAAATTTCAACTCTTCTGGAATGCATGTCTAAATAACTTCTTGAGATAATTTGCACTCTGGTTATTGCATTAATGTGGATTTATTAGAAATTATTTATTCACTGTCACTCAGTTTGCATTAAAAAATCCATAAAGAATTCATTTTTTTGTCAGAAAAATCTAAAAAAATTACTATAGCTTCCTTGCATCATGTTTCAATTCCAATAAAATTTTCATAATTTTTCCATTATGTTTGTGTGAAAAATTACGAAAAAACCCATAAAAAGTGTGTATTTTTAATTGTTGCTTTTTAACCCATAAAATTCCAAAAAAAGTGTCTTGCATTCATCACTGGATTAGGATTCTAGAAAAAAATATAATTTGGCTAAATTGAACTTATTTTATTAAAAATTAATTTGGCTAAGTTGTGTGCTTTCTTAGTAACTTAATTCACTTGCATTGTGCATTTTGCATTCTTTTTGTATAAAAAAAGAAAAAAATATACGCACTATCAGTCTATATCTAAAATTTTGAATTAGCCTAAAGTTGTTCCTTTACCTCCATGTGTTCGACCCCGGACTTGTCCGGGATATAAATTAACGCTGAGACACTCTTCACGAAGATCTTCTCTCGGTTCTGACTGATTCGCTAAGTACACATACTACAATGCGTGCAAATTATATATCGTATTCAGCGACTCGATCAGATGGTGGTGCTGCCGGGGAGGCAAACGACATAGGGATTAATTTAAAAAGTTTGATTTAGATTTTCACATACTCGGGTGACCCCCGAGCCATTTGTAATTAAACCATTTTCTTTCAATTATTTTTCTGCTCGTTTTTGTATATATTTTGTTGATCTCTCTAACATAAATTTTATTTTCCTTGCGAGGGCCCGGTGGATTTGGAGTGCATCGGAGGTCGACGGACGTGACGCACGCCGACTGCTGAAGGGCAAGAAAATCAATTTATTTTCAAGAGAGTTTTGTAAATTTTTTTTAATTATTGTGTTGTAACTATTTAGGTAGTTTGCTCCTTTATAGCGGCTCTTGTTTGAGAGCTCGCGCTTGTAAAAAGATTTGGACATTATTTTGCGGTGTGTCGAGACATGTTTCACTCTCCGGTGAGGGTGGGGCTCGACTTGATTGGCGAATTTAAGGATTAGGCACACGGTAGTTAGCATCAAATTTGTTTGTGCCCATCGTAATTTAGGCCACACATATCTTAGAAGATTCACATATCTGATAAGATTCATAATGAGACGCACATAGACACGTACTACTTAGCTCAAATTAAATCAATTCTTCCCTGCTAATAGTATATTGTTTAGGTGTGGTTTTCTCGATATGCATGCATTTAGTGTAAACTTTACAAATTCAGTTTTGCATAACACATAGAGTGTTGGGATTCACTGTAAGTATACCTTCTTCTGAGCATGTATCATACTTTCAAGTTTGCATTCTGATTTCCGATTCCCCTCTTGTTTTTATAACTTAAGGTCAAAAAGGAAATTAGGAATGAACGGTAGACGTGCTTTTGTGTTCAAATAAATTTCAAGTGATAACCTAACTCTAAAATTGGGACTGAATTAAGCAGGTTGATTAAAATAATTGGAATAAAAAGAACCTTGTTCACGGGTGCATAAAGCCCTAATTGTTTGATTTACTTGCTAGTGAGAGAGAGACGACCCTAGGATAGAGCCAAGCCAGGATTTCTTACATACCACTGGTTCTTTATTTTTAGGCGATTAGCTACTTTTCAGTGAGGAATACGGGTAACCATATTTATACGTTCCAAACTTCCTTAGCAAAGTGGGAGGTTTAGAGGGCGCCTTAGTCCTAAAGGAACGGGTAGCCGTATTTATACGGTCCGTACTTACTCCTATACTGGCTGAAAGTAGATCCAAGTAGTCGTAAGAACAGGCTCAGTCTATAGGAAAATACGGGCATGGCCTCAAATTTCAGCGAAATTCGGTCGAATTTCTGTCGAATATCGATATCCAATCGAAATCGAAATTCGATCGAAACGACCGAAATATGGGGGTCCTAGTACAAAAAATGACCGAAATTCATGTCGAAATTCCACTGAAATTCTGTTTTGGTCGATACCGAAATGGTGACCGAAACCGACATTTAGGGCTTTGAATACAGACACCTACAGCTCGTTAATCTTTCCAAGATTGTATTTATCACCAACTAAAACAGACCAGATAATTCGGCCGAACCCTTACGGCCATCATGTATTGACTTGGTGAAATTGAGGGTTTGGATTGCGTTTGTATTGTGTGAGTTTACTCTTCACATTTACAAGCACCGTAGAACTAGCTCCTCATTAAATATCGTTTTCTAATCGGTTCTTTTGGCATCGAAGATGACCGATTGGGGGGATATTTATTCGAACTTTGCGAATCTCTCTTTGAATCCTCCAAGAAGTATGTCTTCAAAGGTCCATTCGCAACTTGGACCAACCTGAACTCATGACCCTCTTGAGCCCAGGATCACCCACTCTCGGGATGGTTACTTTCAAACCATCCCCTTTCTCTCTTCCCACCTCACTGAGGAAGACGTTCGCCTCGATGAGAATATCTTGATTCATAAATCCTCTTCTAATCGAGAACACCTTGTTGATTAAGGACCTAAAGAAGATACAAGAAAAATGCCTCCAAAGAAGAAAGAAGAGGAAGAAAAACAACTCGAGGACCCGATGAGAATGGTACTTGCTAGATTAGCTGCATCTGAAAAACAACATGCATTACTGAGAGCTCAGTTAGGACAGTTAAATGTTGGAATCGAACCACCAATGGATGCGGCATACAACACCGGACAGTACAGAATTCGAAACTACTTGAGTCCGGCAGAACCCACAGTTGATTTTGAGTTGAAGCCGCATTTTCTGAACCTGCTGCCACACATTGATGGGAATGCTTCTGAGGAGCCATATGCATTCCTAAGGGACTTCGAGCACGTATGCACTAACCTTAGACATCCTAATGTTAGCCAGGATTATATTAGGCTCACAACCCAACCCTTCCATTTGCCTTGGGTGGAAAAATCGACTACTGAGTGAAAAATCTTGAGATTACCGTCACCACTTATGCCCAGATCAAGGACCTATTTCTGAAGAAGCTCTATCCGCTGAGTAGAACTAACATGATGAGGACGCGCATTATGAGTTTTCCCCAATTACCCCAAGAAGCCTTCTGTGATGGTTGGGAAAGATTCAAGGACATCCTGCGAAAGTGTCCCTGTCATGATCTAGATGACAACATTTTGGTCCAATCGTTCTTCACTGGTCTCAACCCTGAGATGCAGGGTTTAGTAAGTGTTGCCTGTGGAGGCAGCTATACATCACGAGGATCGGATACCGTCTGAAAGGTATTCAAGCAGATGGCTGAAACTAGCCGCTCACAGATGGCCAGCAGTGCCTATACATCATCCCCCAGTTCACTCTCATTTGGAGGGGGAAAATCAGTTGTAGTCGATATCTCTCAGGATGTGATCCCTAGCATGGGACTTCTTGCGGACAAGCTTACTGTAGTCGAGAGGATTGACAGGAGAATTGATGAATTGGATAGGAGCGTCTCCAAGATCCAAAACAAATGGAGGAGTTGGCTGATAGGGTATCTAAGATAAAGATACCTGTCGTGACTGCACCCTCTGCTCCCGTATACCGAGCTCATCATGTTCAGGAGCAGTTGGTGTCAGGACAACCCCAACCGTGGGAGCAGGACCAGTTCTATGCCCACTCTTTCCAGCAGCCACCTCCATTAGCAGATACAGTTCAGGAGGAGCCTCCGCCGGTTTGGGAGGTGAATGGAGTATGGTATACTCAGGACCCTGCCAGGCTGAGAAGTACGGGAGACCGACGGACCTATCAGTATTCCTCGACCTTTCACAACACCGCATTCACCTCCGCACCACCTCCTTCACAGCAGAGCCCTGGATTTCAGCCACCCTAGCAACAGCAGCAGCAATACCAGCAATTGGCCGGCAGGGCCATTACCAGGCAGGCCAACAGGACCCGCAATTTCAGCAAATACCCCAGCAGCAGCAGAGGCAGTACGCTGGCCAGCAGGGCCAGTCTTCCCGTTCTTCCCAGTCTTATCCCCTTCCTTTTTCGTCTGAACCCGTGGATATACAATAGCAGATACTCGACGAGCTCTGTTCCTATCGAAACGAAATTCATGACTTACGGGTGGATGTCAACCGCCTGTCCAGATGGCGAAACGAGAAGACTGCACCCACTACCTCGATCCCAGCCCAAGTTCAGGCTAACCCCAATAGCTTGAACCGATCTAGTTCTCAGCAGCACTTTGGTAAGGTATACTATTCAGCATCTCCTAGATCCGAACATGAGATTCTTTTGTGTGGCGAGGCTAACCACATGTCACTCAGGAGTTGAAGGACCGTGACCATACCTGACCGGGCAAGGGACACGGGGAGGGGCATCTCTAGAGCTCTACCTGAGAAGTCTTCAAAGGACGAGGGGGAGAGGAAGCATATTCCGGAGCCCCGTCAACACCATTTGAGGATATCTACTCAGGGAGCCGAGAGGAGAAGAAGAGCACGTATGCAGCATTGGCAGCATGGATATTCTTCTGAGTCTACGGAAGACCTTGCACCTCCAGTTGTGGCGGATACGACTCCAGCTTCTATTCCACAATCTATAGTAGATAGTCTAGATTTTGATTCCATGTTGCATCAAAAAGATTCTTGTATGAAGAACTATGTTTCAGTTAATGCCAAGAATGATCTTTCAGTTCATAATTCAGACTCTTCAACTTCTGTTTCTCTAGCTTCAATCCTTTTCCCCCGTACTCTTACGGCAGGAAAGCGCATCAAAAAGATTCAGAAAGATGACCCTGATATGGCACGGTTCTGTAAAGAAAGTATCACTGTAAAGATGTCATTTGATGAGTATGGGGCTAACCATCCTGCATTCCAAAAATACCTTAAGGTGAGATGCAAACCTACAAGGGTTAGCAGGAAGAAAGAGAACCAAAATATAAAGACACATGTCTTGTTAGTAGCCGCAACCTATTGTCTCAAGAATCAGACATTGTCAAGGAAAAAGAAAGATGTGGGTGCTCGCTATGTGGGGAATCGTATTGACGACATTGCGTTTGCACGCACACTCTTGGATAACGGCTCTTCGATCAACTTACTTCCCTTTGCATTATATCAGAAATTTGATTTGGGACCACTTCGCAAATCTAGAGCTTTACTCCAATTCGTAGATCGTTCATTGAAGAGACCTAAGGGAGAAGTGAAGAACGTAGTTATCTCGATTGAGGGGCAGAACTATCAGGTTGACGTCACAGTCTTGGACATGGAGACCCCCAATCATGGGAGAGAATCTTACATCATTCTCGGACGACCCTTCCTTAGGACCACAGGCGCAGCTTTCGATTATGGTATAGGAATGATGAAGTTCCGTTCTCCAGACGGAGAAGTGAACCTTGAGATTAAGCAAACCAAGTATCAGCGACCTGATTCAGAGAGTAGCACAGAGTACTCATATTCAGAGGCAGATTGCAGAATGATTAACATAGTTGGGATTTGGGGACAGATTCCTTCAGGACAGAGCGAGTCCCTTTCATCTGGAAATGGCATATTGGATGATGCAGTTTTCCAGGTGTTGTCTGATCTTATGAGAGATGCATCTACATATTCCCATGATGGCATAGAGATCTGTCTGGATCTATCAGTTTCATCCCCTTCGGAGCGACATGGGACATAGATGATGAGTCGGACGCGGCTTTGGCTGAACTAATGCATTTCTTTGGCGATCCGACTCCCCATACTTCTGAGTTGATGGCGAGTACTACTCAGCTTAGCCCATCTTTATGCAGCACGGAACCAGATTCAGTTCAGCCAGATTTGATAGTTCTACGGGACACGAGTACCCACGTCGTGGCGTGTCTGTGTCGACTACAGGCGCTTGAATGCTGCGATCAAGAAAGACCACTTTCCCTTACCTTTTATTGATCAGACCTTGGAGAGACTCACAGGGAAAGAGTTCTTCTGTTTTTTTGACGGGTACTCAGGCTACAATCAGCTAGCTATAGCTCCTGAGGACCAGGAAAATACCACATTCACGTGTCTATTCGACACTTATGCTTTCAGGCGCATGCCATTCGGGCTATGCGATGCCCCGGACACATTCCAACGGTGCATGATAGCCATATCTGTCGAGATGGTGGGAGATTTCCTGGAAGTGTTCATGGATGACTTCTCGGTCCATGGTGATTCTTTTGATACATGTTTAGCGCACTTGGACCGAGTCCTCACGAGATGTAGAGAGGTGAATCTGGTACTCTCCTGTGAGAAGAGTCACTTTATGGTGACGGAGAGTATCGTGTTGGGGCATGTCATCTCCAAAAGCGGAATGGAGGTTAACCCTGCCAAGGTGGAGGTGATCAAGAAACTCGATCCACCTATCAACGTGAAGTCAGTGCGGTCATTTTTAGGGCATGTTGGAGTCTATAGAAGCTCCATTTAGGATTTTTCAAAGTTCGCCCGCCCATTGACTGAGCTCTTAGGGAAAGACAGAGTTCGTTGTAGATCATAGGTGTCTGGAGGCCTTTGAGCTCTTGAAAAGGAAAACTTGTGCCTCGCGTGTCCTACAAGCTCCTGACTGGTCTCTCCCCTTTGAGATCATGACCGATGCTTCAGATTTCGCTATAGAAGCTGTGTTAGGACAACGGCAAGAGGGGATCCCGTTTGCGATCCACTACGCGAGCAAAGTATTAGATCCTACACAGAAAAATTATACAGTGACTGAAAAGGAAATGCTCGTTGTAGCATGGGCCCTCGAGAAGTTCATGTCATATATTTTGGGCTCTAAGGTGACAATTTACACTGATCACACAGCTATTCGATATTTAATGGAAAAGAAGGATGTGAAGGCGCGTCTTCTTAGGTGGATTTTACTCCTCTAGGAATTTGATTTGGAGATAAAAGATAAACCTGGAGTGAAGAATGTTGTGGCTGATCACATTTCTCGGATTGAACTTAAGGATTCTCTTGATTATGAGCGGATTGGAGAGACCTTCCCGGATGAGTCAATTTGTGTTATTGACTCCCTCCCGTGGTATGCCAATATGGTGAACTATCTTATCTCCAAGCAAGTTCTCTGTCGTTGGACTAGGAGCAGCATTGATCGACTGAGGTCGGATTCGAGGAGATACCACTGGGACGATCCTTTCCTTTTCTTCGAAGGACCAGATTGTGTTTGAAGAAGGTGTATTTCACAGGAGGAATACTAGAGTGTCCTCACATATTGTCATTCACTTGAGGCTGGAGGACACCATTCGGAAAAGATAACCGCTCACAAAGTACTTCAATGTGGATTGTATTGGTCGACCTTGTTTAGATATGCTATTGATTTTGTACGGTCGTGCCCGATTTGTCAAAGGATGGGAGGGACAATTGGATAGAGAGATGAGATGCCCATGCAGCCAGTGATTATTTGTGATGTTTTTTATTCATGAGGCATAGATTTTATGGGTCCATTTCCCAACAGCCAAGGACAAGAGTACATATTGTTGGCGGTTGATTATTTATCTAAGTGGGTGGAGGCTATCCCAACCCGAACCGCAGACAGCAAGACTGCCTGTAAGTTTGTGAGGGACCATATTATTGCTAGGTTTGGGGTGCCAAAAGTTTTGATATCTGATGAGGGTAGCCACTTTGTGAACAGAAATATGAGATCTTTAGCTAAGGACTATGAATTTGAGCACAGAGTTACTAGTCCTTACCACCCACAGTCCAATGGCATGGCAGAGGTTTCGAACAGAGAGGTGAAGAATATTTTGCAGAAATTGGTTCGTCCCGATAGGAAGAACTGGCCCCAGCTCTTGGACCAAGTTATGTGGGCCTATAGGTTTGACTACAAGACACCATTGGGTACTTCACCATTTAGAATGATCTATTGCAAGCCGTGTCATTTGCCCGCAGAGTTAATTCATAAATCCGAATGGGCAATTAAGCAGATTAATTGGAGTTGTCATCTAAGAAAGCTTTGTCGAGACTTGAACTTGAACGAGCTCATGGAAATCCGAAACAGGGCATATGTCAACAGTTTGATTTATAAGGACAAAGTAAAGAGATGGCATGATCAGTACATTAGGTGCAAAGACTTTGTCCCTGGACAAAAGATATGGTTATTCAATGCCAGGTTGAAGATGTTCCATGGGAAGCTCAAATCTAAATGGGCGGGTCCCTTTGTTGTTAAGAAAGTGCACGGGAATGAACGTGTAGAGATAGCTGATCTTACAGATGGTGCACAATCTCATGTGGTAAATGGACAACTGTTGAAGTATTTTGTAGATTCGAAAGAGCAGTTAGTCCAAGTCGAGGTCATCAACTTCATGCAGAGTGAACACAGAGCAGATACATCATATTACTTTTCATGAAGATGCAGCATCAAGATTCAGCAGCTTAGAAGATTCAGTACATATTCTCTTCTTTGTATATTCTCCAGATCACATCGGTTCTCACACTTACTCTTGTCCTATACTTAGGTTGACCAGAGCCTAAGTATAGGGGGAATCGATGCACGCTATGTGTGTATACTCATCCATTTCTCCTCTTAATCTCGTCCGTCCCATTTTTTGCTCTTCTTCTACACTTAGGCTGACAAGAGCCTAAGTATAGGGGGTGGATTGACTTCTATACTTTTTATTATTTTAGTCATCCTACGTTTAGCACGAGCTACGTCTTTTTCTCGCTTCTCGTACTCTGAGGACATAGCACATGCTAAGTATAGAGGGACGTGTATATATTACATATATACTTTACCCATACCTCGTACTTTCACGTATTTTTGTATATATTATACAAAAATTATGGGGTAGGGGTAAAAAAATCTTTTTTTAAAAAAATCTCTTTAATTCAAAAAAAACTCTTTAAAAAACTTTTGAAAAAAAACTTAAAAAAATGCTTTTAAAAAAACTTTTTCAAAAAAAATCCTTTCTTATTTACCTGTCTTTTCAAAAAAAAACTTTGTTTTAAAAAAAGAGCTCTAAAAATCACAAAAAAACTAACTAATAATTTGGTTAAATCCCTGACACCTTCACATTCACACAAGACTAGTGAAGTTCAAGAACACTTGGTTGAGGTCTTGAGATTTTGAGTTAGCCAGCCTTAGTCATTAGGGTCCTTGACTTAATTATTCACATTTCCTAGTTTGAAAGATTTGTGTGCTACATTACATGCATAGTCTCTACCTTAAGAATATGATCAGCACCTCACATACACGACTGCAGTTATGATGAGATGAGTTGAAATTTCACTTGAGGAACTGGGATGAGGGATTTGAGTTTGGACCTGATTTGATGATATTCGAGGATGGGATAAAATCAAAGAAGGCTTCATGAAACCTGAGTGTCAGCACCTTTAGCCAGTATGAGAACATGGTTCTTGTACTATCTCTTGACATTTACCTATGTGCCAGGGTATGATGAAATCTAAACAAATTGTTGATCAGTGTGCGCCAACTTTTAGTACAAGCAGTGGAGCTAGCCAAAAAGCAAAGAAAAGAAATATCAATGTTGAAAGAAAAGCTCTCACCATACAAAGTCAAATATCAAAGAGCTTCCACCAAAGGCGAGCGCTCCTAAACATTTCAAAGTGTCCACTTGGACCACCGCAATTTGGACCAGCAGTTAGGCTAGCACCAAAAAAGGGTTATGCACCGTAAATGCTACAAGTCTGGATGTAGAAGGTATAATAGATACTCAAAAAAGGCACACCCCGGTGTACTCCCAGGAAAACAAGTGCAGACGACTCCAACTTCTTTTGACGGACACACTGATCAACAACCAAAAAAATACATATGTTGAGTTAATAAGGCACTCGAGAGGATCCTTGTTCCAATGAGAGGAAGAGAAGAAATGACACAATCCAATGCCCTCCATCAACTGGCCTTCCATGTACACTTTTAAGTCTGATAACTAAAGAGACGATGGATTGGATGCAAGAAATGGTTTATTCCCTAGTGTTGAGGGTCGGGTTCTTAGGAGAGTCTCTTGGACTGAAACCTGAGATGACATTGTGATTCTACTCTTGTAACTGCAATCAACACTTAAGTCATATCCCTACTATATATGTATACAAAGAGAGTCTGATGATTAGGGAAATTGGATACCTTTTGATAAGAGCTTGGTTCAGTTTAGAATTTTAGGATCTCTAAAACCGAGAGTTCTTGAACGGATCAAGTCTTGTATTCACATGCACAGTCAGGGGATATTCCAACTTATTCATTCTTTATTTGCTCGAGGACTAGCAAAGTTTAAGTATAGGGGGTGATGAATCCACGATTCATCATCTCAATATCTTGATCTTAGCAAAATCCCTGAGTAAAATTTCAAATAAATGTATATAAATCAATAAATTAGCAAAATGACTCTTGTAAATAAAACACGTTAATTGGTATAGATTATATTGTACAAAATAATTTAACAATAAAAAGCCGCAAAAATAAAAGAGTTTTTTACCTGTAAATAGCCCAAAACTTCATGTATTTTTAATAATTTCATTTCATCTTTTTGACTAATTCTTTCTCTAACTTGTTCATAACAATGTAAATAAAAATACAAAAATACAAAATAAATTTTGTCTCAAATAAATGCTCCTAGATCCTAAAGAGAAAAAGTCATCAAGTCCAACTTTCCGGTCAAATTCCCGCTCCGTATGAACTCCAAATTCACCAAACTCATTTTAAAGTTTAAGTTAGAAAATTATCTATCCAACAAAAATGGTTTCATTAAAATCGGAGCTCGTTTGCAAAAGTTGGATTTTGAAACCTAGATGTACATTGTATATTATGTATATGTTCATTCTTTTTCATTTTTTTTATTTTTCTTAATTACTAAAAAATCCAAAAAAATTCATCGTTGTGTTGTATTTTGATTCTAGTATTTTATTGTATTTTTTTGTAAATATCTCTTATTTAAAAGATAAAAAATATATATTAGAAAAGCAAATAAAAAATGTACACGTTGTAAGTCTTCCTTTGTAAATTCTCCACTACTTTACATGTTGTAAGTCTTCCTTTGTAAATTCTCCACTACTTATCTTTTTTATATTTTGTTGTATTTTAGTAGCCTAATTCCCATTCTCTACAATAACTACCCATTCAACTCCATTATTCCACCATTTTTTCCAACTTCTAATTCAACTCCACCATCTTAATAACCTCCATTGTACTCCACCTCCATTCTAACCTCCATTTTCTATCTCTTTTATACATCCCATCATCCTCAATTTGCACTTGATCCATCTTTATGTGAGGAAAGCCTAGTTCCTATAGTTGAATCGGTGACAGCGACGCAACCGCGGTCGAGCGACGACGACTCTCTCTTCGGTGAGATCCGTTGGTTTCTTGGCCAACATCGCAGCCGCATCCGTGTGTTGCTCGAGATTATCGCTCGTCGGTGATTCGAGCGAAGACCGTGCTTCTCGTGAGCACAACATAGGCGACCGTCTCCATCGTAGGTAATTTCTCTTCTCATTTTGTCATTATTCTTATTTTTTGCAATTTTCTTGTATGACATCACCGCCATAGTATTTTTTTACCACATCGTCGCCATCACCACAATCTTTATCTTCTTCAGCATTCCCCTCTACCAATTTTTTTCTCTTTTTGTATAGATTCTTATTTCATGTTTAACAAAATTAAAAAAATCTAAAACAAAAAAAATATTACAAGAGCAAAACAAAACAATTTTCAAAAAAATCAATAAAAAAATAAAAAAAGAAGCGGGGGGCAGCACCCACCGCCGCCTGTCACAGCTGGCGCCACCACCGTCGCAGGCTCGCCGCCCCCCAGCCAACTCCAGGCGGCGCCACCCGCCAGCCTTCCAACACCGCCGACGGCGGCGACACTACCCCCCACCTGCCAGCCACCAGCGGTCGTCGCCCGCACCTCCCCAGCTCCGCGTGGACCTCCTCCGTCCTCCACCGAGCCCGCGCACGGCCGCCGACCCGCGACCCTTCGCAGTCGCGCCTCCCCAGCCGTCCTCGCCATCGACCGCCTCGTGGCCCTTTGCGCACGGCTTCCGCAGCCCAAGTCCGCCGCCCCTCAGCCCTAAGCACCCACCCGAGTTGCGTTCTGAACGAAGAAGGTCCAATTTTTTTATTTTTTGTAAAAATTGCAATCTTATTTTCTCATGTTTTTGTAATTACAAAACAGTCCACGTTCTTATTTTGCTTTGTTTAAGTTTATTTCAGTTTTGCATGAATACCCCTGTGTTTGACTCTTAATTTGGACATCAATCTTGCATTATTTTATTTAATGAAAAATGTCATGTTGTTGATCAATTAATTCTCTATCATCTGAAAATTTATTTTGATTTTTGTTATCATGGGTAATTAATTAAAAATGTTTAACTGAAATTCTGTATATTTTACCCAATATGAGCACTTAAATTCATATCTCACTCACGGTTGCTCCAGAAATTCTTAAAAAATCAGGAATGATGCCTTGACATGTGCTTCAATTACTACCCAAATTTCACCTTAATTAGAATTATCTTGTGCCTTAAATAAATTATAGAGTGATTTTTATATTTGATTTTTAATTAAATCCCACACATCTTTTTTTGCAAAATTTCAACTCTCCTAGATTGCATGTCTAAATAGCTTCTTGAGATAATTCGCATTCTGGTTAATGCGTTAATGTGGATTTATTAGAATTATTTATTCACTGTTACTCTTTTTGCATTAAAAAATCCATAAAAATTAATTTTTTGTCAGAAAAATCTAAAAAAGTTAGGTAGCTTCCTTGCATCATGTTTTAATTCGAATAAAATTTTCATAATTTTTGCATTCTGTTTGTGTGAAAAATTGCGAAAAAAAACCATAAAAAGTGTGCATTTTTAATTGTTGTTTTTTAACCCATAAAATTCCAAAAAAAGTATCTTGCATTCATCACTGGATTAGGATTCTATAAAAAATATAATTTGGCTAAATTGAACTTATTTCTTATTAAAAATTAATTTGGTTAAGTTGTGTACTTTCTTAGTAACTTAATTCACTTGCATTGTGCATTTTGCATTGCAAAAGGATAAAAAAAATATACGCATTGAAAGTCTATCTAAATTTTCGAATTAGCCTAAAGTTGTTCCTTTGCCTCCATGTGTTCGACACCGGACTTGCCCGAGATATAAGTTAACGCCTCCATCCCCAAATGCCACCCGTTACTCCCAACGGATGGCTCAACCTCCAGCGTGCATGCTATCGATCTCACTGGACCACCCCCCCCCCCCACGCAAGCGGGTCATCCTCTCCCATGGCTGACACCCACTCGTCAACCGACCTGTTCATAGCATCGAACACCGCCAACCTCCACCTCCGTCTGCTCTCGTTGGAGGAGAGCCGTAGGTATCTCTTCCCAAACCTCCAAGAAAGTGCCGGTCGCAGCAAAGGCTCTCTCCTAGATCTCTCAGAAGCTCCAGCCACAGAGGCTAGCAAAGACTCCAACTCCTTGGAGCCGATAGGTGCTTCAATAGCTTCGTTCACCAATCCTTCCTCCATCACCTCCCTCCCCGAGCGAACCTCGTCCCCTCCTAACTTGGTCGCAGAACATGAACTCGGGCAACCTCCAGTCTCCTGAGACTCTGAGAGAGCACCATGCGGCTAGGCCGAAGACTCGGAGATTGTTCTAGAGCAACTGAAACTCCAATGCAGGAAGAGGTGGAAGATGGCAAAAACGGGATCCCACCTGATTCTCAAACATGTCTATGGCCAGGCACAGTCTCCGCGTCACAGATCCTGAAACCTCCCCCACCTCAAGAACTCGGGGCTCCTCTATTCCTACATTCTGCCCACACATGCACGTCTCTTGTGCCTTCTCTTGCCCCTCCCCCCTTTAGCGCCCCACCTACCGCGATGCTCTTTGCCTCAACCGTCCCCTCAACAGAAGTCCCTTCCACGTACTCCTCCAGCTCCACCCGGAAAGACGCACGCCCAATCTGCATCCACATCTCTGAAGACAAAGTTGTCATCCTCGTCGCGAACTCCACTCTCACATGTGCATCCTCCCCCTTGGATAGGCCCGAGCACATGATGGAAATCACCGAGCCGAGGCCCCCAAGCAGCGTCTCCACTGATCGCAAACTTCGTGCATGTATGGGCATCCCCTTTCGCCTCAAGACCTTAAAGAACCCCCGTGTGCAGTGTTGTCCCTGATGGTTGGGCACCTCCACATCAACAGACCACCTGGCACCCTTCGTACCATGGTGATCAGACCTCTAGCATAAACCTCTAGCATAAACCTTGCGATTAGACCTCTAGCATAAACCTTGCCCTCGGGAATCAGAACCACATCCCCACCAAACTCTGGGCCCACTCTCTGTCCAATGTCTGCCATTGCCAACCGTATGCCATCCTCCGCACCCAAGCAGTCCCCCACCAGGACCCCCTCCAACGAATCCTCAACCCGAACAAGGAGTCGCGAGGGCTCTCCCCCTGCGTTGCCGACCTCTACCGAGGGAACCCACCCCGTGTCTGCATCACCACTCCGACGGATACCTAGGGAAATTCTTCTTGTGATGTCCCACTCCTCCGAAAGAGAAGCACTTCACCGTCTCTACAAGTCGTCACCAGGTGGCCACGAAATCCACACTTGAAACACACTTTGGAGTCCATACATGAGGGATAAAGCGTCCTACGTCCCAATTCAGACAGGACTCGCCTCCACGGCCGGGCCTCCTCCCCAACACCCCTTCTGGAGCCCGCGCATGAAGGCATCGCCACCCTCCTTCTCGGCGTGACCACCAGCCAGCGCCCCTCAGCCACCTCAAAGTGTCGTCCCACCTTTGCAACCCTCCTATTGACCACATCTGCCTACCTCTCGTAACCCCCCCCCCCTCAACTTTGCCAACTTGCTAGCAGGCATCCCTCCGCCACTCCACCCACCACTGAAATCCCCAGCACTGCCCCCTCCGCCAGAACCTCCCATCATCGCACCACTCGCATCCCCCGTACGACCGGCCGCCCCGCCACCGCACCCCCTCTCCATTGTCGCACTAAGAAACCGTGGCCATGTACCCCCACTGCTTGGAGTCTCGCTGCCGAGGTCCAATCTCTGGGAGGCATGCCATCAACCACCATTGTTGAATCCATGTCGTCCCCTGCAAGGACCCCCGACGCAGGCCGTAAACCTCCTACCCCTGAGAGGGTCCCTGTCAGACCACCATTCCAAAACATCCAACTGCATGTAAGGGCTTCTCCCTTACGATGCCCAGGAAAGATCGTCGCGAACTTCCCAACACCCTTGTTGCTCCCACCACCACGCTCCACCTGGATAAAGCAGCTCTACTTCTAAAGGGAACACGTTGTCGAAGGGAAAATTGCCGCCAAAGGGAAGAACGCCGCTTGAAGGTGATGAAAGGAGGATCGCTGGAGGGAAGGCCGAATGGAATCCCACCACCAAAGAAGCACGACCGTCGCTAAAGGGATAGTCGTCGCCGCAACCCCACGTAGAGGACCTGGAGACCCCACTAAAACTCTCTCGCCAACGCAATGTCGTACGGCGCGCAACAAGGTCACGTCACCCGAAAGAGAACCAATAACCTCATCACCCGAGAGAAACCCTAACCCTATCTCCATCCTTCCTCTAAAAATTAATTGACAGACACTTTATACATGAGAAGATTGATAATGGGCAATCGTTCTTGTCTGACATGAAATATGGTGATCAGATCGCAGATCTCTTCACAAAGCGCTGCCTACGATACAATTTGAACTTAATGTAGGCAAGTTAGGCATGATTGATATGTGTGCCCAACTTGAGGGGGAGTGTTGACTTGGTGGGTTGTTGGTGTTGTGGGTAAACAGGTTTGGATGAGGACCCGTTTACCACTTGGGCATATATATTGTACTCATCACCCTTTTGTTTACTATCAAGAGTGACGAGCGCCCTAATCTCATGGTTTTCGATATTAGGGTTTGTGCCCCCATGGTTTTTCCCTCACAAGAGGGTTTCCGTGTTAATCCATGTGGCTGAAAAAGAACCAATAACCCCGTTGCCCGAGAGAAACCCTAACCCCGTCTCCATCCTTCCTCGAAAATTTAATTGACAGACACTTTATACATGAGAAGATTGATGGTGGGCAGGTGTGCTTGTCTTACATAAAATCTGGTGATCAGATTGCAGATCATTTCACAAAGGGGCTGCCTACGATACAATTTGAACTTAATGTAGGCAAGTTAGGCATGATGGATATGTATGTCCAAGTTGAGGGGGAGTGTTGAGTTGGTGGGTTGTTGGTGTTGTGGGTAAACGGGTTTGGATGAGGACCCGTTTACCACTTGGGTATATATATTGTACTCAACACCCTTTTGTTTATTATCAAGAGTGAAGAGTGCCCTAATCTCGTGGTTTTCGAGATTAGGGTTTGTGCCCCCGTGGTTTTTCCCTCACAAGAGGGTTTCCACATTAATCCATGTGTATTCTGGAGCTTGTTTTGTGGTTGATTCATTCTACAGTTTATATTACTTAATCATAAAATGATGTGATTATATCAAAATTGCCAAATCCAATTGAGATTACACTATAATATGATGTTTACGGACGATTCTCTGTTTCTTTTGGCATTTACTTCTATTTTAATTGGCTTATCAAACAAAGCTAGGCCATTTTCCAACAGCTAGAGGTATGCGTTACATGGATTCCCAGCCTGCAATCAGACCTTTCATTGATCATACATGGACCAGAGGTGTGTGTTTTACATAGTAAAAACCTTTTCCAGATCATACACAGACAAGATCCAAGCAAGCCAAATTATTTCCAATAACCTTCCTACATTTTGTTGGAATTTCCCAACATCTTCCACAATTAACTTCTCTCCCCATCATAATCAATTCACCTTCTGGCTTCTGCGAATGTCTCCACTACATATTCGCTCATCTTATCTTAAAATCTTACAAACTTCTTTTTTGATAATTTCATAATGAATGTGATCCGTTGTTGTGCGGCCCCACATCCATCTTAACATCGTCTCTGCTATAAACATCTTCTCTACATGTTTATCATCGATGGTTTACACTCAAAGTCGTAAAGCGTGCCACACGTCATGAGTTTCTTAAAGAAACCTCCTAATTCCATAATACTAGTGTGTTTGTCCGCGCTTCGCGGCGGGTTGAAAGAAATACAATTATTTGTAATATTTCTAAAATTATAGAAAATAAGAAAGATATCATATTACATCTTTTTTTACAAAAATAGATAAGTAAATTAAACATCTTTGAAAAATTCTTATTGATATCGTTAAACATCAATATGCATAGAACAATTACGAATCATTGATTATAAAACAATCAATTTACATTTATCATAAAACTAGTTTTTTAAAAAGATGTATATGCTAGCATTATTAAATAAGGCTTTTGATAACAAATTAAAATTATTCAGATGCATTATAAGCATGCAGTTTCTTTCAATTGTAAACCACATGAACAACTAACATACATACATTGAATATTACAAAATTTATGTATTTTTCAGAAAAAAGATTACATAAGGTAGAGTAACATTTAAAAAATTAAAACTCACTCATTATTTTTTATTTATTTTTTATATACTTGAAATTAGTTTTATCTACGTTGGTATTTATATCCCAATTATATCAATATATGATCATCGATTTTCAAAATATACTTTAAAAATCCATAAAAATTTATAATAGACGATAGATCATATGTAAAAATATAGATATAAGATTCACTCAATTGATGAATATAAATAAAATAGAATTTACTATCTATATGTCTGCCAAATATGTGTAACATATTTCATTTTAAAGTTACTTCTTATTTATAATTTACGTTATTTTCAAAATACATTATTATTATATTATTAAAAATTTAAAATTATATCACGTTTTCTTTTTATTAATATCGGACTATAATGTATGTAGTAATAATGGAGTTATATATAGTTACAAATACATACATACATACACAACTTTATTTTACCTAAGCAATTCAAATATATAAGTGTATATGTATGTAAAAATCCTTAAAAAAATATTATTTTACTTAAAAGTCATGCGGGTAAGAAACTAATGTAGTGGGTAAAAACTATTATAAAGTAGTATAGAAAGATTTCTAACAATAAATATTTAAATGGTACTATAGGTGAGAATGACATATATGGAAATTTAAAAACATTGTCATATGTGTAGATAACTATATATGAAAGTATGTTAAATATTTATATGGTCGTCTAAGTATAGAAACTGATGAAATATGAATTACATTCAAAAAAGCACATATTATTCAAAACGATCTAATTTACACTACCGTATATAATTAGATTATATTTATGATGTAATTTATTACAATGACATATTAATGATCAATTTATTTCTTTAGGTTTCACTTTGTATCAAATTCTCTGTTATATCGATATTAATAGAACCATATATAAATAAAAAGTGATAAGGGAATGCAAACACATAATATGTAGAACATATATATAGGGGGGCAGAGAACCTGCACCCTAGGGTGTAGGAAACTCCATGCACCCACCCCCATTTTTTGATTATTTTTTTATTTTTTTGAATTAAAAGTTGAGGGATTTACTTGATATGTTAAGGGGAATATGTGTTTCAAGTTTCATGCAAAACAAACATTCCTAACACGTTCATCTAGACAGGGTCGATTTCAGCAATTCTGATACCGTTAAAATTTAGTAGTCTTGATGAGATGATAGATGTCTCAAATTAAGTTGAATTTGGAATGACAATATGGTGATACATGATGATATAAATCCCCCAAAGTTTCATTTCAAAAAAACAAAAAAACAATGAAAAATTAGGCCGGGTGAGGGAGTTACTTGCACCCGTCGAGGTCGGCTCTTTTTTCCCTATATATATATATATATGTTAATGTTTCATGTGGATGGTCATATATATCATGGAATATATACATGGTGACCTGAAGTAAGATATAAAGGACAATCCTTTAAAATGTTATAGTTATAGGGTGATATCAAAAAACGAACATTAAATATACAGTAATCATATATGTAGGAACTTCATACAATAACAACCTTAATTTTGCAAGTTTAAAAGATAGAATATATTTTGTATTTTAAATTAGCCAAAATTATATTACTAACTTTTTTGGAAGATTATTAAGAGTTGGACATTCTAATGTTGTAATATAATATGTTAAAAATCACGTAAACGATATGTCAAAATATATACGAACAAAAACTATGAGTATCAATCTCAAGTACTCTAAATAAAACTTACTGCGTAAACCTGAAAGCCACTGATGACTAGGCGCACGAGATCCACCCTCAGATGCAGTGAGAATGCGTCGGTTTGCCTGACTAATAGCCTGAAATGCGTCAGAGATATTGGAAGAACCATCCGAGGACAACATAATGTATAGTTCCTCAGCTATGCTTCTCTCGCTTGTCTGCGGCCATGGGATCGGATAGTCTAGTCTAAATCAGAGGCTCACTAAGTATAAAGAAAGACAGAGAGTATGCTATATTTGATTATCTTGAATAATATAGTTAGTAGTTGTGTAGGTTGGATAGATCCTTTCTCTACTTCTTTACGAGAGGTGTCCCTAATTGCGTGTTTTTTGGAGTTTATCCAAGTTTTGATAATCTATTTCTTTCTGACCCTTGTTTTAAACTTCGTAAGGTTATGTTCTCACTCCTCCGGAATCTGATAGTAGTAGTTTGACCCCCTTATCAATAGTCCAATCTTTGATTTATTCATTCCATTATTTTCTCTAGGTTACCGGGTGTCAAAGAGGGATCAATCGGAAGGGAAGAAGGCTGACTTCGCGCGCGACTGCTTTGCTTGGAGTGCTGCACAGGAGAGAAGAGGAGGTAGGAGCAAA
Source organism: Ottelia alismoides (assembly GCA_037367405.1). NCBI lineage: Eukaryota > Viridiplantae > Streptophyta > Magnoliopsida > Alismatales > Hydrocharitaceae > Ottelia > Ottelia alismoides. The sequence continues at coordinate 118,715 of JAZKJV010006482.1, forward strand.
GGTCGAAGAAAGAAAAGAAGGTTGGTCTGATCAATAGGAATAGGAGGAAAAAAAAAGCGTCATGATGAGCTTCCGTCGATCATTTCCAAGATCTAATTCCAGTTTCCTCTCCTGTAATGGAAAGGCCTTTTTCTCTTCCGTTTTACGTTTACGCCGAAGGAAAAAATCTTCTTGGTGGATGCAGGACTTGGTACTCCTAGAATTAGTATGCAAGATGAGCCTACAGGAGTGCCAATCAACCGAGCCACCAGGTTTGAGAATAAGGTGGGATCCCTGAATGTAGGAGATGGTAAATCACTGATCAAAGAGCGAACAACCACCGGATTTCATTCTCTTTTTGGATCCCACGAGGCTGGCAATTATCATATTCTTCTTCTACGAAAATTCAAATGTTTCCGCGCTTGGATGGAACTGAACATAAAGACATTGAACATCAGGGGACCCGTAACGAAGTGAAGGGGAGGCTAAGAGTGAGCAGAAAGTACTTACATGAGGCTATTAGCAGAGAGATCAAGAGCAGTGCCACCTTGCTTGGTAGTCCCACGACCGTGAGGTGAGGTTTAGCTTTTGTTGTTCCCCGCACACCATCATGGGCAGATTATAGGGAGACTTTCTCAAATCGTGAGGGCCCGATTTCCTAACTCTTTTTTCCCATTTTTCGTCTAAATTCGTGACATTTCTTGTTCATTCTACTCTTTCACAAGAACGGAAATGCTTCTATCTTCTCCCATCTTCCGTTTTTGGTGGCACATAGAAATCAACATATATGGACAAAGAATCCCCATTATGGAACCATTCAAAGCCCATATCACTACCCTTACACTTCTAAAAGAAAGTCTTCTTGATTTTAGAAGATACAAGAAATTCCAAGGACTAAGTGAGATTTTCATCCCCGACATAAACATCGGTCTTTTAGTAAGATAATATGGGAAAAGTCGTCGAGTCGGGATAGCTCAGTTGGTAGAGCAGAGGACTGAAAATCCTCGTGTCACCAGTTCAAATCTGGTTCCTGACAGGCAATTTCAGTATTAATATTCATAGAAATTCATCAAAAAAGGTTGGTTGGGATACATTTCATAGTCTAGAGCGTGCTACATACTTATTCATATAGCTTGATATATATACCTCCATTTCTCTTTTTTTTCTCAAAAGATGTGAATTCCTCATAAGATATTCGTGGTTAAAAACCCCAATCAAAGTCTAGTCTAGAAGAGTGGAAGGGTAGGAGTAACATGTGGGGTTGTATAGAGTCGGAGCTTATTTCTTCTGCTTAAACTCAAATCTTGACTGAGTACCTGTATTCCAGAAGCTGAAACGCTAATGTTGACTGAGTACTGAACCTCTATTACAGAAGCGATGACTGAGTACGGAACCTAGAAGCTTCAACTCAAATGTTGACCGAGTCCCAGAAGCTGAGTACCCTTGATCCCAGAAGCTTAGTACCATCGATCCCAGAAGCTTAGTACCATTGATCCCAGAAGCTTCAACTCTAATGTTGACCGAGTCCCAGAAGCTTAAACTCAAATGTTGACATTCAGCTACGATAAGCATATCTCAGAAGCGGAGATTACGATAAGCATATCTCATAAGCAGTGATTACGATAAGCATATCTCAGAAAGGAGATAGAGTACCGAGCTAGGAGTCCTACGCCTAGTCTAAAATAAAAGATAGGATTTACTAACTCAAAAGTTGAATGATGATTAACCTACCTAACTCTTCTCTTCTGACAAGAAAAATTAAATCACGAAGTATTTTGACACGATTCATATCTGGGTATATACCGTTTATATTCTATCCTTCTAATTGAAAGTCAACAAAAGGTGCCTCATTAGAGGGGCCCGACCCGAAAACAACGTTCGACTTGCATGTGTTAAGCATCTAGCGGGCGTTCCTTCTGAGCCAGGATCAAACTCAGATTTTGATCTTGATTTCTCTTCGGGGGCCCTGAAGTGGTAGAACCTGGTGAACCGGGCAAAGAAAAAGCTGGGTTAGAACAGAGAAGAAATAATCTATTGAATTTTCTACCTTTCTAACTCCAATCTGAGAACTGTTGCGAAACGTGAAGTGAGTTCTTCTGATTTTGCTTATGGAAATAGAGTCTCCACGTCGAAAAGCAGAAGATGCCCCCCATAGTCAAGATAGTGGCATCTTTGGCAAGCGAACCCTTTCCGAGAGTCGCCAACTCTCACTATATATCCGGGCGGCTCAGATGTCATAGATAGCCGTTGCTATCATAAGATTAGATAAAGCCCTTCCTCTTGGACGTACTAGATTTTGCAGCGGAAGACCTGCCTCGTCAGTACACCTCCGATCGTACCGATCCTGTCTTTCCCGCTCAGATAGTGCCTCCCCGAATAGAACTAGATAATATATAGTAGCGATGCAAGGGAAAGCTGAGCCCTGGCCTACCTTCGTGCACCGAATTTGCATCGAGTCGCAGACTAGCGTCAAATCGAAAAAGCTTTGAGGGGAGTCGGAATATAGTCCATTCGGAACGAGGGGGCTAGACGAAAGGATTCCTAGCTAACGAGTTAAGCGACTAAGCAAAGGAAGGACTATGGTTGGGAGTGGGCGAGGCATCTATCTAGTTCCCTGGGGTGGGAAGCGGCACTTGCAGACCTGAAGCATCAGGAACGACTGCTGACGCAGTGGTTGGCGTCAATCGATTATCCCACTAGCAACTTTCCATCTCTGACTGGCTGGAAGAGTCGATCCTGGGGGCTTGCTTGTCCGGGAAAGGTAGACAACTCAATAACGCGAAGAAGATTGTACGAGCGGCACCGTACTGAGTTTTTCGTACTCTCACCGGAGAGCGTACCAAGCCAACATGCGCTTCCGGGGGAGTTGTGAGGCGGGAAGCAACTTTTGAATAAGGCGAGGAAGAAGAGTCGCTCACCTCCTCAGAAGAGCGAGGTACGAGCGCTCATCTCCTCAATGAGCGGGAGAAGAGCTGAGACTCGCTCACCTCCTCGGATTCTAGTTTTCAGAGCGTCCGAGCTCACCTCCTCGGATTCTTGTTTTCAGAGCGTCCGAGCTCACCTCCTCGGGCTCTTGAGCATCCGAGCTCTTCACATTCATAGGTAGAGTCCGGGTCGTTCGCTCTCGGAGAGGTAGAGTCTTCTTCCTCTTTGATCTCGCCCACTAAGAAGCCCGGGGCCATTATTCGAGAGGGGCCTACGCTTTTGCTTCGGCTCGTTCCTTTTCACTTTGATCTCTTTATCTCATTTATCTCTTTGCCTTCCCCCCGTCTACGGCTCTACCTATTCTAATGACTGTTCAGCGCTTTCCGCTCGGGAAATCTATTAGACAGTTCAGATTTTTCCTAATATCAAAGTCGTGAATTTAGCATTTTCGGTTCTTTAATATGGGAAATAGCAAAATCGCCAATTAATAAAGAAGGAAAAAAGCTGACTTATCTATGGTCGTTCGACTCCAAGAAAGTTCTTCATTACGCAAAAGAAAATAACCACTTAGAATAGTAAAACATATTCTATTTGTCGAAAAATGCAAGAGAATATGTAGATGATATTCATTGTGTGTTTTGACCAATTGCATCCTTTCTTTGACCTATAGGAAGCTTTTGTATATGTGTCCCTAGGTACTCCTTTCAGATTTCACCTAGGAAGTTCAGAATGAATCGCAAATTCCAATTCAAATCGACTAATTCAATATAGTACACATTAATAGGAGTGCCTCATTGAAGATATATAGTAGCCTCTATTACAGAAGCAATGACTAAATAGTAAGATAACCCCCGAACTTGAAGCTAGAATTTCAGTTCAAGCTATAATCTAATTGAAGATAATTGTTTCTTATATTATCTAGTTGAGTTGTTTTATATCCTTTTTCAAATAAGGAAATATAGGAATTCAAAGGACATATTTAGCGGGATGAAAATAGAGATAGCTTTCTATTCGCTATTATATATACGAAATGATCGTGATGGGACATAGTCATTATTCTGAGCAGTGCGGGAGACTGGAGAATGGGGAGATGGTTATGAGAAATGAGATTTGTCTACCTAGGGGGACGTCAGACGGGGAAGTGAGCCGACCCCTGGCCTAATAATCTATCGATTCGTCATTCAAGATAGGGTACGACCGATGACCAGGGATGAGGCAAGCAGCAAGGGATTGGCTGAACAGAACATATGCGACCGGGAATGGGATGTGGAATGGAAAGAACGAAAGCGACGATGACGAGGAAGGGCTGGATTGACCAGTGTGCGTATGCCAACTACAGGCCTTCTAATAATGCCCTCAATCTTGCTTTTTTACCTCTGGTGCACTCTTTCCCTCAATTCACCGGTAGAGAAGAAAGAGATAAGCAATGATCGGACTAGACCAAGCGGACCAAGGTTTTTGCCAAGCGCGCCTATTACTGCGCCTCTATTACAGAAGCGAAAGCGATGCGCCAAAGTAAATCCTTATAAAAGAATGAATGGGAAGCAGGCAGATTCTCTTCCCCTGGTAGCTGACTGAGCACGGAGCAGGCAAGCTGAGCATGGGACTGCGCTAAGCATATGGGATCAGAAGTCCATTCTCAGAGCAAATAGTGCCCAGACTCTCAAGGAGGCAGAGAATGGATATGAGGTGGGAAGAGGGGACGACTTTTCTTTCACGTGGACGACCTGAAGCAAGCTTATATATAGTGGGGAAGAACGAGCTGTAGCTACAGCGAAGGAAGGAAGCACGAGTCAGGGCGGCAAGCAGAGAAGAGGTAGACCTCAGACCTCACAGCGAAGAAGACTAGCCGATGAAGAGAAGACATGTCTTGCTCTTTCTGAAGAGCTGCGTATAGCTTCATCACTGTTCAACTGGGATCTGAAGTGGAAGACATCGGATCAGAGGTGTGAAAGTGGTATCAGTGTGAGACTACAGGATAATTGGACTGCACAGCACGTCGATATCCTCCTAGGTCTGTTTCACTATCCAAACTCTAGGGATGCAGGAATCCAATATGGAAAGCAGTCATACGACACTTCTGCCCTATTATATATTGATGGAATATCAAAGTGGAGGGAGGGGAAGAGAGCAGGTGGAGAGGATTCAACCCAGAAAGCAAGGAATGAAGATTCGACGAAGCTCAGCTGGCAGGAACCCTCTATAATACCCACATCTCTGAGAGATCTGACCATGGAAAGGAAAAGCTAGACTGGCATTACAATAGTGGCCGATACGAAGTGAGACGAAAGAGGCTAAAATCAAGAAATATGGATAACCAAGAAGAATGAGGGGCGGAAAAGTCTATAGCTCGGAATCTCAGAAAGGGGAGGATGCGGAGACTCGTCAACCCAAATAAAAGAGGGCCGGAAAGGTGGAACATCATTCCATTATTCCCCTCCGGAGCGCCATAGGTCCTATATCGGGTGTGGATCTTTCATTTGACTCATTTATTCTGTCTATATATGACGCTGCCTCTTCCGCGTATGAAGCATACGGCGTCGAGGCCATTAACTAACTAAGTCGATTACTAGGTCAAATGCACCCTGAACTTTGACAGAGAGTGAGCCTGGTGATAGTGAGTACAAGCCTAGTAGCCCCTGCAAAAAGCTAAAGGGGCTAGAAGCAAGGAAGCACGATGACCATCATCGGAAAGATTCTCGTCGACTTGCTCCAGTTTTTTCACCATGACGACTAGGGGGCTGGACATTAGGGGAAGGAGTTCGTGGGAATTCGAGAAAGTAGAAAACTACATCGGCCTTTTAGGCAAGCAAGGCAGGATCTTTCGGACGTATAGTAGTGAATTAGGTAAAGATATCCCTCTCTATCTAGTTACAGGGTCAAGTGCAAAGCAAGTAGAAAAGAAGGCTATCTCATCTTCACTATATATTTGACATTTGGGGCTAGCCGGCAGAGGTTCGACGAATTGGGGGCTGACCGCTGAGCCCACTCTGGCCTCGCAGGGCACGAGTGGGTGCGAGCTGGACAGGGATTCTGTACCGAGCAAAGGGAGGGGCCCCAGCGGAGAGAACAGTAAGGAGGAAGAGCGCGGAGCCTGCCAAGGTGGCGGCAGGAGCAGCGGGCAAGTGCTTGGTAGGCCACCGGGCGGGGATGTCGGGGGGGGAGGGCAGACTGAGCAAATACGAGAAATTGGCCCCGCTCCGCTTTCTCAAAAGGGTCGAGGGTCCAGGGGGGAAGGGGGGAAAAGATCTTTTCCCTACCGAGCTATATATATGGACAAGATTCCCACTCTCAACAGATTCTCCACGCGCTGGGCTCTTCCTATCGTGGCGGGAACAGATGTCAAGACCCTACCGCTTTTTGCTCGAAGGCGAGCCATACGAGAGTGAGTCGAATTCAGTCATTATATAAATCGTCAAAGGGATCAGAATAGGAATTATAGTACTATTGGAAGAAGGGGCACATGTGGGAACATCTCTACTGACGAACCATTTCAATAGTACGGGTGTTGCCGTGCCACGAGGCACGACCATGGAAGTAATGAAAAAGAAAAAGTTCTGTAGTTGGACCACGGTTCGATTTGGGATTCTCCAGAGAAGATGAGACGCTCAAAAGAAAGACAAGGCATACCGAAAAAGGCAATGTTGCCGAGCAGTCGAAGACCTGTTCTTCTGGCTCGAGTAGGCCTGCGGCCTCCAGGGTCGAGATTCGGAAGTTCCATCGTTTGCATCGTCGGTAAGAGCGATTTGACCCTCCTCCCACATCTATATATAAAGGCTAGTTCAGGTCGATTCCCACTCTCCTCCGTCGATTTCTGCACGGAACCTGCAAATGCTAGGGTGTCGAAGTGGTTTTGGCTTCTCATCCCTCCAATCTTTTGAGAATCTGATAGTTTTTTTGAGAAAACGGATTCAGATCTTTCCCCTCCTGTGCTAATCTAGTGCCAGGGACTTGTTTTCGAAGGCCTCTTTCGGCCAGTCCTAAAACGAAAGATCCACTCTCGCTGCCCAGGAAGAACTCTATCAGTGGTTGGCGAGAAGAAGGTCGCGAACCGGGAAGAGTTATATAGCCAACTGTGGAATTCGATCATGCTCCCCTACCCCCCCCCCCCTCTTTCCGCAATGGTTGGTTGTCTGGCCTCCCGCCCCTGCATCAAGGATTTTCGATCTGATGATAAACGCCCTCGTTTTATTCAGCGGGCTTGGTACCATGTCTCCCGAACTATTTCACTACATATGGCGCAAGACGATTCCACATATCGAGTTCGGAATGGGATCGGGTGTTTTCACGTCGAACCCTAGTGCCCGCTTTGTCTTGATTGGAGATTGATGAATAAGAAGGCCTATAATATGATGAAAAAACTACATCTTTATATAGTGATCAAAAAGGAGATAGTGGAAGTATAGATAGACGAGCTTTTTTGATATAGTAGATATTAGAGAGAATGAAAGAGGGGGAAAAGATCATCGCGAAGGATTCAATCCAGCCACAGGTTCCCCTACAGCTACCTTGTTACGACTTCACCCCAGTCGTAGACCCCACCGTGGTATGCGCCAATAAGACGACCAAAAGCCTTTGTGGCCCCCGTGGTACACATAAGGAATGCTTACTCCTTGGTCCGATGCTTCAGGTGAAACCTATTCCCAGGGTGTGACAGGCGGTGTGTACAAGGCCCGGGTACATATTCACCGCGGCATGCTGATCCGCGATTACTAGCGATTCCAACTTCATGTTCCCGAGTTGCAGAGAACAATCCGAACTGAGGCAATCTTTCCGGATTCGCTCCGCCTTACAGCCTTGCTTCCCATTGTCATTGCCATTGTAACACGTGTGTGGCCCAGCCCATAAGGGCCATGCGGACTCGACGTCATCCCCACCTTCCTCCAGTATCTCACTGGCAGTCCCTCGTGAGTGCGGCACGCACCTTTTGAAACCTAGGAGCAGGACGTAGTACTTTCAAAAAACCACTACGTACCACACCACCGGGTGGCTCGCCTGAGTGCCGAGCACACTAAACAAACCGCCGCCAACTCGACGTCGTCGTAACCAGAAAAAGCAGAATGCTCACTTCCCCGTCTGACGTCCCCCTAGGTAGGTCTCAGTGGTGAACGAGGGTTGGTGTGGCGGGCCCTGCCTGGAGGTGGGCTCGGGGGTGTGCGGGGGATCCTTAGGCACATGTCTCAGCAACACAAAATGAGGGTTTCGCTCGTTATAGGACTTGACCAAACATCTCACGACACGAGCTGACGACAGCCATGCAGCACCTGTATGAAAGGCCCGGGGCGGTTTTCTTGTTCATATGTCAAGGGCTGGTAAGGTTTTGCGCGTTGTATCGAATTAAAGCACATGCTCCACCGCTTGTGCGGGCCCCCGTCAATTCCTTTGAGTTTCGGTCTTGCGACTGTACTCCCCAGGCGGAGTCTTTCACGCATTAGCTGGGCCCCTGATCCGTGTGGACCAAGGGCTAAGACTCATCGTTTACGGCATGGACTACCAGGGTATCTAATCATGTTCGCTCCCCATGCTTTCGCACCTCAGCGTCGGTAGGGACCCAGAGAGCTGCCTTCGCTTTTGGCCTTCCTTTGTGGATCTAAGGATTTCACCCCTAGTACACTACACTCTTCCAAACTCTAAAACTCGTATCTAAGAAATTAGCAACTAGTCTCATATTTTTATTTTTTATCCAGGGCAGAGTGGTACTCTCTCAAAATTCCTTATCCTATCAGGTGTCAATGAGTGTGTGGTACTCTCTCTTTCAAAAATAGAGCAGCACTAGTGGTGTCTAATATTATTGGATTCAGGGTCATTATTAGTATCAGGGGGCAACAATACAGACGTAAGAAGACCACAGAGATAGAACCCTGCCTTTGTCCTCTCCCTTCCAACCTTCTGAGAGCTACTACCCACGCGGGAGCGGGAAAGAGTCTCAAGCTGCCACTCGTCCTTATCTTTCTCTTTGGCCACCCCCCAGCGTCATATATAGTAGGGGATTTGTAGCATCTTCCCAATATCTTATTCAAAAACTTCAGCAAGGGGAGAGTATCTAGTCCCTCATAGACATCAGAGGGTGAATGAGGACAGAGCAGGCCACGATGTCAGGGTTCAAGCTGGCGTTAATGTTAATAGTTTGGGGTGGAAGATGCGCTTTCTTCCTCCCAACGCTATCCTTGCAGTACGAATCCCCATTGGACACGTCGAAAGCCGGTGTCGAGAGCCTTAAGAGTATTAGGACTAATGGCCTCTCCCCTATATATAAGCTTTAGTTGCTAATTTCTTACATACGAGTTTTAGAGTTTGGAAGAGTGTAGTGTACTCTCTTTTTTTAGAGCGAAGAGAGAGTACCACCACACAATAGCCACCATATGAGATAAATAAAATTTAAAATATGAAGCTAGTCTAAGATACGAGTTTTTAAGTTTGGAAGAGAGAATTTTGTATCTATACAGTCATTAATATGCAATGGTAAATGGTTGATCTTTTTAGACACTATTTACTTCACATGTCATCATCGCATGGGATTTTTTATCCCCATTCTGCGCGACGTAGATTGTTGCTGTGGATTTAAAGTCTGCAAGTCAACTTCAAGCAGGGTGGTGCGTAACATGTGGGGCTGTATAGAGTCAGAGCTTATTTCTTCTGCTTAAACTCAAATCTTGACTGAGTACCTGTATTCCAGAAGCTGAAACGCTAATGTTGACTGAGTACTGAACCACTATTACAGAAGCGATGACTGAGTACGGAACCTAGAAGCTTCAACTCAAATGTTGACTGAGTCCCAGAAGCTGAGTACCCTTGATCCCAGAAGCTGAGTACCCTTGATCCCAGAAGCTTAGTACCATTGATCCCAGAAGCTTCAACTCTAATGTTGACTGAGTCCCAGAAGCTTAAACGAAAATGTTGACATTATGCTATCTCAGAAGCTGAGTACAGCACACACATTCTGCTATCTCAGAAGCTGAGTACAGCACACATTCTGCTATCTCAGAAGCTGAGTACAGGAAGGCATGTAGCTGAGTGCAGGGTAAGGAGTTAATAGCTGTGGTTATAATGCAGGGTAGAGTATATTAGCTGAGGGTAGTGTAAAGATATATTAGCTGAGGGAAGAAGGTCATTAGATACGCTTATCTCGGTAGCAAAAACCTGACTCGGAAGCTAGTGAAATCGATCTACATGCCACTAGTCTATGGTAAGACAGTGCTTAGTTCCTCTTCGGATATTCAGAAGAGCCAGGGGTTGATAATCAAGCTAGTCAAATATGAGAGCTATGTGTAAAGAGCTAATCTATTTGAGAGAGGGGAGAGAGTAGTAACGTTTGAAAAAGTCATCATCAATTTCATTCTATTAGTAAACGAAGTAGGCTGGTTAGCTGCTTCCTTGAATCATCCTGTTCGTTATCAGAATACATTCATATAGTCAGCAAGCCCATCTTAAAAAAGGTGAAAAAAGCTTTTAGTAGCACTGCAGTATGGCTTTATGATAAGAAGCTAAGAAAGAGGCATCAAATCACTCTAATAGTACCGCTCTCTCAGTGTTGTCAAAGGCGTAAGGCGCTCTAAGGCGCTAGGAGTCCAAAACGCCTGAGGCGCTAGGCGCTTGATTAGGCGCTCGCCTGAGACAATCGAGGCGCTATATATATTACATATATTTATGTAAATATATTCTAATGTACCTATACATACATATATGTATGTATTTATATGTACATGCATGTATGTTTTCAAAAAAATATTTCACACATACACATACACACACCTAAATTACAATCTAATATCGATCCAATATACATGTAAGCGTATGTACATTTATTTGTATATGCATATATATGCGTACGTACGTATATATCATGTCTGCAATTATAGTACTTAAAACTAATATAAATGTAATGTGTAAATGGAACTTCGAACTAACATGTATAAATGTACTTGCATATGTAGAACTAAGGACTAACATGTACGTGTATATGTAGAATTATAGAATTAAGGACTAACATGTATGTGTATATGAAGAATTAATTATTAACATGTATAAATTACATCTAATATCAATCCAATGTATATGTAAGTACATGTATATTTATATATGTAGTACTTAAAACTAATATAAATGTAACTTGTAAATAGAATTTAGAACTAACATGTATAAATGTATGTATATATGTATAATTAAGGACTGACATGTATGTATTTATGAAGAATTAATTATTAACATGTATAAATTACATCTAATATCAATCCAATATATATGCAAGTACATGTATATTTATATATGTAGTACTTAAAACTAATATAAATGTAACTTGTAAATAGAATTTAGAACTAACATGTATAAATGTATGTGTATATGTATAATTAAGGACTAACATGTATGTGTTTATGCATAAATATTTATAAGTAAATGTATATTACATGTATATTTGTGTAGTGCATGTAAATACGTGTACATGTGTATACATGTACATGTGTACATATGTGTATGCATGGATATGCATGCATATACATATGCTTACATGTATGTGTATATGCCTATATATACATATATGAGTTTGTATGTATGTGTGTATTATGTTTTAAATTATAATACTTATAATTAATGTGCATGTGTAAATGTATGTGTGTATGTAGAGCTTAGTGTGTATATGTATGTGTATTTCAAGTGTATGTATAATTGACGCATGTATGTGTATGCATATATATATGTATACTAGCATGTCAAAATATTACTTAGAACTAATATTTATCCAACTTTAAATTTTAAAAAAGAAAAAAATACAAATAATTCAGCAAAAAGCCCCAGTTTTGCTTCAGGCGCTCGTATGAAAAGCGGCAGAGCCCAATCTCATTCACCAAACGGATGTCGTTGAAAACTTGTAGAGATAGTTGTTTGTCGTTGGTGTTATTTATTATTTCAGTTTCTTTATGTACCTCTCATGTAATTTACCCAAGGGCTCTCTCCCTATATAAGAGACCCGAGGGCTCTATGGAATAAATATCGAAGTATTCTAACATGGTATCAGAGCCATGATCCTAACCTAGGGTTTCTCCACCGCGCCCCCCCCCTCTAGGGTTTCCCCCCCCCCCCACCTCTCCATCTAGGGTTTCGGACCCTTCTCTCCTCCCCAACGCCCACCTCCACCGCCGCGGGGCCTCCACACCGGCCTCTCTCCACCGCCGGGCCTCCCTAGCGGCCACCCCCACGCCGCTGGTCCAACCCTAACGCCGCCGGGCCCCTCCACCAGCCCCTCCACCTGCCACCAGTCACAGCGGCACGCCCCCACCGCTGTCCAGCAGCCGCCGTCGCCTTTCCGAAGTCGTCTTCGTCAAGTAGAGGCTCTCACAGCCTCTACTCGGTGCCGCGTTCTTCCTAGGACTCGCCGCTATGTTTGATTCAAGTGCATAATCGTCTACCTATGCACTTGAATCCTACAAGGCTTTGGTAGACAGTATTTTCTTGGTCTATCAGTAGTTGCTCTTCTCCGGCATCATGTCCGATCAGAAGTTAGATATGCCCGCCATAGGTGCCTTCAAAGGTTCGGCACCAATCGTCAAGATGGACGGGACGAACTACGAACTGTGGGCGATGCAGTTCCTCAGTCTCATGAAGTCGTGTGGTAAGAAACATATTCTTACCGAGGATGAACCGCCGGAGAAGACAGGAATCTATGTCTCATGGGAGGCGGATGATGCGTACGCCAAGGTGTGGCTCTCAGGTACGCTCACAATGGAGATAGCGAATGATGTTCTTCACCAGCCCACCGCTAAGGCGATGTGGGATATTTTGGCTATGACGTACTCTCAGGTCCGTAATGAGACGAAGATGCTCCAGTTGCAGCATGACATATTTACCACGAAGCAGAATGGGAAGCCTCTTCATTCCCTGTACACGTCGCTTCGTGGCATGTTCGAGAAGCTCTACAGTACCATTCCGCTTACAGCCACACCGGAACAGCAGAAGACGTTCCGCAACGCCACTATGGTGGGCGTATTACTCGCTGCCCTAGATCCGGAGTACGAGGCAGCACGCGCTCAGATACTGGCAGATGCCACTATCCCACCGATAGAAGATGTATACAGGCGGCTCAATCGTGTACCCGTTCCATCCAATACAGCGACTGCGACTCCGTCAGCAATGGCAGTCTCCAGGGGACGTGGTAGTTCGTCCTCGTTTCGTGGCAGGGGAAGTGGTGGACGTGGCCGTGGAGGCCGCATACGCTCTACGTGCTCCTATTGTCGCCGTACTGGTCATTCGGAGGATACATGCTATTCCAAGCATGGTTTTCCTCCTTCTGCACGAGTAGCTGATCATGTTCAGGGTCAACCCGCATCTACTTCAGATCACAGGTTCGAGGAGTTGGTGGCACGACTTCGGGATATCATGCCACAATCTTCTTCATCAGAGGGTGTAGATGTCTCTGATGTTGCGGCTTCGGCGTCAGCCAGTACATCGGCCTCAGCCAGTGCCTCAGGTAGTCCTTCAGCCCCATTTCATAGTCATGATCTCACGGGATGGATCGTCGACTCTGGAGCTACCCATCATCTTTGCCGTGAGCGAGATATTCTGCAGTCATACAGGGCTGTTCAGCCAGGTCGCTCTGTACTCATTGCGGATGGCACCCAGTCTCCTATCATCGGTCAGGGGGAGACAGCTTTGCTACCCTCTATGCACCTACAGAATGTGCTACATGCTCCAGAATTCTCGATGAACCTTTTATCTATTAGTCAGATTACACGTGATTTGCACTGTCGTGCTATTTTTGATCCATCGTCTGTTATTTTTCAGGACATACTGACGGGCAGGGTGATTGGCTGTGGTTCTGAGCACAATGGCCTTTATCGTCTCGTTCGTAACTCCTACGCTGGTGTCTCCTTGCATACCCAGGCCTCTGTTTCTCCGTACACCTGGCATCTTCGGTTCGGTCATCTACCGCTGCAGAAGATGCGTCATCTCCTGCCTCAGATATCTCCGAGTTCTTCTTTTCGATGTGAAGCATGTCAGTTGGGGAAGCACCATCGGTCTAGCTTCCCCGGTCGTCAGAGTCGGAGCAGTAGCTCCCCGTTTGAATTATTTCATATAGATATTTGGGGTCCAAGTCGTGTCCCGGATCACCAGGGGCACAGGTTCTATCTAGTTGTGGTTGATGATTTTTCCAGAGTGTCGTGGACTTTTCTTCTCAAGAATAAATCTGAAGCAGGAAATGTTATTCAAAATCTAATTAATGAAGTTCTGAATGTTTTTTCATCTACTGTTAAGTATGTGCGTACTGACAATGCATTGGAGTTCTGCACTCGCTCTCTTGCCAGCTTTCTTTCATCTAAAGGCATTGTCCACCAAACCACATGTCCCTACACCTCTCAACAAAATGGAGTTGCCGAACGAAAACATCGACATTTCCTTGACATTGCTCGCACCTTACTTATTCAGAGTTGTGCTCCATTAACCTTTTGGGGTGATGCTATACTTACTGCGTGTTATTTGGTCAATCGAATGCCTACAACTATTCTTGGGGAAAAGTCTCCAATCTCTGCTCTCTTTCCGGACAGAGACTTGTTTACATTGACACCTCGGGTTTTTGGCACTGTCGCTTTTGTTCACCGCTTATCTCCGGGGCTTGATAAGCTATCCCCTAGGGCTATCAAGTGTGTTTTCGTGGGCTACTCCAGGACACAGAAGGGGTACCGCTGCTATGATCCTGTCCATAACAAATACTATGTGAGTGCAGATGTTACATTCTTCGAACCTGTCATGTACTTCTCCCCTGCAGGTGACAGATTGGTCTCCTCCACATCATCAGACTCCCAAGTCTATGTTCCACTACCTCCAAGCCTGGGTCCGTCCTCTACTCCAGCGTCTCAAATAACACCACCACCACCAACCCCTCCACCACCACCACCACCCCCAGTTGTTCCTTTCCCTAAGTTCTACACGAGACGCACGGTCCCAGCTCAAGCTACATCTCAACCATCCAGCACGCCTCAGGTATGTTCTGACATTAATGATGGGTTAAATAATGCACATGTGCAGGAGCTTGTACCACAGGAGGAGGACCAACCGGTCAGCACTGTTTTGGATGACTTGGACCAGCCTATTGCTCATAGGAAACAGCGAAGACAGTGTGTCTCATATCCCCTAGCCTCTCATGTTTCCTTTCATCGTCTCACTGGGGATTTCCAGAAGTTTGCCGCTGCTGTATCGTCAGTTGAGATACCACGGACATATCAGGATGCCATGAAGACTGAATGCTGGCGTTTAGCAATGGATGAGGAGATGTGTGCCTTACAATCCAGAGGGACTTGGTCTCTAGTCCCTCTTCCTCCAGGTGCGTCTGTGGTGAGCTGCAAGTGGGTTTTTACAGTTAAATATCATGCAGATGGTCGTCTTGACAGATACAAGGCCAGGCTTGTAGCACGAGGGTTTACACAGACATATGGGGTAGATTACCTGGACACGTTTTCCCCAGTGGCGAGACATTCTACCCTTCGCATTCTTCTATCGGTTGCTGTGGTACGTGGCTGGCCCATATTCCAGCTTGATGTTAAGAATGCTTTCTTGTATGGTGATCTACAGGAGGAAGTCTACATGCAGCAGCCACCTGGGTTTGCTGCTGAGGGGGAGACTCAGAAGGTATGCAGACTTCATAAGGCTATTTATGGCCTTAAGCAGAGTCCTCGTGCATGGTTCCAGAAGCTCTCCCAGCTTATTGAACAACAAGGCTTCAGAAGATCAAATGCGGATCACTCACTGTTCGTCCGGAAGACTCCTAGAGGTACCATCGTTGTTATGGTATATGTTGATGACATATTGGTTACTGGAGATGATGCACAAGGGGTTGAGATAACCAAGTCTATGCTGGGCAGCCAATTCATTACAAAGGATCTAGGCACTATACGGTATTTTCTGGGGATAGAGTTTGCAAGAAATGCACAAGGAATGGTGATGACTCAAAGAAAATATGTCACAGATTTGCTGGCTGAAACAGGAATGACAGAATGCAGACCTTCAAGTACACCGATGGATCCGAGTATGAAGCTGTACGATGATGACACTGAGGAGGTGGACAAGAGAAGGTACAGAGAAATGGTGGGAAAGCTCTTATACATCACTATAACTCGACCGGATATTGCACTTGCAGTAAACCGGGTGAGTCAATTTGTGGAGCAGCCAAGGCAAGTACATATGGATGCATTGTACATGATATTGAGATATCTGAAGTCTTCACCAGGCACAGGGTTGCTGTTCAAGAAAGGCACGGATTTGTCGATTTCAGCCTGCGCAGATGCGGATTATGCGGGATGTCCACGGGATCGTAAGTCTACTTCTGGGTTTGCTATCTTCATAGGAAGCTCCTTAGTCTCCTGGAAAAGCAAGAAGCAGACTGTTGTGGCGAGATCAAGTGCCGAATCCGAGTACAGGGCCATGGCACAGGCAAGCACTGAAATGATGTGGGTTAAAGCAGTCCTAGAAGATTTGAATGTTGAAGTTCCGTTGCCTATGAACCTGCAATGTGACAATCAGGCAGCGTTATTCATTGCCAACAATCCAGCCTTCCATGAGAGAACAAAACACATAGAGGTGGATTGCCATTACAATAGGGACATGATTCAGAAGGGCTTCATCTCCACGTCTCACGTCAGCTCAGAGGACCAGACAGCAGATATATTCACAAAGCCATTGCTCCGAGGACCTTTTCAGAGATGTTCTTCCAAGCTGAGCATGATAGATATCTATGCTCCATCTTGAGGGGGAGTGTAGAGATAGTTGTTTGTCGTTGGTGTTATTTATTATTTCAGTTTCTTTATGTACCTCTCATGTAATTTACCCAAGGGCTCTCTCCCTATATAAGAGACCCGAGGGCTCTATGGAATAAATATCGAAGTATTCTAACAACATTCATATAGTCAGCAAGCCCATCTTAAAAAAGGTGAAAAAAGCTTTTAGTAGCACTGCAGTATGGCTTTATGATAAGAAGCTAAGAAAGAGGCATCAAATCACTCTAATAGTACCGCTCTCTATAGTTCTTCAATACTCGTATGAAAAGCGGCAGAGCCCAATCTCATTCACCAAACGGATGCAGCGCAATGTTGTCTTAATCAGAATCCCCCCATCTACACTGTTCACGACAACTTCATGACAAATGCATTTGACGCCCCCGTACTACCCTGTGGATATATCCAACTGGAAAGTCAGGATATTTACGGAATAGATTTGGAAAGTAGAGAGGAAGATTTGAGATCACCTGGGTATATATACTGAGTAGGCGGGAAAGCGAAAGAGAAAGAGAAAAGTGACAGCGCTCTCTTTCTGACCCTTGGAATTCTTTCCTGCCTCGTTTTATTCAACGGGCTTGGTACCATGTCTCCCGAACAATTTCAGTACATATGGCGCAAGACGATTCCACATATCGAGTTCGGAATGGGATCGGTTGTTTTCACGTCGAACCCTAGTGCCCGCTTTGTCTTGATTGGAGATTGATGAACAAGAAGGCCTATAATATGATGAAAAAACTACATCTTTATATAGTGATCAAAAAGGAGATAGTGGAAGTATAGATAGACAAGCTTTTTTGATATAGTAGATATTAGAGAGAATGAAAGAGGGGGAAAAGATCATCACGAAGGATTCAATCCAGCCACAGGTTCCCCTACGGCTACCTTGTTACGACTTCACCCCAGTCACAGACCCCACCGTGGTATGCGCCAATAAGACGACCAAAAGCCTTTGTGGCCCCCGTGGTACACATAAGGAATGCTTGCTCCTTGGTCCGATGCTTCGGGTGAAACCTATTCCCAGGGTGTGACGGGCAGTGTGTACAGGGCCCGGGTACATATTCACCGCGGCATGCTGATCCGCGATTACTAGCGATTCCAACTTCATGTTCCTGAGTAGCAGAGAACAATCCGAACTGAGGCAATCTTTCCGGATTCGCTCCGCCTTACAGCCTTGCTTCCTATTGTCATTGCCATTGTAGCACATGTGTGGCCCAGCCCATAAGGGCCATGCGGACTTGACGTCATCCCCACCTTCCTCCAGTATCTCACTGGCAGTCCCTCGTGAGTGTAGCACGCACCTTTTGAAACCTAGGAGCGGGACGTAGTACTTTCAAAAAACCACTACGTACCACACCACCGGGTGGCTCGCCTGAGTGCCAAGCACACTAAACAAATCGCCGCCAACTCGACGTCGTCGTAACCAGAAAAAGCAGAATGCTCACTTCCCCGTCTGACATCCCCCTAGGTAGGTCTCAGTGGTGAACGAGGGTTGGTGTGGCGGACCCTGCCTGGAGGTGGGCTCGGGGGTGCGCGGGGGATCCTTAGGCACATGTCTCAGCAACACAAAACGAGGGTTTTACTCGTTATAAGATTTGACCAAACATCTCACGACACGAGCTGACGACAGCCATGCAGCACCTGTATGAAAGGGGATTTCGCATTAGACCACTGCAGCCTCCGGAGAAATCCACACAAAGAGGGCATTTGGAACGTCATGTGGAACATGGATGAGAAAACTCCCCATGCCAGCCCGCCACCAGATGCCTGTGGGTGGCATCGCAACACTCTCATCTCAGACAGGACTGTCAGTCGTGTTGTGCCCGCCAAGCAAGAAAGCTCTTCCCTCCTTTCAACTAGTATATCCAATTTGGCTTGTCGGTTGTATAGAAATCATCACTCCGGAAGATGCTAACTCTTCATATAACAGCTCCACAGAGGAGAGGCGTGATGAGTATACCTATAAGGAGCTGAGCGAAGGAGAGATCAAAGGAAAAGAGGAAGAAGAGCCCAAGCATCTCAATCAAAGGTAAAAAACGTCCCGACAGCTTTTCTTGTTTCCTTCCATTATATCTAGACATTGATGCAATGCCAGCCTGTTGGGCCTGAGGAAGCGGACGGCTATATAGAGAAGTAGTTGGAGCTGTGGAAGCTGTTCATCCTTCAATATCCGTTTTTTTGGTTGTTCTATAAGTCGCTGTGGCCTATTATCATGTCGTGGAATCGTCGATATATTCTTCTACACCCCTGAAAAATCGCTTTGTTGCTTGCTTGTATTCTTCCAAGGATCCCATACCGCTAAATAGTCCTACCAGATAGACTCATCTACAAAGGATGTACCATTTACTACTAAAGCCATTCCCGTACCATTTCTTTGACACTGATCTCGAAAAGATTCAACCGTGCTATTTTGACCTTTCGACTTCACTTTTTTTGTCGAATTATTTGATTTGAGCTCCTGGTCTAAGCTCAGCAAGTCAGGTAGCCCGGAAAGGGTACGAGGTTCGCCACATCACGTTCCGGAGAGCTGCGGGAAAACCCAGGACGTTGTCCCACCCCCTCGTCCCAACCGAAGCTAGGAGCCAATAACAGAGGAATGGCCCCAGCCGCCCCCTCCGTCCTTTAGAGGAGTTGTATGAGCTTATGGTATAACGTTTGGGCTATTTGAGATTGACGTTTGAATCGAAGAAGAAATGGATTGATTTTTTCACATCATCCAAGTCAACACTCCGGCCAACGCATGTAGCACAAGACGATCTCGGCCATTTTGCTAAGTTATAGGACATTTCTATAGTTCCGGGTTTTCGAGGTTTAGGAATCAAGCTACGGAACATTGGGCTAAACTCAACAAGACCGCCGTACACACGATCGATCGTTGGCCAGAGGCGAGACGATGGAATCCGGAAACGAGGCGACGAATGCCATAGAATAAACATCTCAATCGCCACATTAGATTAGACCAGGAAAGGCATCTAGAAATCTCATTATTAGTTCACATTCAGTCAGTTTATTAGATCAACAAAAACGTTATCAATAATGAGACACTGCGGGTGAGAGGAGGAAGCCATTATGACTCTGTAGGCTTCTGAGGATTGAATAAGCAACGAACTTCATATCTTCATCTTTCTATGGAAAGCCATGGCAGAAGGATTCGCCTGCCCTACAATATCAGAAAGAAAAAGGGGAAAGATTTGAGCGGCTCGACTAGGGCGGGGAAGAGGTGGCCAGCCCGCCCTGAGAAGGAAAGGGAAGGATCCTCTCTGTCACGAGGCCTACTCGCCAAACCAAGCCCGCCGTGATCCCCTTTCCAAACCCCCAAACCACTCGCTTCGACGGCACACTTCGCTTTGGTCCTCCGCCGTCAGTGAGTAGACATCTGCCCCATTTTCGCGTCATTGAGAACGGAAGCCTCACAGGATCAGGGCCTGACGCCCACTACCAAAGAAGCTTAGAAGCGGGCCCTAATATATAATAGCGGTAGGTGGATTGACCAAGACCCTAACCTCAACCTGACGTGCCTCAGTAAGCGAAAAAGAGTACTTACTGGAAGAGCACTTTCCAGAAAGAAAAGAAGGGATCCCAGAGCCAGAGATAGGGGCGTCAGTGTAGCCGGAAGACAAAGAGAATATCGAAGAGAAAGAAAAGGCCCCCCAGGTGCGAGACTCCCCGTAGAGCAGCCGAGATCAAATACTTACGAACATGAAATTCAATCAAGAATATATATATATATATATATATGAAATTGAATCTCTTATTCTAAGCTAAATTGAATACCGTAGAATTGAGGTTTGTACCCAGCGGACCCTACAGGGAGGGAGAAGAGGGATGGAGAAGACCCACCTCTAATCACTATTTGATATATTTCTTTAGGTAATTCCCTAAAAAGAAAAAGAAGACTATATATATGACGATTTTCTGACTTTCTTTGTTTTCGTAGCAGCTAATGGCTCAGCTTGGGTATCATCTTCTAGAGACAGACAAAGCACAGTGAAGTTGGGGGTTCTGCCTTCCTCGCTTTCAAGTGATCATATTCTCGGGCTTTCCGCCTTCGTCACTCGCTGCTGGAGTACTGAGATGGGAAAGTACCTGACTCCGTAGATGTCTGATCCTTCGCATGATTCGGTTTGTGTCAGCACTTCTGAGCTACAAGAGGAAATGTACGTCAATTCCCCCTCCCCTGACGTGAGAGACCCGCAGATACCGGAAATACTAGACTGAGGTGTCTGAGGTCCT
This sequence comes from Ottelia alismoides, assembly GCA_037367405.1. Lineage (NCBI taxonomy): Eukaryota > Viridiplantae > Streptophyta > Magnoliopsida > Alismatales > Hydrocharitaceae > Ottelia > Ottelia alismoides. The sequence goes on from JAZKJV010006482.1 coordinate 139,612, forward strand.
TTCCTCTTTCATGCAGTTTTCGGAACCCCTGATCAAATCCATATCATTATGGAAATAGTGGTTGCGAATCGGGAAAGGGCGAACTTAGGTTAGGAGTCAAGCGGGACCCAAGGCCTTTGCCTGTTTAGGATTTGCGGAAGACCTGTGGCCGATTGCTTTCCTGTGGTGCATGATTTCGAGACCAAGGTCACTATAAGGCCCGGGTCTTATTGCTATTGATTCGATGATCCGCCCAACGCTTCTTCTTTCCGCAGAATTTGCTAATCATTTGATATTAGATTTGGATTTCCCGGAAATCTTGTGGCTCCTTTTTCCCTATATATATATATATATGTTAATGTTTCATGTGGATGGTCATATATATCATGGAATATATACATTGTGACCTGAAGTAAGATATAAAGGATAATCCTTTAAAATGTTATAGTTATAGGGTGATATCAAAAAACGAACAACATTAAATATAGTAATCATATATGTAGGAACTTCATACAATAACAACCTTAATTTTGCAAGTTTAAAAGATAGAATATATTTTGTATTTTAAATTAGCCAAAATTATATTACTAACTTTTTTGGAAGATTATTAAGAGTTAGACATTTTAATGTTGTAATATAATATGTTAAAATTACGTAAACAGATATGTGATATGTCAAAATATATACGAACAAAAACTATGAGTATCAATCTCAAGTACTCTAAATAAAAAATAAAAATATAATTCATATGTTGAGAGTTGTTAAAAAATATTAGGATAGAAATTTTCAAAGAATTTTAGGAAGACTATACAGAATGTGATATTTTTTATACTAAAAATAGAATGTGAGTTGGTGACAGAGAAGCATGAGGGGAGAGAGCTAAAGAAGTAGGTGAAAGCAGGGTTTAAAAAACCGGGCAGGACCGACTGGTCGGACCGGTTGGACCGAGAACCAGCCCCGATCCGGTCGGTTCGACCAGTTTTAGGTAATTATTTAAAAAAAGAAAATAAAAAACCGGGTCAGACCGGTGGTCGGACCGGGTTGACCTGGGCGGTTGGACCGGATTGACTCGGAATTGATGGTTTAGTATATTTTTAAAAAATAAAGGTTTAAATAATGAAATAATAGGGTTTTTATCACTTGTACCCTTCTTAAATTCTACAATTTCAGTTACGTCCCTCTCTTTTTTGGAATATAACTTGTGCCACTACTTTTTTGGGGTAATTTTTTAAAAGCAACTATAAATAAATTATTACAATATTATATTCATATATAATGCTAGAAAATGTGACTACCTTTTGTAGAGTTTTATTCGAAATAGATAATCATATTTTTATGTTGAAAGATTTGATATTTTAAATGATTATTTCATTGATATATAAATACATATTTACATATATCTATCCGGTTTTATCGGTTCAAAAAACCGGTTCGACCGGTCGGACCAGTAAATTAAGCCCGGTCCGGTTTTTTCTGAGTCAATATGAATGATGACGTCATGCTGAAATCATCACCGGTCCGACCGGTTTGGACCGACGGTCCGACCCGGTTGGACCAAACTGAAGACTAACCGGTTCAATGTCCGGTCCGGTGTTTAAAACCTTGGGTGAAAGACATGTGAGGGGTGAATAGAAGGGGGAGAATCATGAGAAGAGAGAGAGGTGAAAAGACTTTATTTACGTAGGGAGAGAAAGATGGAGGGTAGAGGTAGAATCTGGATGTAACCCCACGTTTCTTATGGAGATAATAAATAGGACATGTGTTCCAAGAAGAGAAAGATAGAGAATAATAAAAGATAAAAAAATTAGAGAGGATAACTCATATCCAGGATGAGAACCTGTCAATAAAATCGGAAGAAAAGAACAACAGCGCAAGTGTAAACAGAAGCAGAGATTGGATGAATGCTGGGGCATCCACGTGTCATAAAGTTGGGAAAAAAACCAGCTTTAGTATATGTACTAGATATCCTGGGGACATTAAGCACTCCAGAGTTCCCTATCCATTTCAAACATCCTACATTCAGTAACTTCTCCACCAAGTGCCCCAACATAGATAAACTTCGATCCCAAGAACATAAAAAAATTGCTCATGGAACGGAATGTGCTTCAATTTTCACTTAATCATATTTTCATCTCTATACAATTGACAAGGACTTTAGAGAAATTTCTCCTCGAGAAAAAATGAGGGAGGGAGAGGGCGGGGAAGAGAGGCTGGAGATGGTGTGCGGAGGGGCAGTGGAGATGGGCATTGGGATGAGAGGCGAGAGGGTGTCGAGGAGGGATGAAGTGGAGAAGCAGACCAAAGGGACTGGCAGGAAGTTTCGGAGGCAAGGATGGAGGGCTGCTCTGAGGCAAGGAGTCATGGAGGAGGTTGTGTGGTATGCTGGTAGCGGAAGGTCTGTTTCTGATACGGCTTATTGGCATATAAACATCCTCCCACCTTAACAAACGTGCACCACCCCCCTCCTCCGACCCCATCCACGGCAACCTCCTCCAAGCACCATCAATTCACTTCTCCACCTTTGCCAGCAGCCTGAACACCGACATGTACAATACGGAGACAGCCATAAGCACCGATCCCGACAAGATCAGGCGGTTACCCCTAGACAACAGCTTTGACATGCAACCCCAGAGTCTTTGTCTTTTTCATCACTAGATCCCAATCCACCATTCTATTTGACAGACTCATCAAGGGCAAACCCCGGTACATCATTGAGAGCTGATCCTGCTCACAACCCAACTCCCTCGCACATGCCGAGGCCTCATGATCTTCCATAATAAAGGCCACAAAAATCTACTTATGATCATTAACTCATAACCCTGAAGAATCACCGAAAACCTCCACCAGAGCCATCGCCCCTGCACGAAGAAAACATTATCATTTGCATACCGCATCAGCAGAACCTAGCCCAAACCTGGCATACCCAAACTAAAATAAATAAGCATGCTCGTGTTGCAGCCTTGTGAAATGGTCGGAGACAAAGGACAGCATGGTTGCCCCTTCCAGGTTGAACCCACACATACTCTGGTCGTTCGCTCCCCCATGATGGAAAGGATATCTTGGTCAAGCGTATCTTTTTCTAAGCAAGCCACAGCAATTGAAAGCCCATTTTCCTCATCATGCTCCATAGTAACGACCAATCCAAAGTATCATATGGCTTCGCAGTCAACCGTTCCCCACAAACCCCTTCACCCCTTCTTTGTCCTAAATGGAAGCCACCCCCTTACCATCACAATAACGTCCAATAAAGACCATCTTGAGATGAAGCAGACCGCATTGGGTTCAACAGCTCTTTTAAAACCTTACACAACCCAAGACTGATTCTTGGTAAAAAAATGGTGAAGTTTTCTCCCACTTTTAAGTAGGGTCGACTATATGGATTCTTGCTCAAATTCATGTTGAAAGATCCAACTATTTTTTACGCTGGTTGTCAACTACCTAACGCAACACCTCGAGGAGGGATTTGAACCATAGTCTTTTGAATGGTAGACACACTGCACTACCACCATAATTTAAGTGGGTACATTTTCGGTACTTTCTAATAATTTTTTATGCATATTAATATGATCCCAAAACCATTCGGCACCTACATAGGAGACACAATATACCTCTCCATCATACATAAATTTTACATGGTTGATATATAACACACATGTTTGTCCTTTCTAGAGATTCTCGCATGACATTTCTACAAACATTGTAGGCTTTTCCAACAATAAAAAATAGATATTGTTCCTAGTTCAAAATTCTATAAAGGTTCCAACAGCCATCTTTATTTGTACTATATTTGCTATTCTATTTTTGAAAAGAATTATTTTATATTGTCATGAAGATATAACTGTAGCAGGGGCTTTGCCATTTTTACGAAGGTATCCGTAATTTCACTTTAAATAAGACATGATGTAGCCAACCATTGAAGGATACTTGAATATCGTAGTCTCGATGGTCAGGTCAAACTCAGGTTTAAAAAATGCATGATAAAGGATTAAATTATCATTGACAAAATTTGGAAGAATAGAAATTCCATACATGACTACATGGCGTATCTGGTGCCTGTGAGAACTTCAGAGCATTTTACAAGTTCTTTTATGGCCAAAGGATGGTCATCCAGGAAAATTTACAACAAGCAGTTTTCACAAGTTACAGATGAATTTATTCCAGTATAAATAAAAGGGTGCAAACTCACAGGCTAACTTTTTTAACATGGACTTTTTGAATTCTATCCTGAAAAACAGTCTTTGAAGCCAAATTTTCAAGAACTGATGTGATGTAGTTGAAATTCAAAGGCAACAATTTAATTCTATAGATCACAAGTAACTAGAGAAAACATAATGATTTTAAAAAAATGAGATAATATGAACTTTACACGACAATAACAATGGCCCTCTTTTTATTGCCACAAAGTTAACCATTTGAAATTCTCGGTCTGTCTAACCATCAATACAAATCTTATCAAGTGAAAAGAAAAGTAGCAATACCACAAGCAAGCCGACCGCCAGCATTTCCTGTAGTCTTACTAAGCTCATGTCCACCTGTAGCAGCAGGACCACAAAGCACAACAATAAGAAAATAACATATTCACCAGGACTTACAAAAGGACAAAAAAATGGTACATGACGATGAAGATTAAATGAAGAATAAGAGTTTCAATCTTTTATTTGAAGTGCACAGAGAAATGGAAAACGGAGCATGGGGATTAATACTAGATATAAATGTTCACATGAGCTTCAGTCTTAACTCAAACTAATAACACGAGTACACTACTATATGATTCTGGCTTTTGATTGAGGTGGCAGATGCTAAACAAAATCTATTACATGTTCATATGAAGTCATCGCAAGTTATAATCCATATATACATCAGATTCATACATCACATGTATATTTGTGATTGCATCATCACATCCATATTATTACTCGTTTACTAAATATCAAAACAATCCAACTCTAAGAATTATATCGATACAATGTAACAGGTTGAACATGCATGTTCTGGTACCATTGGCAGAAATGAGGTGTGCCAACGAAAAATAAAAATCAACATCTGCGTAGGAAAAGTAAAGCAAGATGATCAAATGTGTAAAAATGAAAGCAATCAATGCAGCACACAATTACGCATCCATGAAATCAAGCTGACTAATGACCATGGAGAAACATGACCAATGAAACTTGAAAATAGAATGATGCCGACATTATGGTTGGTAGCGATTGGAACTTGGAACAACTAGGTCACGTCGAGGGAGGGATTCTTTCCTACTATTTGAATGGCGTAGGGTATAGAACCTTGATGTTTAAGGCAAGAGGCCACTTATGAGAAAAATGTTTGACTATACATAGATAATGCATTTGGTGATGGGATGTGGAAGGATACGAAAAAAAGTCATATTCCATCTAACCCTACCCTAGAGCTCTCTTATATAGGAGAAAAGCTCAAACTATAAATTACATAAAAAGGACAAGAGAAATAAACAATATAGATAAAGGCAACGAAACATAAGTATCTTAACGCTCCCTCTCAAGCTGGAGCATATATATCTATCATGCTCAGCTTGGAACAACAGTGATGAAAAGGATCTCTTGCAAGAGCTTTGGTAAACATGTCTGCAATCTGATCACCTGAAGCAACATAAGACATTGAAATAAGCCCCTTTTGGATCAAATCACGAGTGTAGTGACAGTCTACCTCAATGTGCTTTGTTCTCTCATGAAATGCTGGATTATTCGCTATGAACAAGGTTGCTTGATTATCACATTTGAGATGCACGGGAAGAGGCACATCAATCGTTAGATAGTCAGGACAGACTTAACCCACATCATTTCTGTACTCCCTTGGACTATGGCCCTATATTCTGATTCAGTGCTAGACCGTGCAACAACAGTTTGTTTCTTACTCTTCCATGAGACCAATGAGCTACCAATGAACACAATGAAGCCTGAAGTAGACTTCTTATCCTTAGGACACCCAGCATAATCTGCATTTGCACACCTAGTGATCGTGAGAGACGTATCTCTTCTAAAAAGAAGACCTGCACCTAAAGATGACTTCAAATATCTCAAGATCATGCACACTGCATCCATGTGTGCCTGTTTGGGTTGCTCCATAAATTGGCTCACTCTACTCACATCGAAAGATATATCAGGCGTGGTAATGGTAACATATAACAATTTCCCTACCAGCTCTCTGTATCGTCTCTTATCCACCTCCTCAGAGTCATCATCATAGAGCCTAGCATTAGAATCCATTGGGGTAGTAGCTGGCCCAGATCCTGTCATGCTTGTCTCAGATAGAAGATCAGTAACATACTTCTTTTGTGCCATAACCATACCCTACTGATTTCGTGCAAACTCCAAGCCAAGGAAGTAACGAAGCATGCCAAGGTCTTTGCCTCTTGGTAACAAACTGTTGCCCAAGGAAATCCTTGGCTGCTTGAATGCCCTGTTCATCGCTGCCAGTGATAACAATGTCATCAACATAAATCAAAACCACAATACCCATTTGATTCCTCTTAACAAAAAGAGTATGATCTGCAGTGGATCTGACAAATCCCTTTTGTTCAATCAACTCTGAGAGCTTCTGAAACCAAGTCCTCGGACTCTGCTTAAGGTCATATATAGCTTTATGAAGATGGCATACTATACCAGACTCCCCCTCAACAGCAAACCCAAGTGGATGTTGCATGTAAACCTCCTATTGCAGATCTCCATACAAGAAAGCATTCTTGACATCCAGTTGGAAAAGTGGCCAATCACGAACTACAGCAACAGCAATAAGAATCCGCAGGGTAGAGTGATGTGCAACAGGAGAAAAAGTGTCCTGATAATCCACCCCATAGGTTTGGGTGAACCCGCGAGCAACCAATCTGGCCTTGCATTTGTCTACTGTACCATCAGCCCGATGCTTCACAGTAAATACCCATTTGCTGCCAACAATAGACGCACCTTGTGGAGCATGGACAACACTCCACGTACCCCGTGACTGTAAGGCTGGCATCTCCTCCTACATAGCTAGTCGCCATTCACTGTGTTGTAGTGCCTCCTGATATGACCGTCGTATCTCCACGATAGACAATCCCACAACAAATCTCTGAAAATCCTTAGAAAGACGCCCCAAGGACACATGAGAACCAATAGGGTGGATAGTGCATGCCCGTTTCTGGCGTCGTAGTGTAATAGGTATATCTTGATCCCATCATGTGTAGAAGACATAGTATCCACGTCCTGTACCTCAGTCTGTACATGCAAATCACCAATGCCATAAGAAGAACTCAAATGTTCAGTACATACCTTGGGCGTGCTGAATGACGGAGGAGGCATATGAGCATGGGGTCGTCGCTGGTAAACCTGTAGAAAGAAAGTAGGATATGATGGAGGTCGTGGAGGAGGTGGCATGCTGGAAGGCGATGGAGGAGGTGGTGGTGGCGGTGGAGGTGGCGGTGGAGGAGGTGGTGGTGGTGGTGGTGAAGGTGAAGACGTAGGTGATAATGACGGAGGAAGAGGCATATAGGCCTCTTCTCCATCCTTTGAAGGAGTAAACCTGTCACCCGTGGGGGAAAATACATAATGGACTCGAAGGTGACATCAGCACTAACATAGTATCTTCGTCGAACAGGATCAAAGCAACGATATCCATTTTGGGTCTTAGAATACCCAACAAACACACATTTGACAACTCTGGGAGAGAGCTTGTCAAGACCAGGAGACATTTGATGAACAAACGCAACAGAACCAAAAACACGAGGCGTCAGCGAGAAAAGGTCTGTCTCGAGAAACGCAATCAAGAACGGAATCTTCTCTCCGAACACCGAAGAGGGCATACGATTTACCAGATAACATGCAGTTAAAACCGCATCTCCCCAGTATGAATGGCACGACTCTGAATCAAAAGAGTTCTAGTAATGTCTAACAGATGGTGGTATTTCCATTCTACCACCCCATTCTATTGGGAAGTATATGCACAAGACGTCTGATGCACTATGCCAAGAGACCCAAGGAATTGAGAAAGTTGTATACTGTAAAACTCTAATGCATTATCGGAACGAATAAACTTGACTTTTGCAGGAAAAATATTCCTTATATCATTAAGAAAGGACTGGATAACAGGACTTGCATCAGACTTATTCTTAAGAAGAAATACCCAAGACAATCTCGAAAACTCATCAAGAGCAACAAGATAAAACATGTGTCCCTAGTGATCTGGGACATGACAAGGATCCCAAATATCAAAATGGAGCAACTCAAACAGACTATGGCTGCTTCTACCCTGACGATTCTGGAACGCAGACCAATGATGCTTCCCAAGCTAGCAGGCCTCGCACTGAAACGTAGAGCGAGGAGAAATCTGTGGAAGAACTGACTCAGCTTTTACAGAGGAAGATGACCAAATCGAAGATGCCATATATATGGAGAAAGATCCAGTGCGAAGAGAAGAGGCACCAGCATATGGAGACTGCACTAGTATGAGACCCCTTGCTCACGGCCAGTTCCAATCACTCTGTCCGTTAGTATATCCTGAAACACAATAGCAGATGGATCAAATATGGCACGACAATGTAAATCTTTGGTGATTTGACTAATTGATAATAAATTCATAGAAAATTCAGGAGCATAGAGAACATTCTGAAGCCTCGGTTTAGAAGTCAACTACTCCTCCCCCTGACCAGTAATGGGGGATTGCGTCCTATCTGCTATCACAACAGACCGTCCAGACTGATTCTGACGAAATACACTAAACTGACCTCTGTCACCACAAAGATGATGAGAAGCACCTGAATCCATGATCCATTCCGACAAGTCTGCCAATGAGCAACTAGTAAAGGCATATGTTATACCTGACGTGGATGCTGATGCTGAGGCAGCTACCTCTGAGGACCCTGATGGAGAGCTAGTTGATCCATGCATAATCTCTCTTAATCGTGCCACAAGCTCGTCAAATCTCTGGTCAGATGCAGGTGATGAACTCCCAGCCTGTTGTGTCCTCTCTGCAACCCGGGCTGAAGTAGGAAACCCATGCTTAGAATAACATGTTTCCTCTGAGTGGCCAGATCTGTAACAATAGGTGTACTGTTGACGGATCGACCACACCCTCCTCTGCCCTGGTTGGAACTTCCCCTACCACGATATGGTGTAGGGGTTCCTCAACCACGTGATACTGCCATAGCTGAAAATGTCTGAGACTGTAAAGTGCTACCAGATGATATAGACAACCTACTCAATCTGCGATATGTCTCCTCCATTAGAGATATGGTAACATCAATGAGGATCTGGGCACGAGCTGCATCAAATTCAGGATCAAGGGCTGTTAGAAAGAGTCCAGTCATCACAGAGTGATGCAGCGTGTCGTCAAAATATAGGGCCGAATATTTATTTAATTTTAGTGGTCAATTTTATTTACGTTTATTTACGTCGACGAAATTTTAATTAAATAAATGGGATCACCTGTGATCTCAATTAGTGGTCAATTTGAATTTTAAATTTGTCGGTTAATTAGTTAGAGTCAAATTAGGATAAGTTTGTTTCCAATTTGGATTTAGTTTCTATTTTTTGTAAATTCATCGCTCTTATATAAAGGGATGATGGTCCAATGTTTTATTCAGTCAAGTATTGATGAAAAATTAAGATTTTATCTCCCTCTCTATTTTCTCTCCTCTCTCAACGTGGTCTTCACGGTTCTTCTTCTTCGACCCCTCGTTACCGACGAGTTTTCTTCTTCTCAACCTCTCCTTTTCTCCACCGAAATTCCACCTCACAAATATTTTAATTTTCATCGTCGACGCTGGAAACACTGTTTGCATCATTTGGTATCAGAGCATGGCTTACAGATCGTCCCCACGATCTAACGATCCGTCTAAGCGTTCACGCCGACATGCAACGAAAGACTATCAGGCGTTGGAATGGAAACGACAAGTCGAAGAATTTTACAAACAGGACATGGACGCACGACGTGAGTTCCAGATTGCCCAATCCAAATGTCAAGAGATAATGGCTAATCTTAAGGCGATGTGCGCCCTATCGAAGCCTACAACCATCGAAGCCGTTGTCGCAAGTTTTGACGAAGAAAACTCCACAGTTGAGGAAGATTTGGTTGCTGTCCAGATCATCCCGGGAGAAAGAAGTGCCGATCTGTTCGCTGCCCCGGTGATTTCGGACTTGAAAACCCTCCCAAAGTCGACCCCGACACCGCCAGCGGCTCCCTCGTTGGACGCCTCCACCCCGACCTCCGTTGAGGTACAGTTCCCAACCCTCGCGGCCGCTTTCCCCGCCCCCGCACCTCCGTCAGCCTCTCCCGCAACCCCCAACTCCCAATCCGCCAGCAACCCACCCCTCTCACCTGCGCCTCCTCCTCCCGGCACCAACCCACCCCACCCCAAGGCCCCCCTCCCCATCCGGCGAACCAGCCAGCCCACGCCGCCCCGCCCTCGCACCGCAGCCACCCACCCCACAGTCCCATTCCCGCGCCGCCTGCTGACCACCCACCCCTACCGTCGCCGCCCATCCTTCTTCTCCTTCTCCCTCTCGCCGCCTTCCCCACGACCCTGCACCCGGCCCCGCACTGCCCCTCCCTTCCCTCCCCCGACCCCTGCCAGCACCACCCTTGCGCCACGCCCGCGCGCCTCAGCCTTTTACTCCCTAGCGAGCCGCCCCCACCCCCGCCCCTCCCTCACCGGCCTGCGATTCCCCCCGCGCACCCCTCGCCATTCCAGGCCCGCCACCCCCCCCCCTGCGCGCCAGTCACAACGCCGCAGCCTCCCCACGTCGCCGCCACCCCACACCACCCCTCCCTTCTTCCCACCTCCATTGCACGCCCCTCCCCAACGCGCCTACAGCCGACACCTCCACCCCGAGCCGCCGCTGCCCTCCGACCGTGTTCCCAGCACCATCCCTGCGCCGCCCCTCCTACAATATCGGCCCCGCCGCCTCTTGCTGTGGAAGCAGAGAACCCTAGCACGGAAACCCCATAAAGAAGAAACCAAATCCTCGAGACTGGGGGTTGAGAAATCAAGTGAGAAAAATTGCAATAAAATATCCCCTGAACCTCCTATTTGCAGACAAGCCGAACGGAATAGGAATGAAGGGGTACGAAAATTGCGCCCACGCCCCTGGCTGCGAAAATATTTAAAGAAAAAGGTTGCAAATCAGAAATCTGAGGACCCTCCTTATCCACATAGGACTAGAACCTTGGGCTTCCCCTATATAAGGACCCCATGGCTTCATTCCTTGGATACATCTCCTCCCCTCCTCTCCTTGTGTCATTGCTTCGCTATGGACTCTCCGAAGGCCATGTTGTTCATGCCTCATCAATTCTTCGGTCACCACAAGGAAGAGACAACGATCAAGAAGACGCCGCCATTCGCGCCACACATGTTCTTCAACCATGAAGGTCGCGTCACCCGCGCCTGCGTATGGGCTCCGCCGTTCGCTCCACATCAGTTCTTCCCGAAGATGACTAAACACGCCGAGTCGTCCTCCAAGCCTGCAGATCCAGCAATTCGTCGGGAGACGAATTTTTAAAGCTGAGGAGAGTTGATGCAGCGTGGCGTCAAAATATAGGGCCGAATATTTATTTAATTTTAGTGGTCAATTTTATTTACGTTTATTTACGTCGACGAAATTTTAATTAAATAAATGGGACCACTTGTGATCTCAATTAGTGGTCAATTTGAATTTTAAATTTGTCGGTTAATTAGTTAGAGTCAAATTAGGATAAGTTTGTTTCCAATTTGAATTTAGTTTATATTTTTGTAAATTCATCCCTCTTATATAAAGGGATGATGGTCCAATGTTTTATTCAGTCAAGTATTAATGAAAAATTGAGATTTTATCTCCCTATCTATTTTCTCTCCTCTCTCAACGTGGTCTTCACGGTTCTTCTTCTTCGACCCCTCGTTACCGACGAGTTTTCTTCTTCTCAACCTCTCATTTTCTCCACCGAAATTCCACCTCACAAATATTTTAATTTTCATCGCCGACGCCGGAAACCTTGTTTGCATCACAGAGTCTCTGTATGCCTTGAGCTGCTCAGGTGTAGTAATCGAGGGAATGTAGCCATGTAACTTCTCAAACATAACCCTCAGAGAAGTATAAAGGGTGTGAAGCGGGCGACCATTCTTCTTCGATGTGAAAATATCGTGCTGGAGCTGGAGTATCTTTGACTCATTCTTCGTCGAAGAGTAAGTTAGCCTTTGCAATAAGCTGACTCAGGATATCATTGGCTATCTCCATGGATACAGTCCCGGATAGCCACACGCAAGCATACGCATCATCCGCCTCTCAGGAGGCATTTGTCTCAGTCTTGTCGCGTGGCTCCTTTGTCGTAAGGATATGCTTCTTGTCATTACATTGCATCAAACTCATGAACTGCATAACCCACAGTTCATAAGTGGTTCCATCCATTTTGACGATGGTTGCTGGACCTTTGAAGGCACCCAGGGATGGGACTTCTACTTTGTTGTCGGACATGATGACAACTATCTTCAAGACTGGGTCAGCAACAAGAGATACCGGCGTCTACACGAACATATTGGAAGATGGTTGTGGGTGTAGACTCATACCACAACATCTTCCATTCTCCTGGAGATTCCTTTGGGTAACTGGAGTGTTCTAGATGTTCACATCACACCCTAGGCACCCAAACACATGTGTGACAACACGGAGGCAGAAGCGTGTGATGACGCAGAGGCGGAGGTGCGTGATGGCACGACGATGTGCAGGGACTAGCGCAGGTCTGCGCACGATGCACATGCGGAGGTGCACCGATGCAACGCAGGCCCGCGTGAGAACCGCAGGCGTGCGCAGCGGCGATGCGCGAGAGCCTCAGGTGTGTACGACGGCGATACGCGAGGTCCGCAGGCCCGTGCGGCGAGAACGAACGGTGCAGGCGCGTGGGCGGCATGATAGGGTTTCGGTTGGGGTAGGATTCTAGGCACAGGCTCCGATCTAGGACCGTCGCTCTGATACCATGTGGAAGGATACGAAAAAAAAGTTGTACTCCATCTAACCCTAGAGCTCTCTTATATAGGAGAAAAGCTCAAAGGGTAAATTGCATAAACTGGACAAGAGAAATAAACAATATAGATAAAGGCAACAAAACATAAACATGGGATGCAACATATAATTATTTCACCATACGTAGATAATGTATGTGGTGAAGGGATGCAACATATAATTTTCATCTTTTAAATGGCAGGTAAGCGATGCTTATGTGATAATTTTCTGAAAATAGGGGGTGTTATATATATGATGGAGCATAGTTTCAGGTGTCACAACAAGCTTTATTCATGACGGGCCTCCAGCATGCCCGCATCAATACACATGGAGTGTTGTTTCTATAAGATGCTGAATGCATTCCGTTGTTACCGAGGGCATGTTGCTGGTATGCTATTGAATCTTTACAAATGTCAATTAACATGGGGGCAGTGCAGGTAATATCTATCGATATCGTCCAACGATGCCATATCGTCGATATCAGACTGATTTTGTGAAGAAAATAGCCTTGGAAAGGCAAATAGCAGTCATATCGACGGTATATAAGTCACATATCGATACAGATATATCACTGATATATCACGATATGACTAACTGTGCACGGGGCCTGTCGCTCCATATCACCCATTTAGTAATATATATGAAATGTATTTACATCGACTATTAGTTCAAATCAAGGTTGCAAAAGCCGGACGATTAGATCAACTAGTCAACCGGAGGAGAGTGTTCCTAAGCTGAATATAGCTAGAAACAGTCAATTAGTTCGACTACTATTGTCTGTCCCATCTAGTCAACTGACGAATTGGTCTAGCAAGTTGACTACCCAATCGACTTTGTTTATGGTTATTGATAATTTTTATCTAATTATTTTAAGAGTAACTAAGTCTAAGATGCTTAGTGTTGGATTGGAATTGAGTTGTTTCTTATTATATTTTACTATGATAGTATTGAAAATGTCCAATGATGTGTAAATATACAAGGAATTAATACAAAAGATGACTTTTATATTCAAAATACTAAAAAATAAAACGTTGAAAAGCCGATTAATCGCTTGAATACCAATTAATTCTTAGTCTATCGATTTGTGCAACTTTCATTTAAATATATTTACACTATTAATTTGGTATAATCGTTTAAATAAATTACTAAAAACAATAACTTGCAAAATATTTTTTTAAAATATTTGTATAGTGCTAGTTCGCTAGTTTGATGAGTGAAAATAGAAGTGCTTAAAGTACTAGAACTAGATATTTAAATTAGTAATATTCCCTAAATTTTATATTTCATTTAGTGTATAGAGAACTTTTTTAGGTTATCCAGTAATTTAGACGCAAATGTCATCTATTTCAAATTGAAGTTTGATGTTGAGGAACTTGAATGATATGGATTTCATTATTAATAAGAAAAAGTCAGGTTTAGATTCTTATCTTACTTGTTAGTCATCAGCTCATCGTACTTGCTAGGAGCATACTATGACCGGTCTATAGGAGACACCATACATCATACATTACATTCTGGGTGAGAAATTTAGATAGATTTTACGCATCATTCCCTTAAACCATTTTAAAGTTTGTCGACTATTTCTTCTACGTCAAAAGTTAGAAGTCAATATTGTTTTCGTTTAAGATTTCAGGCATCTTAAATGCTTGTAATTTTATGCTACCAAGCTCCTACAACCTTGAATATGAAAAGATAGTAAGTTTAAGCTATTTTGTACATATAACGGATAACATTCTCTTCAAAATTAATAAGATTTTATTTGTTTCCTTAACATTCCGGGATTGGGACCTTTTTAAAAATAATCATTAATTCAATCATAATTAATTAAATAGGCGTGGAGTTGAACTATTTAAAATTTTAGGCATCAATCGGCACCTCAGGTGCCGATTTGGAGAATCAAGCCCAAATCAGCACTTGAGGCGCCGATTTAGGGAGCCATGTCCAAATCGGCACCTCAGATGCCGACTTGGATAGTTGATGTTAAATATATTCTCTTCGTTCTCGATTCACACATGCATGCATCAAATTATATTTGTATCCATTGTCATGATTTCCTCTTTTGTCACATCAAATAATATTTATGTCCATGCAACAAGTGGGAACCAATTAGATAAAAGAGAGAGAATATAAATATCATGCAATCAATAGATATTAAATATCATGCAATCAATATTGGATATAAATATAATGTGATGCATGTGAGAAAGAGGAGATAATCAAGAAAATACGAAGAGGAAATCACATCCATGGATTTAAATATGATTTAATGCAAGCAAGAAATCATAACCATGGATTTAAATATGATTTAATGTATGCAAGAAATCATAGCCAAGGATTTAAATATGATTTAATGCATGTAAGAAATCATCGCCATGGATTTAAATATGATTTAAGGCATGCAAGAAATCATAGCATTTAAATATGATTTAATGCATGCCAAGTCGGCACCTGAGGTGCCGATATGGGCATGGCTCCTTGATGAATCTCGGATTCATCACTCTAAATCTCATTTATTAAGCTTAAGTCCCTAAAAATCAACTGCATTTCTGCATTTATTTCGCATAATTAACATTCGGGCATGATTTCATAAGAATTGCATTTTAGCATTAAATTCTGCATCAAATAAGAAGCCAAAAATCCAAGCCCAAATTGACCTGTAAATAGCCTAACTTCCCCTATTTTTAACTCCTTCATGCTAACTCCGAATGCCACCAAACCACCTCCATCGTGTACATATCACTCACAAGGATAAATGAAAAATACAAAAAATTACTAACTCAAATAAGTGGACCAAAAACCCAAACCCTAGTTCTAGGATTTTCGGACTAAAAGCCACATA
Organism: Ottelia alismoides; assembly: GCA_037367405.1. Lineage (NCBI taxonomy): Eukaryota > Viridiplantae > Streptophyta > Magnoliopsida > Alismatales > Hydrocharitaceae > Ottelia > Ottelia alismoides. The sequence continues at coordinate 155,410 of JAZKJV010006482.1, forward strand.
TCTTCCCCATCCAGTGTCCGATTTGATCCTACTCACTTTTGAACTAATGCACATTCAATTATCTTCAAAACAAGACCAAGTTCAAGTGAATCGGAGCTCGTATGTGAAAGTTGGGTTTTGGGCCTCTTTTGTATATTTTCGCGGCTTTTCTGACCTATATTTTATGTATATATTTTATTAATTAATAAAAATCCAAAAAAAATAGAATTAGGTGCCTTTTAGTTATCTTTGAGTTTTCCGTATTTTTCCGGATTTTTATCTTGTCTAAAAAATAACAAAAAAAATTAGAAAACCCAAAAATCAAGGTATTCTATGTACATGGGATACCCCAAAAATTCACTTTCTACATTTGACCGAATTTGGTTTTGATGCCTTCATGAAAGTTGTAGATCTCGTTGAGACGAGCAATTTTCGTGAAGAAACTTTTTCGATCCGAGGTCATTTGCTATCTCTTTTTGATTTTACAAAACAATTTATCTTCGAATTTTCTGGTGCTGACACGTGGCAGCCCCAGAGGCCGCCACGTGCCAGCCACTTTTCGCCTTTTTATTATATCGTTTTTATTTAAAAAAAAAAAAATTAAAGCCATCGCACGTGCGAGGCACGTGCCACCAGGCACGCGCCAAGCACGTGCGCGCCCTTGCCCTCTTCCTCGCCACGTGGCGCCCATCTGGCCGCCCGATCTCGGCCGATCGGACGGCCAAGGGGTCGTCATCCCCAACCGTCTTCCCCGATCCCTCGGGCGCCGCCGCCCCCAATCCTCGCGCCCTCCGCCGCCTTCTCCCCTCCGCAACGGCCGCAGCCAACCACCTCCGCATCTCCCTCGCCCGCTCGATCTCTCTCCTATTTAAAGGCGCAGCCGCCCCGCTTCCTCTTGATCCGCCGTTAGCTCTGCAAATCGGGGGCGGCGGTGACAGCGCCAAGCCTCCGTACCTACGCCGGCGAGATCCAAGGCGGCGACGCCGCCTTGCTGCATACGGCGCCCCTCCGCCGCTAGTGCCCCGCTCCGATCAACGTTGAGCCTACGATTCCACCCAAGACCTTCATCTCCGACGAACTCCGCCTCGCGCCATCATCGACCTGCTCGCCACCGACCACCGCATCGCCTTCATCAAGCAGCTCCATCGCCAGGAGCTGCCACGACTTCGCTACTTCGCCGCCTTCGCTTCCGCCTGAAGCTTCCCCCACTACCGACTTCTTCACCAACGCCTACGTCTCCGACCACCGCAACGACATCTCCGCAAACTTCATCGCCTTCGCCGGTCACCAGCTCCTCCAGCCACCGCCTGGAGCTCCTCCGACATCACCTTCATCGCCGTCATCAACGACCACCGCCGCGCATCCCGGAGCACCTCCCCAGCCTTCACAGCCTTGGCCGGACGTCCGCCCCTCGCCTCCTCTGCACCGCCGGCCGGGTCCAGGGCCGAGACCCCTCGCGCACGTGCGAGGCACGTGCGTCCGAGGGGGACGTCAGCGTGACATGAGCACCCAGGTCACGTGCAGTGCACGTGACCGTGGGTTACTTACAGAAGACCCCCTGGAAAGTCCATCATTTGCACTACAGTCCAAATCCAGAAGGTCACGTGCCCCGCACGTGACCCCCCGGAGAAATTGCAATCACCACCCCCTTCTGTTGGTAATTTCAAATAGGTCCTATGCATTTTAGTTGTTTATTTTAATTATATTGCACGTATACCCCTGTGTTCCCCAATCATTTTAGACTTATTCTCTACATCATTTTATTTATTTAAAAAATAGCATTTTGTTCATCTCTTAATCCTCTACATTTTGACATGCTGTGGATATTTTTATGAATTACGGTTGATTAATAAATAATTGTTTTGCGAAAACTGAGATATTTTGCCCAATCTGTGCTCGGAAATCCATAGTTAATTAACCGTTGCTTTAAAAATTCCCCAAAAGTCACAGATTGTAGAGATTATTTTGTTTAACATTGTGCCCAAAAATCTTTGCATTTGCATGCATATTTTGTCATGTAAAAATCATTCTGCACATTTTAGTATTTAATTTTTAATAGGTATTAAACTCCACATTTTCGAGGTTTAGGATTTTTCTGAGATCCGTCACCTAGTGATAGATCTCAGATAATTTTGACTCTTGAAAATAAGTAGGTTTGATATTTATTATAATTAAATATTGAAAATCATTCTGTCTGCATTGAAAAATTCATAAAAAAATCATATTGCATCAGAAAATTCCAAAAAAATTACAGTGCACTTATTTCATCATATTTTACATCTCGGCCCAGTTTCGTATTTTTCGGACATCATTTGAACGTAATTCACATTTTAGTCCATAAAATAGGCCGGATTTACATTTTGCATCCCATATTGCATTGAAAAAATTCCAAAAAAAGACCGCCTTGAAAACCGAACTAAAAATTGGATAGACATTAATCTAGGTAGTTCCTTTGCCTCCTTGTGATCGACCTTGGGACTTGCCCAAGTAAAATAAACATAAAAACCACTTGATTAAGATTGAATAAAATTTGTGGTTATTTTCTTGACTGTTTCCGAAAGCCGCCTACAACGAACGACATATTTATTTTCACGATCGACGATTAAAAACGATTCTTATCGCGGCTTTTTGCGGGCACGTCAGATGGCGCCGTTGCCGGGGAGGCAAACGGCTTAGTTTTGTGTTTTGAAAATTTTCCGCATTCGGGTAGTCTGACCCCCGAATTTTTCATTGTGAATACCATTTTTTTCCAACATTTATTTTCTTATTTTTTGAGTCACTCTCTTACATTTTCTATCTTATTTTTCTTGCGAGGTACCCAGCATACGTGGAGCGGTTTTCAAGAAACCGACGCATCTTCACCGACAACCGAAGAAGTCGCAATTAATTTAAGATCGAGTCGAGTCGTGAGAGAGCGTAGAGTCTAGGTTTGTAATTTCTGCAAATTTTCATTTCTGCTCATTTACAGCGGTGTCCGTTTGGACTCTCGCGTGTGTAAAAAAGACCTTGAACTTTTTCAGTGGTGTGTCGTGGCCTGTTTCACTCTCCGGTGAGGGTGGGGCCCGACTTGAGTGGCGATTAGGATAGACCTGCACATACGGCTCTCAGAGCATTTATATTTTTGCTTGTGCTCGTAGGATCTTAAGCCACACTGCAATTAATTGAGACGCACCTTAGATCGTTCAATTTAGCCAAAAATTCAACTCAATTCTTCCCGCTAATAGAACTTTCTGTTTAGGTGCGGTTTTTATCGGCTTGCACGCATATAGAATAATTTCTAAATTCTGTCTAGCATCCCACATGGAGATTGCGAGGAGGCACTGTAAGTCTTCTAACTGAGCATTCATCATAGTTTTCCGCGTGCATCGGCTTTTCCCGACTTTCTTCCCCTTGTTTTGTCACATAAATCTAAAGGAAATTGGGACTGGACGGTAGACGTGTATTTGTGCTCATCTAAATTTTTCAGTGATCACCTCATTAAAATTGGGACTGCTAAATATAGCCGATCAAAATAATCCATAAAATCAAGAATTTCTGCGGGAGAGCAACCCCGGTCTTGTGTGTTTCTATTTTTCTGAGTGAGCGAGAGACGACACTTAAGGCTAGAGCCCAAATCCGAAATCTCAGCTCGCTAAATTTTTGCCAAGATTGATTTATTACCACTTAAATTGAAAAGATAATAGCCGAACTCTTACGGCTTCATTGTGTGAGTTGGTGAACCCGGGGTTTGAATTGTGTTTGCATTGGTGTGCGTGAACCGATTTCAAGATCAATAGCCGCACATTCGATTATCCCGTGCAATCATCTCTTCCCTATCTTGATTTAAACCTCATAATGGAACTCTTGTTCAAAAACTCTCACAGATCCGACTCCCCATTCCTCTCAAAATTGACCGAACACCCATCAAAGCTATACTATGAAAATGAATTTGTTTCGGTTAGGCCTAAATCAACTCAATCCCCTTATTTCAATAGTCCTCCAACATTTGCGGGAGGCTTTCACCCGCAGATAAATTCGGCCTCCTCATTAAATTTCTATTCGAACAATCCAACCGTAAATGACCACCTACCATCTCGGACCGAATCGTCTTATTCTCAGTTTCTCGCCAATAAAACTTTTCAAGATCAAAATCCCTTCAAACCTCATGACTGGCAGAGAAACCAAACTCAGATGGATGGACATGCACTGAATAATCATCAACATTGGATTGACCATGATAGATCCCTCGTCAGACAGGATACTCATACAAAGGACTGGACTGACCGCTTAGAAACACATAAACCCTGTATGTTGACTCCGCAATATCAAGGTCTGACCAATCAGCGACACATGTCTGAACCTTATGAGCAGCCTCCTTCCATTATTTTTGAGGAGAGATTTTCAGAAAATACTGAGCATATTTCGGATATTCCAAGAAGCTCTCCTCTCAGCACAAAGAGAAAAATGGAAGATGAAATTATCGAACATACACCTACTGCTCCCATAATTAATCATGAACCAAATCTTGAGGAGGATATTTCGAGGATAAATAAGAAATTCAAGTCAATAGAGGAGAGATTTCAAAAATTTACCGATCGATTCATCACATTCTATGGTGGCTCGGACAGTAAAATGAATGAGGAAATAACTGGATCTGAGATTGAAAATTCTGAGGATATTCAGGGACCTATGAACAGTTCTGAAAATGGTTATGCTACTGACCACCACCCTGAACACCAGAGCCCCTCTTCGTCTGAAGAACCACCCACACCCCCACACCCACCAGAAAATACCAAAAAAATAGAAATATTTGAAAATCACAAAAAAACTAAAAATTCAGAAAATTTTATAAAAATTGAAACTGAAGATGATCTGCGAAATTTGGATCCGACTATACGGGAAGCACTGGAAAAACGCTTGATATTTGAACTTCCCTTTTATACAGGCCATTGAACACTTCCCTCGACCTTAAAAGATTTATAACAGATAAATCAATGAAAAAAGTCGGGCAGAATACGAACAAAGACTGAAAGACATATCCTGTCAATGGCCTCCTCCTTTGGTGTTGAGGAGAAAAACCAAGAGCCGCATAGTGAAGCGGTTGCCCAGATTTGAATGTGTACTCAAAGACATAATTTTCACCCATGCTCGGATTGATGACGATTCACCAATTAATATCCTCCCGACCTCTGTATTCCATGAACTCAAACTCGGACCGATTCGGAAGATACGAGAAATTGTACAATTAGCGGACCGATCGATAAAGCGGCGAGAGGAACCATTTCTGTCATCATGAAATTCCAAGGTGCTCCGCTCAAGGTAGAATTCACGATCATTGATATTGAGCATCAAGGAGAATTTACCCAGTCTCCAATCATTCTCGGAAAGCCATTCTTGGCATTGGCCAAGGCGAGTATTGATTGTGAAACCCGGGAAATCAATTTCACAGCATTGAAGCACTTAGATCTGGCCATGTCTTTGAGGAACCACGATCTTCTGAGGCAACCCACGAAGTCCCCGACAACCGTAACATGAAGCGGTAGAAGAGGCCCTACCCCGCAGCCACACCTGAGATAGCGGTTGTTGATGAGACTATTGGTTTAGAGAATCTCCCCCCTGCTCCATTCCCAGCCGCTCTCACCAGTGGAGAATCATGTATATGAATCATATGACCGGAGACTTATGCATGGGCACACCCTGAGTCGACCTACTCTGACTACGTAGATTACATCAACTCGAAACAGGAATGCGCCAACATCAAATCAATGGGAGAAAGAACATGCAGAGACTCTCCCCAATATTCAAATCCCCCGAGGATCTCAAAATAGACAAATCTTTCTACTACGATCCTGAGACATGCATGGTCACACCCTGGAGGAACATTCGCTGAATATCTTGACCAAATCATCCCAAATCGAGAGTGCTCAAACATACGGGAGACTAAGAGCAAGCACACAAAACCAAACACCAATCAAGGAGAATTTCAATGGCTATTCATCTGGATACTCAAGTGAACCGGCACCTTCACGACAAAATAAAAAGAGAGTCACCTTTGACCTTCCGGAAGAGGTATCTCTGATGATCCCTCATCAGGTCCGGAAAAGGTAGTCTACATGAGTGAAGTTTGTTCGGCAGCCCTAAAGCCATATCTTCGTAAGGATCCAAATTCAATTCTCATTGGACAACTCCCGTTCCTAACTACTACTCATCCAAAGCTGATGCTCCTGCCCTCTTCAAGTACACTGGAATTCTTTCCTATGAGCTGGCTGAGACCGGGGCTTCTGAGCTATCATCTGAGGAAAATTGATTGATCCCAAGAAGAACGAATTCTGAGGAAACAATTAAGAAACAAAGGAGATATGCAGACTTGGAGTATGTCCACTTTCAAATATACTCCTCTGAAGATATCTCTGATGATGGATATCTTTCATCTGACTCAAACACTTCATCTATTATCCATCATGATTTTTCTGAGGATGACACTGATTGTAGTTGGGAATCATATGCTCCATCTTCACCTCATCATTATGATCTCCCACCACCGGCTCACAAGAAGATCAGCCGAAAACCGCCTTAATCATTCGGCTACTCACCCTACCTCCCGACCACATCGGTCTCCTTGTACAGCTTCTTCCTCTACTTAGGCCAAGGCCTAAGTATAGGGACCGATGCCATCTGTTTATACCATCCTTCTCATCCTCCCAAACCGCTCCATTTCCACCCTTCTTCCATCTTAGGCTGTCCAGAGACCTAAGTATAGGGGGGAGCCGGACATCCACCTGTATATACTTCTCCTCACTCACTCTTTTCCACTTTACTTCCTAACCCATTGTGTAAATTTTTCACTCCCTTACGCTTAGCACGAGCTATGTCTTCATTACGCTTTTTGTGCTCTGAGGACACAGCACTCGCTAAGTATAGGGGGGCTGTATATATACTTTGTATATATTTTACCCATATCTCGTACTTGCGCGTAAGTCTATATGTATTTACGGGGTGGGTACTAACTTGAAAAAAAAACAACAACAACAACAACAACAAAAGAAAAAAAAGAGTTTTTGCTACTAACACTGACATTGCCCAAAATTTTTGAAAAAAAAAGGGCTTCTGATCCCATTTTCCTGCATAAAAAAACCCCTTGCATAAAATGTCAAAAAAAAATGTCTGCATTTCACGCACCTGCACTTCATCCAACATCACATGCATTTGCATTTGTGAAAAGTCATTGGGTTCTGAATCAAGTTATGAGCCGAACCGAGAGTGGTTTAAACTTGTCCTTAATCCACCTAATTTGCAGAGGAACTTCACAGAGAAATAGGATTTTAAGAGCTTCAGGTCTTTTTGCTTAATTCCTTAAGTTCCACATGACAATGTACGGCGTGTGACTCTTAGTGTCTAACCTGGTCTCTTCATTCTGGGTACAACTCTGGAATAGGGAATTAATTTGTACTCTCGCACTATGCACTTAGCTCAACCCAGACGGGATGTTGGAAGATTATGTGAGTTTCTTTTCTAGTAGCGTGGAAATCTAAAGACCGGAGTTCGGGTGAAATAAAGCTTCGGGAAAAGGGATGGACGGCTGGCACAATTTTTTCTAAGACCCCAAAAAATGTACGGAATAAAAAGATGCTATTCCGTAGGGGCAAAACAAGATCCAAGCAGAACCACCAAAAATTCCAAATACAAAAGAAGCATTCTACCAAATAAATTCGACCAAAAAGGTCCAAGCTTCAAGAAACCTGCAGATTCTTGGTGGAGACTTGGCTACACTGGCCATCTTTACAAGGAGAGGTGACTACACTGGCCACCCCCTCCAGTTCTTTTCTCTTTCTTCTAGCTTCTCCCCCATTTCGATTGTGAACACAGCACGACAGACCTTAGAAGGAAATACCTGACTCCCCGAGGACGAGTTACTGGAGAGGAGAGGAGCATGGTAGTCCGGCATTCTGGATGGGAAGAGCTAAAAACCCTTCACACACAAGAGTCGGTTATTCAATGTTCTTAGGGTATACTTTGGGAAGAGGATTGATCTAAGATGACTTCTGAGCCGAAACTGTAACAATGATGTGTAGAACTTGAGGGCTGTTGATTTTAAAATTCTAAGTCTCACAGAAGTTCCGCCACACTATTAATCCAAAGGTCGAGTTTAGTTTCATTCTCACCTTCAGCTCATGGTCTTGGTATGGAACCCAGTCTCATTTCACTTCATGGCATTTCTTTTTGATGCTCAGGGACGAGCATGGTTTAAGTATAGGGGGATGATGAATCTCGGATTCATCACTCTAAATCTCATTTATTAAGCTTAAGTCCATAAAAATCAACTGCATTTCTGCATTTATTTCGCATAATTAACATTCAGGCATGATTTCATAAGAATTGCATTTTAGCATTAAATTCTGCATCAAATAAGAAGCCAAAAATCCAAGCCCAAATTGACCTGTAAATAGCCTAACTTCCCCTATTTTTAACTCCTTCATGCTAACTCCGAATGCCACCAAACCACCTCCATCGTGTACATATCACTCACAAGGATAAATGAAAAATACAAAAAATTACTAACTCAAATAAGTGGACCAAAAACCCAAACCCTAGTTCTAGGATTTTCGGACTAAAAGCCACATATCTTCCCCATCCAGTGTCCGATTTGATCCTACTCACTTTTGAACTAATGCACATTCAATTATCTTCAAAACAAGACTAAGTTCAAGTGAATCGGAGCTCGTATGTGAAAGTTGGGTTTTGGGCCTCTTTTGTATATTTTCGCGGCTTTTCTGACCTATATTTTATGTATATATTTTATTAATTAATAAAAATCCAAAAAAAATAGAATTAGGTGCCTTTTAGTTATCTTTGAGTTTTCCGTATTTTTCCGGATTTTTATCTTGTCTAAAAAATAACAAAAAAAATTAGAAAACCCAAAAATCAAGGTATTCTATGTACATGGGATACCCCAAAAATTCACTTTCTACATTTGACCGAATTTGGTTTTGATGCCTTCATGAAAGTTGTAGATCTCGTTGAGACGAGCAATTTTCGTGAAGAAACTTTTTCGATCCGAGGTCATTTGCTATCTCTTTTTGATTTTACAAAACAATTTATCTTCGAATTTTCTGGTGCTGACACGTGGCAGCCCCAGAGGCCGCCACGTGCCAGCCACTTTTCGCCTTTTTATTATATCGTTTTTATTTAAAAAAAAAATTTAAAGCCATCGCACGTGCGAGGCACGTGCCACCAGGCACGCGCCAAGCACGTGCGCGCCCTTGCCCTCTTCCTCGCCACGTGGCGCCCATCTGGCCGCCCGATCTCGGCCGATCGGACGGCCAAGGGGTCGTCATCCCCAACCGTCTTCCCCGATCCCTCGGGCGCCGCCGCCCCCAATCCTCGCGCCCTCCGCCGCCTTCTCCCCTCCGCAACGGCCGCAGCCAACCACCTCCGCATCTCCCTCGCCCGCTCGATCTCTCTCCTATTTAAAGGCGCAGCCGCCCCGCTTCCTCTTGATCCGCCGTTAGCTCTGCAAATCGGGGGCGGCGGTGACAGCGCCAAGCCTCCGTACCTACGCCGGCGAGATCCAAGGCGGCGACGCCGCCTTGCTGCATACGGCGCCCCTCCGCCGCTAGTGCCCCGCTCCGATCAACGTTGAGCCTACGATTCCACCCAAGACCTTCATCTCCGACGAACTCCGCCTCGCGCCATCATCGACCTGCTCGCCACCGACCACCGCATCGCCTTCATCAAGCAGCTCCATCGCCAGGAGCTGCCACGACTTCGCTACTTCGCCGCCTTCGCTTCCGCCTGAAGCTTCCCCCACTACCGACTTCTTCACCAACGCCTACGTCTCCGACCACCGCAACGACATCTCCGCAAACTTCATCGCCTTCGCCGGTCACCAGCTCCTCCAGCCACCGCCTGGAGCTCCTCCGACATCACCTTCATCGCCGTCATCAACGACCACCGCCGCGCATCCCGGAGCACCTCCCCAGCCTTCACAGCCTTGGTCGGACGTCCGCCCCTCGCCTCCTCTGCACCGCCGGCCGGGTCCAGGGCCGAGACCCCTCGCGCACGTGCGAGGCACGTGCGTCCGAGGGGGACGTCAGCGTGACATGAGCACCCAGGTCACGTGCAGTGCACGTGACCGTGGGTTACTTACAGAAGACCCCCTGGAAAGTCCATCATTTGCACTACAGTCCAAATCCAGAAGGTCACGTGCCCCGCACGTGACCCCCCGGAGAAATTGCAATCACCACCCCCTTCTGTTGGTAATTTCAAATAGGTCCTATGCATTTTAGTTGTTTATTTTAATTATATTGCACGTATACCCCTGTGTTCCCCAATCATTTTAGACTTATTCTCTACATCATTTTATTTATTTAAAAAATAGCATTTTGTTCATCTCTTAATCCTCTACATTTTGACATGCTGTGGATATTTTTATGAATTACGGTTGATTAATAAATAATTGTTTTGCGAAAACTGAGATATTTTGCCCAATCTGTGCTCGGAAATCCATAGTTAATTAACCGTTGCTTTAAAAATTCCCCAAAAGTCACAGATTGTAGAGATTATTTTGTTTAACATTGTGCCCAAAAATCTTTGCATTTGCATGCATATTTTGTCATGTAAAAATCATTCTGCACATTTTAGTATTTAATTTTTAATAGGTATTAAACTCCACATTTTCGAGGTTTAGGATTTTTCTGAGATCCGTCACCTAGTGATAGATCTCAGATAATTTTGACTCTTGAAAATAAGTAGGTTTGATATTTATTATAATTAAATATTGAAAATCATTCTGTCTGCATTGAAAAATTCATAAAAAAATCATATTGCATCAGAAAATTCCAAAAAAATTACAGTGCACTTATTTCATCATATTTTACATCTCGGCCCAGTTTCGTATTTTTCGGACATCATTTGAACGTAATTCACATTTTAGTCCATAAAATAGGCCGGATTTACATTTTGCATCCCATATTGCATTGAAAAAATTCCAAAAAAAGACCGCCTTGAAAACCGAACTAAAAATTGGATAGACATTAATCTAAGTTGTTCCTTTGCCTCCTTGTGATCGACCTTGGGACTTGCCCAAGTAAAATAAACATAAAAACCACTTGATTAAGATTGAATAAAATTTGTGGTTATTTTCTTGACTGTTTCCGAAAGCCGCCTACAACGAACGACATATTTATTTTCACGATCGACGATTAAAAACGATTCTTATCGCGGCTTTTTGCGGGCACGTCACTCCTCAAATCGGCACCTCAGGTGCCGATTCGGGATTGAATCTCCAAATCGACACCTCAGGTATCGATTGATGCCTAAAATTTAAATATTTCAGGTCCATATCAATTTAGTTAATTATAAATTAATTAATGATTATTTAAAAGAAAAGTCCTCCGAGATTCATCGGCATACCCTTTTTCAGATTTGACGAATTGGAATCGATGCCAACACTTAAAATTTATGCGGTGGAGAGAAACACCAACTGATTAAGGTTGTTTTTTTCCAAGTCAAGGACACCTACAAGAGGGCAGTTAATTTCCTTTCGCCAAAAGATATAAAAATTTCCACCATAAGTTGTTGAAACTGGCTAGCCTATTGGCAAACTAGACTTACTTCTAGGTTCTAGAAAAGCAATCTCTACCCATAGCCTATAAATCAAACACATATGATTTGACTATCCACACTTCAATCTGTACGCATATTACGTACCAATAAATCTATCAATATACCAAGTGAAGAGTATTGGCAAATCGAAAGATATACTAGTACCTCTGGAACATGTGGCAATTTCAAGGACAATTGTATAGCGGTACGATTGAAGTTATACTGTTGAGCCTATGCCCTATGGTAGTAACTTGTAAATTGCTATCAAGTTACACACACATGTGTGTGTGTGTCTACTTTCCATTCAATTAGTAAATTGGTTAACCTAGATGTTTTCGATACTGCAATCAGATCTAAAGTTGTGTTGCATGGATCCATGTGTTGATGTTGCTACTATATTTATAACTTAAAAATGCATGTTATAGTGGATATGAATTGCTTTAAATCTCGAAGACTAAGGCAATAAATTGATGATCAAGGCTTGTAAAGTATGATGAGGACTAAATATCATCCAAATGAATCACAAAGCAATGTTATAGTAACTGTTGTAGCTTTCATTGTTTAAGACATGGTTGGGCGAAAATGATATAAACTTGGAACTGCTTTCATAATTAGTAGCAGATGCATCATTAATCATGATAATATTGTAGCTTTGTGCGTGATGATAATTGCAGCTCTTACAAATTATAAATCATAGTTCTTGTCTGTGATAATGTTGGTGCAGCTCTTGCATATAATCATATTGTTTGTGGTCCCTGCACTTTATATGGTAGGATGTGTTGATGCAGCGTGACCCCAAATTATAGGGCCACATTTATTTAATTAAATAATAATCAATTTTATTTACATTTTTAGCGGTCGTATTGGTCTAATTAAATAATTGAGATCGCAGCGTGACCCCAAATTATAGGGCCACATTTATTTAATTAAATAATAATCAATTTTATTTACGTTTTTAGCGGTCGTATTGGTCTAATTAAATAATTGAGATCGCCTGTGATCTCAACGTTTATTTCGTAGAGTTTAAACGTAATTTGGGTCAATTAAATAATTTAGAGTCCAATTAAGGTAATTAGAGGTCAATTAGGATAAAATTAGTTGTTAATTTTGATTTATTTACTATTTTTGTAAACCCTCTCTCCTATATAAAGAGAGGGTAGCCCATTGTTTTAATCAGTCAGTTATGAATTAAATATTGAGATCTTTATCTCTATCCCCTCTCCTTCTCTCTCTCCCTCCACGCGATCTCCGCGGTCTTCTCCTTCAACCCCTCGCATTCCCGGCGAGTTATCTTCTCCAAACCCCTCGTTCCGACGAGTTTTTCTTCCTCTCAACCCCTCCAATTTCTCTTCTCAACCTTCTATTTCTTCCACCAAATTTCCACCATAAAAAAATATTATTTTCGTCGACGCTGAAGTTCTATTTGCATCAATTGGTATCAGAGCATGGATTTCGAATCGTTCCTACGATTCGACGATCCTGTCGACTATTGGTGTGCGAAGTTCGGGCTCCGCCGCCCATCTCACGATCCGTATCGTTCAAAGAAGTTCCGGCAGCGACTTGTCGCGTGCATCAAGGTTCACGCATGGCTGGACGCTCTAACCGACGAAGATCTCGCCGTCCACGACGAAAAGCTCGCTGCACACGAAGGATCCGTTGCTGTCCAGACCGTTTTAGTAGGAAAAGGCGACAAAACGGTGGCTGTCCAAGCGCCTTCAGACCTGCAAACGCCACCGGAAACGACTCCGGCACCATCTACGACCCTTCCACAGGTTTCCATCAACATCTCCAAACCCCCGGCCTCTCCCGTCACAACCCACACGCCGACAGCGAGTTTCCCCTCCCCGCCACCACCTCCCGGTGCCACCCCCGTGCAACCAGCGGTCCCTCCCGCGACCCTCACCACCCCGACAAACCCTCCAGCCCCACCCCTTACCTCACAGCCCCCCTCCCAGCGCACGCCAATCCGCAAATCCCCTACGCACCACCAACCTTCCCTCCCTTCCTTTCCCATCGCAACCCCGCCACCCCCACCTCTGCTGCTGCCGCCCCCACCCGCAGCGCCCCCCCTCCTCCTCCTGCTTCCCCACGGACCCCAAGAACCTCCCCCTCCCTCACGCCCCTCCCCCTGGCTCCACGGCCTCCCTTCCCCTCGCCCCGCTCCTCCGCCAGCCAACCAACCCCCTTCCCTCGCACTAGTCACCGCCCTCGCCCCCCATCCGCACTGCCATAGCCGCCACGCCCTCCCTTTGCTTTCCCCCTCACCGGCGCGAATCCCCTCACCCCAGCATCCCCCCCCTCGTCGCCGTATGCACCGCTCCTCACTGTTGCGGGTCACAGTTGTGCGAAAGCACCCCCATGCCACGCCGCGCCCCAGCGCCGCGCGACCGGATGCCGTCGCTCCCCCGTTCCAGGCGTGCGCGCCCCTTGCGCGGAGCTTCGACCAGCTCCCGCCTCCCCACGGTGCCGTGCCTCCTGCGCGGAACCTTGGTCAAGCCCCGCCGCCGCAAGCTGCTACATATATTCGAGAAACCCGCGCATGCCCTAACGGGCACCCCGAAGATGGAGCATCCCGAGTCCCACGGAACGTGGGATTGGAAAGAGATTTGGAAAAATTGCATAATAAAAAAACTAAGTCCTCTATTTACAGACAAGCCCAAAGCCTTATGCAAGAAGAGAAGAAGGAAGGGGTGCGCAAATTGCGGCCACACCCCTGACGGCGGAAATCTTTAAAAAACAAGTCTGGAAATCAGAGAATGGGGGATTTTTCTTATCCAAATAGGACTAGGACCTTGGGTTTTCCCTATTTAAGGACCCCATGGCTTCATTCCTTAGCCACATTCCCTCTTCTCCTCTCCTTGTGCCATTGCTTCATTATGGATTATTCAAGGGCCATATTCTCCATGCCGCATCAATTTTTTGAGCATCATGGGAAGGAGTCAGCAGTCGCGACGCCGCCACCGTACGCACCGCACATGTTCTTCAACCACAATGGTCGCGCCTTTCCCGCCCGCACATGGATCCCGTCGTTCGCTCCACATCAGTTCTTCCAGAAGACGACGGAATGCGTCGAATCATCCTCCAAGCCTGCAGTTCACGCAATTCGTCAGGAGCCGAATTTTTAAAGCGGTGGAGAGTTGATGCAGCGTGACCCCAAATTATAGGGCCACATTTATTTAATTAAATAATAATCAATTTTATTTACGTTTTTAGCGGTCGTATTGGTCTAATTAAATAATTGAGATCGCCTGTGATCTCAACGTTTATTTCGTAGAGTTTAAACATAATTTGGGTCAATTAAATAATTTAGAGTCCAATTAAGGTAATTAGAGGTCAATTAGGATAAAATTAGTTGTTAATTTTGATTTATTTACTATTTTTGTAAACCCTCTCTCCTATATAAAGAGAGGGTAGCCTGTGAACCCCTCAGGATCCGGGTACCCGTTTACACACATTTCGCGTTACAACATTTATTCGCATTAGATCGCACAAGTTGCAAAAATACAGGGAAAATTTTTTTTTTTTTACCGCGGATAATTTTCCACATGACATTCACATCCAAAATTCATAACCACAAGCTAATGGAACAAATGTCACCAATATATCATTTCATTAATTTCCATAAAATTTTACACATGTACCAATTTCTGACAGTACATACAATATCCCAAAATCTGACTGAAGAGAAAGAAACATAATACATTATAAATTGAACAAAAACTGAGACAAAGTAATTCATACCGTCGGGTATAAACTCTGTCTCCAGGAAGCATGTATCGCTACTGAGCTGCAGGCTGTTTGCCTGCCACACATATTAGGAAAGAAAAGGCGTCAGCGGTTGCTGGTACCTCCCAAAAACTTATAGAAAATAACAGGCATCTATTATTTACAAAAGAAACAAGCAGAAAGGCGAGAACAACTCAGATTAAGATTTAATTCTACTTGCTAATGAAAATGGTTTTTCAGGTTACTTGTAAGCAACTCAGATGTTTGTCCCATACCCTAGCATTTCCCACATGTGACATATTTTATAGTACTTGAGTATTCATGAGTATCTGAGTGTAAGCACATATCTATTCAGAGATTACGTTATTGAATGTTAATGGAAAAGTTATGATTGGAAAGATCTATTAATTATTTAAATCATTGGGTAGAGAGATGATCATTTCCTACTAACCCTAACTTTTGATCGTAACTTCTCAACTCTTAATTCCAATGTTTCTGATACAATTCCAGATGGTATAGATGCAGATATGGATGATTTAGATATAGAATCGCCATGTCTGTTTGCGAAGTAACTCAAGCGGTGAAGAAGCCTACAAATGGCTCTTCCGTCTCGCCCTCTAATTGGAAGCGCGGTCCAATAGAGGGATAGGTCTACTCCCCAACTACGCCACTGAGACGGGTGAGAGAGACTCCCTAGAAAAGTCGCTCTTAGAAAAACAGCCCGACTAGTACGGGCAACCGAGCTCGTACGTAAAGCTGAAAAACCAGGATCCCCCGCCTGGGCATCCTAAAAGACAGGGTCAGCGGAACCGGTCTAAAGTCGGGATCCCAACGAGGCGTAAAAACACTGCGAGCTCGCGTAAAACCGAAAAGGGACTGGGATCATAGACCCACGCATTAAGCGGCCGCTGCCCTAACTGGGCTTCCTATCTCCCGCCCAGTTGAGAGTCACCGCGCTCTCGCTCGATCAGGTGTAAAGGTCACCATAACCGGCCAACATAATTATCATGTCACCAACAATTTTACTTGTGTCTACTTTTTTTTCTTTCTGAATATATGAGAATGATGTATTTGTTCTTAACGAATGGATCCTTCCAAAGATTGTCAATCATGACCTCGTCCTTGGGGTGGTATTGTTATATCTAAAACGATAGATTCAACAAATAAACATTGATTTAAGGAAGATGTTAAGGGTATACTAGTAGCTGAGGATTGTATATTTGAATGGCATAAGAGATGAAATGATTGTTCCTATATTGCTCTTGATAATAAGTTGAATGAAGGTTTTTCTTCCATAGGTTATTATAATCAGTCCGATCAACGAAATGTTACCTCTATGAATGGATAAAGATAGTCTTTACAGTGAAGGTCGTTTTCCCTTGAAATATAGTCTTCTGATAATTCGTGCCTTTTGATAATTCATCTTAATTCATTCCAATTACATTTGATAATTCCAACAATTTACCCCCAGACATCTCTTCTAGATTTGGTGAAACGAGATTAGTATAGATATTTGAGGTGTAAACAATGTCTTAATCATACTACAACCAGAACGCTATATTTCACCACTTTTCCATGATTGCATCACTACTAAAGACTCTTTCACCTCATTTTTTTTTCACACATGAATCAGATAGGCTTTATAATCCAAAAATCTCCAAAAGCTATGAATATTTCCATCATGTTGACTGGATGTCCTTCTTGACAATTATCCAAATCACTTCAAACAAATTTTTCTTTATTTATTCTATTGTAGCCGTGACAACTTTGATGTCTAATGATCTCATAACAAATCCACTCCATCTTTATACGGAGAGTTGCCTTTTTATATCATGATGCTTTGTGTGCAAATAGTGTTTATTAAGCACAACCAATGAAGTACGGATAGAATATTCAAGACAAAGGAAAACAAACAAGGAGAAACTGAAATAATTCCAAAGGACGTATCCTATATTTCTCAAGAAAAGCTTTGATTAGATAATCAGGAATGGTTAAACACCATGTATGGCAGCAAGTAGAGGAATGGGTTGTACATTAAAAATCCCTAAATTTTGAGATGCCAATTAGGCCCCAAACTGTAGCATGCAAAGGCTGATTCCCAGGAGCAAAGAGCAATAGCTCCCCCCCCACAACCAGTCTCTCCCAATCCACCAGCAATACGTTATATTTAAAGCCCACTATTTCTTTTAAAGATGAAAAGAATTAGAATAGAATCAGCTTTTGAAAGTGAAGAGGAAGAGAAATGGAAGAATCACGTGCATGGCAGCAAAAGAATAGGATAGGAATGTACCTTTTTATTCTAGATTTCAAAAAAATAGATCACTTGCATGCAGCTCCAGCTGCAGTTCAGGTGATGAGAATGGTATTTGCTGCTTGATCAAAAAGAAAGTCTGAAGCACCAGGGGTGCTGGGGCTCCTGCTGCCTTTCCTGATTAATTGGAGGTAGCCTGATCTATTGTTCCTAGTAGTTTCATCTCCTATGGGGCAGCAACTCTTAGGATGACGGCAACAACTTGCAGGAAGAAGGTTGGAGAGGAGAGCTCCGTCGATGGAAATTTCGAGAGAAATGGGAAAGAATAGGTTCTCTTGGGCTTTAATATATATAGAGATGAAGAGAGGATTAATGGTTGACACATGTAATTACTTGTTGCCATCTGGAATAAAAGAACTCTACGTGTGAAGAGAAGAGACAACATAAGACAACTCATACGACTATCCTGGAGTCTGCTGTTGGCAAAATTATATAATATACATATATATATATGTATATTTAAATCACCACTTTTTACTTGATATACAAAAGTTGACCGTATTTACGCTACGGGCTTCGGATTTCGACGCAAACTATCTTGATTTGATCGTCTCTGAATGACGATCGAAACGAGTATAATATTGATATACTTTCGGTCGAGTTTTGAATACCCGAAATTTTCGGATACGGTTTTTGTTTAAGATTAAATTTTTCGGTTTTAAAATATCAAACGACCTCCGATTGACGAACGGTTGATTCTGTTGGTCTTGTTTCGTCGAATCGGATATCATGACGGTCTCCGTTCATTTCGTGATTTCCGAATTTGCGTCGCGGCTTTTCGCGGCGCGTATTACGAAGCGACCGATTTTTGGTCGATTTTTCCCGAACGACTTTTGATTCGTGATCAATTGGTCGTTTTAGGTTTAGTATTGACCGACAACGTTTTTGGGTTCATTAGACCCAAAATCGGACGAGTTCGGGTTTGTTAGAATATGGATGTTACAATTATAAAAACCTCAAAGGGAGTCTCGTCCTCGAGACTCGAGTTAAGGTTATTAGGTGTCTTGTTTGATTTCTTATAGTCATAAAAACCTCAAAGGGTTTGGAACCCATAAAAACCTCAAAGAGAAATCAAGCCATATATTTGCACAAATATTTTATTACAAAAGCTTGCTCCGGTTATTACCTCAGAAAAGTTGCGGGTATCGTGCCCGCATGTCGGCTTCGGTCTCCCACGTCGCCTCTTTGACGCCGTGTCGGTGCCACAAAACCTTGACCAATGAAATCTCTTTGCTGCGAAGCTTCTTCACGGCACGGTCAAGTATCTGGACAGGCTTCTCCTCATAAGTCAGATCCGGCTCTACATCGAGATTCTCGTAACTGATAATGTGGCGAGGGTCATGGACATACTTCCTCAGATTGGATATGTGGAAAACATCATGAATAGCTGAAAGATGTGGAGGAAGGGCTACTCGGTATGCCACTTTCCCCACTCTAGCCAGAATCTCAAAAGGTCCAACATATCGCGGCGCCAACTTGCCACGAACACCGAATCTCTGCACTCCCTTCATGGGAGATACTCGCAAAAATACCCAATCTCCAACCTATAATCGATAGGAGTGTCATTAATATGAGAGTAATTTGGACATATATATATGTCATAGATGAAGAAGAAATAATTAGATTACCTGGAACTCTAAGTCTCTCCTCCGACGATCCGCATAGCTCTTCTGGCGGCTTTGTGCCGTCAGAAGCCTCCGTCTCACAAGATCAACAGCTCTCGCAGTCTCCTCCAAGAGATCCACGGAATATAAAGCATGATCACCTACCTCACGCCAACTGAGAGGTGTGAGGCATCTCCGCCCGTATAGGGCCTCGAATGGTGCCATGCCAATACTGGAGTGATAGCTGTTATTGTACGTGAATTCCACCAAAGGCAAATGGTCCTTCCAGGACCCTTTCCACTCCAAAGTGCATGCGCGAAGTAGATCCTCAAGTGTCTGAATGGTGCGCTCACTCTGCCCGTCTGTCTGCGGATGATAAGCAGAACTCATCTTCAGCTCTGTCTGTAGTGCTGACATAAACTGGTGCCAATAATGAGATGTGAATCTCGAATCCCGGTCAGACACCACCTCTCGTGGTATACCATGCAGCCTGATAATGTTCTGCACATAGAGCTTGGCCAACCTAGATGGAGTATAAGTCGTGTTGACAGGTATGAAATGGGCTGACTTGGTCAACCTATCAACAATGACCCATATGGAATCATGGCCACCTGGTGACTTCGGTAATCCCGTGACAAAATCCATATAAATGCTCTCCCACTTCCACTCAGGAATGGGGAGAGACTGCAGTAATCCTGGTGGTCTCCTGTGCTCAGCTTTGACCATCTGACAGGTCATGCATCTGCTAACATGTAGTGCCACATCGCGCTTCATCCCATCCCACCAGAAATGTCGACGCAGATCACGGTACATCTTCGTACTGCCTGGATGGATAGATAACCGTGAACTGTGTGCCTCATCGAGAATGTCTCTGCGAAGCTGCTCATCATTGGGTACAACTACCCGTCCTGCCTTCCATAAAATAGACTCCATCACAACAAAGTCATCACATTCGTCCTTGACGGCGCGCATGTATCTATCTCGGATCCAAGGATCAGTCTTCTGTCCTTCTACAATACGATCCCAAAGGCTGCTGTATCGTGGAGGTACGGCGGTAGAAATGGATGCGCTCTCCTGAGGATGCCAATCACTCAAAGCTGCAAGTGTATCCCACGTGTATAGCCAGTTCGCCGTACCCTCTGCATGCGCTCTCCTACTAAGTGCATCAGCCACCACGTTTCCCTTACCGGGATGGTAAGAGATCGTGCAATCATAATCCTTCAGTAGCTCGAGCCATCTGCGCTGCCTCATGTTCAGTTCTTTCTGATCAAATATGTACTTCAAGCTCTTGTGGTCTGTGTAGATCTCGAAATTCACCCCATATAGATAGTGGCGCCAGATCTTCAAGGCGAAGACAACTGCCGCCAACTCTAAGTCATGTGTGGGGTAGTTCCGCTCGTGCGGTCTCAACTGTCGTGATGCGTAAGCAATCACCTGTCCTCTCTGCATCAACACTGCTCCTAGACCTTCTCCAGATGCATCCGTGTAGACCGCATAGTCCTGAGTGCCTGAAGGAAGAGCAAGAATAGGCGTTGTGGTCAACCTCTCCTTCAGTGTCTGGAAGGCCTGCTCACATGAATCGTCCCAAATCAATGGAACTCCCTTCTGCGTCAATCGTGTCAATGGACGGACGATGCGTAAAAATCCGCTGACAAAGCGTCTGTAATAGCCCGCTAATCCGAGGAAGCTCCGAATCTGAGTGACTGTCTTGGGCTGCTCCCAAGACATAACTGCATCTATCTTCGCAGGATCAACCGCGATACCTGCCCCAGAAATGATATGCCCGAGAAATGAGACCTGGGATAACCAGAACTCACATTTGCTCAACTTGGCATATAGCTTGTGCTCCCGCAATGTATTTAAGACAATCCGTAGATCATTCGCATGATCCCATTCATTCCGTGAATAGATGAGCACATCATCGATGAACACTACTACAAACTTGTCCAAGTATGGACGGAAGATACGGTTCATCATATCCATGAAAGCCGCAGGTGCATTGGTGAGCCCAAACGGCATCACCACAAACTCGTAGTGTCCATAGCGAGTCCTGAAGGCTGTCTTCGGAATGTCCGACTCGCGAATCCTCAGCTGATGGTAACCTGAGCGAAGATCGATCTTCGAGAAAACCGAAGATCCCTGGAGCTGGTCAAACAAATCATCGATACGTGGCAAGGGATAACGGTTCTTCACCGTTCTCTTATTCAGCTGCCTGTAATCGATGCATAGTCTCATGGATCCATCCTTCTTCTTGACAAATAAAACCGGAGCACCCCAAGGTGAAGTGCTCGGCCTCACGAATCCCAAGTCAAGCAACTCCTGCAACTGCACCTTCAGCTCCCTCAACTCGGCTGGTGCCATGCGATATGGTGCCATCGAGATCGGCTGTGTATCTGGCAACAATGTGATCTCGAACTCAATCTCCCTCTCAGGAGGTAGCCCTGGTAGCTCATCAGGAAATACGTCAGGGTATTCTGAGACTACTCGGATGTCCTGTATCATCGGCTCCTGATCAGACACCTCCCGAACAAAAGCAAGATATGAATCGCAACCCTGATCAACAAGTCGCTGGGCTCGCAATACTGAAATGTACTCCATGGTGGAGTTATGTGTAGTACCCTCAAACGTGAACTCGGGTAGATCTGGAATCCTGAAGACAACCGTCTTCCTAAAGCAATCAACAAGTGCATGATGAGTGGATAGCCAATCCATGCCTAAAATCAAGTCGAACTCATCAAGCTGTAGGAGTAGACAGTCTGCGATCATCTCGTAACCGCCAATCAGTACGGGCAAGTGCCTGACTATCAGAGATATGACAAATAATTGGCCACCTGGCCCTCGGATGTGATATGGAGACGATAGCGTCTCTGCAACTCTATCTAAAGAAACAAGCAACCTCGAAGCAAGGAAAGAGTGTGTCGCGCCGGAATCAAATAAAACATGGAAAGGTCGGCCCAAGACTGAGACCATACCTTTCACTACAGTAGCGGCTGAACGTGCCTGCTCCTCAGTGACTGCGTGTAACTGCCCCTGCCTGGCTGATGCAGCACTAGATCCTGCCACACTCTGCGTCTGTCTCTGCTGCTGCGGTCGCCTGAAGTTGGAGTTCCTGCCACGGAAACTCCCTGAACGCTGTGTCTGAGGCTGTGGCTGAGAAGGCTGTGGCTGAGGCTCGCCAGAAGCCTGTGGGCACTGTGCACGGTAATGTCCCCACTCGTGACATCGGTAGCACCGGACTGGTCGAGTAGAGGGAGTAGCTGTGTCCATGCTCCGAGCTGGTCCTGCAGGTGGTCTATCTGCTCGCTGCGACCCAGATGGTCGAGCGGACTCTGTACCTCGTCCGGCAAGTGCTCCTCCTAGAGTAGTCGATGGAGAAGAGCGAGCACTGCCAGAGAATGTCGAACCTGTAGGTCGGAACCGTCTGGCTGACCTCTGCTGCTGAAACGGTCGACGTATCGGCCCAAAATATCGCCGCGGTCTAGGCGGTGCTCCAGACGAGCTCCCGTAACGTCTCCCTCTGATGTCCTCGAACTTCTCCGCAGCATCGGTAGCCTCGGAGATAGAAGTGATGTGTAGTCCAGCCAGCTTCTCCTGTACTTCCTCTCGCATGCCACCAATGAACTTTTCCAGATTCTCTTCTGGAAATGCGCCAGCTGCTCGTGTATGTCGTGACAACTCTGTATATCTGATAAAGTAATCCCTGGCTGTCATCTGTCCCTGACGAAGCTCTGCAAACAGTCGGCGCTGGGACTCCTTCCACTTCGCAGAAAAGAAGTGGGCTCTGAACCTCGTCACAAAATCGTTCCAAGTAGGCTCTCGGCCTAACTCGGACACTACGGCCTCCCACCATCGCTCGGCGTAGTCTATCAGTGAATACTCTATGAAAGATAGCCACGTGTTTCGTGGCGCCTGAATCGCCCTGAGCACCTTCATTACTCTCTTCAGCCACTGCTCAGCGTCGTCTGGTGGACCTGTGCCCTCAAACAAGGGTATATTGGCCCGCTGAAAAGAAGTGAAGACTGACTGGTGCCTGTGAATGGCTGCATACTCGTGTGTATCCTCGTCAGCAAGGTCAACAGGGTCCTGCTCCCTGTCTAAGTCTGCATCCTCCTCAGCTCCATGCTCTGGAATGTCCTCTAGTGGATCATCAGGATGAGGCTGCTCCACCTCAACGGACTGGTGCTGGTCCTGTCGTATCCCATCCTGGGATGGATAGTACGTGAAATCTGACAGGTCCTCAAATCTCATCTCCATGTCCGTCTGCATGTCGGCAATCTCAGTCTGTTGGGCCAATATCTGCTCCTGCTGGCCTCTCATAGCAGCCTGCTGCTGAAGATCGGTAAGTGCGCTCAGTATGCGTGCCAGCTGATCAGAAGTATCCTGACCTGGTCGAGATGCCATGGCTCTGCATGAGAACCATAATTAGTCATAAGGATGCCCTAGACAGATATTTATCATAAATGCTTTTCTCTTCTTGGGATATAAGATGAAAATTAATGAAATTGGTGACCTTTGTGGTTATTGAATATGAATGTCATATTTCCCTTCTCGAACTCACGACAATTCGGTAGACTGTCGCTATTCGAGAACTAAATGCGATCGGAATGATAATACCGCGAATGTGCGTATCGGGGTACCACTGCTCTGATACCAAACTGTGAACCCCTCAGGATCCAGGTACCCGTTTACACACATTTCGCGTTACAACATTTATTCGCATTAGATCGCACAAGTTGCAAAAATACAGGGAAAATTTTTTTTTTTTACCGCGGATAATTTTCCACATGACATTCACATCCAAAATTCATAACCACAAGCTAATGGAACAAATGTCACCAATATATCATTTCATTAATTTCCATAAAATTTTACACATGTACCAATTTCTGACAGTACATACAATATCCCAAAATCTGACTGAAGAGAAAGAAACATAATACATTATAAATTGAACAAAAACTGAGACAAAGTAATTCATACCGTCGGGTATAAACTCTGTCTCCAGGAAGCATGTATCGCTACTGAGCTGCAGGTTGTTTGCCTGCCACACATATTAGGAAAGAAAAGGCGTCAGCGGTTGCTGGTACCTCCCAAAAACTTATAGAAAATAACAGGCATCTATTATTTACAAAAGAAATAAGCAGAAAGGCGAGAACAACTCAGATTAAGATTTAATTCTACTAGCTAATGAAAATGGTTTTTCAGATTACTTGTAAGCAACTCAGATGTTTGTCCCATACCCTAGCATTTCCCACATGTGACATATTTTATAGTACTTGAGTATTCATGAGTATCTGAGTGTAAGCACATATCTATTCAGAGATTACGTTATTGAGTGTTAATGGAAAAGTTATGATTGGAAAGATCTATTAATTATTTAAATCATTGGGTAGAGAGATGATCATTTCCTACTAACCCTAACTTTTGATCGTAACTTCTCAACTCTTAATTCCAATGTTTCCGATACAATTCCAGATGGTATAGATGCAGATATGGATGATTTAGATATAGAATCGCCATGTCTGTTTGCGAAGTAACTCAAGCGGTGAAGAAGCCTACAAATGGCTCTTCCGTCTCGCCCTCTAATTGGAAGCGCGGTCCAATAGAAGGATAGGTCTACTCCCCAACTACGCCACTGAGACGGGTGAGAGAGACTCCCTAGAAAAGTCGCTCTTAGAAAAACAGCCCGACTAGTACGGGCAACCGAGCTCGTACGTAAAGCTGAAAAACCAGGATCCCCCGCCTGGGCATCCTAAAAGACAGGGTCAGCGGAACCGGTCTAAAGTCGGGATCCCAACGAGGCGTAAAAACACTGCGAGCTCGCGTAAAACCGAAAAGGGACTGGGATCCTAGACCCGCGCATTAAGCGGCCGCTGCCCTAACTGGGCTTCCTATCTCCCGCCCAGTTGAGAGTCACCGCGCTCTCGCTCGATCAGGTGTAAAGGTCACCATAACCGGCCAACATAATTATCATGTCACCAACAATTTTACTTGTGTCTACTTTTTTTCTTTCTGAATATATGAGAATGATGTATTTGTTCTTAACGAATGGATCCTTCCAAAGATTGTCAATCATGACCTCGTCCTTGGGGTGGTATTGTTATATCTAAAACGATAGATTCAACAAATAAACATTGATTTAAGGAAGATGTTAAGGGTATACTAGTAGCTGAGGATTGTATATTTGAATGGCATAAGAGATGAAATGATTGTTCCTATATTGCTCTTGATAATAAGTTGAATGAAGGTTTTTCTTCCATAGGTTATTATAATCAGTCCGATCAACGAAATGTTACCTCTATGAATGGATAAAGATAGTCTTTACAGTGAAGGTCGTTTTCCCTTGAAATATAGTCTTTTGATAATTCGTGCCTTTTGATAATTCATCTTAATTCATTCCAATTACATTTGATAATTCCAACAATTTACCCCCAGACATCTCTTCTAGATTTGGTGAAACGAGATTAGTATAGATATTTGAGGTGTAAACAATGTCTTAATCATACTACAACCAGAACGCTATATTTCACCACTTTTCCATGATTGCATCACTACTAAAGACTCTTTCACCTCATTTTTTTTTCACACATGAATCAGATAGGCTTTATAATCCAAAAATCTCCAAAAGCTATGAATATTTCCATCATGTTGACTGGATGTCCTTCTTGACAATTATCCAAATCACTTCAAACAAATTTTTCTTTATTTATTCTATTGTAGCCGTGACAACTTTGATGTCTAATGATCTCATAACAAATCCACTCCATCTTTATACGGAGAGTTGCCTTTTTATATCATGATGCTTTGTGTGCAAATAGTGTTTATTAAGCACAACCAATGAAGTACGGATAGAATATTCAAGACAGAGGAAAACAAACAAGGAGAAACTGAAATAATTCCAAAGGACGTATCCTATATTTCTCAAGAAAAGCTTTGATTAGATAATCAGGAATGGTTAAACACCATGTATGGCAGCAAGTAGAGGAATGGGTTGTACATTAAAAATCCCTAAATTTTGAGATGCCAATTAGGCCCCAAACTGTAGCATGCAAAGGCTGATTCCCAGGAGCAAAGAGCAATAGCTCCCCCCCCACAACCAGTCTCTCCCAATCCACCAGCAATACGTTATATTTAAAGCCCACTATTTCTTTTAAAGATGAAAAGAATTAGAATAGAATCAGCTTTTGAAAGTGAAGAGGAAGAGAAATGGAAGAATCACGTGCATGGCAGCAAAAGAATAGGATAGGAATGTACCTTTTTATTCTAGATTTCAAAAAAATAGATCACTTGCATGCAGCTCCAGCTGCAGTTCAGGTGATGAGAATGGTATTTGCTGCTTGATCAAAAAGAAAGTCTGAAGCACCAGGGGTGCTGGGGCTCCTGCTGCCTTTCCTGATTAATTGGAGGTAGCCTGATCTATTGTTCCTAGTAGTTTCATCTCCTATGGGGCAGCAACTCTTAGGATGACGGCAACAACTTGCAGGAAGAAGGTTGGAGAGGAGAGCTCCGTCGATGGAAATTTCGAGAGAAATGGGAAAGAATAGGTTCTCTTGGGCTTTAATATATATAGAGATGAAGAGAGGATTAATGGTTGACACATGTAATTACTTGTTGCCATCTGGAATAAAAGAACTCTACGTGTGAAGAGAAGAGACAACATAAGACAACTCATACGACTATCCTGGAGTCTGCTGTTGGCAAAATTATATAATATACATATATATATATGTATATTTAAATCACCACTTTTTACTTGATATACAAAAGTTGACCGTATTTACGCTACGGGCTTCGGATTTCGACGCAAACTATCTTGATTTGATCGTCTCTGAATGACGATCGAAACGAGTATAATATTGATATACTTTCGGTCGAGTTTTGAATACCCGAAATTTTCGGATACGGTTTTTGTTTAAGATTAAATTTTTCGGTTTTAAAATATCAAACGACCTCCGATTGACGAACGGTTGATTCTGTTGGTCTTGTTTCGTCGAATCGGATATCATGACGGTCTCCGTTCATTTCGTGATTTCCGAATTTGCGTCGCGGCTTTTCGCGGCGCGTATTACGAAGCGACCGATTTTTGGTCGATTTTTCCCGAACGACTTTTGATTCGTGATCAATTGGTCGTTTTAGGTTTAGTATTGACCGACAACGTTTTTGGGTTCATTAGACCCAAAATCGGACGAGTTCGGGTTTGTTAGAATATGGATGTTACATAGCCCATTGTTTTAATCAGTCAGTTATGAATTAAATATTGAGATCTTTATCTCTATCCCCTCTCCTTCTCTCTCTCTCCCTCCACGCGATCTCCGCGGTCTTCTCCTTCAACCCCTCGCATTCCCGACGAGTTATCTTCTCCAAACCCCTCGTTTCGACGAGTTTTTCTTCCTCTCAACCCCTCCAATTTCTCTTCTCAACCTTCTATTTCTTCCACCAAATTTCCACCATAAAAAATATTATTTTCGTCGACGCCAAAGTTCTATTTGCATCATGTGTGGAGTAGAGATACGAGGATGGGCTTATGCACCCAATAAGGATTTTGGAGTGTTAAATGTTGAATAAATTAGCATGGCCGTGACTAATATTATGTTGGAAGTGTGATCACATAAGGCGTAATATCGATATCATGATCACATGGCTTGTCATTTTTAGCTTACAACAGAAGAGGGATAGGTAGCACCATATTAAGGCAGAGACGTGAATGGGGTTAGCAATGCCGTTCGATTAAAGGTATCTGGAATTGCCAGTACAATGAAAATAAAAAGATGAAACATCGTAGTCTATTGTTCTATTTGCATATGGTTGTTTATTGCAGCTCTTGCAATTCTGAAATGACCATGAAGTTCGATTACCATACTAATTAGGTTTGAACTACAGATATACAGTTACATGATTATACAATGAAAATAAAAAGATGAAACATCGTAGTCTATTGTTCTATTTGCGTATGGTTGTTTATTGCAGCTCTTGCAATTCTGAAATGACCATGAAGTTCGATTACCATACTAATTAGATTTGAACTACAGATATACAGTTACATGATTATGGATGACACTATTATATCATGATAGATTGGAATTTTATTCAAGCACTACATGCAATAGCGTAACCGCCTGGTATGATTTTCCAAACATGGAATATCCACAGTTATGGAATGATTGATAGACTAATAGTCTAATACCCAGATTGGACTAGAGTGTCAGAACTATTTGATAGATAATAAAGGAAAGATTCTTTGGACATGGCGGATCATCTGATTGAGAAGGGATGGTAAAAACATGTCGATGAATGAATGGATTAGCGACATCATTGGATTGAAGGTAATCTGGAACCACAGGTGCAATAAAAATAAGAAGAGCCCGATGTTCTAATTGTAATTAGTCATTTATTGCAGCTCTTGCATATTTGAAACAATCCTAAATTTTTACAACCAGATTGAATATAAACTGGAGAAACTTTCGCAATAGCTAGATATGAACTAAAAATCCGGTTGGAATATTTAAATAATAATACTATGATATCAGGGGAGATTGGATTAATTTTCAGGAAAGACATGGGGTGGCTTAACCACCTAGTGAGGTCTTCCAATCCTACAACATCCAAATTTCCAAAGTCTATTACTATTTACCATGAATCCCTAGCTTGGACGAGAGTATTAAACTATTAAATAGTATAGGGAAAAAACTGTGTAAAGGTCGAAAACAATTCCCAAGTTGGGTTAAAGTTGTTGAGATTGAAACAAGCAACAAGGAACCTAGCTGCGAACTGGTAACTGTTTTAGACAACAAAAGAATGTTTTCAAAGCAAACTCTATACTTGTGTTTCTCTTCTTTGCTACGACGCACTCAGTCATTCATTACAATGTTTTCAAACCAATAGGGCATGAGTACAATACCACGAGGATAACGAGCCAACAAACTTTAGCCACTACTTCACAAGCAAACCCCCTTAATATCTTTATTTAACGAAAACCAGCCATTATATAGCAAAGAATCGTATTCCTAAGCTTAATATACAGAAACAATGAAGGAATAGATCAAGTAGTAAAGAAAAGGTGTTGACGGTAATGGGACTCTTCCAGATAATAAAAATCTTTAAAAATGCATCCCATTTCCTTGAAATCCGACTATCGTAATGCCTATAAAATGGAAAATAAAAAAATCCAAAGTAATAAGAAAATGTCACTGTGAAGCCAAAAAATATCATGCCCTGGGGAATGTTGGTTCTAGTTTTTTTCTTTCCATTTCACCTTAATATACATTTTTATTCAATTTCGGACTTGTAACTAATTGACTTATTTGGTATCTGAATGGATGTAAATTAAATGATTCTCTTTCCAACACTTCCATGCGATTTAGTTTGATCCCTCTCCTTTCTCAGTTTGAGGCGACGATTCATCCTCCTTTCTGATCACTAGAAATGCTTTTCTTTCTATCTTATCTAATTCATTGTTTTCCCCATTTACCTCATTTCAGTTCCATCTTCAGTTCCATCCAAGAATGGAAAAATCTGAATTTTCGTGGAAGAAGAATATTATAATTGTCAGCCTCCAGGGATCCAAAAAAAGAATGAAAATTAGTGGTTGTTCGCTCTTTGATCAGTGATTTACCATCTCCTACATTCAGGGATCCCACCTTATTCTCAAACCCGGTGGCTCGGTTGATTGGCACTCATGTAGGCTCATCTTGCATACAAATTCTGGGAGTACCAAGTCATGCATCCACCAAGAAAAAAATTTCCTCCGGCGTAAGCGTAAAATGGAAGATAAAAAGGCCTTTCCATTACAGCAGCGGAAACTGGAATTAGATCTTGGAAATAATCAACGAAAGCTCATCATGATGCTTTTTTTCCTCCTATTCCTATTGATCAGACCAACCTTCTTTTTCTTTCTTCGACCTTTGCTCCTACCGCTGGGCGTTCCAGCCCAGTTCCAACAATGCACTTCTCGGACCGAGAAAGCCGAACCGCTTGACGTTGCGCTCATTAAAGCCCGATTTGCATCATTATGCTCGATCAAAGGAATGAGGGAGGCTCCAATAGCAAAATCTTGGAAAGGAAAAATGCTTCGAAGATGAATCTGTTCCCGTCAGGAATTCTCGACGGTGCTGGAACAAGTCGGAATGTTTTTCATAAAAATGTTGACTGTTATCATTGTGTATCCACATCAATATTCAGAGAGTCCAATAACTTGATAATTACGTCATCGCAAAATGTCCCTACAACCCGCCATTGTCACCCTTAACCCTGCCAAGGCTTCTTTATCCAATGTCCCTAACGAGCTCAACATATCTTCATCACTCCAAACAAATAGATCACCATCTCAGTTACATCCCTAAACCTCAGCTACAACAGTACTTTAAGTCATCCTCCAAAGTCTAGATCAGTCCAATCTCAAGAACTCCATCAACCTTGTGTGGTCATTGCCACCATAGTTGTCACCCTCACCCTCAAGTGAGGGTCTCGTCAAAGCTAATTGCACACCCTGTGTCAGCTCAAGCATTTACAATAATCGTGACATTTAATAATATTAATGACGCATCAAAATTTGATCTTAAACTGTGAAGAAAACCTCCAACCCCTCACGAATCTCCGACAGCAAAAGTAACGCTCAAGTTGTTTCCCTTGCTGAGCAAGACCTGATAAAAGCCATAAACACCTACTCCCAATTACCATTAGTCGATTGCTACGTAATACAACCACCATTCATCATCCAGCTCGTTGTTGGCTTACCCCCTGACACTCCAGGCATCAGACCATGCCCTGCCACTCTCTCATCTAATGTCACTCCCCCCTCACCAGAAATTAATGGACTCGTGTGAACCCATCTCATACCACCTCTAGTAGCACATTCGATTATGCACTCTTCCTTACATTAACTCTCTTTAAAACTTCGAAATATTCTTTCAAAAAAAAACAAAAACTTCATAATGGCATGATGTTGCAATTGGGATGAAAATGGTAGAAGAGAATACATGGTTGGACTCAATGGCCAAGGATAGATTCGATGAATTCCAAAAAAAGAGAACAAAAGGGAGGATCTCTCTGACAAGCTAGGTACCGAACTCGAACCCTAGAAGACGTACAGGCAAAGGCTATGGACTAGGTTATTGAGGGGCCATGGAAGCGAAGGGACTCGACACCTTCACATTTCTTTTTCTCCATGACTGGTCTTAAATTTCGACGAAATTCCACCGAATTTCAGTCGAAATTCGGTTTCGACAAGTGGTTGAATCATAGCATTCCTTTTTCCCATATTACGATCTACTTCAGTGGAATATCAGTCCATTTCGGTCCATTCCAATGATATTTCGGTAGAATTTCAGTCCATTTCAATGAATTTCGATTGGAATGACAGAAAAGTTGGAATTTGACCACATTTCACTCAAGTTGGTCCTCCTGACCTCTTAGGCCACTCTTTCACCTAATTTCGATCACTTTGGGATACTTTTTGAGCTCTACATATCGGTGCATTACATTGCATCATTTTATCTCACAAAGATTGGAACAAAGAGGCGAGAAGCTGGAAAGCTCTAATCCGACTGGGAAGACATTATCCAGAGGATGGAACAAAGATTGGCGGGTTGGAAAGCAATTACTTTATCAAGAGGCGGGAAGCTGGTGCTTTTAAAGCATGTACTCTCCGCTATACCAGTGTTCTTCTCCACCAGATTTTTACTGGCTGGGGTTAGAAGGAAAATTGAATCATTAATGAGGACATTCTTTTGGTCGGACGGAAAGCGGCAGGGCCCCGGGATGCACCTAATCAGCTGGGAGGAGATGACTAGAGGCCGCGAGGACGGGTGTTTGGGAATCCACGACGTGGGGAACATGAACATGGCGCTTCTCTCGAAGTGGGTTCTCCGCATTTGGGGGTCGTCGACATCACTTGTGGCGAGACTGCTAAGGAGTATTTACCGAGTAACAAACCAGTTTTCAGTTGGGAGAACGCGGTCTGAGTCCCCCCTCTGGGACGGCATCTGCGAGGTCCTTCCCCGGCTCACGAATAGAGTTGGACGCAGGATTGGTGGTGGCAACCTTTTTAGATTCTGGAGAGATGATTGGACTGTGGAGGGTAAGTTCGAGGACCGTTTCCCTTGTTTGTTTGCGCTCGCGTCTCTAAAGGAGGCGACCCTGGCCCAGACGGCGGAGATGGATTCATGGGCTCCGGTCTTCTTGTCTGATCTGTCTGCACAACGCGTGGAGGAGTTTTTGAGAATGCAAGCGAAGCTTCCTCAAATGGGTGTGTTGTGCACGAGCAGATATCATTTTGTATGGATGGGAAACAGGTACACGGTGAAGAGAGCTTACGAAGAATTCAACAGGTGGGATCAGGAGCAGGATCGAGATCTGACAGACGACGTCAAAATTATCTGGGATACAAAGATAACTAACAGAGTTAAGATTTTTCTCTGGTGCTTAAGAAGGGGCCGCTTATTAGACAAAACTCGCAGAGGGAGATTGATGGCTCAACCTGACACTCGTTGTGACAGATGCGACGAAGCGGAAGAGGACTCACTACTCAGTCCACCTTTTCTTGGGGTGCCATGTCTCGGTCCGGGTCTGGAGAGAGGTGGGAATCTCGTGGGTTCGCACAGACGACCTCTCCTCTTTTTGGGCTTCCATTCGTCGGATAGGGGGAGGTTCCACTGATGATTGATCATGCTTGTTCGCGGTGTTGTGGGCCATTTGGCTCGGACGAAACGATGTGATATTTAAAAGCCAGAGATGCTACTGGGAGAATGTTGTCACCCACTACACTGTGCTATATAACTTCTGGTTAACGTGGTGATGTAATCTTTCGTTTCTCTTAATATAAACATGGCGGTGACCCCCACGATGGGGGTTCACCCACTCTTCAATAAAAAAAATCATTTTATAACATTAGAAGATTTCTCATTTCTCAGGATATCTTTCTTGTTGTTTTTCTCTACTACAAGAAGTACGTACGGTTGTACGAGTGCTAGATTGTTAGCAACCTTCCAAGTCTTGTGACTATAACTATTTGCCTACTATTAGGTTGGACGTACGCACGGACGACCTCTCCTCTTTCTGGGCTTCCGTTCGTCGGATGGAGGGAGGTTCCATTGATGACTGATCATGGTCGTTCGCGTTGTTGTGGGCCATTTGGCTCGGACGAAATGATGCGATATTTAAAAGTCGGAGATGCTACTGGGAGAATGTTGTCACCCATTGCACTGCGCTATATAACTTCTGGTTAACACGGTGATGTAATCTTTCGTTTCTCTTAATATAAACATGGCGGTGACCACCGCGATGGGGGTTCACCCACTCTTCAATCAAAAAAAATATTTTATCTCACAGGACACTAGAAGCTTGCTCATTTCTCAGGCTATCTTTCTTGTTGTTTTTCTCTACTACAAGAAGTATGTACGGTTGTACGAGTGCTAAATTGTTAGCAACCTTCCAAGTCCTGTGACTGTAACTATTTGCCTACTATTAGGTTGGACGTAGATTGTGCTTATGAATGCTACGCATTTTCTTGGTGTTAATTGATTTGCATGTGTCTCTATAACAATCATTTTACGATCACAAGCTCTACAATGCATCTAGTTGGTATACATATTAGAAAAATTCATATTTTTGTGTTTGTATACGTATGTCTTATTTTGTTCTTAATAATTTTCTTTCAAAGTATTTTGGTAAGATGCAAGTTCCAATTTCAAATCTGGTTCTAGCTCTGAACGGCATACTATGACTATTGGAGAGATAGGATGGAAATTTAAGGTAACATATCATGTTAATATATTATTATTAGTAAAAAAATGTGTATTTATATCTCATCTATTGTTTAGAGAATATTAGAAATCTTAACTTTAGAAAAAAAAAGTTTTCAGGTAGTTTATCCAATTTCCGGCCATTTCACCGAAAATTCACCAAATTTCTCTTTTCCGAACTTACCAAAACAAAATTGAAATCTGACATTTAAGGCCTTGCCTCTACAAGTGTTTCCAATAGTTACCATGTCCTATCTAATTCAAATGTATATGAAGACCTCGCATACATACATATGTGTGTACGCATGTCGTTATTATCCACAAGTCAAACCATTAATGGTATAATAATAAAATGCACCAAAATTTAGAAAAATCTCAAACTATAAGATATTTAATTTCTGTCATTCTCCATCTTCGTCTTCTTTGCCCATCTACCTTCTCTCCTCCCCCCCCCCCCCCCCCGACAGCTTTAGCTCCCCCAACCTTAATTGCCTTTCATCGAGCGACTCCCCATGCTCGTAAGGAGGAAGAATGGCGATGAAAGACTACATTAGTTGATCCTTCATTATTTTGATGTTGTCTTTGTAGAAGATCTCAAGCACATCACACCCTCCCCCTCTAACCTTTTCCCTGACCTACACCTCCTCTATGATACCCTTCTCGATCCAACTTCGACTATAAGTCCCACCGCTCCCCTTCTCTCCCTCGTTTCCAGAGCAACTCCTAACCAGAAGAAGCATCGAGGGTGGCAAATGATCGATGCTCACAAAGAAACCCTTTTATACTGCTTCGTGAAGCATGCCACCATCGCATTACCTCCTCGACGCCAGTCCCGTCACATGCATCAACTACCAATGCCATTCTCCTCCACAATAGTCTTGTTGAGAAACATTTCCAAGCTCATGTTCAACGGATCATAACATTAAACAAATCCTTGTAGCATGTGCAGGCCTCCATCATTGCGCTCACTAAGGCAACAGATGGTGCTCCTCCACAAGATTGATGATCACTTTAGCATTGTCTTCTCAATCCAAATACCAACCTTGGATCGATCAATTACCGCACATCACTTCTCCAACATCATTGATGATGTCGACCCCCCAACCTCCGACTTCATTTTGATGATATCTATTGTTGCCATAAACAACAATAACTTGTGTGATCATGTTAAGGCTCTTGAGATATCTTCATTGACAAACTTGAGGTTCTTACTTCTTATTACCTTCACTATTTTCTTATTTCAAGGGGATCAAAGGGCTCTTGTGTGACAAGTTCTTTTAGGGACTGTCGAGGGTCATGATGGTGGAGAGTAGTGGTATAATTAGGATAGTTCTTCACAACATATCTTAATGGAGAAGAGAGAGGAGAGAAGGTAGATGGATGAAGAAAATACGAAGAGGGAGAGTGATCGAAAATAAATATCATACAGTTTGGAGTTTTTTAATATTTTTATTGTGTTTTAGCTCCTCAATTATTATTTTTTGAGGCCAAAAGAGGGGGGAATCACGCATAGATGCCCACCCCAATATTATTAATGGGTAAAGAAAAAGAAAAAAAAAGGAAAAGTTACATATGACAATAGCCAAGAGTCAATCAAGCGCTTGTAGTGGAAGCTAACATTCTCACAGCTGAAAAAAGAACATCATTGCGAGCGACCAAACGGCCCACAAAACTGCCACCGGGACAAGAACCTCACTCCTTTGTCTATTCCGTGCCCCAAGCCAAGATGATCAAAAAGTTTCGAAGGAGCGACCAATCCAATCTCACCTCGCCCAGATGGGCGAGGAAACCGAACAGCGGAAAAAAAGATGGTCCGGCGACTATTGAATTGCCACACATGGGATAGCTAACCAACGTCGTCAGGAAAATCTTAGCACAACGGTCCCTCATCAAGATGCACTTCCTGCGAAACAAACACATGAAGAAGCCATTCCTCTCCGGGAGATCAGACTGACGTCTTCTATGCAGCTCAAGAATGTTTTACATGCACCGCATTTTTCTATGAATCTGTTGTCAATTAGTCAGATTACGAAGGATCTCCATTGTCGAGCTATTTTTTATTCATCTTCATTGATTTTTCAGGACATCCGTACGGGCAACGTGATTGGTCATGGCTATGAGCAAGGAGGCCTTTATCGTCTGAACCAGACCCCGTTTGCCGGAATCACAGCTTCTCCCGCAGAACAAGTATCTTCTCTCCTGTGGCATCTGCGTCTTGGTCATCTACCGCTTTAGAAGTTGCGTCTTGTCTTACCTTATAGTCTTTCTCACACACCTATCCAGTGTGAGGCGTGTCAGTTGGGAAAACATCACAGGTCATCCTTTCCCAGTAGTCAAGGTCGGAGTAGTAACTCCAAGTTTGAGTTGTTTCATGTCGATGTCTGGGGTCCAAGTCGTGTTCCCGATCATCAGGGGCACAGGTTTTATATTGTATTTGTGGATGATTTCTCTAGAGCATCATGGGTATTTCTAATGAAAAATAAGTCTGAAGCTGGAAATATTATTATTCAATTTCTAAATGAGATTCAGAATGTTTTTTCCACAACTGTCAAAATTATGAGAAGTGACAATGCCTTAGAGTTATGCACCAACAATCTAGCCAACTGCTACTCATCTAAAGGAATTGTTCACCAAACATCCTGTGCCCATACGTCTCAACAAAATGGGGTTGCAGAAAGAAAACATCGTCACCTTCTTGATGTCACAAGGTCACTTCTCATTCAGAGTCATGTTCCGTGTTCCTACTGGGGTGATGCAGTCCTTACTGCATGTTATCTTATAAATCGTATGCCCTCATCTGTCTTGAATGAACGGGTTCCTTTCTCACTTATTTATCCCGACAAGGATCTGTTTACTCTTACCCCTCGTGTGTTTGGGTCAGTCGCATTTGTCCATCAGTTGTCGCCCGGTTCTGACAAGCTCTCTCCTAGGGTTGTCAAGTGTGTCTTTGTGGGGTACTCCAGAACTCAAAAGGGGTACAAGTGTTTTGACCCTGTGCGTCGGCGGTATATGATCAGTGCAGATGTTACATTCTTTGAATCCATTATGTATTTTTCAGAATCCGGTAACATGCAGCCACCACCTATATCCCCTGATACGGTATTCATGGCACCACCAACATCACAACCGCCACCAACATCTCCACCACCACCACCATCGCCACCACCACCGCCATCAATAGTATCCCCGTTACCATTCCATTACACCCGGAGGCAGAATCAAGCTCATGGTCCTGACCAGTCAACTAGCTCGCCTATGGTATGTAATGAAAATATTAATGTTGATGGATCTGACGACATTTCTCAGCAGGATGCATTACAGGAGCATGGTGATACCACAGAGGATCTGGATGTTCCAATCGCTCTACGCAAGCCGAAGAGAAGCTGTGCCAAGTATCCAGTATCAGCAGCGGTGTCGTTTGAGAGGCTATCTGGACCATTCAGGACATTTGCATTGGCACTTTCAGCTACAGATATTCCACGGAACCACCATGAGGCTTTGCAGGATTCTCGATGGCGGCTAGCAATGGAGGAAGAGATGGCGGCACTTCAGTCTAGAGGAACATGGAGCTTGGTTACTATACCTCCAGATGTCAACCCGGTGAGTTGCAAGTGGGTGTTTACAGTGAAACATAATGCAGATGGCTCCATTGACAGGTACAAGGCACGCCTAGTTGCAAGGGGATTCACACAGACATATGGGGTAGATTACCTTGACACGTTCTCCCCGGTGGCTCGCCATTCCACTCTGCGGATCCTCTTATCAGTTGCAGTTACTAGAGACTGGCCACTCTATCAACTGGATGTGAAGAATGCCTTTCTGTATGGCGACCTGCAGGAGGAAGTCTACATGCAACAGCCACCAGGTTTTGCTGTTGAGGGGGAGTGTTCCAAGGTTTGCAGATTACATAAGGCTATCTATGGCCTTAAGCAGAGCCCCAGAGCATGGTTCCAGAAGCTGTCAGACCTCTTTGAGAAACAAGGATATAAACGCTCCAATGCTGATCATTCCTTGTTTGTACAGAAGACGGCAAGAGGTATTGTTGTAATCATGGTTTATGTTGACGATATCTTGATTACAGGTGATGATGACCAGGGGATTAAGCAGGCAAAGGAAAGGCTGGGGACCGAGTTTGTCACCAAGGACTTGGGAGTCCTTAGATATTTTCTGGGGCTGGAGTTTGCCAGAAATCCGTATGGATTAGTCATGACACAGAGGAAGTATGTCACAAATCTATTGAGTGAGACAGGTATGCTAGGGTGTCGACCTGCTACGACACCAATGGACCCTAGCATGAAGCTGTATGATGATGACACAGAGGAGGTTGACAGGAGAAGATACAGAGAACTGGTAGGCAAATTGTTATATGTCACGATCACTAGGCCAGATATATTATTTGCAGTGAGCCGTGTGAGCCAGTTCATGGAGCAGCCACGCCAGGTGCATATGGATGCAATACACATGATACTTAGATATCTCAAATCTTCTCCAGGTAAAGGTCTGCTATTCAAGAAAGGAAAGGGGATTTCTGTCTCAGCATGCGCAGATGCAGACTATGCAGGATGTCCTAAGGATAGGAAGTCCACCTCAGGGTATGCTGTCTATGTTGGAGATGCCCTTGTCTCATGGAGGAGCAAGAAGCAAACTGTGGTAGCTAGATCCAGTGCTGAATCCAAATATAGAGCTATGGCCCAGGCTACTACAGAGATGATGTGGGTAAAAGCGGTGCTGACAGATTTATGCTTAGATATACCACTTCCTATGAACTTGGAGTGTGATAATCAGGTTGTTTTGTTCATTGCAAACAATCCTGCATTCCATGAACGGACCAAGCATATCGAGGTGGATTGTCACTTCATACGTGATATGATTCAGAAAGGATTCATTGCCACATCCCATGTTACTTCAGAGAACCAGACTGCAGATATATTTACCAAGGCATTGTTACGTGGCCCATTTCAGAAGTGTGCTTCCAAGCTGAGCATGATTGACATCTATGCTCCATCTTGAGGGGGAGTGTTGACGCATATTTAGTTATTGTGTCTCTTTGCTATTTTATTTTCTTGTTATTCTCTTTATGTAATTTACCCATAGGCTACTCTCCTATATAAGAGGGCCTAGGGCTATGGAATAAACAACTCATTCACGTTTCCCAACAGATGAGTACAAGAATGCACATATGTATATGTAAGTGTCTGTGTGTGATTTGTAAAGGCAATCATGTTATTATAAAATGGGTAGGGTTACAAGCTTTATGTTATTGGCGCAGCCATACAAGCGTAAAAATCTCAAAATTTAATACAAAGAAAGCACCGACCAACTGGATTATAAAAATAATCTTAATTTAGATAAAACCAACTTAACTGCTACCATAACTAGAGTTGAGATAGATGTTTTTGTTTGTTCTTTATTTATATTTACTTATTCTTCTATCTACTTTATGTAATTTTCCATTAGGATTTTTATTCTAATAAGATAGCTCTAGTCTAGGGTCTCAATGGATATAACTGAATCTTCTTTCCCTTCTACATGGTATCAGAGCAGTAATCCTAGATCGGAGCATATGCCCTAGCCGCCCCTTCCCCACATAAGCCCTAGGAGACATCTCTCCTCTCGACCGTAGCAGTTGTATGCCACCGTCACCGCAGTTGTCACTACCGAGCAACAGCAGCCATCTGCCACTGCCGCCAACACGGCAGCAGCAGTCGCAGCAACTAACAGATGTCGCCGCCGCAACTCTCTGCTTATACTTGTTTCATGACAACTCTCTTTCGTCCCTAGGGGTTATCGCCAACTTCTATGACGTCTTAGAGGCCACCATCATCATTCGTTGAAGCTTAGAAATCAGCTAAGAGTGATAAGATTCACTTTCACTCTGATTTTTAAGGGTTTTAGGGTGGTTTTGATCGTTTAAACCACCCTAACTACATGGGGAATCCTCCAACTGATGGAAGAGGTTGTGCTATGAGTCTACCCACAGCCATCTTCATGTATGTTTGTGTAGACGTGTTCATCCTTGTCTAGAGCCCTCGTCTTCGTAGCAGACATCATCATGTCAGACAACAGGGTCGACTCCAAGGTCGACGTCTCATCCCCAGGTGCCTTCAAAGGTTCAGCACCCAATGTCAAGACGGATGGGACTAATTACAAGTTATGGGCTATGTAATTCATGAGCCTAATGAAGTGCAATGGTAAGAAGCACATTCTGGCGTAGGATGAACCAAGCAATAAGACTATGATTAATGCATCACGGGAGGCAGATGATGCTTATGTGTGTGTCTGGGTGTTTGCGATAGTGTATGTAGAGATAGCCAATGATATTATGAGTCATCCCAGAGTAAAGACAATGTAGGACATTCTCGCTGCTACTTGCTCGCAGGCAAATAATGAATGAAAGATACTGCAACAACAGCATGATATCTTCACATCGAAGTAGAATGGATGTCCTTTACACTTCTCTCAGGGGTATGTTTGAGAAGCTTCACGATTTCATTCCCTTGACTGCTTCGTCAGAACAACTCAAGGCATACAAAGATTCGGTGACGACTGGTGTTTTTTTAGCTGCCCTCAATCCTGAATATGATGCAGCTCGGTCACATATTCTTACGGATGCCACTATACCTCCAATGGAGGCATACTGCATATTGAGTAGGATTTCTATAACGCATGGTGGTGCTACTTAGCAGTCACATACCTTATCGACTATGGTTGCATCTCATGGAAGATGGGGTTCTACACAGTTCAGAGGGTAAAGTACCAATGGCAGGGGAGGGGAAAGTCGACCCCATCAACCATACACCTACTGCCACAGACCAGGTCAATATGAGGATACATGCTACTCTAAGCATGGTTTTCCTGTTTCAGCTCGTATTGGAGAACAGAATCAGCCATCTGATGCTACTCCTCCGACAATTGATCAGAGGTTCGATGAGTTGGTGGCAAGACTGAGAGACATCATGCCTGCACATGGGCCATCTACTGTTCCATCAGGATCTTCAAAGGTAGCTACGTCAGCATCCGTCGCCACGTCAGGTATTACATATGCGTTGGCAAGCTGTTACAGAGCAGACTTGTCAGAATGGATTATGGATTCAAGTTCTTCACACCACCTATGTAGTGATAGAGGGCAATTTAGTGCATACAAATCGATTCAGCCAGACAAATCAATAATTATAGCAGATGGGATCCAATCACCATACTGGACAGGGGGAGGTGCAGTTGACTTCAGCAATACGCCTACAGAATGTTCTTCATGCTCCTAATTTTTCTATGAATTTACTACCTATTAGTCAAATTATCAAATACTTACATTATCGTGCCATATTTGATACATCTTCCCCTGTGTTTCAAGACATTCTTACGGGCAGGGTGATAGGATCTGACCGTGAGCAAGGAGGTCTCTATAGACCGATCCAGTCCCCGTATGTTGGTGCTTCGTCTATTCGCACCGGATCAGTCCCTCCTTATGTGTGGCATATCCGATTTGGTCACCTTCCTCTGCAGAAGCAGTGTCATGTGCTTCCTCATATTTCTCCTCGTTCTATCCTCCAATGCGAGGCTTGCCAGCTTGGGAAGCACCACCGGTCTACATTTCAAAGTCGTTGGAGTCATAGTATTTTAAGTTGATTCATCTTGACATTTGGGGTCCGAGTTGTTTCCTGAGCCATCAGGGACACATATTTTATCTTGTTGTTGTTGATGATTTTTTAGATTATCTTGGATATTTCTACTTAAAAACAAGGTTGATGCTGTTATTGTCATTCAAGCGTTTATTAATGAAATAAAGAACATTTTTATGCAAATGTCAAGTATATTCGTTATGACAATGTGTTAGAATTATGTAGTATACAACTCTTACAGTTCTTCATATTGTATATCAGACTTCATGTACCTATACATCCCATCAAAACGAAGTGATTGAACGCAAACATCATCATCTTTTGGATGTCACCAAAACCCTCGTGATTCATGTTGAGATATTAGTTATCTTTTATAGTGTATATAATTTCTATTTTTTTTGTTTTCTTCATGTAATTTGCCCAACAGATTTCTCTCCTATATAAGAGAACCCAAGGGACTCATCAATAATGTGGTTCATTCTTTCATCGCAACATGATATCAGAACGACGGTCCTCGACCTGAGTTATGACCTAATTTCCCACCGCCACCACCAGGCACCAGCCCAACTCGACACCTACGTATGTCCTCCCTCGTGTGCGGTGTCGCTGCTTACCGTCAACCACCAAGGGTTGTTCGAGATCCCCGTATTGCCTCCTACGATGGAGGTAGGGCACTGCTAGCCCCCGAGGTCACCTCCAAGTCCGGATGATGCCTCTTGCACCGTTGCTAGGACGTAGCCAGCCCCTGAGGGCTGCCTTCAGGAAGCAGCTCCAGCTTACTACGACCGCCTCCATGTCTCCAAGGGTCCCCTCTCACCGTCGAGTGGCCCTCAAAACCCTCTACAGTTGCTGCTAGAACCATCTAGGACACCCTAGGCCCTCTTGTGCGCATATCAGAGGGCTGATTTGAACCAAAGGCAAATCTGAATTTTGACCAGAAAATGTGATTTCGAACACGCACCAAGATTGACGAGGATGGTTGTATAAGTCTACAGGTACAACCAATCCTCCACATATGATTGTGTAAACTCACTCAGATCAGTCTTCCCAGTCGAGTTCAGTTTTCGACCGTTCTTCTATCATGCTGGAGAACAAGGTAATATCTTTTCTTCATCTGATGCCTTCAAGAACCTGGCTCCCATCGTAAAGATGGATGGGACCAACTATGAGTTAAGATCGATGCAGTTTCTCACCCTCATGCAGTACAACAATAACAAGCACATTCTAACGAAGGAGGAGCCAACGAATAACACTGGGGACAATACTTCGTGGAAGCAAGACGTCGCATATGCGCATATTTGGCTCTCCAGGACACTCACCACGAAGATAGCCAATGATATTGTGAATCAGCTCACCGCCAAGGCAATATGGGATATTCTAGCATCTACTTATGCCCAAGAGAAGAATGAGGCCAAGATTCTTCAGCTTCAATTTGACATTTACAGGGCAAGCAGAATGGTCATCCAATGCACGCAGTCTGCTCTTTGCTTCGTAGCATGTTAGAGAAGCTTCACATATTCATGCCTATTACGACATCCACTGAGCAGCATATGACATACATTAACTCCATGATGGTTGAAATCTTTTTGGATGTGCTCGACCTAGAGAACGATGTGACACGAGCACAGCTCCTTACTAGGGCGACCATGCCTTCCATAGAGGAGACCTACAGTCATCTCAGCAGGCTTCTTATACCTCCTACTGTCACTCCATGGTCCTCTTCAGCGATGGCCGCTTCTCGCGATAGAGGAGGGTTTACCCAGTTAAGAGGGCGTAGTCCCTGTAGCAGAGGCGATGGACGCCAACATGGTCCTTGCACCTACTGTCATTGTCTAAGATACTCAAAGGACACATGCTATCTGAAGCACGAATACCCTATGTATGCTCATGTGGAGAATAAATCGAGCCTTCAGAGACTCCATCTTCCTAGACAGATCCACACCTACATGACATTGACTCACTTATACGAGAGGTCATGACTCCGATAACCGGCAACACCACTATATGATCTACAGATACTGCAGCTGCAGTTAGAACCTCTTCGAGCACATCAGGTATCGCTTACACTATTACTGGTAGTAGTGGTGCGGATATGACATAGTGGATCATGGACTCTGGCGCATCCCACGAACTGTGTAGAGATAGAGCCATGTTCAGATCTTACAGGACTATACCACTTGACAGATGGGTTGTTATTGATAATGAGATACACTTACAAGCTCCTTCAGAATGTT
Source organism: Ottelia alismoides (assembly GCA_037367405.1). NCBI lineage: Eukaryota > Viridiplantae > Streptophyta > Magnoliopsida > Alismatales > Hydrocharitaceae > Ottelia > Ottelia alismoides. The sequence goes on from JAZKJV010006482.1 coordinate 199,204, forward strand.
TTATATACTCTTGATTTTCAGATGAACTTATTTTTATTAGTCAGATTAGTAAGGATCTGCAATGTCGTGTCATTTTTAACCCTTCATCTCTTTTGTTTCAGAACATACTTATGGGAGGCTTCTTACTCTCCCCTCCGCCGAGGGGATGGATGCATCTCCCCTCCGCCGAGGGGATGGATGCATCCCTGCGCAATCATTGCAAGCTCATTTGGAGTCTCAAGCTTCCGGAACGGGTGGGTATTTTCCTTTGGACTCTTAGGCGTGGAAGGCTTCTTACTCGTGATCGTTGTGCCTTGATGTTCTCTAATGTTTCTCGATTGTGCGGTCTGTGTGGTTCGGAGGAGGAATCTGCCGGTCATCTTTTCCTTCACTGCGACCGTGTTCGAGCCATTTGGGGCGACGTGGGGTGGCTGAATCTGGACGGTATTGTTTCGTTCTTTGAGAGCTTGTCTAATGCCGGGAGTCGGTCGCGGGTTGACAGGCTGGTTCCCATTGCGCGCCTTTGGAGTATTTGGTTGGGAAGAAACGAGTCTTTATTTTCTCATCAGAGGTTCTATTTGGAAAATATTTGTATCACAGCATCTCGATTTTGTATTGATTGGTCTGCGTTGTAGCGTTATGCGAGTGCGGGGATGACTTCTCTATAAGAATCATCCTCCATTCTGTTTTGCTTTTCCTCTTCCGCATTGTACTCTTCCGAATTGTAAGTACTCATCTCTTTACTTTTTAATATATTGGGGCGAACACCGCTGAGTGTTTCCCCCTTTTTGAGCGTCAAAAAAACATACTTATGGGAGGGGTGATTGGATGCGGTCGCGAGCAGCAGAGGCTCTATAGACTAGTCGAACCTCCTCATGTTCGTGCTTTCACTATTCCAACTAGATCAATCTCACCGTACCTGTGGCACCTTCTTTTTAGTCACCTTCCTCTACAGAAGTTGTGACATGTTCTACAGGTCTCTACACGATCTTCCATTCAGCAAGGCTTGCTAGCTTGGGAAGCACTACCATTCCTCCTTTCCATCTCGTCAGAGTCAAGGCAGTTCTCAGTTGTTTGAGCTCCTTCATTTAGATATCTGGGGTCTGAGTCATGTTCCTGATCACCAGGGACGTCGTTTTTTATTTGGTTGTTGTAGATGATTTTTCTAGACTTTCTTAGATTTTCCTTTCGAAGAATAAGTATGAGGTTGGGTATGTTATCAAGTCATTCATTAGTGACAAAGAATACTTTTTCTGCCAGTGTCATATATCTGCATTCTGATAATGTCTTAGAGTTTTGCACCATACAACTTTCTGAGTTTCTCAGTTCTCTTGGCATTGTACACCATAGCTTGTGTGTCCATACATCTCAACAGAATGGTTTTGTCAAGCGCAAACACTGTCAATTACTCGATGTGACCAGAATCTTGTTGATTCAGAGTCATGCTCCTCACGCTTATTGTGGTGTTTTGGGAGAAAAATCTCTTTCTCGATTGTGTTCCCCAAGAAGGATCTATTCTCCCTCACACCTCATGTGTTTAGATATGTAGCCTTTGTTAATGATTTTACTCTTGGTTGTGACAAGCTCTCCCCCGAAGCTATCAAGTGTGCTTTTGTTGGCAACTCTTGTACCCAAAGGGGTAACGTTGCTTTGATCCGCTTTGGCGGAAATACTTTGTCAGTACTGATGTTACATTTTTCGAGTATATCATGTATTTCTCTCCTACATGTGACAGATTGGCCCCATCAGACTCTGATGGTGAGATCTGCATACCTCCACCTCTTACAGTCCTACCACCACCACCTACACCTACTCATGCTCATCTACCGCATAGTCCACCACCATCTCTTGTACCTACTTCTGCTCCTTCATATGCTCTTATGGTTGCCCTTGGACCACCACCTGCATTGACTCAGTTTTTGCCACGTGTGTTTACTCGCAGATCTCACTCTGTTCCCCCTGTTCGCAGGTCTTCCCCATCATCCAGCATGCCTCAGGTAGGTAATGAGCACATTATTTCTAATGATGGCTCAACTGAGTTGTCTGTGCAGCATGAGTCACTACAGGATGAGCATATACCCTCTCAATAGCGAAACTTACAAGTTCATATGATCTTGATGTGTTGATTGTTCTGCGAAAGCAGAGACGTGCGTATGCTACATATGCTCTTGCAGTCCATGTTTCCTTGAATAGACTTTCAGATGATTTCAGAAGATTTACATTAGCACTATCAGCCATGGAGATTCCAAGCACATATCAGTAGGCTATTCAGGATAGTCAGTGATGTCTAGCCATGGAGGAGGAGGAGGAGATGGTCACGCTACAGTCGTGTGGCACTTGATATCTTGTTTCAACTCCAGTTGGCGCATCTGATGTTGGGTGCAAGTGGATGCTCACTGTGAAGAACCGTGCAGATGGCAGTATGGATCGCACAAGGTGAGACTTGTGGTACGCGGGTTCACCCAGACATATGGGGAGGACTATCAGGATAAATTTTCTTCAGTTGTCAGATATTCTACTATGTGTATCCTTATGTCCGTTGTTGTGATGCAAGATTGATCCCTCTATCAGCTTGATGTGAAGAATACATTTTCTATATGATGATCTATAGGAGGAGGTCTACAAGCAGCAACCACCGGAGTTTGCTGATAAGGAGGAGTGTCAGAAGGTTTGCATGCTACACAAGGCTATTTACGATCTTAAACAGAGTTCAAGAGCATAGTTTCAGAAGCTCTTAGACTTGATAGAGCAACAGGGGGTAATGTGATCGACTGACGATCACGCTCTGTTTGTGCACAAGACTCAGAGAGGTACAGTTGTCAGTCTTGTCTATGTTGATGATATCATTCTTACAGAGAATGATGAGCAGGGCCTTCAGGTCGCCAAGGATTTCCTAGGTCAGCAGTTTGTGACCAAGGACCTTGGTAGTTTACGTTACTTCCTTGGACTGGAGTTTGCCAAGAATCAACGATGTCTTGTGATGAGCCAGAGGAAGTAAGTTACAGATATTCTTGCCAAGAACTAGTGGTGTCTTATGATGACCTTCCATTACTCCTATGGACCCGAGCATGAATCTCTAGGATGATGACATTGAGGAGGTCGACAAGAGGAGGTACAGGAAGCTTGTTGACAAGCTCCTGCAGGCAATCATTACCAGGCCAGATGGCAGATATATCCTTTGTCGTGAACAAAGTGAGTCAGTTTATGAAGCAACCTATACAGGCACATATGGATGCAGTCCATAAGATTCTGAGGTATCTGAAGGCATCACCTAGCACTGGACTTCTATTCAGCAAAGGTGCATCCCTTTTAGTTACGACATGTGCAGATGTAGATTATACTGGATGTCTCAAGGGCAGGAAGTCTACTTCAGGCTCCGCAGTGTTCATAGGGAATTCCCTGATATTTGGAAGAGCAAGAAGCAGACCATGGTTGACAGATCTAGTGCTACAGGATTATGATACAGGCTAGCACATAGATGATGTGCATCAATTATGTTCTTACTGACATGACTATCAAGGTGTCTCTTCCCGTGCACCTTCAATGCGACAATCAGGTTGTTTTTTCATTGCCAACAATGATATCTTCCATGAGAGGACCAAGCATATAGAGGTGGATTATCATTACAATCGTGACATAAGGGTATCATCACCACTACTCTCAACTCTAGAGACAAGACAACAAGTGTACATACTAAGGCCTTAGCCAGAGGGTCTTACCGGAGATGTTACTCTGGCCTTCAAGCTAAGCCTGATTGATATCTATGCTCCAGTTTGAGGAGTGTTGAGATATTGGTAATATTGTATAGTGTTTATGTAATTTATATTTTCTTTGTCTTCTTCATGTAATTTGTCCAACAGATTTCTCTCCGATATAAGAGAACCTTAGTGCCTCATCAATAATGCGATTCATCCTTTCATCTCCACAATTCAGAGTCGTGCTCCTCATTCATATTGGGAAGATACGGTTCTAACTTCTTGCTATCTTGTTAATCAAATGCCCCTGTTTGTGTAGGAAGAAAAGATTATGTTCTTAATTGCGTTTTCCGAGAAGGATATTTTCTCCCTCACTCCTTGTATGCTTGGGTCCATTGTCTTTGTTCATCATACGTCTCATGGCCATGACAAGCTCTCTCCTAGAGTTGTCAAGTGTCTTTGTAGGGTACTACAGAACTCAAAAGGGGTACCGTTATTTTGATCCTGTTCGTCGAGAATATTATGTTAGTGTAGATGTCACTTTCTTTAAGTATATTATGTTTGTCTATCCTACATGTGATAGGTTGTATCCTTCGGATTATGGAGAAGAGGTATACAAACATATGCCTTCTATTTCTTCTACCACACCTATGACTACTATGCCTCACGCTACATCCCAAGTTCCATCGGTCCCTTCATCTCCACGACCTTTACTATCATAACCACTACCTCATCCTCCACCACTTCCACCAGTCGCTTCCATCTTTTTCCTACAGGTCTAAACTTACCGACCTCGTGCTCACAGGTCTCAATCATCCAGCACGCCCCAGTTACGTTCTGAGCATTTGGTTTTTACCGATGGCACTAGTGATTTGCATTTACCACAGGATGAGCAGGTTGTTGTATCTACCACAGGATGAGCAGGTGGCTATAGACGTTCCTGCCTCGGTCACTGATGAGACGAGGATCTTAACGTGCATATTGTTTTACAAAAGCAAAGGCGTACATGTATTGCATACCCTCTTGCTTCCAATATTTTTCTTGCACACATCTTAAAGGAGTTTTGGAGATTTATTGTCGGACTATCTGTGTAGACTTACCAGGGACATATCAGGAGACATTAGAGATTAGTCAGTGACGCCTTGCTATGGAGGAGGAAATGGTAGCGTTTCAATCGCGTGGTGGAGTGGTGTTCCTACTCTACACGATGTATATGTTTATAGTGAAACACCATGGAGATGGTAGTATGGTCGATACAAGGCCAGGATTGTCGCTCGTGGGTTCACCCAGACCTATGAGGTGGACTATCAGGATATGTTTTCTCATGTTGCCTGCCATTCTACATTGAGGATCCATCTTTCCGTTTGTTGTGACATGTAATTGACCTCTCTTTCTGTTGCATGTTTAAATACTTTCTTGTACGGTGACTTGCAGGATGAAGTCTACATGCAGCAACCACCGAGTTTTACTGTTGAGGGGGAGTCTCGTATAATTTGTAGATTACACAAGGCTATTTATGGTCTTAAACAGAGTATGAAGGCTTGATTCCATAAGCTCTTTGGTTTTGTTAAATCGATTGCAGATCACTCACTTTTTATTCAGAGAACCAAGAGAGGTATTGATGATGTTTTGATTTATGTGGATGACATCATTATTACAGGGGATCATGAGTATAGCATTCAGGTAGCTAAGGATTTCCTTAAATAGCAGTTTGTGATCAAGGACCTTGGCACTCTTCATTACTTTCTTGACCTCGAATTTGCAAGAAGCCTACGTGACATGGTGATGACGCAGAGGAAGTATATTACTGATCTCATAGCTGAGACGGGCATGAAAGAATGTACGCCAGCTACTACTCCTATGGATCCAAGTATGAAACTCTATGGTGGTGACACTGAGGAAGTTGATAACTTGATAAGAGACAATATAGAGAGCTTGTGGGGAAGCCTGTATATGTCACCATTACCATACTAGATATATCATTCGAAGTGAGCAGGGTTAGTCAGTTTATGGAGCAACAGGCAGATACATATAGATGCAGTTCACATGATTTTGAGATACTTGAAGACTTCTCCAGGTGCAGGACTCCTGGTCGGTAGAGGTACATCCCTTGCAGTTACAACATATGGTGATACAAGTTACGCAAGATGCTCCAAAGACAAGAAGTCTACCTCAGGCTTCGTTGTCTTTGTAGAGAGTTCACTAGTTTACGATTGTTGCTAGATCCAGTGTCGGATTAAATATAGAGCCATGGCACAAGGGATCACAGAGATGATGTGGGTCATATCTATCCCGACTGACCTGACTATTGAAGTGCCACTTCCTATGCACGTCAAATGAGACAATCATGCCACCCTTTTCATAGCCAATAACAGTGTTGTAAAAGTCGCCCGATTGGCTCGACTAGTAGGTTTGACTAGTCTAGTCAATAGGGTGGTCGACCGAGTACCGACTGTTTCCGACTAGGCACATTAGTCGACCAATTTTTGTTTGGAGATACCATACTTTTTTATATTTTGCTTTTTTTAACAAACTTATTCTAGTATGCTTAATATTTATTTAAATTCAATTATTTCTTTTATTTTATTATGATAGTATAAAAATGTACATAATCAATGTAAAAATATGTATAAAAATAAGTTATATATTTAAAATAATCATAAAATTCAAAGCTGATTAAAGTCCGACCAAATCCAATTAGTCGCCCGACTGGCGATTAATCCTTAGTTAGTGACCCTGCCGACCGAGTACCAACTACCGACTTTTGCAACCTTGGCCAATAATCTAGCCTTCTATGCAATAACTAAGCACATCAAGGTAGATTGTCACTACACTCGAGATATATGATTCAGAAGAGATTTATCTCCACTTCTCATGTTACTTCAAGAGATCAGACTGCAGATATGTTCACCAAGACACCTGCTAGAGGTCCATTCCATCGTTGTTGTTCCAAGTTGAGCATGATTGACATATATGCTCTAGCTTGAGAGGGAGTGTTGAGATAAATGTTTGTATTTGTTCTTTATTTATATTTACTTATTCTTCCATCTACTTTATGTAATTTTCCCTTATGATTTTTCTCATATATAAGATAGACCAATGGAATATTATTGAATCTTCTTTCCCTTCCATGACTAAAAATCTTGAGTTTATCTCAAATTTACCCAATTGAAATAAGCTAGTAGGAACTCTGAAAAAAAATTGAAAATAAACTAGTCCCATAAAATTGTAAATTTCCCAATTCAAGACTGCATCACAGGATGTCTTCTTTCATCTCCTTTGTGATAGCAATCATCTGCTTTTGATAGCAATGACTGTTGGATAGCTTCAAAATTAGGGTTTTAGGTAGGCGACTGGGAACCAACAAGGAGGGTTTTCATTCATGTAGTTAAGATCACTGATGTTGTCATACCATGTTAACTACAAAATCTGAAGCATCATAAGGGGCGAACAGTGACCAATGGAAATCTACGACCCTTCTAAGCCACTAATCTTGTACAGCAGTTAATGGATATTACAGAGAGTAAATAGATCAATGACTAAATACTAAAAGTTATGCATAATTTTGTCGAACGAACCTAAATATATACCCAATGGTGTTAAAATTAATTTTGAATACATTGTGTAGGTTGGTAAATAGACACATTCAGTTCCGAAGTTGAACAATGAATTCAGTCTACAACAGAGCTATCAAATAAGGTAAGGTCGAAGAATTTATATCATTCTAATTCCGCAAAAAGACAACATTTAGATGATAAGCTAAAATGATTACTTGGAAATAAAAATGTAAAAAATCCAATATGTCTTGCTTTAAACAGCAACCAATTAGATGATACTAAATTACTAATTCAGTGACAATGAAAATAAATTGGCGTGCCAAAATCTAATGCTCCAAAAGAACTTACCCTTTCCAAGATCATCTGGATCAGCATGCACAACAACAGCCCTTCCAACTATCGAATTTGGACCAGATAGAGGAATCTAAAAATGCCATGATTTCAGATAAATAATGGAAAAACCATTAATGAAAGAAACATACCTGACTGTCAACAATGGTCACAGTAGCAGCACCTGAAAGAAAAAACTCAGTCAGACGCGACGAGCTTCCAGTTGGGACTTTGGAGGCATTTTTTGCATACACGAGGCTGATGCTCTAATAAATTGATTGAAAGCATACTTACCATCTTCTCCTGCTTCTATGTTCCCAAGATCACCAGCATGACGAACCTCATCTTTAGGGGACCCATGCTCTTTGCCAGCAGGGTTAAAGTGTGGCCCTAATAATTAGGAAAATGTTATCAGGGCTACAAAAATTTACCTACACGTTACCATGTTTCATTTCTAACTACGCTGTTAGCACCTGTGGACATGCAACCATTTGTTGTATCTCCAAGAGCGTGAACATGGAATCCATGAAGTCCAGGCTTCAGCCCAGTAATGCTTGCAGTCACAGTTGTAGGGCCTAATCATAAGTCAAGGCAAATATTTAAAAAAACTATCAAGAGAACCAGTAAAGATATATGCACCAGTTTCCATCTCTCTCTCTTGAAAAACCCAAGGTTCCAATAATATTCAATGATTGCATACCATCTCCCTCTTGGTAAAAGTAAACAGTCCCATCAACACCAGAAGTACCAGTAAGAACAGCAACAGCCTTCACCATAGTTTCTATGATCTACATTCAAGAATAGTCACAACAAAAGTTAGAGATGTTAGACCATGTACACTCCAATTAGAATGCCAAAGACATGCATGAAGAACATGTGAACTGAATTTTCATGTCTCCTTAGTAGTACTTTGGAGATGCATTTTTGCAATTACGTATCGATGATGACATAATATATATTTTGTATTATTGTGTAAACATGCTTCCGGATCTAAAATGTACAAACAACTAATATTTCAGTGTAACAACACAGACTTAACAAGTATTTCTGCGATCTTGATTCATCGCTCTCGTGTTTTTCCCAAATTCATAATGATTCCATGTACTGCGTTTTTAATAAGAAAAAATGGCATGGTTGGGTTGATGTAACATAATCTGCTTCCATGAATTCCTTTCCATAGATAGTATCATGGTGTTTGACTTCTTTTGTCAAGAGATGTAACTTAACTTCCTAATACAATCTGATTTTATCTACATCACGTCCCAAAACATATCACAAATTGTTGAGTGGGATTTCCCCACATCACTTTATCTAACCTACATCTTCAAGATTTAAAAGAGTACAAGGTGATAATACACATTTTTACAAAATATAAGTACTCACTTTCCTGATGATATCCATATCTTTTATGCATTCCTACGCGAACAATAATAACCAATAAATATATGATACCTCTTAGCCTCCTAAAAATAACTTGTATGCATTCCTCCACGGATATACTTATCTATCAAATAAGATATTCCCTCGTGCACGCACACACGCACACATGCAGACGGGCGCCCATGCACAGGATCCACATACTTACATACATGACACACATGTGTGTGCGCATTATAGAAGTCAGATCAAGTATGTGTGTCCATATACATATATACAATATGCGTGCATCATAGAGGTCGGATCAGGAGAAATCCTTGAATTCCTCAGATCACAACCAACCTTGTTAGATCCAGTACCAGGAAATAACTTGTATTCATAGCCCTCAAACAAGTAATCCATTCATACAGAAATAATTTTAATGGTTCTTCCAACCACCAAAAAAGTTAACCCTTTGCCACACGATACAGATCCGAACAACCACAAGCAACACACCATCACAAGGCCGGAAATATCCCACGGTAGAGATCGAAGGTGAGAAAGATGTACCTCAGGAAGCCCCTGATGCTGTGGATGGAGCCGATTGGAGGGATGGTTGCGGCCTCAGGTAGGGGAGAGAGATGGGAGTAGTTGGGAGCAAGACAAATGTGGAGGGGTTGCGACGCACTCCCTAATATGATATTATTTATTTAGGCCTAGCTGCATTTTCCAATTCGCTCAGGGACATTTTATTCGTAGCCCCTCCGCTAATTTGATATTTGAGTGATTTACAAAATGATCTCCAAGTTTCGATTTAATTTTATGGACTCCCCGGTTTAACTTTGGTTGGGCTTTGTTTATTTTTAAATGTGTATAAAGAATAACTTTGGTTGGGCCTCGTTTATTTTTAAATGTGTCTAAAGAATTGAGAAGGGAGGGTAGGGTCCAGACAGATTTTCTTATGTAATGCGAGTTAAAACAACTCATCTAAATAGTTTGTAAGTTTGGGTGTACGTAAATATTTTTTTGCTTTATTTCTAATCCAATCTTAATCAATTGGATTTTTTCATCATTCCAATTATGACATTCGAGAAGAAACTATTCAATACTAATTTGAAAGCTTTAGTAAGATATGCCATCAAAAATATCTTAGTTATATACATTAAATTGGTAGGAATCGCTTTTTTAATTGAAAAAATATTGAACTTCATACTTTAAAAAAATATTATGAACAGAACTGGAAAATAGTATGGTGTGACTAAATATCAATACAAGATATAATTATAATTGTAATTAGGTTTTTGTTGACACTTTAACTATTAAATAAATCGTTTATCGTGATTAATATTTACATATGTGTTTTCTATTGATATGCATAATCAATAAATACTAAAAAAAGTAAATCATGTATATGAAACATCTACTGTCAACTAATTATTGTTTAAGTTCCATTTTTTATTTTATTTGTGTTTTTATTTGTTTTATATTTTAATATCAAAGTACGATATCATGGAAAAAAATAAATTAAAAATAAAAAAATTTAAAATGTAGAACACAATTGTCATAAGTATAATGGGTATCTGAAATCCAAATTATGTAATTCAAGTCTTCCATATATAAAGCATTTTTAGAATTTAAAAGATTTTAAGAGATGTACATTAAATGTGATTATATGTGAAATAGATTTAAGTTTCTCAAGATATAAAGGTTTGAATGTAGATAAATTGTAAATTAGGGTTTGTTTTGTTAGTTTATTTACATGTTATAAATTTTGGATATTTTATTTTTATTCAAACATTGTTTAGAAGAGTTTTGAAACGAATTAAGATACTAGGACTCAAATAAAATAATGTGGAAAAAGGCTAATTTTTTTCTTATGATAGGTATTGTATATCATGTCCAGAAACCCAAATCTTAACAAATTAACTCCAAAAAATTGGTGTTATTTTTATAGTTAGAGTTTATTGTTATATGAAGTTGAAAGATGAATTTGATCGATTTAAAGTTTATCATAAATAAATCAGCCTTGGAATTTTGTTCATGAAAAATCAAGATTTCAATTTTTTCCATGTTGTTGACCTTTCTTCATGTACAAAATGTCAAAAACTAGCAAGAAATAATTATAAAAAAAGATAAAATTGTATTTTAGTTTATGCATATAATATATACATGTAATTCCAGGCTTGGCTTATGTATAATCAATGATTCTTTTTGAAGTTTTTACTCTATTTTCTTATGTATCAATCAAGCCATTCTAACTTAGTCTGCGGATTGGGAACATAAATATACTTTATAAATTATTTATTTATAGTTTCTTGGTCAGTCTGTACAGTTGTATGTAGACATATGCATCCTTCTGTGTTTCTTCTTTTTCTTATTTATTCTTATTCGTTTTTAGGGATTTTTACCCCATGAATCCTAGAAACTTTGCAAATTACCTCTACGACCTTTTAAACATCGTTATTACTCCCTCGACCCATAAACTTACTCCGTCTTGTCTTGGAGCCCCCACTGTTAGTTTGAGACTTATTGGGTTAACTTGCTTGAGTTTAAGTTGAATTAATCAAATCCTAGAAAATTCAATGATATTTTTTTCTTCCACACTCTCCTTCCTTCTTCTCTCCCCTCCTTCCTCTTCCACTTTCTCCACGTGTTTCTTCACTCTCGCAAGATGAAGCCCTCCTCCTGGACCTGGCAAGACGAACACGACATGGAGGAGCCGCTCAGCAGCACGAAGATGAAAGCACGAGGAGGGGTCGAGCTTGCGGGAGAGGAGGCGGTGTCCATAGGGGCATCTATGGGGATGGACGTGGCCTTGTTAGATGGGGAAGAGCGGGGAGGATCGGAAGGGATTCACGCAACAAAGGAGCCGCAACCAAAGTAAAATGCACATGGATTATCACTACTCAATGGAGAGCCCCCCCCCCCCCCATTGTGGTAGATGTATCCCACCTCCCATTTGCCACTCCCTTCTGGCCCCCAATATAATCGCCACTCACGAGCTGCACTGAAGTGTTGTAAGATGACTACAACCGATACGCATGTAAATTCGCACTAGCTTCCTCCATACCAATCTTAATCACTGCTCCACACCATTAATCTGGCCACCGGGATTGAACCCAAGTCTTGATAGTACAACCATTGTCGTTGCCCTCACCACCATCGACAAACAGCCTGACTGCACTGTGCAGCATCTTCCCTCACTACAACATCCTTCACCACGCAAGGGTTATCTCCCCGTATGTTGTCAGTTATGGAGGTAACAGAAAGTTCCCATATGTGTTCGACCACTTCCCACTACTTGCATCACTAGTGTTATCGCTTGTTATGTCCCTCCAAACCTCATTGACGTTCTTCAAGCTGATAGTGCTAGGCAGAGTCAATGACCCATATCTCTGAAGTCTTGATCCACCAGATGTCATCCCAAAGTCCACCACCATGGTCATGGCATGCTTCATCGTGAGGATAATAGTACTGCTTTCGGAGATCTTGAGGTCGGAGTCGGAGGGAGAAGACAGTGGGAACTCTCTGTTTGCAACCCAAACTACAGTTTTCTTTGAGATATTAAAGTACCAGATGCCCAAGTAATAGTTGGGGAAAGCACCGCCACAGGGAGATAAGAAACCCAGCTCAAATCGACCACCTTTTGAGACGATGGTCTCATTTCTTGTGAGAGACTATCCAATGGAGATGGTGTCGGAGGAGGATCATAGAGGGGTGGAGTAGGGAGGGGTGGAGGTCTTGGAGAGGGCAGAGGTCAGGGAGGGTGGAGGTCTAGGAGGAGAGCTTTGAGCGATATGTGGAGGGGGTGATGGAGGTCAAGGAAGGTCATATCTATATGGATATTGTTTCGGTGTGCCCGAAAATGGATATATCGGGATATATCGACGATATCGGTGGAAATGTCGGAAATGGCTTAAAAAGGCTATTTTTGTCATTTTTTCAGAAATTAAGATCATCTAAAATATTAAAACAACACATAACCTACAAATACACACCTATGCCACACATATTTATCGTTTATAGCCCATATATCGCACATATCGGTCATATTGAACATATCGTCCTGATCTATAGATATTGGAAATGGATTCCATTCAAGTTCTTATAACATTAAATAACTTACAAATATACACTTAGATGATACATATAGATCATTTGTGAAGACTATGAAACTTATATTGTACATATCAGTCATATCGAACATATCGTTGGTACTGTTGGTTGTTTACCTATGTATATTGAAAATGAAGTTCATCCAAGTCCTTAGATCACTAAATAACTTACAAATATACTCTTAGATCACACATATCGATCATCTATGAAGCTTATATCGCATATATTGATTATTTTGAACATGTCGATATTAATATTTGATTCTTGACTTATAGATATTTTTTGAAGAATTGACTTATAGATATTGAAAATTACAACATGAAATAACTTATAAAAATATACCAAGTTGAAGAACCATTTGGATGCACCCTCCTGTCATACCATACCCTACCAGTACCGGGTTTCATTGTATATGTGTGTTTTAATATTGGATTACAAAATATATATAACCATTGTGTGTTTTAATAATAGTTGTAGCTAGATATGTGTTTTAATACTGGGTGTAGCTAGATAAGCAGTGGAATCAATCCTGCATGAATAATAGCATTGATATATAGAGATATTGGTGAAACATTGACGATATCGATCGATATCCGGGATTTTTTGTGCTAAATCCATACACTTTTTACCAATATGAGCCGATATGGCAATATATCGTCGATATCCTTGTAAAAGGATATATTGGGTGATATCGAAACCTCTACCTGGTTGAAATCGATATATCGATGATATATCATCCATATATAGCCGATACGACCTTCTATGATGGAGGTGGTGGGGAAGAGGATGTAAGAACGTGTGATTGAGGAAGAGGGATGATATTTTGTAAATTTGCTAAACAAAGAGGGTATTATGTGCCGCTTTTTAACGGAATCCAGCTAAATTTAATGGGTAAATAGATGAGAGTTAACCAGGGTAAGGGTTAGCAAGATCAAGGGGGGTAATAACAATGTTTAGAAGGTCGTAGAGGTAATTTGCAAAGTTTTTAGGGTTCGTGAGGTAAAAATTTCTCATTTTTAATGTTAATATTGTGGTCTTATATTTTTAAGCATGTTAAGAAATTGATACTTATGACTATTTACATGTGTTTGTAAATGATTTTTAAACGAAATGAAAGTATAATACCGATGAATCACAGATCCATCAATTCTCATCTCGAATCACGAACAAATGAAAGGGAAGCAATATCCAACTTCTATAGTGTATATAATATGTGAGGCATCTCTATCAAATTATAATTCTATACTTCATATTTAACTTAATATATTTAATACAAAACCAAGTTCATAAATATATTTTTTTACTATTTATTACATGTAAATCTTTTTTTATTTATCTGCTCGAGCATGTTATCTTAACGAATTAATTTTTTATTAGCGTGTCATTTTTCACGTTTGAGAGTTGAATATGTTCCCGCTACCACTCTCAATTTTGCAGATTTACTTTGTTGCAACATGTGACAAAGAGCGAGTAATAAATATAATCACACAAGAAGTAATTCTCAAATCAATATGCAAGGTTGATTGTTTATTTTACTTGGACAAGTCCTAGGGTCAAACTCAAGAAGGTAATATGAGGGTCTAGAACTCCTTCTCGTTCTCTCAATCTGGAATCGAAGGTGGATGGCTTTGAATCGGAGGGGAAATGGGGTTTCTATAGGAAAGGCTCACGGAGGTGTTGGTGTTGGAGTTGGGAGTTTTTGGAGAAATGAATGGATAGCGGATGTTAGGTTTTAGGATTAGGTTTGTTTCTAGGGGAATATAAAGGAGAGGATAATGGGAATATAGTGGGTATCGTAGGTTGGTGACGAGGGAGTTGTTGGGTTCTCATGCGTGAGCAAGGGAGGGATCAAGATTTGGGTTCGTCTAAAGATATGATAAATGGAGGAGTTGTGGAGGTGGGGGACAAAATCATTTGTTGGGAGGTCCCACAAAGATGATAATGGTTCAGGAGTGTTGGGGATTAGGAGAGGTTGCAAAAACAGAGGTGGTTGGCAATGGAAGTTTGGGTACACGAGATCGATGGAAGGTTGGTTTCTCAGTTAGAAGGAGTTGGATTTGATCACCAGAGGATGTGGACGAATGGAGGGATGGGTGACCACAATGAAAGATGAGACAGGAAGAGTTGATCGGGTTCTCTTCTTGCGAGATGAGGTCCAAAGATTGGGGGTTTAGCTGCAGGAGAAAGGGAGTAGAAGTGGAAGTTGAGTGCGGGTGTGAGGTGGCGAATGGGTGAACGCCATGCGGCGTCATGGACAAATAAATAAACATTCATTAAAATAGAGAATGATCTCAAATGCAAAAACACTCAAAATAAAAAATAACAAATAAAAACATTATACAATGTTCATGAAGGACTCGAATGCAAATGAAGTCATGCATGCAATTTATGAATTTTTGTTGTTATTTTATAAATATAAAATACCTATTTTATGTGTTTTGTAATTTTTATTTAGTTTTCTATGCACAATGCATGTAAAAATCAACCATGATGTAAAATAGTAAATTGAACCTGGAATGCATTTTTGGATTTTTATGAATTAAGAAAATGTCAGAAATAATTGGGATATGAATTATGCACATGTGAATTGGGTTGAATGTTTAAGTCAGAATTGAACCCTTTTTTAATTTTTTTATATAATTAGGTAAGACATGTGTTTAAATAAATAGATGAAAATGAAATAAATCAAAAGGAGTTAAATATGTACATAAAATAATAAGACAAAAAACAACAAATATGTACAATATGCAATTCAGTCCAAAATTCCAAGTTTCATAAATGAACATCGATTATTTTGAAGTTGATCTTGATTTGTAGATAATTAAGTGTACATTAATTCAAAAGTGAGTAGAGTGAAATTGAACATTCTATGGGAGAGATATCGACATTTGCGACTTTTCGATCTCAAGCTAGAGTTTGGGTTTATTTTACTTATACAAGTTAGTATTTTTCAAGATTTTTCATTGATCAATATTGGTGATATATACATAGTGGAGCCAGTTTAATGTCAATTGAAATTAGTATGAATTAATTAAAAGTAGGTGAAGTTAGGTGAATAATACACATGAATATCAATGAAGTATGGAATGTTAATTTATGTAAAGTATTTACAAGTACATAAATGCTAACTGTAGAGATATAATTTATGTTATTTATATTGTTTTATATTTTCTATGTCACTATGGACTCCTTATGCAATTTACCCATAGGCTTCTCTCCTATATAAGAGAGCCTATGGTTTATGGAATAAACAACTCTTTTGATTTTCCCAACATGTTATCAGAGCGGCGGTCCTAGACTGGAGCTCCTGTACCCTAACCCCACCATAAGCCTCCTCCGCACGCCGCCCCCTCCGCGCACCGCTTCCTCCACACGCCGCCCCCTCTGCGCACCGCCACCTCTTGCGCATCGCACCCCCTTACGCGCCGCACCCCTTCGTGCGTCGCACCACCCATCCTTCCGTGCGCCGCCTCCCCTGCGTGCGCGTGTCTCCCCTTCGCGCCATCACTGCATAGGCCCTCTGCACGTGCCTCCTCTTCGCGGGCCTCTTCGTATTGCCTAGGCCATCACTGCCTAGACCCCTCTCATGCTAGGGCCGTTACATAGGTTCTAGTCGAACCTTCTTCCTTATGGGTTTGTTTGCTTGAGTCTACACATGCAACCGACCCTGTGAATGTCAGTGTAGACAACCATATCTCCAGTCTACATCCCTAGTCTTCTATTATAGTCATGTCAGAAAGCAAAGCCGATATTCCATCCACATGCGCCTTCATAGGTCTTGCGCCTATTGTGAAGATGGACGGGTCAAATTATGAACTTTGGGCAATGCAGTTCATGAGTATGATGAAGTCGACCGGTAAGAAACACATTCTTACTAAGGAAGAGATTGCTGAGAAGACTAGGGTTAGCGCCTCATGGGAGGAGGATGATGCATATGCCAAGGTTTGGCTATTAGGAACGTTAGCAATTGAGATTGCAAATGATATTCTCCTTCAGCCACTACAAAAGCTATGTGGGATATTCTGGCTGTTACCTACTCACAGGCAAAGAATGAGACGAAGATTCTGCAACTTCAGCATGACATCTTTACAATCAAGCAGAATGGACAACCTCTACACTCATTATACACGTCTTTGTGTGGAATGTTCGAGAAGCTTTATAGCTTCTGCCTCTCACATCTACTCCTGAACAGTAGAAGACCTACAGGAATGCCACTATGGTTGATGTATTCCTGGCAGCCCTTGATCTAGAGTACGAGGCAGCACGTTCCCAGATCTTGGCATATTCCACTATTCCTCCTATAGAGGAAGCCTTTCATAGACTGAGTCGTATTACTGTTCCTTCATCTACTGCCAATCAGACCGCCTCAGCTATGGCAGCATCTCAAGGTCGCGGGGTCATCATCAGTTTCGTGGTCGTGGACCTCGAGGCAGAGGGAGTCGTGTTCACCAACCATGCACTTTCTGTCATTGTTCCGGACATACCGAGGACACATGCTATTCCAAACATGGATTTCATGCTTCTGCACGAGTAGCTGAACAGATTGAACCTCCATTTGCTTCTTCTTTGGACCAACGATTTGATGATCTCGTTGCTCGTTTGAGGGGTATTATCCCTCCATCTGGTCCTGTTACATCATCGTCAGCCTCTAAGAGTCATTCTGATGTTGTCGGTTCTGCATCCACCAGTACCTCAGGTGGTACTTATGCATTCACTAGAAGTAGTGGATCCGATACTTTGGAGTGGATTATGGACTCTAGTGCCACACATCATCTTTGTGGTGACAGAGGTCTACTTACAATCTATCGACAGGTTCCTCCAGGACACATTATGGTTATTGCTAATGGGACACACTCCCTGATTACTGGCCAGGGGAGATTAGCCTGACATCATCTATGCATTTCAAGAATGTGTTGCATGCACCTGATTTTTCTATGAATTTGTTATCTATTAGCCAGATTACGAAGGATTTAAATTGTCGAGCAACTTTTTATCTATCTTCTCTCATATTTCAGTACATCCTTACGAGCAACGTGATTGGGTGTAGTCGTGAGCATGTGGATTGTATCACCTCGTTCAGACTCCATATGTCAGAATCTCCTCTCTTTCTACTGGACCTGTCTCTCCGTTCATGTGGCACTTGCGCTTCGGTCATCTACCGCTTCAGAAACTGTGCCGTGTTTTACCCCAGGTTTCGCCTCACACATCACTTCAATGTGAGGCATGTCAGATGCGAAAGCATCATCGGTCTACCTTTCCCAATCGTCAGAGTCGGAGCAGTAGCTCCAATTTCGAGTTGTTTCATGTTGACATTTGGGGTCCTAGTCATGTTCCTGATCATCAGGGACACATGTTTTATATTGTCATTGTTGATGACTTTTCTCGCCTGTCTTGGGTCTTTTTTATTAAAGAATAAATATGAAGCTGGGAATATTATCATAAATTTCATGAATGAAGTTCGTAATGCCTTTTCTGCGTCAGTAAAAATTGTGAGAAGTGATAATGCCTTGGAAATTTGTACGCATACTCTCTCAAATTATTTTTCTACCCAAGGAATTATCCACCAAACATCCTCCACGGGAACACCAATGAAGAGCCGTACATTCATATGTAGTAATTTTCACGCATCTGCCATAATACCAGCTACCCCCAATGTTCTTTTGGACGCAGTGAAGATGATGGTGTTTCCCTTCAGTCTACAAGATAAGGCCCTATACTGGGTTAACTATCTGGGGAATGTCGTGTTGACTTGGGAGGAGTTGAAGTCCGCCTTCCTACACAAATTCTACCCTCTCGGTCAACTCAATCAGATGCGAGTCAGAATTAGCAACTTCTCTCATGGGGCACATGAGAGTATTCACGAAGCCTGGGAGAGATTCACAGATCTACAGGAGAAATGCCACCATCATGAAATTCCAAGGTCCAGCTTGGTCCAACACTTTTTCGGGGGCTGAACATAGAGAGTCAAAGGCTCGTTGACACAGCCTGTGGGGGCTCACATTTCAACAAGAATGAAGATGTAGTATGGTAGATTTTTGAGGAATTGGACAAAGGAGAGGTTGCCCTCTCTTCATCCAAGGCGTATCAGAAGCAGCCCCAGATCCTCCAGAAGCAAGTTCACATGGCAGCGTCTCGTGAGGCGAAGAGATGAGATCTCCAACCTCAGCATCATCGGGGTCCATCTCTCAAAATTTGACATTATTGAGAAATGATCGCAGTACCTCGAGAAATTTGCTGTGATCGAAAAGAGGACGTAGAATCTCGATAAGCTGGACCAGATCACCAAGCAGTTGGAACTGCTGATGGGCGCCATCAGTTCTGTCCAGTCGGCGACACCATCCCCAAAAACTCCAGTTGAGAAGAAGGACAATCCATCACTTCCACATCAACCTCATCTGAGCCAATAGACACCGGTAGTCCAACACGTATACTTGGTGCAGGCGACTGATTAGGGCCAGCCGTAGCAGCAGATGGTTGTCTACCAGCCATAATTCCTTCCAGCAAACGATCCAGCCTTTCTGCCACCAGCCTTGATCTAAGAAGTCAATGGTGTATGGAGCAGCGATGCACAACTGGCTCGTCCTACCGGACACCCCTAGGGCCAGCAACAAGCCAACTGGTAATACAACCAACCACAGGTAGTTGTTTTGGTCAGTCCTCATAACCCCTGCCTCAGTTTCACCAGCCTTCGCAGTACAACAACCAATGGAGGCAGCACCGGCAATACCAGCATCCACAGTACCGCCAGCCACAACCATATCACCAGTATGCGGCTACACCACCTCCATAATATCAGCATTATCCTCATTCCTCATACCATCGGTATCAGCTTCCACCACCTCCTCAGCACCACCAACAGTCTTCGCCTCAGCTTCTGAATACTCAGCAGCAGCGTGGTCTGCACATTGAGCTGACTGAGGCAAATCCTGTGAATCCAACCCTTGATTGCTTGGCCCAGCTTATCAAAGTCCTTATGAACATGACGAAGAAGCTCGACGACCTTATCGCCACAAAGACTACCATTCCGACGTAGGTCGAAGCAAACCCCAACAGCTTCAAGAGAAAGGAGCAGATAGAATGTGATGCCTTGTCTATGCCTGTAGAGTCAGATGATTGTGCTATTATTTTATTTAATGTTGTCACTCTCAAGAGCAGTATGGCATTGCCTCCGCATGCTAGCAACAAGGGGAAGAATAAAGCTTCAGGTGAATTGTCATCTTCTACATCAACCGTGCCAGCTACAGGTGCGGGTGAGGAAGAAGAAGGAGGAGGAGCCATTCCAGTTGCCATCAACCACCATCTCCGTCACAAAAAACAAAAAAATCCGAAAAAGCAAAAAGAACTAAAAGATGATCATCACCGAAGTAAAGACGTGCCAGCCATGGAGGAGCAGCCGGCTACAGCCAATCCTACGCCAGCTGATGGAGCGGAGGCCCCACTTTTTGCCTGTCCACCAACACCAGCATCTCAACTTCCAGATTGATGTATTTTTGTGACCCAGATGTACAACATATTGTGGATAAGAATTTTATAAATAAGAACTCTATTTCTTCTGATTCCAACAATGTACACATCTCTTTTCCTGATGCAATAGAAAAATCCAAGAAAAATGCAAAAAGAAAAAATGCATTATCTGATCTTGGAGTTGTAGACATTATTAATAATTTAAATGTTGAGATTCCATTGATGAAGGCCATGGAGTACATGCCAGTCGTGAAGAAAGGATTGAAAGAGGCATGTACAAGCAAGCGTCAACCTGCACGAAACAACAAACGACGAGAAGTTGAGAAGCACGTTCTCACAATGGCTACGGTAGTAGCCATCAACAATCTCCCATAGGAAAAACAAGACAAAGGAGCACCTCTGATCAGTTGTGAGATTTTTGATCAGGTCTTCGAGCGCACTCTGCTTGACAGCGGTTCTTCCATCAAACTTTTTCCCTTGTCATTATTTTAAGAATTTGGGTTGGTCCTTTCAAGGAGACACATCTTCAGTTCGCTGACTGATCCATCAAGCAACCTAGAGGTCTTCTGTAATACATTGTGGTAAAGGTAAGGGAAATGCAGTTCCTAGTTGACTTTGTAGTTTGTAGTCCTTGATATGGACTCTCCAACACCCTTACTCCAGACTCCTATCGTCCTTGGCCGACCATTCTTGCACACTTTAGAGGCCGCGGTTGGCTATGGGTCTGGAGAGATCACATTCAACTTGGGCAACAAAAGAATCACCATAGACATGATCATCGAGCCTAAAGTTATAATTGATGAGAGCCATGCAGCATCATCCAAAGTAGATTGTGACTTCATTGTTGAAATAAGAGATATACCACTATCTTAGTATGATCCATGGATACAAGAAATCCTCTCCCTAGAAGAGGACTTGGAAAGCATAGTTGACACAAGCTCCGATGATATTTGGGAGACAGAATCCAATGTGCTGATGCATCTGTTTAATCCCGAAGATTCACTCCAGCCTAACATAATGAGCCTCGTGCAGAATCGTTCAGCACATTATCAGAATCTCAACAGAGCACTGAGGTCAGCACCAGCACTGTTTCAGAAGTGACCGAGAAACTGGTCAGATCAGAACCAAAACTCAATCCACTTCTAGCAAGCCTAAAATATGCTTTCCTTGCGGGCACAGAAAACATGTATCCGATCATCATCAGCAGCAGGCTGACCTTGGAGCAAGAATCTCGACTTCTCGAGATTCTAGAGAAAAACTACAAGGCACTTGGTTGGCATGTATCAGATCTCCGCGGGACAAATCCTATGTTGTGTTCACACCACATTTACCTGGAAGAAGATGCCAAGCTGTTCCGCGAATTTCAAAGAAGATTGAATCCAAATCTCATGGACGCCATCCTGAAAGAAATCACGAAATGGTGAGACACAGGCTTTATTTATCCCATCTCCGATTCAAAATGGGTGAGCTCCTTGCACGTATTTCCAAAGAAGTTTGGGCTTACTGTGGTTACAAATGATAGAGGAGAGGAGATATCTACTCGGGTACCGACATCTTAGCACGTATGTGTTGACTATCACCACCTTAATGTAGCAATGAAGAAGGAGCACTTCCCCTTGCCATTAATTGATCAGGTTATGGAAAGACTAGCTGACAAGGAGTTCTTCTGGTTCCTGCATGGGTACTCCAGGTACAACGAAGTGGCAACCGCCCCTGAAGATCAAGAGAAGACAACCTTCACTTACCCATTCGGCACATATGCTTTCAGAAGAATACCTTTTGGATTGTGCAATGCACCAGCGACATTCCAGAGATGCATGCTTATAGTCTTTACCGAGATGGTAGGTAGTTTTCTCGAGGTGTTTATGGATGACTTCTCCATCTATGGTGACAACATCGATTCTTATCTTGAGCACCTGGACAGAGTACTTCAGAAATGTCATGAAGTCAATCTAGTGTTATCATGGGAAAAGAGACATTTCATGGTCACTGAAGGGATTGTACCGGGTTACGTCGTTTCCAAATATGGCATGGAAGTTAACCCGACAAAGGTAGATGTCATTTCCAATCTTGAGCCACCTCAGTCAGTTAAGAATGTGAGGTCATTCCTGGGGCATGTGGGATTCTACAGAAGGTTTATCCGTTATTTCAGCCACATTGCCTGACCTCTCACGGAATTACCATGCAAGGAGACTGAGTTCAATGTGATCAACATCTTCTCCTTTCATTCAATCAACTGAAGGAGCTCATCACTCAAGCTCCAATCCTGCAGCCACCGGATTGGTCTCTTCCCTTTGAGATCATGACGAATGTGTCAGATTTTGCAGCATGGGTTGTTCTAGGATAAAGGAAAGACAAGGTGTCCTATGCCATTCATTATGCTAGCAAAACATTAGATGAAGCTCGGAGAAATTATACGGTGATAGAGAAAGAGTTGCTGGTTGTGGTATTCATCCTTGAAGTTCAGATCATATCTGCTTGGATCAAAAGTCACCATCTTCATCGACCACTCTGCTATCCGATATCTACATTAAAAGAAGGATGCTAAACCCAGACTGATCAGATAGATCCTTCTCCTCCAAGAATTCGATTTGGAAATCAAGGACAAGCTTGGAGTTCAAATGTGGTAGCAAATCACCTCTCCAGAATTGAGCAGCAAGAGCCTTCGCTGAGCAATGCATCCATCACAGAAATCTTTCTTGACGAGACAATTTTGGCTATGGATTCGGTCCCTTGGTATGCTGATATTGTCAACTACCTCATTTCGGGTATAGTACCTCAAGATTGGATGAAGATTTGAAATGACAAATTCTTTTTGATGATCCATTTCTACAAATGGGAAGATCCTCTCTTATTCAGGGGAGGAGCATATTGCATTTGGCGCATGTGTATTCCTCAGGAGGAGCATCATAGTGTTCTGAGCATTGTCACTCGCTCGAATCTGGTGGACCACTCTGGAGATTGAACGACAACAAAATTACTTCAATGTGGCGTCTGGTGGCCCACATTATTTAAGGATGCAACAAACTCCATCAAACGATGCACTGATTGTCAGCATTTGAAAGGCACCCTCACAGCAAAAGATTCAATGCCCTTGAAAATCATTCAGATAGCAGATGTATTTGATGCTTGGGGTATTGATTTCATGGGACCTTTTCCCAATAGTTAGGGATATAAGAACATCCTTCTTGCCATTGATTATTTGAGGTCGTTAGGTTAAAGTTATTCCCACTTGAGCCATCGATAGCTGCACAGTATGTCGCTTTCTAAAATAGAACATCATCTCACAGTTCGAGATTCTGAAGATTCTGATATCAGATGGGGGTAGTCACTTCATAAACAAAGAAGTCAAGAAATTAACGAAGGAATGTGACACCGAGCATCGAGTCACCTCTCCTTACCATCCCCAGACCAATTGCATGGCAGAATTATTGAACAGAGAAATCAAGACAATCCTTCAGAAGCTTGTGAAGCCGGACATAAAGAATTGGTCCCAACTCTTGGACTCCATCCTATGGTCATACAGAACCACTTACAAGTCTCCTTTGGGCATGTCGTCTTGTATATGGAAAACCACGTCATCTGCGCGCGGAATTAATTCACAAATCTTTATGGGCAATCAATATGTGGAATTTCGACTCACAAAGAAGTGGTCACAAAAGAAAAGATGATTTGAACAAGATCCTAGAATTTCGAGACTATGCATACGATAACACATTGATGTACAAGGAGAAGGTGAAACGCTGGCATGACTGGCACATCAGACGAAAGGCCTTCGAGGCTGGACAGATAGTGTAGCTATTTAATGCAAAGTTGAAGATTTTCCTAGGAAAATTGAAAAGCAAATGAACACGGCTGTTTTAAGTACGAGAAGTGCATGAAAATGGCAGCATCGTAATATCAGAATTGTCTCTTGACATACAACCATTTGTTGTCAACGGTCAACTGCTGAAACATTACCTTGACCCTGATACTTTCTTGTCCGTTATCAACTCAATCCAAGTATTGTGCTCCGATGATACATCCACAACATTATTGGCATCAAAAGATTCAAATAATGCCTCTCAAAAACTTTTCCTTTAATCTTTAACCTTCTCTTCTTTTCTTCTTTTCATTTCCAGCTTTCATTCTTAAAAAAATAATAATAAAATAATTTAAAAAACCAATCATAAGGAGTCCCTTTTGGTCAGTCTTCTATACTTAGGGCGCACTTTGCCCTAAGTATGAGGGGAGCACACCCTGATTACCTTTATTCTTTGATCCTCTCCATTGTCTCCTCTTCCTGCCTATCCTTAGGGCTCTCTTACCCTAAGTATAGGGGAGAGACAATCTGAGTACGACTGTTCATTCCCACCCTCAACCATCCATGTCTTGTGTACAACCTGCAATACTTAGGATTATTTGATCCTAAATATGGGGGGGGGTGTCAACTTCCCATTCATTTATTCATTTCCTCGTTCCTTTATTCTTTACACCTTATGTCTTCTCTTTTTTCTCTTTGATCTACGAGGACATAGCTCGAGCTAGGTAAAGGGGGGTCGTATATACTATATATACTTTAGCCATAACTCGTACTTTTATATTTTAAATAATACTTATGGCTAAAAATAATTTTAAATTCATTATAATCTCTAAATAAAAAAAGATACTTATAGCTCCTCAAATTCTTTATGTACATACTGATTATTAAATCAGGCAAAAATACTTTTGCAAAATGTTTGAAAAATAGTTTGAAAACCTTTTGAACATTCTTTGAAAATTATTTGGAAAATATTTTATAAAATATGTTCAACCGTTGTCAAAATATTTTTGTTTGCAAAAAATTATTTTCTTTACAAGAAATAAAAATGTTTGAAAAACGATTTGCAAATGGTTTGGAAAATGGTTGCAAAAAAATTTGAAAAATCTATATACACTATTTGAAAAACCTCTGCAAAATGATTTTCAAATGCATGTAAATGTTTGTAAAAATTATTTGTAAAAATTATGTTGAACTAGAGTTTTCAAAATTGTGAAAAATGATTTTCAAATAAGTTTGAGGAGTATACACTCCATACTCAAAATTCTTTATATATCTATAAAAGTGATCAATTATCCCTTATAAATCCTTTAAGAACCAAAACTCTTGTAAATATAAGATACATCTCCGTGTAAAGATATGTACCTATTTTCTTAACCAAAATTTCTGCTTTCAAAAATTACAAAAAGCTTTTTCCAAAAAACATCTTGTATTTACACATTTATTAACAAATGGCATTTTTATTCCTCAAAATTCTTTTTGTATATACTGATTAATAAATCAGGGTAAAAATATCTTTGTAAAATGATTTGAAAAATGGTATGACCCATTTGGAAAACTTTTTGTGAAATGTTTTCAACCTTTGTAAAATGTTTTGATTTGCAAAAATTATTTTTTATGTGAAATAAAAGATTTGGAAACCTGTTGCAAATGATTTTGATAATGGTTATAAAAATATTGTGAAAAATCTATATATAGTCTTTGAAAAATATTTGTAAAATGGCTTTCAAATATTTGTAGATATTTGCAAAAATTATTTTGTACTATAGTTTGTAAAATTTGTTCGCAAATAAATTTGAGGAATAAATGCATCATTAGAAATAAATAAATATAAACAAAATTTATTATCAATTGTACATATATACCTATAAAAATAACTTGCTACGACCCGTAAATTCTTTGAATTCTTGTAATTAAATGAAAAGAAGCATGCCTGTGTAAATGGTCGTACTTATTTTATTCTTGTGCTAAAGTTCTTTTTGTATGCAAAAATTCTTTTCATTTTTGAATTCTTTGAAAAAATTGCATCATTCTTTCCGCACTGTGCATAGCATTTGCATATCATTCTCATTCTTTCGGATTGAGCTTAATGATTGAACAAATCCAAATAAAGTTGAAGATTGGAGCTTGGTTGGACCTTCTTGCACCTAACTGCACTGGAACCTTATGGGAACTAAGTTTAAGGTACTTTAGATCTATTGGGACTTAATTCTTTGAGACTCAGGGTTGGGTTCAAGTCACCTCAACTGACTAACTAGAACTTTTCGAGACTCTCACATGACTCTCGTCAGTCATGACCTAACTTGTACACTTGCACCTTACATTTGGCCCAACTCAGTTGGAGTGGTGAGGGAGGTGTATTTGCCGGTCTGAGATGCACACGTGTGGAAACATTCGTCCTTTTCTAGGGAGGGAAGTGCACTCTAACCTAGTCCAGTTGCCATGAAGTCAAACGATAGGAGAGTGTGGGTTGCGATAATGCTTGAAAAGAGGGATAGTCTTCTGGCTCAAGAGGGAAAACTCCTTATGTAAATGCTGTTGTTAATAGTATTTCAAAAAAAACTCCAAAAAGTGGACAAGCCTGAAAATAAAACAAAATGTCTGTCGGAGTATGCATATATGTTGTATAGAAAATAAGCAAGCTTGAGCATAAAAGTTATACCATGTGAGCCTGCAGTTGGAGGACTTGACTACACTGGTCATGCATCCCACGAAAGGTAGCTACACTAGCTACCATCCATTTTTTCTTCACCTCCTCCTCTTGAGTTGGATGCCACTTGAACTTAGAAGGAAATACACCGCTCCTCGAGGGCAGAGTGCTGAATTGGGGAATCATTGGGATGTCATTATGGAGAAGTCAGTACTGTTATCATTTCAGTTGGGGAGATCCATTATCACTTACATTGTACAAGTCAGCTTCATAGTCATAAGGGTTTGCGTATGATGTAGGCTAGTTCTGACCTAGCTATTGAAGTGGTTTGAACGAGTTCTGTGACTCTCGAAGGTCATTATGTTTTAAATTTGATTATTGACCTTGTTCCACACACATTCTCATATCAAGATCTGACATGAGCTCCGAACTTTGATTTTGTAAAGACAAGTTAATAACCGAAAGCAATTCTATTTATTCTTTCTTTTTCTTTCTTCTGTATTCTTTTCATATTTATTGCATAATCAAAGGCCAGTATAGGGGGTGATGAATCTCCATTTCATCACCTTTATTCTATCATTTTGGCCTTAAAAATCCTAATTAATGCATGTAAATAGCATTAATTTTTACAAATAGCATTCATTATTTATCGCATTTATTGTATATAAAACATGGGTTTTAATGCCAAAATTATAGAATAAAAGGAAGAAAAGAAAAAGAATAAAATATCAAAGATATTTTATGACCCTGAACCGCGAGACCAAGTCAAGAATTGAGTTGGTCGACAAGGAATAAAGTAGGGGGAGATAAGGGTCAAAAATAGAATAAAAACTCAATTCTTCTATTCTTGCATTTTTGACACCTATTTTATTCTTTATTCTTTATTCATCAAATGAAGAAATTTTGTACATGAAAGTTGTATATAATAATGTAAATAAAAATACAAAATTGAGTTTATACAAAAAAACATACAGTGTTCATTTTATACACAAAATAAAAGCTGAAACCTAACTTCCCATACCCATCTCTTTCAAATAAAAAATAAAAAAATATCAAAATCACCTCTAATTGTATATAACTTTTCATAAGCTATTTAATGGCAGTGGTTTTATATTTTTTGGAGTTACCGTGTGAAAGTTAGGTTTTTGACCCTTATTGTACATTGTACCCGATTAAAATATTCATTTTATTCATCCTTCATTATTTTTACAATTTTTTATTTCTATAATTTTGTAAATATCATTCATAACATTTGTGCATATTGAAACGAAAATAAAACTAAAAAAAGAAAATGCAAAATAAAATAAGCCAATGTGAAAATATAGACAAAATACATGTACATAAATGAAAGTGAATTTCATTCTTTTATTCTTTATTCATTTATAATCTTGTAAATATCATACATGTTATTAAAGATATAAAAACCAAAATCCAATCCAATACAATGAAATAAAAGGATGTATACAAAACAAATGTAAGATATCTACAAATATACCTATAAACTATACATATCTATTTATTTAAGTATGCAAATTATATCATAAAAGTAAAATAAAAATATATTTATACACCTTAGCGTAAGTTATAAATATATAAAATAAAATAATAAATAATAAAATAAAATATATAAAAAAATAAATTAACCAAAATATAGGTAAATATACCTATAATTATACGTTTAAAAACTAACTACCAATAAATTATGTCAAATAAATAAATAAAGATCATAATAAAATACCATATAAAATAATAAAATAATTTTTTATATCGAAAATTAATAAATCTTTTACTATTTTAAAATATTTTTTTGAATTAATAAGCCTGTTTTGTCGTGTAGCGTGCTGACCTGGACCAATAGCCGTGCCCCGCTTGTTGACCTAGGTCAACTACCCTGCCTCCAGCCGCCTAGCGTGTCAGATATCCATCACACTGTCTTCTCCGAATTTCCTCTTCCAATCTATTGATTTTCTGTTCTTGCTTCCTTTACGAAAGACCTTCTGCAGTCCACCCTCAATCATGCTGGCACCTTTCCATGGTCAAATGCTCCTCGATTCGAGAAGAAACCCAAACCCAATAAGCCCTCCTTGTGTTTGTCTATAAACAACCCTATCCTCCTTCCTTTCGAGTTTGATCCCCTTTTGAGCTTCATCACGTGTTCTTGTGTGTGCGTGTATGTTTTGAGGACTAGTTGGCAACTACGATCTTCCTCGTGCTTGGAGACGGTGCAGCAAGGACGAGGGGTGGTCCAAGGCGGAGCTCCGGCGACGTCTCTGCTCCCTAGTTTCCGACCAGGTAAGAGCTACACATTTATCAATTCTAGGTAGTTTCTCGCTTTGTAATTCCATTCCAAATGTTAGTTTAGTACAGAGATTAGTAGAATAACTAGGGTTAAGATTCTCGATCACCAGAGCTCTCTACTCCGGCCACCTTCCACCACGACCCAGGCTGTCTTCCGACCTCACTCTCACCCTCATCTCGTAACCCTTCATCTTCTCATCATCCTAGGCAGTTCAGCTCACCCCATATCCATCGTGGATCTGGAGATCGTCTCTGCCACTTATCTGAGAGTGCCGCTCATCGTCCTCCCTTCATTCATTCCCCCTTCTAACGGGACGAGGTGTTTTGCCCTCTCTCCTAGTTTCGTCCTGCGTAGGGTAGGTGCACAACGACACATCTGGGGATGGTCTGGAACCTTGTCGGAGGTACCTGGGGCACCACTTCTTCCTCGACTTCGTGATGGCGCTCCAATATCCCTCTGACCATTCTAAAGCCCCCATCTGATGGAGACTCTACCCATGCAACTTTCTGGACATTCTTGAATGTCTATGCCCGACGGTGGAGAGAGAATCGACCAGAGGAAGCTCGCCCAGGCGGGGCTTCTTCCCTGTTCCTCCAACGCACTCCTCCACCGTCATATCAAGCCATGCTCTTCTCGAGTAGCAGCAAACGTCGGATCGAGGCCAACATCAACCGTCGGAAAACTTTGAGTGATCTAATCTCGTGCATCGAAGCCGAAGCATCATCGCCTCTCCAAAGCACGCCGCGTATGAAGTGAAGAAAGATCAACCGTTGGATGTCATGCAATAAAGGGGTAATTTTTTATCTTTAACCTACCTTTTTGTTTATTTACAACTTAATCCTATGAAATGAACTGTAGAGTTATAAACAATTTTGAAATTTTGCATAGGCCCCTACACTTCCTGTATTTACATTTGGGTCCATTCCACGTCACCTCACGTGCCGCCCCACGTGAGGTGGCAAAATTGCAGAGACACCTCTGTACTTTTTTAAATTTATATTTAGTCCAATAAAATGCGAAGCACGTTATTTTTTTTGTAAAATTATCGGAAGGCCCCTGGAATTTAATGTATTTACATTTTGGTCCTTCACAGGCAGTGTCACGTGTAGTCCCAGGTGATGGTCCTTTTGCATATATGTCCCTGACATATTTGTATATTATGGAATAGTTCAATGAAATATAAATGACGTTATATGCTTTTGGCAGAAATTGCACTGTGGCTCTTGATGTTTATTTTATTTACGTTTTTGCCCTGCCAGGACATGTATTTTGTTGCTTTTCATCTATTTATTAAATATACTTATTATGCTCATAAAAATACATAAAATAAGATTAGATGTTGCTTGCCATGTATTTTCATGCCATGCATTTATCTGGCATTTTGAACATTTTATCTATTTATTAAAAGTGAAAAAGAGCACATATATCTCCTATTTAGAGTATAAACAACACCAACAACAACAAAGCCTTTTGGTATTTAGAGTATAAAATACCAAAAAATATAAAAACTGTCTAAAAATTCCAAAAAGTTATATATTTGTATTATATTTTATCTTATTTTAATTATAAGCCAAAAATCACTAAAAATGGAAAAACAAAAATCTTAAAAATTGAAAAAACCCAAAATCTTTTATAAATATATAAAAAAGTATTTAAAAATCTAAAAAACATGTTTATTCTATTTTATCATTTTATTTATATAAATATTTATTTCTTAAAATTGATTTGGATAATTTTGGGACATATTTGATATTTTTAACATTCAAATCAATTTTGGACTATATATTTAATCCCTTTTTTGGGATATTTTTGATTTGAAAGTTACATAAAAATTAATAAAAATTCCTAAAAAAATAAAAACATTTGAAAATATTAAAAACTCAAAAAAAATATTTTCTGTATTTTATCTATATTTATTAGTACTTATAAATATAGTACTTTATATTGTATATATGAAGCCTTTTATATGTTATATTGTTTATTTAAATGAAAACATAATATAAAATTAACAAAAAAATATAAAAAGAAAATATAAAATTGGAAATTAAAAATCAAATACAAAAACATAAAACAAATATAGAAAAATATAAACTAAACACCCACAGAAGATCTATGTATATACTTGATGAATGACTTGGTTGTACATAAATAATCATAGGCTACTAGTATTTCTGTTTGTGGTTCGACCTCTACATGCTTGCTTGCTATGCATTTTATGGTAGAGAAAAATAAATTTTAACCTTAGTTGTGCTATGCATTGCCTTTATTTATATTGTGGGTTACATGCTGATCAATCAGGGTTTTTGTTCGGGGTCACTTCGACGACTGTCTGTCTACGTTGTGGATAGACAAGACCTCTGCAAAAACTCTGGTTATCACTGCCTTACACACGAGAGTGATGTTGATTAGAGGACTTAGGCCTGCGAGATTGGGGGAAGCTGTTGATGAATCTCAGATTCATCACTCTAAAATTAATTAATTAAACTCAAGTCCTCAAAATTCATTAGCATTTCTTCATTTATATTGCATAATTAGTATTCATGCATGTATAAATAATAATGGCATTTTATCTTACATAATTGCATAAAATGAGAAGTCAAAAATCACAGCCCAATTGACCTATAAAATAGGCTAACTTTCCTGATTTTTAAGTAATTAATGATAACTACAAATAACTTGAAACCACCTCAATTGTGTACATATTAATAACAAGAATAAATGAAAAATACAAAAAATACTAACATAAATAAGTGGACCATAAACTCAAACCCTAATTTCGAGATAAACAGACTAAAATGCTGATATCTTCCTCATACAGTGTCTGATTTGATCCTACTCATTTTTGAACAAATGTATGTTCAATTACCTTCAAAACAGGATCAAGTTAAAGTGAATTAAAGCTCATATATAAAAGTTGAGTTTTGGGCCTCTTTTGTACATTGTGTATTTTAGCGGTTTTAGACATATTATTTATATGCATAATTAACTCATTTTATTTTATTTCTTTGTCATTTATTTTATTTGACAAAAGTTTTATTCAAATGCGCAAAAATACAAATCTTAAATAAGATCAAAATCAAAGAAATTAACAGAGTTCGAGTCCTCACTAACTGTGTACAAAAATCTTTTTTCGTATTTCATTTTTTCTTCATTTTCCTGATTAATAAAAATCCAAAAAATAGATTAATTTGACAATTTTTATCTTTATTTTTTTTCCTGATTTTTATCTTATTTAAAAATAACAAAAAATTATAAAACCTAAAAATCAAGATATTCTATGTACATGGAGTTCCATAAAAATACAACTTTGCACAATATGACCTATTTTGATTTTGGCCTCTTCATGAAAGTTGTAGATCTCGTCGAGATGAAGAAATTTTTTTGATCCGAGATTGTTTGCTATTTCCTTTTGATTTATCATCCTTTTTTATTTCGAAATTTTTGGAGCTGACACGTGGCAGCTCCTGGAGTCACCATGTGTCTCTCAATTTCGGCATTTATTTTTCATTTATTTTTTTTTAAAAAATTTAATTAAAAATGATAAAAATAAAAAATATGACACGTCATAAATTCAGGGCCGTCTGATCTCAATCGATTGGACAACACATGTGCATCTTCATACTTCCCCCAATTTTCGACCGACCATCTCCTTCCCCCCTTTCCATCTTTGGGCAGCACCTCCAATCTTCGTTGCCTTCCTTCCCTCGATAGTGCTGCCTCCTTTAACCTACCTTTCCATAACTAACTACCACCTCTTCCCGATTAATCACCCTGCGAATCTCCAATCGAATATTGTTCCCGATCTCCCTTCCATTCTTGACCAAGCCGCCCCAATCCGAATCAATCTCCTCCTCCTCTGGCGAGATCGAATCCCCAAACTTTTGCATCGCCGCCAACAATCTATTTAACCTTCCATCACTAGCATTGTCCTCGCTCCCATTTAACACCATCACCATCCATCTCAAAACTTCGTCCGTCGATTGCACCATAAAGAGGGGAGCACGGTGCACAAGCTCGTCCATCTCTACCCCGACGAGGTACGAGGAAGCTCATCCATCGTGACATTGCACCTCTTCGCAGCATTTGCTCCTGCTTCGGACATCCTCCGTTGAGCCTATCAACATCTCCACTAGTTGAGTACCACCTGCGTAGACCATTGCCACCGACTACCCCCTTCCAGGTCCCCACGCCATCGCCACAACCGCTCATCCACTCTACTGCTTCATCGACAACGTCCTCCGCCACCACGCTTCTTCGACCCATAGCAGGGGGCTCCTCCCCCACTCTAGAACTTGCTCCCAGCCATACCGACCTTTATACCGTGGAACCAATCGCCATCAGTATCTCCATTCCACATTCGTCTCGCTCCACGAGTCATCACCGCACCTTTGACCGCTGGAGATCAACCCAGCTACACCGACTACCCCCTTCCATCTGCAGGAACCACCCTCTGCCTTCTCTAAGCTGAGGCACACTTGCATCGACACGAGGTTCTCCACTGGGTCTGGTTCCTCAAGAAGACAAAGGAGCTGGCCTCCTCTTCTACTGTACTTCTTGGAGCCTCAAGACACCACCATCCACGATGCTCCACCACGCCAACTGCTGACATGCTGTTGGGGGCAGGCCCGAGGCCCTCCCATGTGAGGAGCATGTGCAGGAGAGAACTTTTGCAGAAGGCACCCCTTTAGTTCGACCTTCTTCCAAGATCACCCCACGAATGTGGCATACACGTAGGGGTGGAAATTTTGCACTTGTTACCCCTGGTGTTTCACCCATTCACAGAACTATCCAGTTACCTTGGAAATTTTGCAATTCACCCCTCAAAGGGCCTAGTCATTCTTAATTAGTCCCTCTACTGCATCTTCTTATTTTATTTAGTTATTATAATTGCAAACAGACATTTGTGTTTCACTTATTATTTGAACTATAATATTGCATCATTTTATTATTCAAAAATTAACATTGTGTTCTACAAAAATTCTTTACATTATGGCATGTGATTTATATTTTTACTCTATTTGATTAATTAATAATTAATATTATTGCATAAAATTGCATATTTTACTCTTTATAAACTTGGAATTCATAATTACCATAACTCCAAAAATTACCAAAAATTAATGGATAGTAGAATTAATTATATTTAACATCGTCCCCAAAAAATGCATTTGCATGCATACTTTGCTCTATAAAAATCATTTTGTATATTGTAATGATTAATTTTTAATAGGTATTACATTATCATTTTTTAAATTTAGGATTTTTTTACGATAGATCACCTAGTGATATATCTTAGGTAATTTTATTTCCTGAAAATAAGTAGATTTAGTATTTATTATAATTATTTATTGAAAATCACACTGTATGAATTCGATAATTCATTAAATATTCATTTTGCGTACAAAAATTCCAAAAAATTTACAGTGCATTTATTTCATCTTAATTGACATATTGACCAAGTTTTATACTTTTTAGACTCTGTTTAACTAAAAATTCCATTTTAGTCCCTAAAATAGGCTACATTTACATTTGCATCCAAAAATTGCATCAAAAATACCTAAAATATCCTGCCTTAAAAATAGTACACAAAATTCGATAGGCATAATTCTAGATTGTTCCTTTGCTTCCCGTATTTTGACCATGGGACTTGCCCAAGTAAAACAGACATAAAATCACTCGAATTTATTGAATTAAATTCTAAGTGATTATTTCTTGATTGATTCTGATTACCCTCCTACAACGAAACAACAAATTCATCATTAGTTAACACAATAATTCATGCAAATTAAATAGGGTAATCCACAATTTGTCTGATGGCACCCCCCATACTTAAACCATGCTCATCCCTGAGCATCTAAAGAAATGCAATGAAGTGAAATGAGATTAGGTTCCATACCAAGACCATGAGAAGAAGGTGAAAATGGAGCTAGACCCGACCTTTGGATTATTAGTTTGGCGGAACTTCTGTGACAATTAGGGTTTTAAAATTAATAGCCTTCATGTTCTATACATCATTGTCACAGTTTTGGCTCATAAGTTGATCAATCCTCCTCTAAAAGCATACCCCGTGAACATTGAACAATTGACTCATGTGTGTGAAGGGTTTTAGCTCTTCCCATCCAGAATGCTGGACTACCATGCAAACCTCTCCTCCAATAATTCATTCTCGAGGAATCATGTATTCCTTCTAAGGTATGTCGCGCTATGTTCACAATCGAGAAAAGGGAGAAATTAGAAGAAGGGGAAAAGAACTGGAGGGTGATCAGTGTAGTCACCTCTCCTTATGAAGCCTATCAGTTTAGCAAAGTCTCCACCAAGATCTACAGGTTTTCTTGAAGCTTGGACCTTTTTGGTCAAATATTTATTTTGTAGTTGGCTTTATTTATTTGGATATTTGGTAGCTATACATGGATCTTGTTATTCCCCTACAGATATGGAATATATTTTCCATACATGTTTTGGGGTCTTAGAAAAAATTGTGCCCATCCATCCCTTTTCTGAAGATTTATTTCGACCCGTACTATGATCTTTAGATGTCCCTGCTACCAGAAAAGAAACTCACACAATCATCCAACACCCCATCTGAGTTGAGCTAAATGCATAGTGCGAGAATACAAATTAATTCTCTATTCAAGAGTCCTACCCAGAATGAGGCGACCAGGTTAGACACTGAGTAAAACTCTGCATATTGTCACGCGGAACTAAAAAAATAAGTCAAAGACATGAAGTTTCTAAAATCCTCTTTCTCAGTGAAGTTCCTCTGAAAATTAGGTGTATTAAGGTCAAATCCAGACCACTCTTGGTTCCTACTCATAACTCGGTTCAGAACCCAATGGCTTTTCACATATGCATGAAATGTTGGATGAAGTTTAGATGCTTAAAATGCATGTATATTTTTTAAATTTTGTGACTCCTTTCTCTCTCTCTCTCTCTCTCTCTCTTTTGAGATATATTTTTTAATGCAATTTTTTATGCAAAATGAATAAGAAGCCATTCAAAATTTTGGTTACAAAATTGGGCACGGTCAGTGTTAGTTGCAATTTTTCAATGTTTTTTAACAAGTTAGTTACCTATCCCGTAAATATATATAGACTTATACGAAAGTACGAGCTATGGGTAAAATATATACACAATATATATACACCCCTATACTTAGTGAGTGCTATGTCCTTAGAGCACCAGAAGTGTATAGAAGACATAGCTCGGGTTAAGCGTAAGAAAGTGAAAAAAAATAGCAGGCATCAACCCGCCCCCCCTATACTTAGACTGTGAGCAGTCTAAGTATAGAAGAAGGGAGACAAATGAGGGGGCTAGGATGTGGAATTTGAATGAGGAGAGTATATACAATGGGCGTTGGGTATAGAAAGAGTCTCCCTATACTTAGTCTCTAGTCAAACTAAGTACAGAAGAAGGGTAGAAATGGGGCGATTGAGAGAAGGATTGGATGAGGAGACTGGTATATACAGTTGGCATCGGTCCCACGTATACTTAGACCTTGGCCTAAGTATACAAGGGAACCAATGGGTCAGGAGGGAGGGAGGGTTGCTGATGATTAAGGAGGTTTTCAGCAGATCTTTTTGTGAGCCTGTGGTGGGAGAATGTAATGATTGGAAGAAGATGAAACGGATGATTCCCAACTATCATCGAAGTTATTTTTAGAAAAATCATGTTGGAGAGTGTTTTCATAGGAAGAAGATGAAGCATATGAATCAGATGATATCCAGCCATCATCGGAGTTATCCTCGGAAGAATAATACTTGAAGGTGGAGTCACTCTAGACATTCTTGTTCGTAAGTTACTTTATCAAGTTACGCTTAGTCTTGGGGTCAAGGGATTCGCCCTCGGATGATGAATACTCTGAAGCACCAGTCTCATTCAGGTCATAAGAAATAATTCTATATATCTGATGATACCAGGAGAATCGGCTCTAGACAAATAATAGTGAGAGGAAGGAGTCGACCAACGGGGGTCGATATTCAGTTGCTTTCTCAGATAGGGATTTAGAGCCACTGAACTGACCTCACTCATAAGGATTACCTTATCTGGGCCTGATGAGGAATCATAAGAGGACTCCTTTTCTGGTGTGTCGAAGGCGACTTTCTTAGTCGGTTTACCAGATAATTGATTAGATGAAGGAGCAATCTGAATGCGCATTTTTGTCCATATTATCTATGAAGGTGTAGGTCCTTGGAGTGAGGTGTTGACAATTGGGTCTTCAGATGAATAACCATTAAAATATTCCTCTCTAGTCAGTACACGCCCTACGTATGTGTTCTCAGTGGGCATGTCATTGATGAGTTCCTGTGTCATATTGAGGTTATTAAGGTGGTCAGAGAAGGTCTTGTTCGACTTAGGGTAAACCCATGCTCGTGTTTCCTCATCACCATATAAAAAGTCTTGTATTAGTTGATCTTCTGCAGGATTTGTCATGATAGTGGTAGAGGTGAGAGCAACAGGGAATGGAAGGCTGAAATGAGTCTCTGAACCGATGTTTTGCTCAACAACCGTTATCTCAGTTGTAGCAGCGGTTAGGGCTCATCTATCGCTTGACAGTTACGGCTTTTGTCGGCTTTGTGGGTTACCTTATATAGTGATTCCTCAAAGACTGGTTGACCTTAAAGTGCTCCCAATGCAGTGAAATTAATTTCCTTAGTCTCGCATTCAATATTTGCCTTAGACAAGGCTAATAATGGCTTTTCGAGGATTATTGGAGACTGGGTGAATTCTCCTTGATGTTCAATATCAATGATCATGAAATCCACCTTGAGCGGAGCACCATGGAATGAAATGATGATCGAAATAGTTCCTCTTGATCGTTTTATAGATCGATCAGCCAACTGAATGATCTCTCTTGATTTCCTGATTGTTCTGAGTTTGAGCTTGTCAAACACGGAGGTCGGGAGGATATTAATTGGTGAGTCGTCATCGATTCATGCATGGGTGATTGTCGTATCTTTGATTCCACAGTCAAATCAAGGCAACCGCTTTACTCTACAGCTCTTTGTCTTTCTTCTCATCACCAATGAGGTGGCCATTGACAAGATATGTTTTCAGTTCTTGTTCTCTTCCTACCCAACTTTTTCGACATTAATTTACCCTTTATAAATCTTTCTAGGCTAGGAAAGTGTTCAATGGCCTGTATCAAGGGAAGTTCAAAAATCATCCTTTTATCCAGTGCTTCCCTTAGAGTAGGATCCAGATTCCTCAGATCCTCTCCACTTTCAATTTTTATGTCTTTTTTTGTTTTTCAATTTTTGGGATGTTTTCGATTTTTTTTGATTTTTTTGATCTTTTCTGTGTGGTGTGTAGATCTATCGATCTCCATAATTGAGGGGGTTTTATGTGCCAGGTCAAAGCCATCCATGAGGGAATAGTATGCAGAAGTGTCACTATCAAAGTCTTCCCTAGGTTATGTGGGTTTCTGAGTTTTCTCTAGAATTTCTACTTTAGATCCATTCATTTTATCTTCCACTTTCATAGCCGAGCTACCATAAAATGAAATTAATCGGTCAATGAAATTTCTAAATAAAATATCCTCAACTAATTCATATCTCTTAATTATCTTAGAAATGTTATCCTCCAAAAAAATTTCATTACAAATCATGGAATCAGTCTATTCAATTAGAGGATACTGCTGAGAACTTGAGATTTCATACTCAACATACAGTGACTCAGACAAGTAATGTTGGATTGAGTAGGGTCCATTTCTGTGGTCATGATTGGTCGGATCCTCATATCGTGGAACCATACAGGGTTTATGTGTACCATCAGCCAAGTCCTTTGTATGTGCAGGCTGTTCGGATTGGTAAATAGGGCCAATCCAATACATATTATTAGGATGTGTGGGCCTCACCATTTGGTTTGATCAGTCTATCATGTTATTCCCTAAGTTCAGTTCAGATGTGGTTCTGTGAATGGTTGTCTTGTCCCAACATTATGACGAGGAAAGAATGGAGTTGGTTGGAATAGTTGTCTCGACCGGTCACTGGTCTCAAAAATGGTATGATTTTCAAATGGTGCGGCGAGAACTCAGGAATAAGATGAGTTAGCCCAGGATGAAGTCTGATAATGTGTAGAATAGGGCTGGGGGTGGGAAATATGAAGAAGGAGAGAATTGGATCGAACGATCATAGTAACATGGATTGGAATTTATAGAGTGGTCTGGATTCATTCGAGGGCGAGAGTCTCCCACGAAGGTTGGAGGATTTCTGGAGGAAGAGGGTTTAGATGATTTGGGTTTAACCGAGAAGAATTCATTTTCATAGTAATCATTTGATGGATTCTCAGAGTAATGTCCCGATATCTTCAAAGGAGGTGGATGAGTTGTCATAATGGATCTTGGTTTAAGATGTTCAAAAGCATGGGAAATCCTAATTTCTACAGATCAAGAAAGAAGACGGATGGCATAAGTGTGCGATTTTTGATATTTGAACTTTTTTCACGCAGACCAATGCAAACACAATACATACCCCAAGTTCACCAACTCACACAATAAAGGCCCCAAGAGTTCAACCAATTATCTTTTCAATTTTAGTTGATGATAAATTCAATCTTGAAAAAGAATTAGCGAGATGTTAGGTGCCAGAAATTTTCTTAAAAATTGGCCTAAATTCTTACGACTAGTTGCACCTACTTTCATCCAGTATGTATGTAAGTACGGACCGTAAAACGTCTACCCGTTACTTAAGGACGTAGCCTTACACACTGTCCTTTAAACCACCCATTATGCTAAGGAAATACAGACTGTTTACTGGCTATCCAAATTTCCTCACTGAGAATTTGCTAATCGTTTTTATAGAATCAGTAGTCTGAGCGATGATTCTGGAGATGGGTTCTAGCCTTAAGTGTTGTCTCTTACTCACTCAGACAATAAATGAATACAAGGACATGGTTGCTCTCCTACAAAAATTCTCCATTTTATGGGTTAATTTAGTCGGCCTTGTTTAGCAGTCCCAATTTTTATTAGGCGATCACTTAAAAATTAGATGGACAGAAATCCACGTCTACCGTCCAGTCCCAATTTCCTTTAAATATTAAGTAACAAAACATGAGGGAGAAAATTCGAGAAAAGCCGATGCACGTGGAAAACTATGATGTATGCTCAGTTAGAAGACTTACAGTGATTCCTTGTAATCTCCATGTGGGATGCAATATAATAATTGAAAATTATTCTAAATGAATGCAAACAGATAAAACTGCACCAAGCACAATGTTCTATTAGCCATGAAGAACTAAGTTAAATTTTTGACTAAGTTGAGCGAGCTAATGTGCGCCTCAATTAAAGTGAGGTGTGATCTTAGGTTCTACGAGCATAGAGACTAATCCTAGAAGCTCTAATAGCCGTAAGTGTAGGTCTAACATACGAGTCACTCAAGTCGAGCCCCACCCCCACCGAGAGTGAAATATGCCACGACACACCACAAAAAAAGTTCGAGTCTTGTTACACATGTGAGAGTCCAAATGGACACCATTGCAAACATTTAATTACAAAAATTAAAATTGAAGAAAATAAATTCCTAGACTCTACGCTCTCTCATGACTCGACTCGATCTTAATTTTAATTTGGCTTGGCGGTCGATGAATATGCGTCGGTTTCAAGAGAACTGCTCCACATAAGTCAGGTACCTTGCACGAAAAAATAAGAGAGAGTGTAAGAGAGTGATACAAGACTAATAAAATAAGAAAATAAATGCTGAAAATAAAATAAAATAAATACAAAAAATGAGAAATATGCAGTGAAAATTCAGGGGTCAGACTACCGAATAAGGAATACCTAATACTGATTTTTTAGACAAAACCTAAATCATTTGCCTCCCTGGCAACGATGCCATCTGACAAAACCTAAGCCGTTTTCCGCATGTAGCCTCAGATCTAGGCATGAGTTGGTTGGAGGGACAGGGTTGTGCGCACCGCCAGAAGGTTGTGGAGATTGGCGGCACCACCCCTTCTCAATCTTCTTCCTCATGTAGGAGCATGATTGCTCTCATGCGTTTGGGCCCCAAAATTAGGAGTTCAAAGATTTCGACAGCCAAATCTCCAGAGTCGTCTCTGTTGCTGCTTCTCTTCGTGATTTGGAGGAGGCTGACAAATTACACCCACTATCTATGGTTCAGATACACAAACCTAGCTGTCGTCGCTATGCATAATTTAGGGGTCCACCTGGAAGCCTAGAGCTATTTGGAGCTTAAATAACTCATGCAAAGATCTTGATGATGAACCAATAAAGAACATAATCCAAATCAAGTCATAAAATAAAACTCGATAAATAATCCCAAGAACGACTTTCTCTAATACCATGTTGAAATATGAAATGCAAAAGCGAATCAAAATAAGAATACAAACATAGATGAGACTTTAATTTTATGTGGACCTGTGCTCTCGATGGCACGGGAAGAAACCGTGAGAGAACCATATCAAAGGGTTGATTTTCTATTCATCCTTCTCAATGGTACATGGTGTGTTGAGCTCCTTATATAGCCCCATAAACATACCGGAAAATCAGAAATAGTATATGTGACACTAAACATGAGGGGATGGTAATTAAATCTTGGAGGGTTCCGATTACCCCTCTGTTACATACTCCAACATGTCAGATTCATACATCACAAGTCTATCTATGATTGCATCACCACATCCATATTATTAGTCATTCACTA
Organism: Ottelia alismoides; assembly: GCA_037367405.1. Classification (NCBI taxonomy): domain Eukaryota; kingdom Viridiplantae; phylum Streptophyta; class Magnoliopsida; order Alismatales; family Hydrocharitaceae; genus Ottelia; species Ottelia alismoides. The sequence continues at coordinate 241,105 of JAZKJV010006482.1, forward strand.
AATATCAAAACAATCCAACTCTAAGAATTATATCGTGACAATGTAACAAGTTGAACATGCATTCTCTGGTACCATTGGGGAAAATGAAGTGTGCCAAAGAAAATGAAAAATCGACATCCTCATAGGTAAAGTAAAGCAAGATGATCAAATGTGTAAAAACGAAATCACGCAAGGCAACACACAATTATATGTCCATGAAATCAAGCAGAATAATGACCAATAGGGAAACATGACCATTGAAACTTGGCCTTTCATTTGCAATAAATAGAAAGAAACTCACAAGATAGAAAGAAGTTATCGCTATGGTTGGTAGTGATTGGAATTTGAAACAACTAGGACACATCGAGGGGGGATTCTTTCCTACTAATTGAATGTCATATGGTACATAACCTTGATGTTTAAGTTAAGGAGCCACTTAAAAGAAAAACGCTTCACCATACGTAGAAATTGAGAGACCCAAAATGCCCTCTAATTGTGTGGAATTAATGTTAAAATTTTGTTGTGTGCAGGCAATTCAGATCAATCAAAATGTCCACTTATATTATTTATCCAATTAAAGAGAGCGATCAATTTATTTTTTACTTAAGCAAGCACGAGGTCGAACTCAGGGAGTCCACCGTCTCCTTAGGTCAATTATTAGGCGATCTAGAGGTTAGGCTTTCAGGGATTTTTTTTGATATTTTTAAATGTAATTTAATGGATGATATGCAAATTTGGCAAAGTTCGGGGGACAAAATGTCATTTTCATTGAAACTATGTCAAAAAATTATGAAACCTAGCTAGAATATGAAATATGATAAAATTAAGCTATTATTTTTTGGAACTTTCGATGCAATATGAGTTATTAATGAATTAAATTTGAATGCAGGGTGATTTCGAGCAAATTAATTTTAATAAATATCAATCACTAATATTTTTCAAAGATAAAATTATCCTAGATAGGTCTATATCCTAAATTTGAATGCAGTATGATTTCGAGCAAATTAATTTAAGGTATCTTTTAATTCTTTAAAATTATAAATGTGGGATTAACTAAAAATTAATTACTTAAAGCGCTGATTATTTTATTGTGCCTTGATATGCTTGCAAATGACATGAAATTTGGGCATAATGTAGAACACATGAAATTCTATCCAATGTGATTTTTGGCAATTTTTAGAGAAGGGAATAATTTAATAGTGATTTTAAAATGGGCAAACTATGCAAGTTTTCACCAAATTAGTTATAATAAATAAATTACATCTCACAAAACACAAATAAATGCTGATTAGATAAAGAATTAGTTGAACTTCAATAAGCAATTTTTTGAAATGAAAATTAATGTGAAAATAATGTTCAAACTATAAGATAAATGCAAGGGTCTAATGTAACTTACTTAAACATGAAACAAAATAAAAAGTTGCTAATGTAGTTACCTAAACCCCGGGGAGTGAATGTAATTTTCCCATAAGTTCACGCACGCCTCACGTGCCTCTTGGATGGCGGGACTTGTGCGCAAATGCCTGAAACTTGAGGGTTGCCCATGCAACTTTCCAGTATACACGTGCACTTCACGAGAGCTGACATCACCCCAAAGAGAGGGGGTTTGGTGTTATTTGCGAGATTGCATGGGCTGACTTGCAATTTTCCAAAAAGTCGTGCCCCCTCACGTAAGAACCTGGGGGTTCTCTTCTTTTGTGGATTCCAAGGCAATAGAGCTCGATAGATTTTGGGACACGATGAGGTGGTTGAAGGCAACTTTTCACGTGAGTGGCGTCCTGGGATCTTTGGTACGAAGGTGGAGATGCTGGTCTGCTCCTCAAAGGTGGATGGAAGCCCGATTCAAGGACCCCATCGGTGCTTCGTCGATGGTCCGCAAGGTGGTTGTGGAGGGTCGCGACTATGGTGTAGGAGCCAAGGCAGGGGCTGGCGCTCCATTCTGATGCACGTGGGTTGAAGATGCCCGTGCAGAGGGTGGGGCCTCAGTAGACGTTCAACGATGTAAATGTTGAGTCTAGATCCGCGGGAGGCAGGGAGGGCTCTCCGATGACCGATGGTTGTGGTTGAATACATCCAAGGGGATGGGGACAAATGGGACATGCTTGGCGTGTGCAGCAAAGGCGCGAGGCGAAGGGTCTCTTATGCAATAGAGGAGCTTGGAGACGATGGCGGTGAGGGCTGCTATTGATGAAGGACTCGAAGGAGCCGCGCCTATGTCGACGGTGAGGGCGAAGGAGCTCGTGGCTGAAGGTAGTGGTAAGCTCCTCTAGACCTTCTATAGGGTCCCTTAGATAAGAACCTATAGATAGAATGGGTTCGAGCTTCTACTCGGACCTTGCATAAAAGGTGATCATGAATGGGGGCAGAGCTCCTTGCGGATGTGAGGAGGGAGGTCATCCGGTAGTGGGCTGCAAAGGGTAGAAGGGAAGCGCGAAGATAGAGAAGGTGAAGCGATCTCATTGGATTGGGGTTTTGATTTGAGGTTTGAATCAAGATGGAGAAGAAAGATGAATAGTAGAGAAGGAGAAGAAAACTTGAAGAAATAAAAAGGTAAAAGGGCATTACCTGTGTCTTCTCGCATGGATGTTGAGCTCGACGAAGAGAGCTCGGTCATTTTGTCGACTCAAGAAGCTGGCGAGGTGGGGTTCCAAGGCTAAGCAATTGTCGGGTATGTCAGCAAAGCGGAAGATGATATTGCGGATCACGCTTGGGATGGGTGATTTGGAGTCGTCGTCATCAACTATACACGTCGACGTTGTCTCCAACGATGTCTAAGGGATTGGGCTTACTCTCCCTCTCAGGTGGTGGATGGAATGCAAGGAGGCCGACGATGCCCACATTATGGACGGTTTGTAGTGGAAGCCGGCATGACCAGAGGTGATGGGCGACAAGAAGATCATGCAGAAGAGTAGGAGTGAGTGTGGTAGTTGGGGGAGTGCGCATGGGCCAGGTCTTGCGGGGCTGGTGGTTTTGCAAGAGGTGATGAGTAGGGGATCATGCCTTGAAGAGAGAGAGAGAGAGCGAGAGAAGAGGGAGAAGGGACCATGGTGGCCGACGGTTGCGTAATCACCCGCGCAAGGCACGGGGATGGTTGGAAGAGATGGAGGGAGTGCGCGGGGGTTGTGGGTCACTTCCGTGAAGGTGGAAGGGGAGGGGGCCATGTGGGAGGCGTTGGGGGCTACCGCATGGCACAAAAAATATAAATAAAATTAATAATAATAATAAATAAATAAGAATAATGATAATAAATAGTAGTAATAAATATATAATAAATATGATAAATATTAATTAAAGTAATAAATAAATGTAATTAAAGAAATAATAATTAAAATGATAAATAAAGTAAATACATAATAAATAAGTACTAATAAAATAATTAAAAATAGATAAGATAAATAAATAAATAAAGATAAATAAAATAATAAAAATAAAAGAAGTAAAAAACAATAATGGGGGTGACACGTGGCGGCTCCAGGAGCGGCCACATGCCGCTCCTAGAAAATTCAAAAATTAATTGTAAAAAAAAGAATAAATAACAAAAGAGGTCAAATCAAAAAGTGATCAACATTAAAGTTACTTATCTCGACGTGATCTATAACTTTGGTTAAGGACAAAAACTAAAACAAATCATCTATATAAAAAGATTTTTTTGGGTATCTTATAGGTATAAAATACTACATTTTGATCTTTTGCAGATTTTTTTGGCATTTTAAAAGTATAGAAAATATAAAACAAATATTTTCAACTTAATCTATTTTTTATATTTTTAATAATTAAGAAAAATACAAAGATAAAATAATGGTGTAGTAATATACAATAAGGGCCTAAAATCCAAATTTCATATACGAACTCTGATTCTTTTTAATTTGGTCTTATTTTGAAGGTAATTGTGCGTTAATTCAAAAGGAATAGGGGTCCATAAGAGATTGTATGAGAGAGATATTCACATTTTAAGGTTCTTAGTCTCAAACCAGTATTTGGGATTTATTGGTCAATTTTACGAGTTAGTATTTTATTGTCATTTTTTATTTATTAGTGTTAGTAATATATACACTATAAAGTTTATTTTATTCAATTCTGAATTAGAAAAAAACAGATAAAAATAGTGAAAATAAGATGAATATACATGTGATATTTACAAGCAAATTTGGCTTATTTAATGCAAAAATGTATGCTAAACTGCATACATTAATTCTAAGTGCATGAATGTTAATACTACACAATAAATGGAGAAATGCAGCTAATTACTCGGAAACAAAGCTCTTTTTTCAACTTTTAGAGCGGTGAATCACAAATTCATCAACCCCCTATACTTAAACCTTGCTCGTCCCCGAGCAACTAAAATGAAATGCAAAAGTGATGATTTTGGGTTCCATACCAAGGTCATGAATAAAATGTAAAAATGGAGATTAACCCAAACTTTGGATTAATAATGTGGCAGAACCTTATTGGGATTTGAATTTAAGACCTAACAACCTCTAAGTTCCACAAGTCTCTATTCGAGTTGCCTCAACAGTCAGGTCAGAACAAATCCTCATACGTAAATTCTGATGAGTATGAATCTTATTTTTCCTATGTAAGTGAAATATAGCTCTCCACATCAGAATTGACAAAGAAACAACCTCCTCTGACAAGGTAACTCTAATTTCCTGATCTAGTAACTCTTTCCTCGAGGAGCGGATGTTGAGCGAGATTTTTCGGGTTTTGATTTAAATGATATATGAACAGTGTCGTTGACCCAAATAATCCCGCATCAAACAAACAATTTTCTTCTTCTTTTATCAAGTTGCAAAATTAACTAAAAGGGAACAATGAAGCAAGAGAAATTTTCGCTACTTATTTACATGTACAACGGACAAGATCGTACTCGGAGAGAATACAATTTCCGAGGGTTATTCTATTAATCAATAAAAATCAATTAAGAGAAAAAGCAGGAATCTCAAAGGTATACTATCCTTGATTTTTGTGGATTTTTCTTTTCTTTTTCTTTTCTAATTTTTAATTTTTTAGTGATGTTAATTTTGCATATTTTTTAAATTTCAAATAAAGAACAATATGCACAAGATAAGAAAGACACACACCAAACTCTTTTTGTATTTTTAAGTTATATAAAAAATGGTCCAAAAAATCCAGAGAAAATATTTTTGTGTTTAAAAGATTTTGAAATGTTTTTGGATTTTTTAGAATTTTCAGATGTTTTCGTATTTTTCTGAAAATCAAACAGTGGCAAAAATGAGAAACAATGCACATCATGTGTAATTAGCAACTTAAAAATATTTTAAGTGCCTAAACTCCTGGCAATTTTTTTTATGATAAAATAGGGTTAAATATCTACAAATAAGGAATGAAATCACGATTTTTGGATTTTTTTAGAATTTTCTATGATTTTTATAAGATTTTTGATATTTTTCAGTTTTTTGGGTTTTGAAAAGAACTAATGCGTGAAATTTAGATAAAAATTAAAAGACAATGAAATACAACTACTTTAATTTTTTTTGGAATTTTTAGAGAAATATTTGACTTTCAAGAAGAGAAAAGACACTATTTTTGATTTTTTTAATAATAAGAAATGATGACCAAATGCAATGAAAAATTTATGCTAAGAAGATAAGCACGTCATAAGCATAGCATGATTTTAGGGAATTTTATTGACCAAAGAAAACATTTATTTCAATGAAGAGAGCTTGCAAAATAATGTTTGGGAATGACGGTATGATCTGCAAATATGTACTGTTTTTGCACGAAACGATAATTAGAAATAAGTAGAGGACTAAAAGTGTAAATTACCCCGTATTACACGTGAGTTGCTTGTGATTTTCTGAAGCAGGGGCTTCATTGAAATTCTTATAAGTACCAGGTGCTTTTATGCAATTTTTCCAATTCTTTATCCCATACCCCTAGGGTTCTTCTTTGAGTATTCGTTTTCACCAAAGCAACGTCAAGGGGCTACACGCCGTCGTCTTCTTCAACCTCAAGGAGGGGGGCTCGTCGCCTTCTGTGGCGGAGGTCGCGGACAGTGCGGCTTCAGATCCGGAGGCAATGGCACAAGGACGGCGGAGGCCGACCGACGAGCTGCTTGCTGGAGGCAGTTGTGGAGGTCGGTGCCTCGTGCGATCGGTAGCGATGGGGCGCGCCGCGGTGGGGCTGGCACGATGGAGCAAACCGCTCTGGAGGTGGTGGAGTGACGCCCAGGTAGAGGAGCGATTGTGCGATGGAAGGTAGCTGGCGAGGTGGGACAAAAGCCACAGGAGGCGGCGTGACTCCAGTTGCCAGAGGGAGTGCCCCTGGCTACGGAAGACGATGGGATGCTCCTCTAGATGGAGGGGTGGAGGAGGCGCATGCGCGCATTCGGCATCGGAGGCGCAGGCTGCAGTGCTGGCAGCTGCCAGCGACTTCTTTTTTTTTCAAATGTAACTACAGAACATAGAGCAATTTTTTTATAGATGTAAAGACAGTAACGAGATGAATGGGAAAACTTTTTTTAAAAGAATAGAAAATGGAAGATAATTAACTTTTTTTATTTTTTAGGTGATCCCGTAAAACAAATGTTAGAGAGAAGAGAAACAATTATTTTTTGTTGTTTTTTAATTTTTTTATTTATCAACAACTTAGGACGCAAGGATGATGACTCGACCCCAAAATCAAAACGGAAGATGCAAATGGGGATCCGACGAAAAATGAGGAATGGATCTGAGTCTCTGGCCACTGTGCATGACCTGAGTTGAGAGATCATGAAAGGTATGAAAGAACACGTAGAGATCGAGAAAGTGAGATGAAAAATCGAGTCAGTGGCGGTTCAATTCGTGATGGATTCTATTCTAGACAAAAAAGTGACAACGAAATTAAAATGTGAAAAATTAAACTAAGGTTAATCTATATGAAAGATAATAACAAAATGTGGATCTCACCTTAGGAGCGGAAAAGACCTTGATCACCTCGACGAAGGCCGATGTGCTGTCACCGGACGGCTCGGAGGCTAGGCAGCCTTCTACGACAAGAAACTCTCGGAAATTGGACTCCTCTCACCAAAGATTGATCCAGTTGAAAAGATGGAAAAGGAGCCTTATTAATAGATAGAATGGGATTGAAGTTTGAATTTTTGAATTTTTGGATGAGATAAGAGAGAAGAAAAATTGTAATGAGATAAAGTAGCAAGATAAGTGTTAAAAAATATTTACAAATATTAACTATTTTTTGTATTTTCGTCACTTTATCTATTGGAAAATTAAATGTTATTTTTTTATTTTTTATGGTAGTTAGTTAAGAAAATGAAATGTATACATATGCTATATACATATACGGCATTATCTACATGGGTAAACAAGCAAATTAGTTTTTTTGTTTTAAAATTGTATTTTTTTATTTTATATTTTTTATTTCCAATAATTAGTAAAAATATTTACAAATACAATATGTATAAATAAATGGTAAAATTTCACAAATCACCCCAGAAAATCGACTTTTCAATCGTAACTCCAAAAATTATTTTATCACAACCATTTTAAGGATAATTTAAGAATACAATGCAAGTGAGTTTAGTTCAATCTGAGTTCATATAGAGGTGGAATCGATCTTTCAATTATTGCTTAATGGGTTTTTTCGGATGTGGTTACTTTTATTATAGACATGAGTTCATTGTGCAATTATTTTTATTATTTAGCCAACATTTTTATCTACAACTTTTATTTTGAAAATTATTTTATTTAAGATCAATTTATATACAAACAAAATAGTGTTAGTTTTATACTGATTTACACAATAAGTGAGAAGTATTTATAAAACAATTATTTTTTGGATTTTCTGATTAAGGACATATCTCCCCCTACTTTATTCTTGGTCGATCAGGTCAATGTTTGACCTTCTCTCGGGGTTCGGGTCAGCCTGCATATATACAGTCTTCTTTTCTTTTATTTATTTTTCCTTCCTTCATTTAGGTTAAAGTAATATATAAACATACAATATTTATACACAGATGCAAGTTAGTAAGAATATGGAGTTAGTATTATATGCATGTGTTTTATAAGGGATTTTAAGCTAAAATAAACGAATAAAGATGACGAATCGCAGATTCATCAGCGAGGTATTCACTTTTAAGTTCTAGTGCAACCATCTTAAGAAGAGGGGGTAGAGAAGAGAATCGATTGTGACAAGTTTGCGGAGATGGACATCTGAGACAGGTACGTTGGGCTTGCAGTATCATTGTCGAAGCAATTTGGATGCTCGCTGCTTTCGAGTACTAGACCTTGGGTTCATGGTGCTGGCACTTTATTATCCGCATCACACTGTAGGGAGATTTTAAAGGGTTAGAAAGAAAAAAAGCAAAGTAAAAATCCTTCCTTTACGAAGGGGCAGATGTTAAGGAGGTCGTGATAAGCAAGTCCTCTTTGGCCAAGCTGTGGGAAAGAGGGATGTATCCTGGAAGAGTCTCGTATATCTCTCCTTCTAGATCAACAACTATGTTGATGCATGAGCTGCAGAGATCTGCCATAGGGTGGAGGATGGTTGAAGTTGTAAGTGATGGTTGAAATAATTTTCAAAATTGCCACTAAAGTTAGCGATTTAAAATGCTGAATAGAAAGTGTGTGAGTCTACAATAGAGGAGAAGGTGGTTTATGATCTCTTCCATGTCAAAGCATAAGGGGCATGCGGATACCGAGGTGATATTTGGTATAAGGAGATGGTCCTGGGTTCTAAACTTATTATGGCTAAGCATCCATATGAAGATGGATACTCGAAGATGAAATGAATTTTTTCAAAAGTTTGGGACAAGTTTCGAGCCAAGACTACCATGTGATAATACATTGTATAGATGGTTAGTTAGCCTCAACTTCGGAGGATTTTTTTGGGATATTGATTGTATCATGAGTGTTTTGAGTCCATCTCAATGAATGGATAGAGGCTAAAAATTTTGTGTGTCTAGGCCCAGAGCTTTGCTAACAAGTGTTTTCAGCCAGTTTTATTTAGCATTGATGGTAGATATGGCTTTATTGACAGTGCAATTTTTTTGGTTAGTGACCATAAGTCCGAGTATTGGGATGCTAGCGAAGGGCTACCATTGAGTTTGTCTGTCCAAAAGAGGGAATTTTCTCTATCATCCAACGTTTTGGAAGCGAGATTTTGTATCCTTTGAGACCCAATTTTAATCGATCGCCAACATGGGGAGTCCCTCTTGAGGTTGGGTTCAAGGATTGGTATGGGTTTTTGGTTGTGAATGCGGCCTCTGATTATCTTGGAGAAAATGTGGTGGGGATTCTCCATTGTATGGAGCCAAGATTTCGCTAATAGAGCACAATTGAAAGTGTCAAGGTTCAGGATTCCCCATCCATCATTTGCTTTAGGATGACATATAACTTCTCATCTTACCTTATGTTTGTAATTGGTGTTCTAGGACCTTGACCAAAGGATTTTTTTAATTTTATCGATTTTCGATAGGATATATTTATGCACTTTGAGGGAGGCCATCATATGGTGGATTTGGTGATTGAGAGATGAGTTTAGAATGGCGATTCTGGATGTGAGGGATATCATATGAGATTTCTTGCCTAAGAGTTTTAGCTCAAATTTCCCAATGATGGGGAGCCACTCTGATCTAGTAAGGGAGATTGGGGATAGCAGGATTCATAAGTAATTTATTAGGAAAGGGGTGGGATGCCCAACTTAGGACGTTGATTACTAACTGGGTTTTCTGGGATGTGAGGTAAGGGTATGGATGGTTGTTTTGTCATAATTTACAGACATACCATGATCTCGGAGAATAGATTAAGGGTGAATTTCAAGCATTTTAGGGATTGAGGGTTGAATTTTAGGAAAATGAGGATATCATCGACAAAGAGCGTGTTTGTGATGGAAATGTCCTCCCTCGAGATTTGAAAAGCTTCGATCAATTTTGATCTTGCATGTTTTGGAGAATTCCATCAAGGATGTTCATAGTGTTTATAAAGAGTAGAGGGAGAGGGGGTCGCCCTGTCGCACCCCTCTTGAAGGTTTAAAAATCTCGAGAAGGTGTTGTTTATTTTCAACAAGATTGTTGTTCTTTTAAGGAAGGCTCTGATCCAACTAATGAAGGTGTGGGGTAGTTAGTGTGTTTCAGGGATGGGAGCATGGTGTCCCAATTTAGAGAACTGAAAACTTTACAAAGTTCGGTTTTAGGATGAGTGATTTGATTTTGGTCTGGTGCCAGTGGGAGATGATTTGTGAGGTGATAGAAAAGTCTTCATATGCTCCTCTGCCTTGAAGGAAGACACATTAGGAGTGTGGATAAGGTTGTTTAGTTTAGGGATCCATCCGTTGGCCATGATTTTTGAGATGATTCTCAGGGGGATGTTTATAATGCTGATGGGCCGGTGGTTTGCTATGTTTTAGGGATCTTCTTTTTTGTAGATTAATGTTATTACTGAGTTGTTGATAAATTTTAGGTCTTGGGCATTGAACGATGGGGAGAAAAGGTGGTTGATTAAGTTCATGAAGTCATGTTTGATAATGGTCCAGAAGCATTTAAAGTACTCATGGATTATTCCATCCAGACCAGGAGTTTTAAGGGCTTTTAAGTTTTGTATCACTGCGAAGGTTTCAGACTCAGAGATAGGTTCTACCAAATGGTCCGGGTCTTTAGTGTTACCTGCAAGGAGGTTTTCTAGGACGAAGGGGAGCAATGGTGTGGATCCTCCACTTAAGTAAAGTTTTTGGTAATATGATTTGAAGAGCTGAGAGATGGAAACTGGTGATGTATGTATCACATCATTGTTGTCTTTTAAAACAAAGACAGAGTTTTTGCTTCTTTTCCATGAAGCGATGGGTTGTAGGAGCTTGGTGTTGCGGTCTCCTTCTCTAAGACAATGAACTTTTGCTTGCTGGCTTAGTCTCATGTATTCATCTTCAAGGGTTTCTAGGGATCTATGGAGTAGTGTAAGTTGTTCTGGTATACTTGGATCAGGGTTTGGTAGGGTTAAGGATAATTCTAATGAAGAAATATATCATGTTAGATTTTCTTTTGAGATGTGAAGGAGGCAAGGTTTGATTTTTTTCCAGCTGATTACATTGAATTTTAGTCGCTTTATTTTTAGAGATCGAGTTTAGAAGGGGTTAAATCCTTGGGAGGGTTTGTTCCATGAGGTAGAGACCATTGGAGGGAAGGTAGGTTTGTTAAACCAGAAAGCTTCCATTTTGAAGGATGGGTGGATTGGTTTGAGGGTGGATATTACCATTACCAAATGTTTGTGGTTTGAGAAGGTTTTAAGAAGGACCTAGGTTTTTATGAGGGGGGATGATTCTAGGAGCAGGGGGGGATGAGTATTCTATCTAAGGTTTCCCAATGTTTTTTTGTTGGGGGTCAATCCAGGTCAATACGGAGGAGGGGTCTTTGATGTCCATAATCTTAGATGAAAGACACCAGTCATTAAAACGTCAGACAAAAAGGGAATGGTGGCCGGGTGGACGAGGATTCTGATTTCAAGAGGAAGAGGTTGAAATCCCCCACTAGGATTATTTTTCTATTAGGTAGGGTGATCACAGTTAGCTGATCAAGGAAGCTTTGTTTACGAGAGGTTTATGGGGGGGGGCATAAAAATCGTATAGGTGCATAATTTCATTGTTTTGGCAAGATTTGAGAGTCAGTTGTGAGTAGAAGTCAAAGTTTGTTGCTGAAGCCGGGAAGAAGAGGTGTGGATCCCAGCCTATGAGAACCCTCTAGGACATACAATCAGTATTTATGTGCCATTCAAAGTTGTCCAGGGTGGCAAGGAGATTGTGTTGGGAGGTTCTACGGGTTCTGATTTCTTGTAGAGCCATGATATTTATCGAGTGACGAAGGACGATGTCGTGTAAACGATTCTTTTTCCATCGCCCACCCATAACAGAATGTTCCATGATAGGAGGTTAATATCCATATTTAGGTTTTTTGTGGGGGACCTTGTGTATTTGGTTCAACACCTAGAGCTTTGGTATCCCCAAACCGTGTCTATGAAAAAGTTTTTGTTCGGTGAGTCAATAAATGAAAGTTTTAGGCTTGCAAGGGTGAAGTCGCTCGTTAGTTTACTCACAAGAGAAATGAGATTTTTAGAGATTCGAGGGGATTTTTTATCTCAGGCTTAAGGAATCTATGATACGTTTGGAGAAGTCAAAAGAATAGGTTGGGGACATACCCAGATCGGTGGAGTAAGGGTCCTGCTTGGAGGAGGATGGATCATGGAGATGTACTACCAGGAATGTGCTTCGTTTGATTGTCTTGGGGGAGGGAGGCTCTAGTAGTGCTGGGAGCGCCAGGTTAGGGGGCCGAGGAAGGTAGACATCTTCTCTTTTTCTTGCTTTGAGGGGATCTAGTCTGCCTTCTTCACAAGTTTATCATCTAGTTGTGCCCCCATAGCCTTCAGCCACATGATAGCGTTCTCACCCGATTCTCTGTCCAGTTTTTTTAAGAAGCGAATACCTACATCCACAGACGAGCAATGATGTATCGGGAAGAAGAGGGGATCAATGAGTGCTTTATACTAGGTAGAGTCGGGGTATAGATTGAATGTTTTGGAACCAGCTTGACTATGGTTTGAGGGGCAGTTTTGTTGAGGTTCTAAATAAATAGAGATTGTGGGGAAGGGTCGATTTGTTAGTATTTTGTCAGAACGAAGCATGCCGTACAGTTTTCTAAGGATGTGATGTAATAGTGTATAAAGGCAACTTCTCTCATGTGTCTTAGAGGGCAGAAAGTGGCATTGAAAACTCCATCAGTAGTTGTAACTTTGATCCCATTGGAGATTACTTGGATTTTTGGGATGTCAACGAGTAGGACTCCTAATGCATCATCGCAATACTCCATGAGAGGAGGAAGCTCGTAGGAGAGGAGGTTTCTAATGGCCTTAACCAACTTATTCAGTATGTATGGGTATCTATGGTGGAGCGATAGGTCCATAAATTCTATCTAGTATGTCGAGGTTTCTTCTATTACTTAGCTCCAAGGGATGGGGACCATCTATAGAACCATATTGTGATCTCATCAAAGGACATACAAGAGGTGCCGATGAGATTTTTGTATTTCAACTCAGAGGAGACCTCAATGATAATATGGCATTTTGAGACCTTCCAGAAGAATATGAAAGTATACAAACCTGCTTCATCGATATGGGATTTATTTGCCCACTTGAGTGATGGAATGTCCTTCAAGAACTCGGGATAACGCAATGCATGACTTGGCATTTTGCGGTAATGACTCGCTGTAGAACTCCACTTGCCAATGAGATGGTATAGTCATATCCTCCCTAGAGTTTGGGTCTTTGGAGGAGGAGGTAGAGGGGCGACACTCTCCCGACGAAGGTCGAGAAGAGGGGGTCTCCCTTGGGATGTAGGTTTGGTGAAGCATGGGAGAGTAGGTGCTCCTCTTTCATTTTGGTGGTGGTTGTTCCTGGTTAGGGTTTGACATCTTCGAGAAGGAGGGGTATAAGAAAACAGAGGAAATGTGACCCTCTTGGTGGCAAGAGAAACATATGGTTTCAAAGAGGCAACGACGCTTTATATGCTCTGGATGGAGGCAATTAAAGCAGATGTGATAAGGATGAGAGTTATGAGCAGTGGTGTTGGTGGGTGATCTTTTGTATCATGGGTTGTGGTTTTTATTGAGCTACCTTTTGGGGTTTAATATTTATGGTAGAGTGAGGGGTTTAGCGATTTGCATTATGCCTGCAGGCGATTGATTTTCCAATGCTTGAAATTCTGATGCATCGGCATTGATGTAGGCAAGTGTATTTTGAGGCCTTTCCATACTTTGAGGAAGATTTGGTTTAGGTGAGAAGATCGTTTGGGAGGAGGAGTGGATTCTATAATGATGACAGAGGTGCCTTGGTTATGTTGGTTGTTATATGGAGGAGATGGTACAGAGGTGGTAGGAGGGGAGGTGTTGTGACCTTTGGGTTGCCGAAAGGATTCCAAAAGGTTGCAAGGGTATGCTAGGTACATTCTTGATTCCATGGTTGGAGCCAGTTGGTAAGGTGAGAGGATGTTTTCGGGTGGGGGGGGGGGGAGGAGGAGGTGGGGCTGACATCAACACATGTGGATAGTGTTGCATGTGGTTCTTTCTCATGGATAAGGGTGGTTTTTCTTCTCGGGGGTGGCTGATGAGTTTGAGGCCCTGCAATCCTCTTGTTGGGTTTCAAAGATCAAAGAAGTATGATTAACTCAACTGGATAATATTTTGGAATAACTTAGGATATGGATGATCTCCATCGAACCCAGAGGATGGTTATTGGAGACAAATGGGAAGGATTTTTCGATTGAGGGGCTAAGTTGGCTTTGTGTTGGGAAGCTCAGTTTAGTGCCTGACCGAGGGGGATAATGCCAAATTAATTTTATGGCAAACATTAGGTTTTGGAGGGATGATGTTTTCAGCTGAGAAAATCCTCAGGTGGTTTCATGTTTTTTTACAACATTGTTTGATGGATTTTTAATTTCTTTTTGTTTAGAGGGCACAATCTCTTCTCAAGGGTGGTTCACATTGGGACCTGCATAGGTATTTGTTCACGAGTGTAGATGGGAGGGAAGAGTGGGAGCTGGACAGAGTAGGGGTAGCTGGGCTCTGGCTTTTTTTGTACAATACACTTTCTATGACCTTTCCACCCCATGATTTAGACAATAGGCAAGGGTGGAGAGGATGGGGAGATTGTGTAGTCGACGGGAGAGGATCGGAGGGTGAACTTGGATCCTTTTTGCAGGAGATAATGTGAAAAGGGTGGGAGGATCTTAGGGGAGCAAGAGTTACCTTGGTTGGATGATGTCACTGGAGTCACAACCATCATCGTATATCCACAGTTGAATCGTCTTCTGACAAGGCAGATGGGGGGGGGGGGCAACCGTCCGGTGTGGCTGGTAGGGATGGGAGGGGGGATGTCACGTGATGGCAGGGGCGGGTGGATCTTTGATATTGAGGATATGCTATGAAAGGATATTTTTAGAACAATTTATACAAATTCAAAAAACAGTTTGTCATTACCATTATCTATAGGAAGCAATATGCTGATCATGTTATCTACGTTCTTGATCATCATACGAGGGGATACAACTAAATAGTCCGAGTGAACAATGTGAGGGGGTTTCCAACCATTGCATGCTAATTCAGTAGATCTGGGCTAGGTTAGACCCAATACTTCGAGTCAATTAATGGGGTTTTTTTCCATGGTTCAATATAAAGCGAGTTGTGATAAGGGGAAACTCGATATAGGGTCTTTATTGGTCTCTGGCTCAACTCTAGCCATGCCGCCTCAATTCTATGTTAATTAGAGCAGGTCAAATCTTTGATAATTTCTTTTTAATTTTATGACGAGTTCAATTACAGATTGATTACATTTAACTAAAGTTAAATCAAATGTAGTTAACACATTTAGTTATATGTTAACTAGGACTAGGAATATGAGGATGTATTTGATTGCCGGGTTAGCCTGGATTAAACTGAAGGAGGGTACACCATTTTTGTATTTTGGTGTTTGGATAGAGGATTAGGGGTTGAGTGGGTTTGTTGTGATGTGGTTGTATCAAAGTTTGAAAAAGTGAGCAGTTATTGCGATGCGATTGTATTGAAGTTTGGAAAAAGTGAGTAGAAGTTGAGTAGCTTATAATTTTAAGGTGATATGGTGGTATAATATATTTTTTGACGAAATAGATTTTAGAGAAATGACTTTTTTTAATGTATAAAAAAGAGAGAGGGAACGTGCCCCACAAGTGAGAGAAAGAGTGGATTTTAGGGGGTAAACCCCCCCGGGGAGGGGGGGGGGGGTTAAACCCCCAACCGAACATGGCCTTAGGGTTTGGCATCGGGTTTCTAACAAGACAGAGTTGGAGATAAATTCAAATAGAAGAAGATTTAGAATTCCTTATTCTAGCTCAAGATTATGGGGCTTGGGTAGATTCCGGGACTATATCTTTCACTTTGGTTTGTGGTCTAGGATGAGTTGGGTTTGTAGTAGGTATCTTAGAATATAATATTTTGGGCAAAGGACGAGGTCAAGTTGACACAAGCTTTAAGTGTTTAGATGATGACTGCCTTTCTTTCTCCCACTAAAGTCCACTTATTAATCTTATTTTGCACATTCTTTGAGGTTAATATAATATATCACACAGACATATATATTGTAAGATCCATCATAATAAAATCCCACTTTTTATAATTTTTCAACCTTCTTTATTAGCCAAATTAGACTACCCCATCTTATATTACTAGTAAATATCTTTCCAACGAGCTTAGGAACATTGAAATTGGAGTTCATATGCGAGAATTATGCGCAAAATACGAATGCGATGCAGCTATTGGATTCGAACCGGATTCGATTAGGCTTGACCACATATATAAGAGAGGGAGACAAGTTGGATGGACAACAAAAACACGTAGCCACCTTGTCGGAGCTCCTCCCCTCTCGCTGGAGCACCACCGTCGGAGAGATTTTACAACCACCGACTGGAAGTCCAAGTACATTATTTCGAAGAACTCGAAGTTAGGATCCCTGCAGTGTTGTGCAAATTACGTGAAATGCCACATAACTCTCATTCCAGGAGAAGGAAATTAACGGGGGAGCATTCTCGTAGGTACGTTTTTACCCGCTTTTGTTGTCAAATCCATATTTTTCACCATAGGTTATAAATAGTCAACTCTACTTGTGTATGGAGTCAATTTGCTATTGGATAAGTTTTGCGTCGAAATCTGTATCGTGTCACATTTTCTGATTTCTTGTTAATATGCTTGGAGCATGTGAATGGAAATTGTGTTAATGTGATGCAGGTAATAACAGAAACATGGGGGTGTAATTAGTTTTACGATCGGAGCGATTTTGCAGGATATCGCCAAAGTGATTAATCAAGAAATTTGGTTGATCGATCATTTTGTTCCAAAATGATCAATCATGGTTCACTTGTAAATCAATCAATACTGATCGATCAACAAAGTAAGATGATCTATCATTCTAGGATGGTGGACCCATATGGACCTTAAACATGATGGAAATTGACTCTAAAAATATGTAGACTCATGTAGGAAATTATATCTCAAATTGCCAGATAATAAAATAGTAAATATATCGAATAATTAGGTGGAAGATATGAAGAAATGGTTAACAAAAATGAAGTCTTAACAAAAAGAAGTGAGTGGTACTGATATCATTTACCCTATATGCACAAATAGGATTCGGGCGAATCATTACCTGGATTAGTATATGGTAAATACCACGACTAATCATAACAGATTGATAAATGACTGAAATGGGTCCATTGCAACTTAAATTGGAATAAAATGGACGCAGTGAGCCTCAGTGAATGAGAGAATTTGAGCATCATTCGCACAGTCAAGGGGAATCCAATTTCTGGCTTATATCTTATGGTCAACGGATGCCTTTTTCGTTGTAATCTTTCTTTCCATGCTACTATGATTTATTCTTAAGTGGCATGTGGATACTGAAGAAGATGCCGTCAAGGGAGGACCATGCAACTAGGGTGTAAATGGATCAAACCTGAGTGAACATATTTTTAGGTTCGGTTCATTTAGTTAATCGAGCCTAAATTTGTGTTCAGGTTCGATTCATTTATTTTCAAATTGAATATGAATCCAACATTTTTTTAATCGAATCGAACCTATGTAAATATTGAAATTGAGAATTCTCTAATAAGAGAGAGTGAAAAGAAAAGAAATGGATATGTCCGTGTGTCTATAATTAGAATAAATATTCATTTAGTTTTTTCTTTATCTAACTCTTCTCCATCCTTTGGAAAAATTAGATCAATAAAGATCCATCTCTTTGAAAAAGTCTAATTATAATATTTTTTTATATCTATTCAAATGAGGATAAAAATTAATGTGGAATATACGATGTAAGGTTTATACTTATTCTATTGAATTGAGGATTGATGAATCCACGTTTCATCATCTTTATTCTATCATTTTGGCCTTAAAAACCCTAGTAAATGCGTGTAAATAGGCTTAATATAGGCATTTTAGCATTCATGCATATGTGTGTAAATATTGTATAAAAAGCGGTTTTTAAAGCCAAAATTATAGAATAAAGAAAAGAAAAGAAAAAGAATAAAATATTGTAAATATTTTATGACCCGAAACCCCGAGACCTAGGCATCTTGATGAATAGGTCGACAAGGAATAAAGTAGGGGGAGATAAGGGCTAAAAGACAGATAAAATACCTATACATTTTATTCATTCTTTATTCATTTTGGGACATATTTTTGGTTCCACTTTTTACACTTCAAATAAAGAAACTTCGTACATGAAAGTTGTAGATAATTTTATAAAGAAAAATACAAAATTGATTTCACAGAAAAATAATGTACAGATAAAAAGTTATGGTCTGAATAAAAATCCAGAATGCCAACTTCCCAGACCCGTATCTCACAAATAAAAACTCCAAATGCAGCGTACTCACCTTTAATTGTATATAGAAGAAAATAATCTATCCAATGGTGGTGGTTTCGCATTTGGCGGAGCTACGGTCTGAAAGTTGAGTTTTGGACCCACATTGTACCTGATACATATTAAAATATTCAATTTATTATTTATTCATTATTTTTATATTTTTATATTTTTATAATGTTGTAAATATTACTTATAATAATTATGTACATTAAAAGAAGAATAAAAACCTAAATAAAAACAAAAATAAAATACTTAAAAATAAAAGACATAGATACATTACCTACACATATACCTATACAAAACATACTTGTATTTTATTAAATATACAAAACATATCTGAAAAATAAAATAAAAATATATTTATGTATATAAAAGTATTTTATAATTTTATAAAATCATAAATAAAATTAATAATATTAAAAATACCTAAATAAAAATAGAATACATTAATACATAGATATAGATACCTATAAGGGTATAAATGCAAACTTGTAAAAATATATTTCATAAAAATAATTAAAAATCACAATAAAATTATTTATAAAATAATAAACATTTTTTATTTTATAACCATAAATTAATAATGCTATTTACTATTTTAAAAGTAATTAATAAAACATTTTTTGGGGGCTTTTTCCTGGTTGGTCCACGTGGACCAACCAGGTGGCCTGGGATGTTGACCAGTCGGTCAACTCCCTGGCCCTAGCCTGCCCCCTTGTCAGAAGCCCGTGACTCCCTTTTCTCGAATTTTTCGCCGTCGCTGCGTTGCTCGAGGGAAGATGGTCCCTTCACGAAAATTGTTCACTATTCATCCGTGATTCGCGCCAACCTTGTAGATCTTCCTAAATCTTCCGTATTCGCAAGATCCACCTCGTTCTTTGGAGCCTCTCGGACATGTTTTCAAAAACCAACCCATCCTTCCCATTTGCCTTTGAACCCTCTTTTGACCCTTCCCTTGTTTCCACCTTGCGACGCTCTGGACCGGAGGCGTGACAGGCCTCCTCCAGCGAGCAGGAGGAGCCCAGGCGAGGACGAGGAGCGGCTCCACACCCATCGCCGGAGCTTGGCTCCAGGCGGTTCCATCTCGTGGTCCTACACCACTTGAGGTCGTCTCTTTTCTGTTTAGTCTTCATTTTTTTGCTTAGTTTTAGTCCTTACGACAATCTTCCTCCTTTCTTGCAAAAATTTGGTTTCAAATCTCGCCGTCAAGTTCACATTCAAAGATTCGCCGGACCACGCTCCGGCGAACCCACCACCCACATCTTGACGTGTTTACACCATTTGCGCGCCCCCCCTAAGAACCTATATACTGTTAAGTTTGCTGTATTCTTGCAGGTTCCAGGGGGGTGAATGGACTCCATCCGGGGGTCAGATTTTTGAAGGAGCAGCTCCAGGAAACAACCCCAGTTCACGCACGCTGTGGTGGCCCTCCAGTGCTCGTTCCGCCATTTTGGGGCCACCACTTGATAGAGGAGGCTTCCTGGAGCCTCGCAGCCCTTTGTGCAACCTCCAGCGACGTCGGAAATGAGAGGGAGGGGTCGGGGAAGTTCCTCGTCGCCGGCCGCCTCCGTGTTCTTCGCGACGACCTCCGAGCCGTCGATTTTGGGAGTGTTCCTCGTGGGCTTCAGCATCCGTCGGATCTCAGTCCGCCCTCAGCCGTTGATCGCCTCAAGCAGATCTAATCAAGATCGTCCAGACGAAGGGGTATCGGCCCCCCAGCAGCCGACGCGTGGATTAGTGGATCGCGCACCACCGTCTGATCGGCCCCTTGTGTGGGTATTTTGCTATTTTTCCCCACGTGTTGTTGTATTTAACATTTAGCATATAAACCTTCGATAGCTGTTTAGGAATTTTTGTGATAATTGCATTAAAGCCCAGGAACTTTTTGGATTTGCCGAATAGCCCTTCCCAGGTGCACGTGCTTTGCACGCGGGCTTGGGATTTTTGCAACTTTACCCCTGCAGCTTTTGGGTTTGTCATTCACTCCAGGAGCTATTTCATCACGTTATATATTTTGTGCGAAAATCGCAGATGAGCCCCCTTAATTTTATCTATTTACGATTTAGTCCCTGCCAGCTGTGATAATTTTTGGGAGCTTGTTGTATTTAATTGGAGGCTCATTTTTAGTCCAAAATTTCTCAATTTTTAAAGTTAAGCTCCTGTGCACTTGTCCTGTCACGCCAATATTTTAGTTTGTGCTTTTATTTTATTTTCATATTTATAAAAATTCAAAAATAGTCATTTTCAGCACTGTTTGCATCATAAAATACCAAAAAAATATAAAAACTTCTCAGAAAAATCCCAAAAAAAATATATTTTGTGTCTTTTAGTTTGTCTTAGCTCCAGACCAAAAATCATTAAAAAATATAAAACCAAACTCCTAAAAATTGCAAAACTCTAAAAACCTTCATAAAAATTTATAAAATCCATAAAAAATCCAAAAATAGTGTTTTCTTTTTCTAAATTTTCTTGGTTTCATTATCTTTCATGAAAATTAAGTTGGGGAATTTTTGCCACTGATTTCTATTTTATTTCTCCATTTTAAGTTTCAGCCTTGCTTTTTACCACTGTTTTCTTTATTTTGATAATTAAAAATACCAAAAACATTCTAAAAATTACCCAAAAATACCAAAAACAGTAAAAAAGTATAAAAAGACCAAAAAGACTTTATTTCCTTATTTTTGAGTATTTTTATCTATTTTTATAAATACTTTAGTTTTCCTTTTATTACATTGTCTTTACATTCCAATATTGAAAAAAGAAAAAATAAAAAAAATATCAAATATAAAAAGAAAATAAAAAATCAGTAAATTAAAAATCAAAATACAAGATTATAAAATTAAAAATTAAATAAAAAATATAAAATTAAAAACCCACAAAAAAAATTTAGCATAATAGACCTTTGATCACATACACACATTTTTGGTACCTAGTACCCCGTTCTACCTGTCTGCTCCCTGTGTTCGACCTCTACAATACTTGCACTATACACATCTTTGTTGTAGAGTTATAATAAATTTTAACTCCGCACATTTACTTTCATTGCTTGATTTATTTGTCGTGGGTTAATTGTTGTTTTAATCCGGAATTTCGAGCGGTCACCGCATCGACTGTTGATCCGCCTTGTGGATCAATACGACCGCTTGACTTTTCGGGTTCAACAAATGGCGCCGTTGCCGGGGAGCAACAGCGCGTAGTTCGGGTCTTGTTTGTGTTTGTGATTGATTGTTTATTTTGCGGCTTTTATTTTTGTTGTTTTATCTTCTTTGATTTTGATATATCTGTTGAGCTGTCTAACCCCCTCTCTTGTTGACTTGGTGCGAGGTACCGCGGATCGAGGGAGGCGCTCCACCCTAGGCGCCTACGCACCCACGTGAAGCCGGCATCTGCCAGCCGAGCACCGAGGAGGCGAAGAGAAAATTTTGAAGACCGCGCTCTATTTTAGTTGCATTTTCTTTTATTGCATTTATTTTTGTAATTTAAGTGAGAGAGTGACCTATATTTGTAATAATACAGGTACCCTCGGACACTTGGACTCTTGAGCCTAACTTCCAGGTGTCTGTTCACCTGGGGGCTCACCGCGGTTTTCACGGTTTTCTCGCATTCTTTTATTTTGATTTGTTTTTCGATTTTTTTTCTTTTCTTTTGTGTGATTGAGCCCTTAGCTTTTAGGATTGCTTGCGATAGACTTAGGTCCAAACACAATAATAACCATTGCATGTACCTATAGTGCGTTTTGGACTTAGTCAAATTTAAACAGTCTGTTCATTTATCTCTTAACCCGTGTGCCGTGAGCGAGCCCCATCAAGCGCTACTCCTGAACTCGAGTGTGTCGAGAAGAGGAGGGGTGAGCCAAGACCGGACTCTTAGGTTAAAGATAAGTGGCCGACTTGTGGTTCTTCACGATAATAGCAATTTCTGAAACTTAGGGCGATTTCATCGGCTTTGCATTTGCATATAGATAGGTTTCAATTCTGCTGAGCATCCTTGCATGTAGAGTGCTGGAGGCAAGGTGAGCATTTACGCTTTAGCATCCATCATCGTTTTGATCGCTTGCATTGCTTTTCCGCCTCTCTACCTCTGATTTTGATCATCTAGGAGCTTAAAGGAATTGACTCCCCGATAGGATCGTGCATTCTCATTAAAAATCCAAAAAAAAAAAAGTGATAATCAATAAAATTGGGACTGCTAATATTACTTGACCCTAAAACCGATCAAAAAGAAAAATCTTGTATTGGGGCGAGTAATCCCCTCATTGTCTTCGTTTTATTTGCTCACGCACACCTTAAGGATTAGTGCCCAAATCCCATCAAGCCCCTAAGTGTGTGTGAAATTCTTTGACTTCTCACCTAACTCTAAAACCGACAAGATAAAAAGACCGCTCTTGCGGTCTCTACCGAGTTGAGTAGGTGAATTGAGGGTTTGTATTCTTTTTATTTTTTGGTTGTGATTGTTTTGTGTGTCCTAGATCATCCCTACGCATTTGCGCCTTCTTCTTCATTCTCTTGACTTGACCATCGTGCTCTCCCGATCATTTTCTTTTGTTTCGAGATGGCCGACTGGAGCGTATTCTATCCGGACTTCGCGGATCCCTCCTTCACTCCAGCCGGTCCACCTCCTTTTTTCCAGGAGGACTTTGCTCCTGACTTTTGTACATATCCGCCTCAGCCGCAGTATCAGGACTCGGATTTCTACCCACACCCACCTCTATCTCCACCTATGTATTATCCGCCTCCACCTTCACATCCACCCGAGACTGAGCTGATGGAGTCACCTTTCATGGAGTCCACCCTTGAGCACTTGACCCGGATGATGGATCATATGAGACAGAGGATTGACACCCTCACTAGTACCAATAAGAGCGACCATGATATTCCACCATTTGATGATATGGGTTCACTCGAGGATTTCCATGAGAGCTTGCAATCGCCCAAAATACAAAAAAATGAGAAAATTTTAAAAACACAAAAAGAGATTGGGAGACTTTTGATCGAGTCAGACTTTGAGGAGAGCGCCCACTTGCCAGATCCCTTGTCCACTCATACATTCACACCCGGTCCCACCTTTGACCCCGAGGATGCCGCTGTACAGACTGCTCTTGGCATACCTCGTGTATATGCTGATTCCGACCTTCTCCCTTGTATGGAGGAGGTCCAAAAATTCAAAAAAATGCTGACTGAACCCGAAGTGGTGGCCACCATACATGAGATTATCCGTGCCCCACTTCAGCAGGCCATGACCGATTTATCTGCTCCTCTTCCCAAGAAGAGAAAGCGGAGGAGCAGATCTGAGCGTCATATCTTGACCATGGCCACTGCCCACGCCATCACACACCGTCCCATTCCTAAGAAGAGCAACACTGCCACACCTTTCATTAGCTGCACCATCTCTGACCACACATGTGATCGCACTCTCCTAGACGGCGGTGCTTCTATTAGCATCATACCCTTCTCGCTGGTACAGTCTCTTCACCTAGGGCCTCTCAAGAAGACCAGGATGATTGTACAATTTGCTGATGGATCAATAAAGAGGCCGAAGGGTATCCTTGAAAACGCCGTCATCTCGATTCAGGGCATGAGCTATCACGTTGATTTTGTCGTATTGCCCATGGAGACCTCCACAGGGGAGCCATCTCCAATCATCCTGGGACGACCGTTCCTCGCCTCTGCGAGAGTCGTTATTGATTACGGATCAGGAGAGATTCGCTTCCGTCCTGCTGATGAGGGCGAAGCAGTGATCACCGCACCCACTGCCGACCAGAGACCTGCACCTGATGTGACCACACCTATCTTGGCTGACCTCGAGGACCATGACCTTGATGATACTATCAGAGAATTTTGTTGTCTATTGGATTCCACTGAGACCCGAGAATTCCTCCCGGTTGAGGAAAACTTGGAAAGCATGGACCTCGACGTTCCTTCTTCTGGGACTTGGCGTTGTATTGATGACATCCGCGGGATCTACACGATTGATACCATTGAGCGGAGGGCAGATTTAGAGACTATACAGGACGGACATGCTTTGACTACTTCCACTGATGAGTCCGCTCCTGTTCATGTAGATACTGATGAGACTAAGGCCGAATTTGATTTTGTTGCTTTTCTTCAGAAATTCGGGCCTTTTGATGAGAAAGATGATCCGATTGAGATTATAGAGGACGAAGAGAGTTCGACTACTTCCACCGATGATTTCGTGCCTTTTGATTTTGACCTGGATGACACCTCGCTGGACGACTCTGAGTATACTACTTCCGATGATGATGAGTTCGTCCCATTCCACTTTGATATCAGCGAGACTCCCAAGGCCGGACCTAGCCGTACTTCTTCCACTACTCCGTCTGTGCCTTCACACCCTAGGGCCCCTGAGGACTTACACCCCGTCAACCCTGATCGGATTCCGTCCACCGTGGACCCCGATGTCGACCTGCATCACACCAGATCCATTCCTCAGCGGTCTCGCAAGAAGGTTCGCTTTCTACCTTCTTGACCCTCTGTACATCCATCCTGTTGTACATTCGTGTTGTGTACTTCCGTCTCTCTTCCGTATTGCTCGTCCTCCCATTCTCGTGTTTGCCTAGCTTAGGACGCACTTTGTCCTACGTTTAGGAGGGGTGGACGAGCCGAGTGCTCTTTCTTCGTCCGTGTTATCACTCCTGTTGTTGCCTATACTTAGGGCTTCTTTTACCCTAAGTATAGGGGGAGTGGTTTGTACATCCTCCGATCTCTTCTCCTATATCACTCTTTCCATCTTCAGATTCCTTTTCTTCTTTTCTTCTTTTCTTCTTTTCCTCTGCTATCTTCTTCATCTACCGAAAAGGTGCCGCCCTTGTAGACAGTTTTCCATACTTAGGACGTACTTTGTCCTAAGTATAGGGGGGTTGGCACCCCGAGTTGTTCTATCCTTTTCGATCCTCTCCATTGTCTCCTCTTCTTGTCTATACTTAGGGATATCTTACCCTAAGTATAGGGGGAGACAATCTGAGTACGATCTGTTCATTCCCACCCTTGACCCTCCCTGCATTGTGTACAGTCTGCTATACTTAGGATTATTTGATCCTAAGTATAGGGGGGACGGTCAACTTCTCATTCATTGATTCATTCATCCATTCCTTTATTTTTTAGATTTTCCTATACTTAGTACGAGTTATGTCTTCTCTTTTCTCTCCGATCTATGAGGACATAGCTCAAGCTAAGTATAGGGGGGTCGTATATACTACGTATATACTTTAGCCATAACTCGTACTTTCGTATTTTCTTAATAATATGGCTAAAAATTCTTTAAAAATTCATTAAAAATTCTTAATAAAAAGATGTGGTTATTCCTCAAATGCTTTTTGTATTTACTGATTAATAAATCAGGTGAAAATGTTTTTTGCAAAATGTTTGAAAAATAGTTTGAAAATCTTTGTGAACATCTATTGAAAACTATTTTGAAAATATTTTGTTTCGTGTTTTCAACCTGTGTGGATTGTAAAATTTATTTTCTTTGTGTGAAATAAAAATGTTTGAAAAATGATTTGCAAATGGTTTGAAAAATGGTTGCAAAAATGATTTGAAAAACCTATATATACTGTTTTGAAAGCCTTTGCAAAATGATTTTCAAATGTGTGTAAAATGTTTGTAAAAATTATTTTGGACTATAGTTTTCAAAAATTGTGTGTAAATTGTTTTCAAATAAATTTGAGGAATATACACATCACACCAAAATCCACTATATATGTATATATGTATAAAATTGACTACTTACCCTGTAAATCCTTAAAATCCACTTCTTGTAAATATAAGAAGCACTCCCGTGTACATATTTTAACCTATTTTTCAGCCAAAACCTTTTTGTTTTCAAAAAGCCCAAAAACATTTGCAAAAACTAAAATCCAAAAACATTTGAAAAATCTTTTTGAAAAATACAAAAAAATTGCATCTGCATGCATCATCTTTTCAAAAATCCATAAAAAGTTCAAAATCTTTGAAAATTGCATCACAAAAATATTTTCTGCATAGCATTGCATAGCATGAGCATTTTTCGGATTAAATTTGATAGTTGAACGAGTCTAAGTAAAATCCGGAGATTGGAGCTTAATTGGACCTTATAATTTACCTAATAACAGGAACCTTATAGGAACTAGGTTTGAGGTACTTCAGGTCTAGTTGACTTAATTCTTTGAGGATCACGAGACTTGGTTCAATGGATTCTTGACTGCCTAAGTAGAGTATTTCGGAGCACACGTACGACTCTTGTTGATAATGACCTAACTTGGACACCTGCACCTTTCACATGGCTCAACTCAGTTGGAGTGGTGAGGGGATTGGATTTGCCGGTATGAGACGCACACAAGTGGAAACACTTGTCCTCCTCTAGGGAGGGAAGTGCACCCCAACCCGTCCAGTGATTAGGAAGTCTAAAGACAGGAGGCTGTGGGTTGCGATAAAGCTTCAAAAGAGGGATAGTCTACTGGCTCAAGAGGAAAAACTCCTTATGTAAATGCTGCTGTGAATAGTATTTCAAAAAAAAAAAAAAGAGAGAGAAAAAAAAAGAAGTTCAGGCATGTACAAAAATAAGAAGCCTGCAAGTATGTACATATGTTGTAAAGTCAATAAGCAAGCTTGAGTTCCAAAGTCATATCATGTGAGCCTGCAGCAGGATGACTTGACTACACTGGTCTTGCATCCCAGGATAGGTAGCTACACTGGCTACCGTCCATTCTTCTCTTCACCCCCTCCTCTTGAGCTGGTTGCCACTTGAACTTAGAAGGGAATACCCCGCTCCTCGAGGATGGAGTCATTGGATTGGGGAATCATTGGGTTGTCATACTGGAGAAGTCAGTTTCTTTGTCATTCTAGTTGGGGAGAGCCACCATCACTTACACTGTACGAGTCAGATTCATAGTCGTAAGGGTTTGCGTATGAATTGAGATATTTCTGATCTGGCTATTGAGGAGACTTGGACAGAGTTTTGGGATTCTCAAGGACTGTTGAATTTCAAACACGGTTCTCATTAAGGTTCCGCCCGCACTAAAATTCCAAAGGTCCTACTTAAGCTCCAAACTTTGATTTTGTGAAGACAAGTTTGATAATCAAGATTAATCCACCTTTCTTCTTTTTCTTTTCTTTATTTCTCTTTTTCTGCACTTATTGCATAAGTGTTTGCTAGGGACTAGCAAAGGCAAGTATAGGGGGATGATGAATCCACGTTTCATCATCTTTATTCTATCATTTTGGCCTTAAAAACCCTAGTAAATGCGTGTAAATAGGCTTAATATAGGCATTTTAGCATTCATGCATATGTGTGTAAATATTGTATAAAAAGCGGTTTTTAAAGCCAAAATTATAGAATAAAGAAAAGAAAAGAAAAAAAATAAAATATTGTAAATATTTTATGACCCGAAACCCCGAGACCTAGGCATCTTGATGAATAGGTCGACAAGGAATAAAGTAGGGGGAGATAAGGGCTAAAAGACAGATAAAATACCTATACATTTTATTCATTCTTTATTCATTTTGGGACATATTTTTGGTTCCACTTTTTACACTTCAAATAAAGAAACTTCGTACATGAAAGTTGTAGATAATTTTATAAAGAAAAATACAAAATTGATTTCACAGAAAAATAATGTACAGATAAAAAGTTATGGTCTGAATAAAAATCCAGAATGCCAACTTCCCAGACCCGTATCTCACAAATAAAAACTCCAAATGCAGCGTACTCACCTTTAATTGTATATAGAAGAAAATAATCTATCCAATGGTGGTGGTTTCGCATTTGGCGGAGCTACGGTCTGAAAGTTGAGTTTTGGACCCACATTGTACCTGATACATATTAAAATATTCAATTTATTATTTATTCATTATTTTTATATTTTTATATTTTTATAATGTTGTAAATATTACTTATAATAATTATGTACATTAAAAGAAGAATAAAAACCTAAATAAAAACAAAAATAAAATACTTAAAAATAAAAGACATAGATACATTACCTACACATATACCTATACAAAACATACTTGTATTTTATTAAATATACAAAACATATCTGAAAAATAAAATAAAAATATATTTATGTATATAAAAGTATTTTATAATTTTATAAAATCATAAATAAAATTAATAATATTAAAAATACCTAAATAAAAATAGAATACATTAATACATAGATATAGATACCTATAAGGGTATAAATGCAAACTTGTAAAAATATATTTCATAAAAATAATTAAAAATCACAATAAAATTATTTATAAAATAATAACATTTTTTATTTTATAACCATAAATTAATAATGCTATTTACTATTTTAAAAGTAATTAATAAAACATTTTTTGGGGGCTTTTTCCTGGTTGGTCCACGTGGACCAACCAGGTGGCCTGGGATGTTGACCAGTCGGTCAACTCCCTGGCCCTAGCCTGCCCCCTTGTCAGAAGCCCGTGACTCCCTTTTCTCGAATTTTTCGCCATCGCTGCGTTGCTCGAGGGAAGATGGTCCCTTCACGAAAATTGTTCACTATTCATCCGTGATTCGCGCCAACCTTGTAGATCTTCCTAAATCTTCCGTATTCGCAAGATCCACCTCGTTCTTTGGAGCCTCTCGGACATGTTTTCAAAAACCAACCCATCCTTCCCATTTGCCTTTGAACCCTCTTTTGACCCTTCCCTTGTTTCCACCTTGCGACGCTCTGGACCGGAGGCGTGACAGGCCTCCTCCAGCGAGCAGGAGGAGCCCAGGCGAGGACGAGGAGCGGCTCCACACCCATCGCCGGAGCTTGGCTCCAGGCGGTTCCATCTCGTGGTCCTACACCACTTGAGGTCGTCTCTTTTCTGTTTAGTCTTCATTTTTTTGCTTAGTTTTAGTCCTTACGACAATCTTCCTCCTTTCTTGCAAAAATTTGGTTTCAAATCTCGCCGTCAAGTTCACATTCAAAGATTCGCCGGACCACGCTCCGGCGAACCCACCACCCACATCTTGACGTGTTTACACCATTTGCGCGCCCCCCCTAAGAACCTATATACTGTTAAGTTTGCTGTATTCTTGCAGGTTCCAGGGGGGTGAATGGACTCCATCCGGGGGTCAGATTTTTGAAGGAGCAGCTCCAGGAAACAACCCCAGTTCACGCACGCTGTGGTGGCCCTCCAGTGCTCGTTCCGCCATTTTGGGGCCACCACTTGATAGAGGAGGCTTCCTGGAGCCTCGCAGCCCTTTGTGCAACCTCCAGCGACGTCGGAAACGAGAGGGAGGGGTCGGGGAAGTTCCTCGTCGCCGGCCGCCTCCGTGTTCTTCGCGACGACCTCCGAGCCGTTGATTTTGGGAGTGTTCCTCGTGGGCTTCAGCATCCGTCGGATCTCAGTCCGCCCTCAGCCGTTGATCGCCTCAAGCAGATCTAATCAAGATCGTCCAGACGAAGGGGTATCGGCCCCCCAGCAGCCGACGCGTGGATTAGTGGATCGCGCACCACCGTCTGATCGGCCCCTTGTGTGGGTATTTTGCTATTTTTCCCCACGTGTTGTTGTATTTAACATTTAGCATATAAACCTTCGATAGCTGTTTAGGAATTTTTGTGATAATTGCATTAAAGCCCAGGAACTTTTTGGATTTGCCGAATAGCCCTTCCCAGGTGCGCGTGCTTTGCACGCGGGCTTGGGATTTTTGCAACTTTACCCCTGCAGCTTTTGGGTTTGTCATTCACTCCAGGAGCTATTTCATCACGTTATATATTTTGTGCGAAAATCGCAGATGAGCCCCCTTAATTTTATCTATTTACGATTTAGTCCCTGCCAGCTGTGATAATTTTTGGGAGCTTGTTGTATTTAATTGGAGGCTCATTTTAAGTCCAAAATTTCTCAATTTTTAAAGTTAAGCTCCTGTGCACTTGTCCTGTCACGCCAATATTTTAGTTTGTGCTTTTATTTTATTTTCATATTTATAAAAATTCAAAAATAGTCATTTTCAGCACTGTTTGTATCATAAAATACCAAAAAAATATAAAAACTTCTCAAAAAAATCCCAAAAAAAATATATTTTGTGTCTTTTAGTTTGTCTTAGCTCCAGACCAAAAATCATTAAAAAATATAAAACCAAACTCCTAAAAATTGCAAAACTCTAAAAACCTTCATAAAAATTTATAAAATCCATAAAAAATCCAAAAATAGTGTTTTCTTTTTCTAAATTTTCTTGGTTTCATTATCTTTCATGAAAATTAAGTTGGGGAATTTTTGCCACTGATTTCTATTTTATTTCTCCATTTTAAGTTTCAGCCTTGCTTTTTACCACTGTTTTCTTTATTTTGATAATTAAAAATACCAAAAACATTCTAAAAATTACCCAAAAATCCCAAAAACAGTAAAAAAGTATAAAAAGACCAAAAAGACTTTATTTCCTTATTTTTGAGTATTTTTATCTATTTTTATAAATACTTTAGTTTTCCTTTTATTACATTGTCTTTACATTCCAATATTGAAAAAAGAAAAAATAAAAAAATATCAAATATAAAAAGAAAATAAAAAATCAGTAAATTAAAAATCAAAATACAAGATTATAAAATTAAAAATTAAATAAAAAATATAAAATTAAAAACCCACAAAAAAAATTTAGCATAATAGACCTTTGATCACATACACACATTTTTGGTACCTAGTACCCCGTTCTACCTGTCTGCTCCCTGTGTTCGACCTCTACAATACTTGCACTATACACATCTTTGTTGTAGAGTTATAATAAATTTTAACTCCGCACATTTACTTTCATTGCTTGATTTATTTGTCGTGGGTTAATTGTTGTTTTAATCCGGAATTTCGAGCGGTCACCGCATCGACTGTTGATCCGCCTTGTGGATCAATACGACCGCTTGACTTTTCGGGTTAAACAAGGATAAAGAAAGGAAAAATACTAGACACATAGATGATGGATGTTGTAACCACGATGTGACTATTTATTTTGAGATAATTTATAACGAGACAAAATTTATTTAACCCGTAAATATTCACTTTTCTTCAGACAAAGTTCACTTTTCTTGGGATAAAATTCACTTATCTCAAAACAAGTTCAACTTATGTGGATAAGGATTTGTAAATATGTATATGTGTATGTGTATGTGTTTGTGTGTGTATGTATGCGTGTGTCTATCGAGCTTTTAACGAATCGAACCTGAGCGAACCTATGATTTTTAGGTTCGGTTCGTTTAATTAATTGTGCCTAAAGTTGTGTTCTAGTTTGCGTTTTGTTTATTTTCAAACCAAATCTGAATCAAATTTTTAGTGAGCCGAACTTGAGCTAATATCGAACTTGAGTATTTTCTGACACCCCTACATGCAACCATGTGGACATGGGTAGAAGCTTAGGTGATCGTAATCTCACCATCCGCATTGGTTGGGGGATACATTGCTTGGCATGAGATGATTTTTCTGACGGTGTTTGCCCTGGTATATGTGCGGGCCAATAGTCATGGTTGGTGGTCTTCATTTATCTTATTCACTTAGGGTTAATACTGACTGGCGTAGGATATTTAGTTGGTATTCAAGGTGGGAGCACTAAGAGGGGAGTTTCGAGAAATGCGATTATTAATGGTGGATGGGATCTTGCTATTTCTCCTGTGTATAAGAAACAACTGGGATAGTCATTAATTTTCCGAATATGATTTGGGAGATCTTGAGGACTGGTGCCCTGACCCGCATGGAATTTTACTAATGGGTAATGGACTTGGACAATTCATGATGACTTCATTTGTTGGTAAATATCTTGATGAATCGAGTTGAACAATCAGAGTAAAACATGCATATTTCACATATGGGATAAAGAAGCTAGTGGATATATTGAGAAGTTAGTTAGGCTACATGTACTACATCTGCATGCCTATGGAAGCACCCCAAGCCTAAGGTATTTAGTGTCTTAGAGTCATAGTGTGTGGTCCCATGTAGACTAAAACCATAAACTATCCACGATGCTTGGGTAAATAAAGTAAATGAAAAGATTTGGAGCGTTGTTATTTTTGTGAGGATGGGCTACCCAGTGTTTTCTTTTGCATAGTTTTGCTTAGTACCTTGCATTTTTGAAGTTTCAACATGGTGTTAAGCCTTTTCTCATAACGTACCCTTTACGTTGGATCCGCATGTGCACCGAAGCAGCCACATCAATGAGTGGCTTTGCTCGAAGGTTCTTTTTGTGCCGCTACACACATTTTTGGTGGTACAATACTATATCTACCTTTTACTGCTTTTGCTTTTACTCGTGGTTTTTGTAAGACATGTTATGTAATATATGTGTATGTACATTCTACAAATGCATACATGTAATGTTTTTTAAACATGAAATGTTGAGTGAATTTGTTATCATGGGCGTATGTGAATGAATGGAAATGAATGAAAAAAAAAACCAGATTTAGTCTTTTTTTCATTATGCTATTTTCTCTCTCACTTACATTTTAGACGTGGTTCTTACGTGTGTGGAAATAAGTTTGGTAAGTATCCTGATCCTAGATGCATCACAGTTTGGTATAAAAACAATTATACTCCATTCCCTTTCCATGTATGTAGTTCCTCATTGGTATTCAAAATGCATGATATCGCTTGAGTCTTCTGACCAGACATGAGTCTGAAGAGAAATGACATAAAATAGTATCCACGTCCACATGCTTCTCTCAAAGCAAATGTGAATATTAATGATATGTTTTTCTATGTAGGACGATGCCACCTCATGTGGATCCCGATGTAATGTAGCAACCGATCCTTCTTGTACATGATGTAAACGGCATCCAGTAGCACCAAAAGGTGATAGATCATCGACTCCAGCAGAAGGATGGTTCCTCTTATTGTCCTTATCAAGAGGATGATGATAGCATCAACTCGACCATGTATTTAGAGCATGAGCCAATGGATGACCTAGATGCTTTGGAAAAGCATTAGAGTACCTATGCAGCATATCAGAGATCTTATGCTAGCATGCTTGATGATGCAGAGTTGTGAATGAACCAAGTCTCCAATGTCTTGAGGATGATCCGTGCACCTGAGGACAAGTAGGTATCTTTTACAGAGTACTCGTTGGTAGGTTACACATAGAGATGGTGGCACGCCACCAAGGAGCACCTGACCAAGCCCATTACTTGGGAGGTACTTGTTGACGAGCTTCGTACTGAGTTCTACCTGGACTATTAGGTAGAGAACCAGAGCAGAGAGTTCGTTGAGCAGACCCAAGAGTTGATAATGGCCTAATAGTACTCGATCCACTATACCAAGCAGTCTCTTCATTCCCCTACCACTATAGCCTACCAGAGCATAACTTGCACAAGTTCATCCATGGACGTACGAGGAGGTCTAAGACGTACTCTCTACCTTAGACCTTACCTCCATCAAGGAGATTACAATAATGGGGACGAAGTAGGAGGCTATGTAGAGCCTGTTATAGAGAGGTCAGACATAGTTACCCTAGCCCAGTAGAGTAGCATGCCGTGACTTTTCTCGATTTCATAGAGGACATCGCCACCACCCGATTGCGATGGAACCAACAACTAATGGGTTCACTCCATCCCCTACCTTGGGAAATGCCTTGGTAGTGGAGACAAATCTTCGTAGTGGAGCCAAACCTTTGATTCCTTGAGGAGCCTAATCTGATACTAGACCATGCCGTCAAGAGATTGAGGTGGAAAGAGATTCCTTGAATCAACGTCTTGTGGCGGAGTGAGGATGTCGAGGAGGCAACATGGGATCCTAAAATTGATATGAGGAAGAAATATCCTCTACGATGCACGGAATGAATCATGGAGATCTAGTACTACGTTGCACTTGAATATGTGAAATCAACAAAGACAAATGCAATTCAAACATGTATGTTCATCAACGTTCACACGTGAAGGTTGTAAGAGTTCAAACGATTTATCTTTTTAATTTTAGTTGGTGGTAATACACTTTTTTCATTACATTACACAAAAGGAGTTGCCTTACACCCAACGATGCTTCTGTATGCTCTTAATAAATGAGGTGATCTTCCCTGAATGTCGGGTTTAATATCACACACCAAAAGAGACACATAGATGTATAAAATTGTATTTCTCAGGTCAGAGGTAACCACTTACAGCTCCCAAATCCGCAAAAGTCAGACATGAAGAATTAGAGTGGAAGTCCAAGGATTTGGGCTATAACCATAGGGATTCGTCCTCACCCACTCTGTCTTGGGGTACGTATATGTGTCCAATGAGGGCTTTACTTGCTCATAGTACAAGTGTATTGTAGTACATGTGTATTTTTAATCCAAGTTACTTTAACCACCTTGCTTAACAGTCCTAATTTAGAATTTAGTTATTACTTTAAGATTTAATGTGAGCACATGAATATCAACGCCTAACGATCAATCCAGTTTCCATTTTATTATTAAGTCATAAATCAATATAAGGAATTAGAAATCGAAACACAAGCAATGAAATAATAATGAATGCGCAGAAGAAGTATATTTACAGTGATTCTCAGCTCTCTACATGTGGGATGCTATATTGAATTAAAAAATACACTATATGAATGCAAGGCGATAAACCACATCCTAAGCAGAATTTATATTAGCAGGATAGAAATCATTTTAATTTGAAGCTAAGTTGAACATACTTAGGTGTGTATATTAATGAATCTGTAATATGAGTGAATCTCAATATGCAAACAAGTGTGGCCTATTTTACGATTGGGAACATGTAAAATGACCTGAATTTGACTATTTGACATGAGTGCGTAATCCTAAAAATCACCACTTAAGTTGAGTCCTCGTAGATCCTTGACACACCACAAAATAAAAGAATAACAACAAGAGGACCTTTTTTTACATCTCAAGATCTCAATAGAGAACCATTGTAAATGAATGATAAAGTTATACAAAGATTACAACATAAATATGCACAATAAAAAGGACCAATTAATCTGACTAAATATCTCTATCTAAACTACTTGTTGTGGATTCATCAGCTTCAACTCCAAGCTCTTCGCCTCATGATACATTGGTTTTCATCAAGTTTGCGGACCATGCCACAAATTAACTAAGGATTAGTCATACTCAAGCGATAAGCAACTAGATATAAAAGTACACATAAACAATCAACACAAAAAATTAAGTGAAATATCAAAAATCAAAACAACAAATCCTTAACCTAAAATACACAAAAAATCACAAAAATAAGTATTTAACCCTAAATAATCAATAAAATATCTCCAACAACAATACCATCTGATGAATCACTAAACAACTATGTTAATATCAATTCGTTGCAATATGGATGCTTAAACAATTTATCAGAATCGAGTAGAATCTTTGCGAAGAGTGACTAGGACTAATTTACCTGAATGAGTCCAGGGTCGAAAATAACAACACGAGCAATTAGATTGATTTAATCTAGGTTTTAAATATCTAATAAATCATAAACTAATCCACTTGAATTAATTGATACAAAAGATTGATTAGTGCACTAATTACACATCAATGCACCAAGTTACATTTCAGAAATATCAATTCCTAACTCATTTTATTTTGATTAAGCAATCAATTAAAGTTTGATGATAAATAAAGGAGATTAATTACTCAAACAAATCAGGGTTTTATTAAGGTCAATTGTTCACTTTATAATGGAGAAATGATGCTCATATTAACATATAGTTAAATAACATCTTCTTTGATTTTTAATTTCTGAATTAATACCAAAATAGAGAGCTAAATAGACCAAATGAAAGAGCCTAAAATTATCTTTCCAACAATATCAATTTCATTTAAAATGGTTAAATGGTTCAGAAGATATAAATGATATAAGTCAAAGTCATAAACACAAAGAAAACAAAATTTAAAACTCATAAAAAACTACAAATTGGTCCTCATAGGGACTGAAATGAAAATACACTAAATTGCTTGGGATAATATACAAAATTCACGTGCGAGATGACTTATCTATAATATTGAAAACTCGACTGGGTCTTCTACAAATTACCCACGCCCATATGTATCTGGCACGCGATAGAAGGTTTGGGAGGCCTGTCAAGATCATGCCCACATGGCACAATGTTGTGCTTTGACGTTGGGTGCTCTAGACATGAGGCTAAATGAGGTATCTCGGGAGGCACGATGTGGAGTGTTGATGGTCGTTGGATTAGATCTAAAGATCTAATCGAATAGGAACTCCTTCTCATGTTCTTCCCCCTTCTCCTCTTGTAGTGGAGGAATGACAGAGTTTCGACATTGGGGATGTTCTTACTCCATGCTCCTCTTGCTCGATAGAAGATACCTTCGCCTTGATCTAGCAAAGGTCGTGAAGGCTTGAACACGAGGAGAGCACCCTTGAAAGGGCCTATCGATGAAGGACCTTCGATAAAGAAGGTCGAGATCAGAGCAAGTAACTTCCTCCTATCAGTGAAGATGTAGGCTCCTGGAAGGGTTAGTCCACAAAAACAAAGAATACAGATGTAACGTTGGGACCGATCTGAAGGGTTGAATGGAACCATGCATGTAAATCTTTAAAGAATGAAGATGGGTTCCCCCCCCAAGCATAGGAAGAGATGGATCAGTGAAGGTGGAGAGGTCTAGAAGGTGGATGAGTGAATTGGTAGCTCCACAAATATCACTGAGACACTGTGAAGGTGCAGATGAATTCAGATTGATGGGAGAGTGTATAGAAAATGGAGAAACATGGAATAAAATAAGAGCAAGGAATTACCTGGAATGAAGGTGAATGAAGAAGATGACTCACGGGCCTGGAAGATGAGCTATGTTGCTCTTGGTCGTCACTTGATCACCACTACTAATGGTGGAAGCTCGAGCATCACCTATGTCTGCAACTTGACTAACATGTCAAGGATCTCATCGGAGAACGCTACTCTATCGTCACACACAACTGAGCTCTCTCATTGTCACTGAGGAGGAGACTTTCTTCAATAAAAAAGTGAAAGCCGCGAAACAAATTTTCAATCCTTAAACCTATCAAACAAATACGGTTCTCGGTCGGAAAACCGTTCACTAATATTTAACCAGGCAAGTGTTCCTGGGTCGAACTCAAGGAGGCAGAATAAATTCCCTAGATTCTTCTCTTCGTAATCTTATTTTAATTCTTCTCTAAGTCAAAGAAAAGCACTTTTTTATTGGTTTTTATTTTTGTTATTTTTATTTGATTTTATTATTTTCAAATTTTTATTTAATTTTCAAAAAGGGATATTTTTCAAGAGATTTATTTATTATATAATAGGCGGATAATATGTAGGTGATACTATATAATAGGGTGAACGGGGTTCGAGCCGCGAACTCGAACTACACAAGAAAACAAAGCAAAACGAGGCGGCTTTTGATAAAATCAAAACACGTAGAAAACTCGTCAAAAATCCGCGGAAACTTTATACTAAGTAGCTGGGGTAGTTGTGTAACTACCCTCAAGAAATCGTCGAAATCCGAGGTCACAAGAACAAGAAACAACCCCTATAGTCCAGGGGCATAAGCACAAGAAAAGTTATTAAGAATGTTTGCAAAAAGGTCCTGAAGGACTGTTCTGAAAGAAAAATACAAGAAAATTTACATTTAGGTCCCTGCAGAGGGACCTAAATGCAAATAAAGAAAAGTCTGGAGGCAGAACGCAATTCTGGAATTCAGCTGGGTTTAAGTTGATATTTTTCCACCGTTTCGAATTGGACGCTCGAGATTAGAACGTCTGGTTGCAGATCTGAAGGCCACGCTTCTGCCACATGGTGCAGTACTGTAGCTCGGGTGTTCTTGAGCAGTTGAGCAGCTGGCGGACGACCTCTCTTCTCGGAATTTTCCCGGCCGGCCTTCGACGACTTTGGCGCTCCGGCGGGGCCAGAGGGGTGGCTCCTCCACCCCTCGAGCTCGCCCGCGGTAGGGTGGCGGTCGGCGAAGCTCCGAGCGGCGGTGGCATCTCGATGAAGATGGAGGATTAGTCCTCCTGGAGCTTCAGCTGAGCTGTGGTCCGACTTTGGAGAAGATGATCGGCGTTGAACGAAGGCTCCAAAGTCGATGCAAATACCTCGCGATAATTCTGAATCTGCAATGAGTACACGGGTATGCTCGATTCATATAGAATCGGCCAACAAATTAAGATTTCAAGTCCCAAAAAATGATGAAAAATATAGAGTTCCAGCTAGAGACCCAGAAGTGCAAAGAAGACGATGGTTTACGACTTGATTTGAATGAGAAACGAATCGAATCAATAGGTGCTTTCGATAGGGCGATTTAGATGGATGATTAACCCATCTGAATGCGTGATTAGCCACGCTAATCGTGGCTCGCGGATCGAGAAACAAAATTGCAAAACATGAAGGAAAAGGTCTGGGATTTCCAAGTGTATTACCTGGAATGATTGCTCGACGAACGACCTTTGGACCGGAGCTAGACGCGCGATGGCGGCGCTGCAAGGCGGTGGTGCACCTTGGAACGATCCTCCGACGTCCCTTCTTCCTCGCGACTCCTCCTTGGCGCTGTCACCGCCGTCGATTGGCCGGAATGAAGCTTGGAAGACTGGGGTGCGGAACAACCTGAAGCTGGGCTCTTGGGAGGTTAGAAAGTTAGTTGGATATGGCGTCTTGGAGCATATTTATAGAAGAGTTGGCTTGGGCTCCAAGGTTAATCTAAGGGTGGCGGTGAAGAGGTTGGTTAGGAGAAGAAGATGGACGGGTTAGATAGGTCGGAAGCTTCTGGAGTGGCGCGGGAAAAAGGGACGAAGTCGGCCGGCCAAACAGAATCCGGCTCAACCTCTTCTTGAAGGAGATGAACCAGGTGCTGACACGTGTCAGCACCTGGTTGGCCCAGAAGCGAAAATAGCTTATAAATTAAGTATAAAATAGTAAATTAAATTATTTTAAATAGGTATAAATACAAGAAAGTTAAATAAATTAATTTTCTAAATTATGGTATAATTACTTTTAATAAATAATAAATATTATTTAAAATATAAATATTATATTAATAAATATGTATTTATAAATAGGTTTTAGATTTTTAATTTAATAAATAATTAAGTAAAAATTAATTTTATATTTTCTTAATTATTAGGGTATTAAATAAGACTTGTACGAATTTTTATAGGTTTTTATGAATTAATTTACATATTTTAATAAATAGGGTTAGTATCTACATAGGTCATCTATACCTAAGTTTTGGGGTTTTTGATTTTATAAAAATAATAAATAGTCTCCAAAAATTATGAAATAATTTATGTAGAAACTACAAGATCATGAAATAATTTAAAAATTATAAAATTAATAAAATAATAAATAGTGTGTGTTACATAAAATAAATAGCCCAGAAACCCCTTTGTCTTTTGGTCCCAAAACCGTCTTTTTTGCAAACGGACTCCGAATTCGATGAAACCACCTTTATTAATTAGAGAATATTATTTTATGAACTTTAAAGGTAAGTAGAGTGAAATTGGAGTTCGTATGAAGATGTTATGATGTTCGGAAGTTGAGATTTTGACAATTTGCAGGCTGGGTTTCTTGACATATATACAGGGTAATATTTTTAACTTATTTTTATATACATTTTTAAGAATAATTAGAAGAAGAGTTTGGTGAAAAATATGTTCATATGAAATATTTAAAATTCTTTGAAGTTTTGTATTTATTTTATAAATAATGAAGGGTGTGTATGTATTTGTTAAGTTATTATTTTTTTAGGTTTTCTTTCCTTATCTCCCCCTACTTATTGGTTTGTCGACCAATCCATGCTGACTTGATCTCGGGGGTTGGGTTATAAATATATCCTACAGCTATTTTTATTTTTAAGTCATATTGTATTTATATACATATATTCAATCTGCCTTTTCTTTATTTTTCTGGTTCTTTATTTATTTACATGATTTTAGTGGTTAAAAGTGAATATTTACACATGAATAGTGTTTTGTTAAAATATGAGAATTAATGAATATTTACATGTATTTGTTAAGGGTTTTAAGACAAAATGCGACAGAAAAGTTAATGAATTATGGATTCATCAATGACTCACGGGCCTGGAAGATGAGCTATGTTGCTCTTGGTCGTCACTTGATCACCACTACTAATGGTGGAAGCTCGAGCATCACCTATGTCTGCAACTCGGCTAACATGTCAAGGATCTCATCGGAGAATGCTACTCTATCGTCACACACAATTGAGCTCTCTCATTGTCACTGAGGAGGAGAGTGGTGGGAAGTGGGTTCTAGTATAATGTGCATATATTGAGGGGGGTTGTTGGAGAGCAGCTTTTGATTAAAAGGAAGTGGTTGTTCAAAGAGGTTTCTATAGCGGTTTCAACTACCTAGAGCGAATACATGTGAGGACGAGGGTGTTTATGGAGATGAGAGCATGAGAGAGGGTTGACAGGTGAATCGAATGGCATCAGAGGTCGGAGGATTAGGCACATGAGGCGGTTGGGAAATTTGGGAGAAGTTCACGGTGACAAAGAGATACATCTCTTCAGACGAGTGTGGTTAGGGGTAGGAGAAGGTCTGATAACCATTGATCAAGATCAAAGGGCTAGAGATTGGGAGAAAACGAGTGGCTGGAAATCCATCTGATCAGGATGATCAGATGGCCCTGAAAGAGGCGTTAATGGAGCCTTTGTGGCCATCTGATCAAATGATCAGACTGTCACCAATGCAAGCGGGGCCATAAGAATGGCCGATTGAGGTGTCTCAATAGGATTGGTCTATGTGGCACAATAAAAAATAGGGAATAAGAAAATAATTGTAAAATTGAAAATAGTTAATAAACAATGTTAAAATAAAATGTATCGTTAATGAAAGTTGTATACTTTTTAATTCTCTAACAACTTCTATTAAGGAACCAAAGACAAAATATGTCATATATACATAGATAATTTTTTTGCAAGTATTTTGTAGGTATAAAAGTACTTATTTTAATTATTTTGATATTATTATTTTATTTTATTTTCATTATTATTTTATTTTTATTTAATATATAATATAAACATTATTGTGGGAAAAGGCTTTGTTGTTGTTGTATAATATAAACATTATTATTCACAATATTACGTTATTTTTATGGGATTTTAGTAATTAGAAAAACACATAAAATAATAGCACAATACAAATGAATATATACAAAAATAGATATGTTATTTAAAAAAAGATAATTATGATTAATTATTTATAAGGTTCTAGTTATTCGTTAGGATTAATTGAGGGTTAATTAGTTGGATTTTTAAGCTAAAAGGATAAAAATACATAATAAGTAGATAAATCATGGATTTATCAAAGGCTAAGGGCAGATGGGAAGAAGTATGGTCGTTGGTTATGGGAAAATCCAACAACCAGGATTGGAGATGCTGAGGACAAAGGGAGATGAATGGGGGTTGAGTGGGATTTGACTGGGTACTGAGGTGGCCGAATGGAGAATGGACACGTTCGCAATGTTGCAAGGACAGTTGACTCATGCTAAAAATGTAATGAAAATAATTTCAAATGATAGATGAAGTCAAATGAAAACATGGACAAAATAAAAGTTGAATACTCAAAAAGATCTACAAAGTTATAAAGGATTCAAATGCATATGGAGTCAACTGTGCAAGTTTTGATTTTGATGATACTTTATGAATGTAAAATATCTTATTTTTGCTTTGCATTTTTTATTTCATTTTCAGTAAAAAATAAATGCATGCAAAAATCAAATATGATGTAAAATAATGTAATGGACATAAATACAGTTTTATGGATTTTGAGTTAAGAAAATGTCAGAATAATTTATTGATGTGAGTTATTTACATATGAATAGGTCAATGTGCTCATGTCTGCCTCTCCCTTTTTTTACAGCTTTTCTGATATTTTTAGATTATTATTTATTAGTTAAAAAATGAGATGAAACAAGAAAGTGACAAATAAATAAATAAAACAGTTAAATATGGACAAGAAACAAAATCAGTAAATATGTGCTATATACATTTGGTTCCAAGACCCAAGTTTTACAAATGAACTCCGATTCATTTGAATTTGATCTTGATTTGTAGATAATTGTGTGTACATTAATTCAAAAGTGAGGAGAGTGAAATTGGACATTGTGCGTGGGAGATATCAATTTTTACGGATTTCTGTCTTAGAATTAAGGTTTGGGTTTATTTCTCAAATATATAAGTTAGTGTTTGTTAGAATTTTTCTTTGATTATTATCAACGAAATGTACACAATGGAGTTAGTTTTATGTCAATTAGAATTAGTGTGAATTAATTGAAAATGGATGAAGTTAGGTGATTATTTACAAGTTAATATGATTGCAAAATGAAATGCTAATTTGTGTAAATTATTTACAAGTGTATGAATGTCCATTATGAGTTATAAACACATGAATGCACCTAATTAATCGAGACAACTCTATTTTTAGCTTATTAGAGCTATGAATCACAGATTCATCATATATCATGATATATCATCAATATATCCCTTCTTGGACTTACTGATACAATTTCAATGTCAATATTTCTAAAGTAGAATATATAGGGAGAATCGGGTGTGAGCAAGGAGAGTACGCATAATGCCGAACCACATAACTCCTTGTGTTGTGCAATTTGCACGTTTTTGTTTCCTAATTGTTGTTCATCTTGTGCACAAAATTATTAATTTGAAA
This sequence comes from Ottelia alismoides, assembly GCA_037367405.1. Lineage (NCBI taxonomy): Eukaryota > Viridiplantae > Streptophyta > Magnoliopsida > Alismatales > Hydrocharitaceae > Ottelia > Ottelia alismoides. The sequence goes on from JAZKJV010006482.1 coordinate 284,035, forward strand.
ATATAGCAAATTATCATTATGACTTCTATTATCAATATTCGAATATCAAATCATCTCTCAATCATATTTTCTTGAGATTGCAAGCACATATTCTGCATGCAATTGAAATGAAATCCCGGAGTTGAGATCACCCGCTATGATCAGCACCATAATGGGCTTTGATGAGAGTTGACCGGATGATCCAAATCATTTTTTCCAACAATTGGATTTTTTAACTGATAAAACAATGTGAATGATAAGGTTAGATCCTTAAGCGCATCACGGAAGCGTGAGCGTCGTATCGAATACGACGAAGAACGACTAGTCGTACTAGTTGTTCTATGCAGCGGAAATTTAAAAAAACTTTTCGTGCGATGAAACCACATGATCAAAGAACACTTCTCGGATCGTTTCGTCTCAACCACAAACAAGTAATAGGATTACCTCTTGAAGCGTGGTTGTGATCGAGTCTCTAAATGAAGAGACCTCCTGTCTCAAGTCCGATCCGACGGAGGAGACGTTTGCCAGCGCGGGGATGAATCGCATGCTTCTCACAATCCATGTTGATGATCCAAGTGGCGGATCTCTTGATCTCGACACACGAGATCCGATGTCTTCTTCACGAGGGAGACACACCGAAGGAGACAGAGATCCACGAGCAAACGATCGGGCAGCATAACGACGACGTTGCGGCGATGGAGACTCCCTCTAGGGCATCCATGGTGGACGACCATGAGAGAGGAAGGAGAGGACTGATGTGTAGAGAGAAAGAGAGAGAGAGAGAGAGAGAGAGAGAGAGAGACTTATGTTCTCTTGTGTGTAAAGAAGAGCAATGGGGTGCCTCTCCTTTTATAATATTTTGGGATCCATGGATCTCAATCCATGGGAAACACAAATCCAATGGCTCTCATTGATTGTGTTTCTTTTAATGGCTAAGATTTGTGTTGGTAAAAACCAACAACAATTAATTTAATTTAGATTAAATCAATATTGATAAATCAATATAAATCAATCCTAAATTAAATCAATCAAGCATGGAGATTATGGAATGAAGATTGCCTCCTTCCATAATATTGGATTTGGTGGCAATCTCATGTAATCTCATGAGATTACATTATTCCATGGAAATCTCCAATATTTACAACAACACTTGTTGTAAATTATTCTACAAAAATAATTGATAATTATTTTGTGAATATTGCAATCTTGCCATTGGAAAATTGTAAATCATATTCACAACCCAAAATAAAATGTGAATTACATTTTCAGTTAATTGTCCAATGTGAATCCAATTCACATCAACATTTAATTAACAAATGTAAATTACAAATAGCTCTCTCTTATATATTATAAATCACATTTATAATATATATGACTAATACGGATATTGCTATCCACATTATTCATATCCATGATAATTAAATCACATTTAATCATCTTGGATCTCTATTCTCGTGTGCCCAAATAATCTGAATCGCATTCATATTATTCACATCTTTGATAATCAAATCTCATTTAATTATCTAAGATAACTCTCTTTATAATATGAATCAAATTCATATTACTCATGATAATTAAATCACATTTAATTATCTATTTTCTTAATGCTCAGATACTTATATCAACAATGAAATTATCCTGAACTCTTTCAAGGATAATGCGCTTTCTCCGCGAATACTTAGAGATAAGGACAGGGCGATTGTATTGTTCCACGTATAGTGACTTGGATATTGAGATCGTATCTCAAATCCAGATCACGGGCCTCCCATAGATGCTTGATTAAATCAAGACCGCAAATCTAATCTTCTCATTGCATCTGAATCACATTCAGATCAATGTCCAACATTTGGACTAAGATCAGATTACTTCTCTATTGAGAGGAGTCACTAAAATCCAGACCCGTTTCATCACTCCCTAAGAATGGAAGCATCATGGTTATACAATCCTTTATGATCACATCACCCTCATGTATTCCCAATACCTGTACATCCTGCATACTGAAAAACTCAGAATAAACTCGAAGTATTGGATCAACTTTATACTGTCTACTTCAGGGTTCTATCAGTAAGTTTCTCATTCGATCATTGGGAGTTGGTATCGATCATACACTTTTCAAAAGCGTATATCATACCTAGGTCCTGATCATATACTTTCCAAAAGTATATATCAAACCTGCAAATTCAGTCAAGCTTCCAAAGCGGGACGACCGTACGCACGGAATTTGATTCTTCCCAATATCTCATGAGTGAGCTCATGTCTTTTGGTTCAGTAACTGAACCTGTATGATCCCTTTGAGAGATCGTATTACTCATATGCCCTTATATGCACACCAGCACACCAATGTATAGACCTTGGTTAGGTCATCAACCTATTGGTCTGCCAAATGTACATACTTAGACATATAGTAACACATCTATCTCCGATCAAAGGATGCGTGCTTGTATCGTGACAGCATACGATATAGGACTTTGGTTATCTCGATCTCGTTAAGTCAACTCTTTGACCTAACTAATCTGACACCTCCGAATCTCTATTCCTATGCAGAGGACCTGCATCAAGAGGTCGGTCAGATATCAACCTAAATGAGAAAGGATTGCCATCTCCTACTCAGGCTGGAGATCATCTCTTAACAATCATTTGACGGTACTTGATGAGTCCTCAATCTAACTCTTTAGATATTCATCCAAGCACCAACCTCTATGATTCAATAGTTGAATCAACAGCTGTATGATCATCAAGATGGTCATGATACATAACCCTAATTGTACTAAGGGACCTATTATGCAAATTATTCATTCTTCATTTCAGATCAGGGAATGATATGTGCAATACCATTTATTGCATAACGGCTCGCCGTGAGCTCGCATGTCCAACACAATGTCCAATATTAATTGAACAATCTCAAGTCCAACAATAATACATATTACTTTGTTCACCATACTATATGATTTTAGCTCAAAAATCCAATGCCATCTTGTGATGACACAAATGATGAGTGAGCTTGAGCAACTCGATGTATAAATACTGATATTTTCCTTGCCCCTTTTGTGAAGATGATGGTATGGAGTTGACACATCTATTTAGCAATGCAAACAAACGAATATATATATGAATATGGGTGTTACTATATATGTATCCGGTTTTGAATGATTCTACAAATATATTTATATATGAAAACATATATAAGAATACAAATAGAGATGTTTGCGGATATCAAAATGATATCCATTTACGTATTCATACCTACCTCCATTAGAATGGATGTCTTTTAAGAAAGAAAACAAGGGATATCAATCACCACTCCTTTCCATTTCACGCGAATACTTTGGTTTTTTTATTACTCCAATTCCAACGACATCTTTTTAAAATTTGTTCGAGATTTTACCTAAAATTAGAAATATTGTCAAGAAAACGAATCTGCATGTGGTTACATGCAATTTTTTAAGATTCGGAATTATTTCAAATTAAAATACGTGTAAAATATAATAATATTGTTTAATGGTGATGGGGTGTACCTTCTCCTCCCACCAAACCCCCTGTTTGAATAATAAGATATGATGACTTGCGTTGCATCCAACAACCCAACAATCACACCATCGTTATTCCGCAATCTATATTTTAAAATCTGATCCCTTTTTTTGTCTTTAGTAATATAATAAAATGTGCAACCCAATAATCCTAACAATAAATCAAATAAAAATAAATGAAGATGGTCGTTAAATTGCATGAACTAGTTGATGGCATCATCATCGCCTTACCTAACTTAGTTGAATAGAGAAGTCGAAGACAGTCAAATGCATTGAATTGCACATGTGTATTGAAAAATTGAGAAGGTGGTAGGATGATTGCCCCCACCAACTCCTACTATTCCGGCATTTCATGTTTAATATAACTCTACATAGATATATTATCTGTGTATAATATATGAGTAAATTATATAAAAGTCTTTGAATTATATTTCCGATAACAATGTCATACCTGAACTTTAAAAGGTAATGATGCAATGTCCTCGACTATTGAAATTTAGTTGATCGTTTTGTCTTTTTCGATTTTAAATCACAACTCCTTGAAACCATATTAAGACAAACATTGAAGATCGTGTGCCACATTGTTACCTTTTAAAGTTCAGTTATGACATTGAAATTGTGTGCATAATTCAATGACTTTTGTCTAATTTACTCAAAAATATTGTTCAAATTTTCGCTTAATAAAATACTTTTCAGCAAGGTGTACACATATTGTGTATGCTTGTTTTTTTTATACTTTTGAATTCGATGGAATTAACTAGTAATCATATAGATTAACATGATTGTTTTCTCGAATATAGTGTTAAGTTCAATGAGTATAATGTGGAATCATATATAATAAAATGATTCGTATTATACAAAAAATAAAGTTTATTGCAAAAATAAATAAAAATATGCAAATACAAATCTGATTATTGAAAATCGTCAGACAACACAAGGATTGTGATTTTAAAAAGCAATTCGATATCATGTATCTAGAATGAGCAATATAATAAACCAATAATGGACAAATGGAAAGAGAGTGTAGGACCTACTTCACTAGTGTGATGGATATGGTGATCTGCTCCCATGATATAAGGACACATGACCGTTGTTGAGCACCCTGACATTGATTATCCTTCAAGCAGCTCAGAGAACCCACTGTAGAAAGATACCAAAAAAATTCTCTAGTGGAAGAGCATGGTTGAGAGAATGTTTATACGTATCTGATACATGTCCTTAAGAGAAGACAACTAGTCATCTAGAAGAGAACGATCAAGGAGCGAGTCTTCTTGGATCTATGACCATCAATTCCATATGGATTAATTTTATACAAAAGCATTAGAAGGACATTAACTTGTATGAAATCCATCAAGAACTGAGATTTGAATTGACTCTTCTAAGCTCGAGCTTAAGCCCAAGCTGAAAGCGGAGCTGGAGCTGAAGCAAGAATAGAAGCAAGAGTGTGTGCATGCATGTATGACCCTCCATCCCGCCTTTGGCTTAATACTACAAAAGCTTGGGAGGGTGATGACTACACAACTCATCATGCTGAAACACTTATATAATGTCTAAAATCGAGCAAAAACACATTTATATACAAGGTAACACGATATAATTTTGAAAACACATAAAAATGTGCTAATCATTTTTATCATTAAAAAACCACAAAAATATTATAACTAATTAACCAGAAACCTGATTGAGCCGAACTTACTTTCAAACTTCATATAAAAACTCTAATTTATAAAGATAATTTTAAATCAAAATTATTTGAAAGTTTGTTTTGGACCTTGATTTATAGATATATAAAATTACTAACTTCAAAAGCCCATATGTTTTTATATTTAACTCTAATTTTAGAGCGATTACTTTTGAGTTTCACTATTAACCATCAACTAAATTATAAGAATGCTAAAAAATTTAAAAATCAAAATGTAAAAAATCAGTTTGGATTATGTACAAAGGACAAATAATTCAAACCAAACTTTCAAAAATCATCTCTTCATTTTTGACGATAAATTTATGTCACATTTTGAGCCCCTTCCTTTATGTCACATTTTCCGCCCCTTCATTTCTTACGAAGTATCCACATCATGATATTTGCATGTGGATCTTCATTTATTTGATTTGTCTTCCTTTTCACTAGATAAGTACTTGCTTGTGTATGATTTCATTCAACTTAGCATATTTTCCTGTTCTTATCTGATTGAGTTATTTTGGCATCATTTTAAATATTTTTTTGATGTTATTTACTTTATTTTTCTTGGTCCTTTGATCGAAGGTTTTTCGTTTAGACCTCCAAATAACTATTCAAAGTAGGCTTGTGGTTGATATATTGTATATTTAGATTTATTAGTTTTGAATCCAACAATTTGCCATTTTTCCTCAACAACTTTACATTCTCAACACCTATAGGAGACCCCACTCTTCTACATTTCAAATCATCTAATCTTCATTTACATATTACCTTTTATAGGTACATGAGACTTGAATTCGCAAGTGATGGTTGTGGTTCCTTAGATCATGACTTGATCTCTTGCGAGGGAAGAAGTGTTGAGGATTAATTACAGCAAAGAACTCCTCCTATTGGCTCCCTTGCAAGCTAGTGGATCGTTTTTTAGATAAATGATCAACTATTTCATTTCATCAAAATAAGCTTGCGAGGGGGAATAGAAACAAAATGTTCGTGGGAGCCCAAAGGCTGCACAACAACATGCAAACATAAAACAAAAAGAACTACCCACCCTTTGGGTCGGTGTTTAGTACAACAAGGATGTTGCCAAAGGGTGGGCCCAAAAAAAGTTCAGAGTTCTTAATTAAGACATGGTGGCTTTTTGCAGAGATGGACGATTAAGATGGGTACGTCGGGCTTGCAGGATCATTGTCGAAGTAATTTGGATGCTCACTGCTTTCGAGTACAAGACCTTGGGTTCATGGTGCTGGAACTTTGTATTGTCTGCATCACAATGTAGGGGGATTTTAAAGGGTTAGAAAGAAAAAAGTGAAGAAATTACGAAGGGGCAGATGTTAAGGAAGTCATGACAAGCGAGGCCTCTTTGGCCAAAGCTGTAGGCGAGAGGGAGGTACCTTGGAAGTGTCTCGTACATCTCTCCTTCTAGATCAACCACCGGACTGATACCTGAGCTGCAGAGATTTGCCATAGGGTGGAAGATGGTGGTAGTTGTAAGTGATGGTTGAAATAATTTTCAAAATCTCCACTAAAGGTTAGCAATTTAAAATGTTGAATAGAAAGTGTGAAAATCTACAAAAGAGGAGAAGGTTATTTATGGCCTCTTCCACGACAAGGCATAAGGGGCATATGGATACCGTGGTGATATTTGGTATAAGGAGACGATCCTGGGTTCTCAACTTACTACGTATAAGCATCCATATGAAGATGGATACTAGAAGATGAACTGGACTTTTCCAAAAGTTTGGGGCAAGTATCGAGCCAAGACCACCATGTGATAATACATTGTATAGATGGTAAGTTAGTCTCAGCTTCGGTTGGTTTTGTGGGATAATGGTTGTATCATGAGTGTTTTGAGTCCATCTCAAGGAATGGATAGAGGTGAAAAAGTTTTGTATGTTTAGGCCTGGAGCTCTGCTAACAAGCGCTTTTAGCCAATTTTGTTTAGCATTGATGGTAGATAGGGCTCTATTGGTGGTGCTATTTTTATTTCTAGCCAGTGAACAGAGGTTTGAGTATTAGGATGCTAACGAGAGGCTGCCGTTGAGTTTATCTGTCCAAAAGAGGGAATTTTCTTTGTCGCCCAGCTTTTTGGAATCGAGATTTTGTATACTTTGAGACCCAATTTTGATCACCAACATGGGGAGTCCCTCTTGAGGTTGGGTTCGAGGATTGGTATGGGTCTTTGGCTGTGAATGCGACCTCTGATTATCTTGGAGAAAATGGGGATTCTCCATTGCATGGAGCCAAGATTTTGCTAGTATATCACAATTGAAAGTGTCAAGGTTTAGGATTCCTTATCCATCATTTGCTTTAGGACGACATATAACTTCCCATCTTACCATATGTACGTAATTGATGTTCGAGGACCTCGACCAAAGGATTTTTTCGATTTTTATCGATTTTCGATAGGATATATTTAGGCACTTTGAGGGAGGCTATCATATGGTGGATTTGGGGCCTAAGAGATGAGTTCAGAAGGGCGATTCTGGATGTAAGGGATAGCATATGAGATTTCTTTCCCAAGAGTTTTTTCTCAAATTGCCCAATGATGGGAAGCCACTCTGATCTAGTAAGGGAGCTTGGGGATAGCAGGATTCATAAGTAGTTTATTAGGAATGGGTGGGGTGACCAGCTTAGGATGTTGATTGCTAACTGGATTTCTTGGGATGTGAGTTAAGGGTATGGATGGTAGTTTTGTCATAATTTACAAACATACCCATGATCTCAGTGAAGAGATTAAGGGTGAATTTCAAGCATTTTAGGGCTTGAGGGTTGATTTTTTTTGGAAAATGAGGATATCATCGACAAGGAGCATGTTTGTGATGGAAATATCCTCCCCCGAGATTTGAAAAGCTTCGATCAGTTTTGATCTTGCCAAGTTTTGGAGCATTCCATTAAGGATGTTCATAGTGTTTATAAGTAGAGGGAGAGGGGTCGCCCTGTCGCACCCCTCTTGAAGGTTTGTTGTTTATTTTCAACAAGATAGCTGTGCTTTTAAGGCACGCTTTGATCCAACTAATGAAGTTGTGGGGGCAATTAATATTCTTGAGGGATGGGAGCATGGTGTCCCAATTTAAGGAATTGAAAACTTTACAAAGGTCGATTTTAGGATGAGTGATTTGATTTTGGTCTGGTGCAAGTGGGCAAGGATTTCTGAGGTGATAACAAAGGCTTCAGATGCTCCTTTGCCTTGAAGGAAGACACACTAGGAGGGTGGGTGAAGGTTGTTTAGTTTAGGGATGCATCTGTTGGCCAGGATTTTTGAGATGATTCTCAGAGGGAGGTTTATAAGGTTGATGGGCCAGTAGTTTGCTATATTTTGGGGATCTTCTTTTTAGTAGATGAATGTTATTACTGAGTTGTTGATAAATTTTAGGTCTTGAGCGTTGAACGATGGGGATAAAAGGTGGTTGGTTAAGTTCATGAAGTCATGTTTGATAATGGTCCAGAATCATTTAAAGAACTCAAGGATTATTCCATCCATACCAGGATCTTTAAGGGATTTTAAGTTTTGTATCACTCGAGGTTTCAGATTTAGAGATAGGTTCTACCAAAAGGTTCGAGTCTTCAATGTTACCCACGAGGAGGTTTTCTAGGCCGAAGGGGAGCGATGGTGTGGATCCTTCACTCGAGTAAAGTTTTTGGTAAAATGATATGGAGAGCTGAGAGATGACAACGGGTGATGTCTGTATCACATCATGGTTGTCTTTTAAAACGAAAATAGAGTTTTTGCTTTTTTTCCTTGAAGCGACGGATTGTACGAGCTTGGTGTTACGGTCTCCTTTTCTAAGCCAATGAACTTTTACTTGCTGGTTTAGTATGAGGTATTCATCTTCAAGGGTTTCTAGGGATCTATGGAGGAGCATTAGTTGTTTTAGTTACCTGGATCGGGGTTTGGTAGGGTAAGGATAGTTATAATGAAGCAATATATTGTGTTAGATTTTCTTTTGAGATGTGAAGGGGAGCAAGGCTTGATTTTTTCCAATTGATTACATTGAGTTTCAGTCGCTTTATTTTTAGGGACCAAGTGTGGAAGGGGATAAACGTGACGCCCCTAGGATCCGGGCACTCGGCAAACCAATCCATGCACATACATTCCACATTCGAATACCAATGATGTACATAGTAAGCAGGAGAAAATAACACAACACATTGGAATTCAAAACTTTTGCTTCTCATTCAACATGCTCACAATCACATTCCATTTCCATTCTCATTCATTCCATTGTCCATTACATTTCCATCCATTACATTTGCAATGACCATCCATGTCCACAAAGTATAAATGTATGTTCTTGGAATACATTATACATGCCATGTCTTTCAAAGTGCTACAAGTAAGGAAAGACAAAAAAACTACTACCAACTGTTCCACAAGGAGTCTTGAAGCTGCACAAAAGTGGTGACTATAAAGTTGCTACTGCTGTGAACTTGCGGATCCACATGTAGGAACGTTATGAGCAAAGTTGTCCAATGCGAATTAAACAAAGCTATACAACAATAAGCAGGATATAATTTAAATGTGTGCAAAAGAGAAAGAAACTAGGTAACTTGATCTCACAAGAATCACATTTTTATTATGGTTATTAGATATGGATATGAGTAACCAAGCTTCGTGGATAGTATGTGGTCGTGGTTTGGGTGAGGCATCACACTTTGACTCTAAGGCAAAAACAATGCCTTAGGGTTGGGGTGCCTCCATAGGCATGCGGTGGGGTACAATACATCCTAACTAAGTTCCTAACACGTCCACTTAGCTCCACTTCACAATTGATATCCGATTCACAATCTAGATTCCAACCCGCGAATCTGAATCTTCGCGACTAGCCCAATCCTCCTTATGCACAAGAGATTCATGTTCCATTCCCAACTTCATTAACCACATTTCTCGGATCTCCATTCTTAGCGATCCCACTCGGAATACCGACCAATGTGGCCTACATTGGCCTGTACACGAGTGTGAACTCTAAGTGACAAGCGAAGCATTAACCGACCAACCATGACTACTTGGTCCGCCCTCAAGCACCGGGCTAAAGCACGCAAGTGCCGAGGCCAACACCGTCAGATTAGCACCTCGGTGTGCCAAGCAACATGTCACCCAACCATCGCAGCTACAATAACAATTGGGATCGCGGTCATCTAGGCTTCTACCCGGGACCCCATGGGTGCATGCCCCTCCCTTGGCGACAACTACTCCACTACCCGATCATCCTGAAATCTCACCCATATAATCATAATCACCATGACCCAGATCGATTCTGGTAACCTTTAGATACTTTGAATTTGCTTTAGGCCGATGATCATTGCATCTAGTATAACAATGCCACAGCCTTAGCTTTAACATAAAAAAAGAGCTTTGTCTTGGGAAATTTTCATTCAATTCGGGATTGCAATATTGACGACACCATTCTACACAGGGAAACAAAAGCAAAGAATTGACTTCAAAAATAGGAATAAAACCTCTCCGAATCGCATTCTACCCATACCCTTGAAAGTATACTCATTGTATATGAGTGTGCAGTATCTGCTCAATGGTCCATTGGGCATGTTTCATCAACCAGACTAATTGTCCTAACTCCTTTGTATTAAAGGAGTTCAATAGTACGAGCCTATATTGTAGATTCTGTTCAAGTACACTCATTGTATAACGTCTTGGGGGAACTTCACTACAGTTTTAGTTTGACAGGATTTGCAGGTTGTATGCCATGTATCGACGAATCCATGGGATTGCATCACTTATTCCATTCTTATGCAGAACAAAATATGAACAGGATGCAATAATTTACTTCACTTTTGTTATCCCAAATAACAACCAAGTCTATATCGAGTGAAATGTAATACCGATGGTTTCCACATAACATCTGTACACATCAATTTCTAACTGAATCAACAACGAAATGGCAATAGTCGCAGAAATCATATATTGGCACATAATCTTGTCTAACGAATATATTATGTGATCATAACCGGATTCGATATATATAGAAATTAAGGATAAAAATTTCCAGTAGACAACTTGAATATGATCTTTATAGCGAAAATGGTTATTTTATACCAACTTTTCCACCGAGAATGCCAACTCAATTGTGACGCCCCTTTAATATAAATTGCCATGAGTCTATTTGTAAAGAGAGCATTCGTATTCAACCACCAACCATAAAGTTAGGGAAATCACAATAGTCATTTTTTTTCCTTTGTATGGTACATGGCAGTCTCCTGAATACCTAACGTGTAGAACAATTAGACCTGTCACAATAGCCATAGTGGCTAGTGTTGAGGTACTGGAGGATCATGTATAGGACTATGCAGTTGTTCGTCTCCAGAGTCTTGCATGTAAAACAATGATTATAAGCTCGACTCTTTTGCTCTTCCCTTCAATACTCCTGACTACTTATCAACCAAGAACATAGAGCAAACAACTACACAAAGATATACTATGACATCTATAGAAATTTTCTTACTAAAGCATAACTAGTTGGTTTATATCGATTAACTGTTGGCAAGATGATCCGATTCATTTAGCCAGAAAATCTGATTAATGATCATAAACTGTATGAATTAGCTATGGCACTATGTACATTCAAATATGCATTTCGTCTCCAGCGGGGTGGGTCTTGGCAGTGTATATCAACCCAAGGAAATCGATAACAAACTTCCATCCAATCATGCCAAATAAGAATTGGGGACACCCGAGCGCAATCAGGAATCAACGAGAATGGGGGAGAAGGGGAAATGATGTGGAGTCCGCAGCAAGAGGTAGGAGACATCGTACCTTAAGAAAAATCGAAACCTCGGTTTCTTAGTCGGTGAAAAACGACACGATCAACGCCTTGTTTGCGATGAGAACCACACAAGGGGACACCTTGGACCTTCTCAACGCGATTGCGGCTTTGGATCGCTGATTCGAAGCACTCCAACGAGCTCCGACGAGGAGAAAGGGGAGGAGGAAGAGGGCTGGTGGAAGAGGAGGGTTTTGGGCGTTTTGGACGAGAAGGGGTTGGGGTTTAAGGGTAAAACCCGGATTCGGATCCGAATAGGACCCTGACCCCTCCTCGTTAAAATGGCCATATCTCGGGCTCCCGAAGTCGGATTTTTACGTTCTTGGACTCATTGGAAAGCCATATACGAGACCTATGCAATGGACTCTGTACTCTAATTTTTTGGTAACTGGACAAGTACAGATTTTTCAATTAAGCCCAGACTCAACCAAGATTTGCATTTTAGTCCATGTTCGGTATTCAGGGTTTTGACAATAAATCATTGGCAGGGTTTGTTCCATGAGGTAGAGACCAATGGAGGGAAGGCAGGTTTGCTAAATCAGAATGCTTCCATTTTGAAGGATGGGTGGTTTGGTTTGAGGGTGGATATTATCATTACTAGAGGTTTGTGGTCTGATGATGAAGGCAAAAATCGATGGTCTTAAGTTCCACACAAGGCGGGAACTCAGTCGCTGAGTTGACCATACGAAAATCCAGCTTCAATCAACCCAAAATTTATATCAAGCAATAAGAAAGAAATGTGGAGTCAAAATTTATTATTACTCTACAAAAATGTGTATAGTGTGCAAGTGTGTAGAGGTCGAACTCAGGGAGCAAACAAGATAGATCAATGAAATGAGGCTCGAAAACGTGATTGTGATAAATTGTCTACAATTATGCTATTTTTGTGGGTTTTTAATTTTTTAATTTTTTATTTAATTTTTGATTTTATATTTCCTTTTTATATTTTATGTTTTTGTATATTTTTTCTTTTTCTATTTATAAAGATATGATACATGTATAAGGAATATATATATATATAATAGAGATGAGAGGAGGACAAAAATGGTTAAAAATACTCAAAATAATGGAAATAAAATATTTTTGGTCTTTTTATATTTTCTACGTTTTTTGATTTTTTTCATATTTTTCCTATTTTTTGGTATTTTTAAAGTCAAAAATACTGAAAACAGTGACTAAATGTTGCTGGCTGAAATTAAAATGAGGATGAAAAATGTCAAACAGTGTCAAAATTTCCTCAAATTAATTTTAAAATAAAGGCGATAAAATAGGGAAAATATAAAAACTGAGATTGTATTTTTAGGATTTTCTAGAATTTTTAAGATTTTTAGGAAGATTTTTGGGGTTTTCTAATTTTTAGAGCTTTTGTTTTGAAGTTTTTAATGATTTTTGGGTTGAAGTTAAAATACATTGAAATACACAAAAGGTGATTTTTTTTGGAATTTTAAAAAGGGGTTTTACAGTTTTTTTGGTATTTTCTAATGCAAACAATAGCAAAAATGCATGTTTTTGAATTTTTATAAATATTAAAATGCAAGAAAAATGCAAAACAAAAATATGACGAGAAAGAGCAATCAAACAGGAGCTTAACGTGATTTTTTCGGTGATTTTTAGAAATTTAGAGATGCATGATATAAATAGAAACAACAAAGAGAAATTACACTACTAGCAAGGGCATATATGTAATTATCCAAACATCCATGGGCCAAAGTGTAATTTTCCACAAAATTTTATAACTAATAAATCAATTTCCAGGACCAAATACAAATATCAAAACCCGCAAGGGTACGTCTGCAATATACCCAACCCCGCACATGCTATACACGTGCCTGGTAAGGACCTAAATGCAATATACAAAAATCCCAGGGGCTGACATGTAAAATATCCAAAAATAAAACACGATACAAAATATTTCCTGGACTGATACGAAATAGCTAAACTTGCAGGGGGTCCTGTGCAAAACCACCACCCCTCACACACACGGGTCTCGTGAGGTGACGTGGATTGGACCTAAGTGCAAATAAATAAAGTTCGGGGGCCTAGATGCAATTATTACAGAAAATATTTAAACTACAGATAGAAGTTAATGGACTAAATAGAAATACAAAAACTCTCAGGGTAGAAGATGCAAAATACCCAAAGAGTGGCGATCCGACGGCGGGGGAGATGCCACTTGACACGTGGCACGTGAAGGACGACCGATGACAGTTCGCTGATGGATGGCTGCGATTAGATCTTCCCCAAAGATCTGACGGTGGAGGTGCGGGAGGATCCAACGGTCCACGTGCACTGGAGCTTTAGCCCCGATCCGACGGTGCAGGAGGGTGGAGCAAGAACAGGGAAGAAGCGCCGGCGAGCTAACTTCCCTGCCCTCGATCGATGTCCTCCGGCGATCTTCTGGATCCAAAAGTGGGCTGCAAGCTCCTGGGGGTCTGCTCTATCTCCTGTGGGCTCCAAAAAGCTCCGGGGATGGCCAGAGCTCGTTGGGAAGGGCGGCGGAGCTGGGATGTTCCACGGACCTCCGGCGAAGGTCAAAACGAGCCCTAGGCTCTCTTCTATGCATAAAGACCTGCAAAAATATGTGAGAGGGTCCAGGGAAAAATGCCTGGACCCCGCGGGAGTGGAATGGAGGCGAGGAACGACAGCGCGAAATGGTGGCCGGAGGATCACTCTGGCGAGGTGACCGTGAAGGTGAACTGATGGGCTAAACGCGAAGGTTCTTGGGGGAAAATGATCCTACAACTATGGTGAACATAAAATGCGAAGAAAATAAAAGGAACAAAAAGACCTCGAAGGTGTTGACATGAGGTAGGGGATACCTCGACGACGGAGATGGCGGAGGTGGTTGGAGCCGCCTCGGGCGTCGCTTGACCAGCCTGAAGCTCTGGAGAGGAAGCTGTCACCTTCCTCGAGCTCTTGGGCGTGAAAGCGGGAGCTGAGCCTGTGTAGGAGGGGTTCAAACTTGGCTCGAAAGTCGGAGGTTGAATATGTAGGGTTGACGCTGAGGCTCTGACGCTCCAAAGATCGACGGGGATCACTCGAATCGTCGCTCCTCGGCCTTGGGAAAGCCTAGGGCGTGAAAGAGGGATGATCCAGGAGCAAAAGTGCTTCAGGTCGCGACATGAAGGGTGCAAGGGGTGTCCTCAAAAATTTGTCGAAATCGAGGTCAAACCAACATTCTGACATGAAAAGGAGGAGGTCAGACAGTTGACCTCGGGTCAACTGTCAGAGTCACCTGGTTGGTCTACGTGGACCAACCAGGAAAAATCCTGCAAAATGTTTTATTAATTCAATTTAAATAAGTAAATGAATTTATTAATTTTTTATTATTAAATAAAAAATGTTTATTATTTTATAAAGTATTTTATTACGCTTTTTATTTATTTTTATGAGTTATGAAAATACAAGTTACCATTTTAGGTCTATATAGGTATATATATCTATGTATTTAAATAGTTTATTTTTATTTTGTATATTTAATTTATTTAATTTTGTTTATTTTTTTATAAATTTATAAAATATTTTTATATACTTAAATATATTTTTATTTATTTTTCTAAAGTATTTTGTACACTTAATAGAATAGAAATATTAATAATGTAGGTATGCGTACTGGTATTATTCCTATGTATTATACACAAGTATTTTATTTTTGTATTTTCTTTAGGTTTTTATCCTGTGTAGAAAAATAGAATGCGGAAGCGTAAACATGGAAAAGATAAATAACAAGAAAGAACGGCGGGATTTTAACGTGGAACCCTACTCCGAGAGGAGCGGGATGAAACCACGGGAGAAGCCCCTGAATTGAGCGTTTCTTCTATTGAAGTTCTCAATGAGTACAAGGGGTGTGGGGCTCCTTATATAGCCCCACGGACAGACCCAATAGTGACCGCTCCTCCATGTGGTACTAAACACATGGGTGGGTTCTTTTCTTTTCCAACACTCCCCCTCAAGTTGGTAGTTGGGACAACTGCAACTTGCAACAATAAAGAAAAATATACATCATTACATCTTCACTTGAAATCACCATAATAAACGTATGTATCCGCAACTGGTAGACAAACCTGCTTGCTGACGGGTATATTAGGTCACCGGAAAGTATCTCTGTCGTGCCTGGAAGGTCACCGGACTGTCTCTGTCGTGCCTGCATGGTCACCGGATCTCTGCCTCAGTCGTGCCTGCGGGTCACCGGACTTTGTCTCTGTCGTGCCTTGAAGAAAACAAATCCAGTGCGGAGTCGATGTCGAGGATAGAGACACCACGACGAAGATCGATGCACAATGAAGATGACTTGATATTCTGTGAAATCCGGAGTGTTTGGTCTGTCAGTCAATGATGTATGATGCATATGGCTTTTACTCCCCCTTTCTCCCAAACTTGTGAGAATAATGAAAATAAAGACAAGTTGGGAGAAGCAAACATGAATCACATTTTTTTAAGCGTACGACTTTTTCTTGTACGCGCCTTTTCTTCGTCTTCTCCTTTTACATTTTTTCGTACGGCTTTTCTCATGTACGCACCTCTTTTTTTTTAAACAAACTTCTTTCATTTTTTTTAAAAATTTCTCCCCCTTCCATTTTTTTTATAAACTCTCCTCTCTTTTTTTCCAGCCCCCTTGGCTCCCTTCTCTCTTAACAACCGTTGGAGGGTTGGGCCTCCAATAACAATTTTTTTAAACGCCTCATCTAAGTACGCTAAAGATGAAACGGCTGGCCCCTTCCACTTCTCCTTTTTTTTATTATAACCATAGCCTTACTTGGACTTTCTCTCTCCACCTTTATTTTAATAACCGACCCCACTACTTTCTGCACAAATAGGGTTCCATCGGGAACCATCATTTCTCTATATCACTGCCCGATTTTTTTTGGTTGCATCGCCATCGCCCCCTTGGGGGTTCTCTACTCTCCGCACACCGCTTGGAGATCTCACGGAGGTAGCCATAGCATGCTTCGCCTGTGCGCATGGAAAGGAGATCGGGAAAGAGGCATGCGGGCTGGGAGGAGCGAGGAGATCTCGCATCGGAGGAAGATGCCTCCTCCTGGAGGTATGGATCGTGACGGTTGCCGCCTGATGAGGAGGCGTCATTGTTGGAGTGCTCGAATGTCGCCACCTTTCACGATCTGGAGTGGGGATGAATCCGCCTGGAGCCACTTCCGCGAGGAAGAAGCAGAGAACGACCCTCGAGGTCTTCATGGTGTTGCACGCGAATGGTAGCAGCGCATTGTCTGCGCTTTCACACCTGAATATCGGGGGGAACAAGAGGCGATGGGTTCTAGATTTTCGAAGGAACATGGACCTGTTCCTCACGCAGCCCCGGCGAGATGTGGGGGTGCGCTGCTTCGGCGATGGACAGGAGCTTCGCCTTGGACCCTGAGATGAGGTACTGTCGCCTGAAGAGTAGTATGCGTGCGACACAGTTCTCAAAATTGCACCGATCATAAAAGATAGAAAATAATCTTAACATAAATCTTCAAGAACAAAACTCCAACAACGGATCTCGAATAAAAAATAATGAATGGACATCAATTTCCTCGAGAATCAACCCGCTCTGATACCATGTAGAAAAATAGAATGCGGAAGCATAAACATGGAAAAGATAAATAACAAGAAAGAACAACGGAATTTTAACGTGGAACCCTACTCCGAGAGGAGCGGGATGAAACCACGGGAGAAGCCCCTGAATTAGGCGTTTCTTCTATTGAAGTTCTCAATGAGTACAGAGGTGTGGGGCTCCTTATATAGCCCCACGGACAGACCCAATAGTGACCACTCCTCCATGTGGTACTAAACACATGGGTGGGCTCTTTCTTTTCCAAGATCCTGATTTTAATGGAGGGTGTTCCTCCTCATCTGGGTGTTCTCCTCTGTCAGCCATTTCTTGGTTCTCTGAAAAGGCAAAAGAACCCATCTCAGGTGCCGTCAAATGCTCCAAACTGTGTGCTGCACTAAATTCTGACACCACTGGACTGATGGAAGAAGATGGATGGTTGAGGGGGAACATGGCGAAAGAAAACTTGGGCTCGGAGAGTGGGTATGGACTCCCCGAAGCCGACCTAGATGAATAAGAAGGAGTGCTCGATAGCGGTGCCACCAGACGTGGCCTAAGGTATCTCCTTCCCATTATTTTGATATGGAGAAAGGGCAGATGAGATCTGGAATGCAAACAAGATGTGAAATCAAACCCCCATTTCACCTACACAACTCTGAGCTGATGACCGTGAAGGTTCGGTCTTTTATCTTGTCAAATTTTATTAAGGTGATCAGTCAATCTATCAGAACGATTAAGCGAGCTATTGGGAACCAACTCTCCTAGCCAATTATCCCAATCCCAAATGAGATCTTTCCCAGCCAGTAGGAGTTGCGGACCGTTTACCGGCTAGCCGATCAACCCCGTTTGCTAAGGACGTCGTGGTCCGCTTTACCGATTATCGGAGAGATCCTCACTGGAGAACGACTCACCAAGACCAGTAGTCGACCAAGATTTCAGGTATGGCTCTAACCTAGTGTGCGGGTCACTCTCTCGCTGCAGATAAATCAAACAATGAGGGGGTTACTCTTATGACTACGACGAATGAAATGCGAAAGAAAAATGGAAGAAAACAAAGACCTCGAAGGGGTTGAACTTGAGGTAGAAGATACCTCGACGCCGGAGATGGCGGAGGTGATTGGAGCCGCCTCGGGCGTCGCTCGACCAGCCTGAAGCTATGGAGAGGAAGCTGTCACCTTCCTCGAGCTCTTGGGCGTAAAACTTTGGAGTTGAGCCTGTGTAGGAGGGGTTCAAACTTGGCTCGAAAGTCAGAGGTTGAATATGTAGGGTTGACTCTGAGGCTCTGACGCTCCAAAGATCGAGGGGGATCACTCGAATCATCGCTCCTCGGCCCTAGGAAAGCCTTGGGCGTGAAAGAGGGATGATCCAAGAGCAAAAGTGCTTCAGGTCGCGACATGAAGGGTGCAAGGGGTGCCCTCAAAAATTTGTCGAAATTGAGGTCAAACCAACATTCTGACTTGAACAGGAGGAGGTCAGACAGTTGACCTCGGGTCAACTGTCAGAGACACCTGGTTGGTCCACGTGGACCAACCAGGAAAAATCCTGCAAAAATGTTTTATTAATTCAATTTAAATTAGTAAATGAATTTTCTAATGTTTGATTATTAATTAAAAATGTTTATTATTTTATAAAGGATTTTATTACGATTTTTATTTATTTTTATGAGTTATGAAAATACAAGTTACCATTTTAGGTCTATATATATATATCTATGTATTTAAATAGTTTATTTTTTTGTATATTTAATTTATTTATTTTTGTTTATTATTTTATACATTTATAAAATATTTTTATATACTCAAATGTATTTTTATTTTATTTTTCTGAAGTATTTTGTACACTTAATAAAATAGAAATATTAATAATATAGGTATGTGTGTATTATTCCTATGTATTATATACAAGTATTTTATTTTTGTATTTTCTTTAGGTTTTTATCCTGATTTTAATGCACATATTTATGATAAATAATATTTATAAAATTATAAAAAAAGAAATTATGAAAATAAAGAATAATAAATAAAATGATTATTTTAATCTGTACAAGTATACAATAGGGGTTCAAAACTCAACTTTCAAACCGTAGCTCCGCAAAATGTAAAACCACGACCATTAAATAGCTTATTTAAAATTATAGAAATTAAGGTGAGTTCGACGCGTTTCGAGTTTTTATTTGCAAGATACTGGTCCGGGAAGTTGGGATTCTGGAATTTTATTCAGATCATAACTTTTTATCTGTACGATGTTTTCGAGTGAAATCAATTTTGTATTTTTCTTTATTTAATTATCTACAGCTTTCATGTTCAAAATTTCTTTATTTGAAGTATAAAAAGTGGAACAAAAAATAGATCCCAAAATGAATGAAGAATGAATTAAATGAAAGGCATTTTTATTGTATTTTGGCCCTTATCTCCCCCTACTTTATCTCTTCTCGACGTAGTCATCGAGATGCCTAGGTCTCGAGGTTTCGGGTCATAAAATATTTACAATATTGTATTCCTTTTCTTTTCTTTTCTTTATTCTATAATTTTGGCTTTAAAAACCGCATTTTATACACTATTTACATACACCTGTATGAATGCTAAAATGCACTAATTAGGGGTATTTACATGCATTTGCCAGGGTTTTTGAGGCCAAAATGACAGGATAAAGATGATGAAATGTGGATTCATCATATGAGAAGGTTTATAGAAGGGCCTAAATTTTTACGAGAGGGGGTGATTCTAGGAGCAGGGGGGATGAGTATTCTGGCTTGGGTTGCCTAATGTTTGTTTGGGGGTCAATCCAGGTAAATACAGAGTAGGGGTCTTTGATGTCCGTAAGCTCTGATGAAAGAGACCGATCATTAAAACATTGGACAAAAAGGGATGGCATGCGGGTGGAAGAGGATTCTGATTGAAAACGGAAGAGGTTGAAACCTCCCGCTAGGATTATTTTCCGATCATGGAGGGCGATCACGATTAGCTGATCAAGAAAGCTTTGTTTATGAGAGGTTTGTGGGGGTCGGGTTGGGGGGCGTAGAAATCATATATGAGCACGATTTCATTGTTTTGGCGAGATTTAAGAGTCAGTAGTGAGTAGAAGTCAAAGTTTGTTGCCGAAACCTGGGAGAAGAGGTGTGAATCCCATCATTTGAGAACCCTCATGGACATATAATTAGTATGTGTGTTCCATCTAAAACTATCCAGGGAGGAAAGGAGATTGTTTTGGGAGGTGCTACGGGTTCTGGTTTCTTTTAGAGCCGCAATATTTATCGATTGACGAAGGATGATGTCATATAAACGGTTCTTTTTCCACCACCCGCCCATACCATGAATGTTCCATGATAGGGGTTAATATCCATATTTGGGAGTTTGTGGGGGGACCTTGTGTGTTTGGTTCAACACCTGGAGATTTGGTGTCCCCAAACTGTTTCTATGAAAAAGTTTTTGTTCGGTGAGTCAATAAATAAAAGTCTTAGGCTTGCAAGGGTGAACTCACTTGCTAGTTTACTCGCATGAGAAATTAGATTTATGGAGATCCGAGGGGATTTTTTCTTGAGTTCAAGGAATCTATGATATGTTTGGAGAAGTCGAAAGGGTAAGTTGGGGACATACCCAGATCGGTGGAGTGGGGGTCCTGCTTGGAGGAGGATGCATCCTAGATTTTCTTTGGTGTTGATGTAGTATCAGGAATGTGCTTCGTCTGGTTATCTTAGAGGGGCCTCTAGTAGTATCGGGAGAGCCATGCTTGGGGGGCCGAGGAAGGTAGTCATATTCACTTTTTCTTGCTTTGAGGGGAGACAGACTGCCTTCTTCACAAGGCTATCATCTAGTTGTGCCCCCATAGCCTTCAGCCACATGATAGCGCTCTCAATCGATTCTCTGTCTAGATTTTTTGAGAAGCAAATACCTACCTCCGCATATGCACCATGATGTATAGGGAAGGGGATGGGATAGATGGTTGCTTTAGACCAGGCATGGTCGGGGTATATACCGAATATTTTAGAATCGGCTTGTCTATGGGTTGACGGGCAATTTTGTTGTGGTTCCAAATAAATGGAGATTGTGGGGAAGGGTCGGCTTGTTGGTATTTTGTCAAAATAAGGCGCACGGTAATTTTTTCTAAGGATGGGGTGTCGTAGCATATGAAGGCAACTTCTATCACGTGGCTTAGAGTGTGGAAAATGGCTTTGAAAACTCCGTCAGTGGTTCTAACTTTGATCCCATTGGAGATCACTTGGACTTTTGGGATATCACCGAGTAGTCAGACTCTTGCCGCATCATCGGAATCCTACGTGAGAGGAGGTTTCCAAAGGTCTTAACCTAATTATTCGAGATGTATGGGTATCTGTGGTGGAGCGATAAGCCCATAACTTCTATCTAGTAGGTCGAGGTTTCTTCTATTATTTATCTCCAAAGAATGGGGACCATCTATAGAACCATATTGTGACCTCATCAAAGGACGTACAAGAGGTGCCAACAAGATTTTTGTGTTTCGACTCAGAGGAGACCTCAACCACGATCTGGCATTTTGAGACCTTCCTGAAGAATTTGAAAGTATCCGAACCTACTTCATCGATATGGGTTTCTTTTCCCACTTGAGTGATGGAATATCCTTCGAGAACTAGACGATAATGTAATGCAGGAGTTGGCATTTTGCCGCAATGGACTCACTGTAGAGCTCCGCTACCCAATGAGATGGGATAGTCATATCCTCCAGTGAGTTTGTCTCTCTGGAGGATGGGGAGAGGGGAGATGCTCTCCCGACGAGGGTCGAGAAGAGGGGGTCACCCTTGGGATGTAGATTTGGTGAAGCATGGGAGAGGAGGTGCTCCTCTTTCGTTTTGGTAGTGGTTGATCCTGGTTAGGGTTTGCCATCTTTGAGAAGGAGTGGTATAAGCAAATAGAGGAAATGTGACCCTCTTAGTGGTAGGAGACACATATGGTTTCAAAGAGGCAATGACTCTTTGTATGCTTAGGATGGAGGCAATTAAAGAAGATGGGCTAAGGGAGAGAGTTAGGAGGATGGCGATGGCATTGCTGGGCAACCTTTCGTATCATGGGTTGTGGTTTTTCTTGGGACACCTTTTGGAGTTTAACAATTATGGTAGAGTGAGGGGCTTGGCGATTTGCATTCTACCATGCAGGTGATTGATTTTCTAATGCTTGAAATTCTGATGCGTCGGGCATCAATGTGGGCAAGTGTCTTTTAAGGACTTTCCCTTCTTCTAGGAAGATTTTGTTTAGGTGAGAATATCATTTGGGAGGAGGGGATTCTATAATGATGACAGGGGTGCATTGGTTATGTTGATGGTTGTATGGACGAGATGGTACCGAAGTTGTATTGGGGGGGGATGTCGTGACCTTTGGGTTACCTAAGGGATTCCAAAAGGTTGTAAGGGTATGCGAGGTACATTCTTGTTTCCGTGGTTGGAGCCAGTTGGTAAGGTGAGAGAAAGTTTTGTGGGGGGGGGGTTGACATCATCGGGGATGACATCAACACAGGTGGATAGTGTCGCATGTGGTTCTTTCTCATGGATCTAAGGGTGGTTTTTCTTTTACGGGGGTGGCCGGTGAGTTTGAGGCCCTGCAATCCTCTTGCAGGGTTTCAGAGTTCAGTGAAGTATGAATAATTCAACAGTATAATATTTTGGAATCACTTAGATTATGGACGATCTCCATCAAACCTAGAGGATGGTTATGGGAGACAGATGGGAAGGATATTTCAATTGAGGGGTTAAGTTGGCTTTGGGTTGGGAAGCTCAGTTTAGTGGATGACAGAGGGGGATAATGGCAACTGAATTTTATGGAAAAGCTTAGGTTTTGTAGGGATGACGTTGTCAGCTGAGAAAATTTCCGTAGGTGGTTTCAATATTTTTTTGCAACATTCTTTGATGGATTTTTCATTTATTTTTCTTCTGGGGGCGCAATCTTTTCTCAAGGGTGGTTCACGTTGGGACCTGGACAAGAATTTGTTCACAAGTGTAGATGGGAGGGTTGAGTAGGAGATGGACAGAGCATGGGGTGATAGTTGGGCTCTGTATTTTTTTCTTAGATACACTTTCTATGGCCTTTGCACCCCATAGTTTAGACTAGAGGCAAGGGTGGAGAGGATGGGGGGATTGTGGAGTCAGCGGGAGAGCATCGGAGGGTGAACTCGGATCCTTTTAGTAGGAGAGAATGTGGAGAGGGAGGGAGGATCTTAGGGGAGCAAGAGTTACCTTGGTCGGATGATGGCACTTATGAAATCATCAGTGTATATCATTTTTTGATGGAATTTATGAAATAGAAATGATTTATTTAAGTATAAAAAAAGAGAGAGGGAGTTGGCCCCACAAGTGAGAGAAATAGTGGGTTTGGGGGGTAAACCCTGCCAGGAGGGGGTAAACCCCCAACCGAACATGACCTTAGGGTTTGGCACCGTGTTTTAACTAGACAGAGTCAGGAGATAAATTCAAATAGAAGAAGATTCATGATTCCATATTCTAACTTAGGATTATGAGGCTTGGGTAGATTTCACGACTCTGTCTTTTCACATTGGTTTGTGGTCTAGGATGAGTTGGGTTTGTAGTAGGTATCTTAGAATATAAGGTTTTGGGAAAAGGATGAGGCCAAGTTGACACAAGCTTTAAGTGTTTAGATGATGATTGCCTTCCTTTCTCCCACTAAAGTCCTCTTATTAATCTTATTTTGCACATTCTTTGAGGTTAATATATCACATAGAGATATAAATTGTAAGATCCATCATAATAGAATTCCACTTTTTCTATTTTTTCAACCTTCTTTATTAGCCAAATTATACTACTCCATTTTATATTAGTTGTGAATATCTCTCCAACGAGCCTATGAACAATGAAAAATCGGAGTTCATATGCAAGGATTATGCTTAAAATACAAACATTACGAGGCTATTGGATTCAAATATGGATTCAATTAGGCTTGACCAAATATATAAGAGGGGGAGCCAAGTTGGCTGGACAACGAAAAAAGTTATCCACCTTGCCATAGCTCCTCCCCTCTCGCTAGAGCACTGCCGTCAAAGAGATTTTTCGGCCATTGACTGGAAGTCTGAGTACATTATTTCGAAGAGCTTGACGTTAGGATCCATGTGGTGTTGTGCAAATTGCGTAAAATGCCACAAAACTCTCATTCCTAGTGAAGGAAATTCATGGGGGAACATTCTCGTAGGTACATTTTCCCCTCTTTTGTTGTCAAATCCATATTTTGCACCATAGGTTATAAATAGTCAACTCTACTTGTGTATGGTGCCAATTTGCAATTGGACAAGTTTTGTGTCGAAATCTGTATTGTATCGTGTCACATTTTGTGATTTCTTGTTATTATGCTCGCAGCATGTGAATGAAAATTGTGTTAATGTGATGTAGGAAATAACATAAACATGGGGATGTAATTAATTTTACGATCGGAGCGATTTTGCAAGATATTGCCAAAGCTATTTTCGGCTTTGTCCCATGTATGATTGATCATGCAAAATGTACCGATCGATCAAGCCTGATGGATCAAGACATTTTGGTTGATTGATCATTTTGATCCAAAATGATCGATCATGGTTCACTTTTTAATCAATCAATATTGATCGATCAACAAAATAAGATGATCTATCATTCTAGGACTGTGGAACCATATGGACCTTAAAGATGATGGAAATTAACTTTAAAAATATGTAGACTCATGTAGGACATTATACCTAAACTTACTTATTAACAAAATAGTAAATAGATTAAGTAATTTGGTGGAAGATATGGATAAGTGGGTTTACAAAAATGAAGTATTAATAAAAAGAAGTGAGTGGTACTGATATCATTTGCCCTATATGCACAAATAGAATTCAAGTGAATCTTTACCTGGATTAGTATATGATAAATACCATGACTAATTATAATGGATTGATAAATGACTAAAATAGGTCCAATGAAACTTAAATTCAAATAAAATGGATGCGATGAGTCTCGTTGAGTGAGAGAATTTTGAGCATCATTCGAACAGTCAAGGAGAATCACATATCCGACTTATATCTTATGGTCAGTGGACGCCTCTTCTATAAAATGGATATGTCCTTGTATCTATAATTAGAATAAATATTCATTAAGTTTTTTTCTTTGTCTAACTCTTTTGAAAACATTAGATCAATAAAGATTCATCTATTTGAAAAAAATCTAATTATAATATATTTTTATATCCATTCAGATGAGGATAAAAAATAATGTGGGATATGAGATAAGTAATGTTTATACTTGTTATGTTGATTTGAGGATAAAGAAAGTAAAAATATTAGATACATAGATGATAGATGTTGTAACCGCGATGTGACTATTTATTTTGACATAATTTATATAGAGATAAAGCTTACTTATCCCATAAATATTCACTTATCTCCAAAAAAGTTCACTTATCTTATGATAAAATACACTTATCTCAAAATAAGTTCAAAATATGTGGATAAGGGTTTGTAAATATGTATATGTGTGTGTATATATGTTTGTGTCTGTGTGTAATTATGTTGTAACCACGATGTGACTAATTATTTTATCGAGCTTTTAGAGAATCAAACCTGAGTGAACCTATGATTTTTAGGTTCGTTTCATTTATTTAATTGAGCCTAAACTTGTGTTCTGGTTCACGGTACGTTTATTTCTGAATCGAATCTGAATTGAATTTTTAGTGAGCCAAACTTAAGCGAATCTAGATATTGAGAATTTTCTGACACCCCTACATGTAACCTTGGGGTCTTGGGTAGAAGCTTAGGTGATCACAATCCCACCATCCATATTGGTTGGGGGACATATTGCTTGGCATGCCTTGAGGTGATTTTTCTGACGATGTTTTCCTGGTATATGTGTGGGTCAGTAGTCCTTGTTGGTGGTCTTCATTTCTCCTTTTCACTTAGGATTAACACTCGGATACTGACTGGCGTAGGAAACGTAGTTGGTATTCAAGGTGGGAGCACTAAGAGGGGAGTTTCAGGAAATGCGATTATTAATGGTGGATGGGATCTTGCTAATTCTCCTATGTATAAGAAACAACCAGGATAGTCGATAATTTCCCAAATATGACTTGGGAGATCTTGGTGATTGGTGCCCTGAACCGTGCCTACTCAAACATGGAATTTTACTGATGGCTTGTGTAGTTCATGATGACTTCATGTGTTGGTAAATATCTTGATGAATCGAGTTGAACAGATAGAATAAACATGCAGATTTCACACATATGGGATAAAGAAGCTAGTGGACAGATTGGGAAGTTAGTTAGGATGCATGTACTACATCTGCATGTCTATGGAAACACTCCAAGCCTAAGGTATTTAGTGTCTTAGAGTCATATTGTGAGGTCCCATGTTGACTAAAATCACAAATTATCCACGATGCTTGGGTAAAAAAAGCAAATGAAAAGATTTGGAGCGTTGTTATTTTTGTGAGGACGGGCTACCAAATGTTTTCTTTTGCATAGTTTTGCTTAGTACCCTACATTGTTGAAGTTTTAGCATGGTGCAAAGCCTTTTCTCATAACATACCCTTTGCGTTTGATCCGTAGGTGCACCAGAGCAGTCACATAAATGAGTGTATTTGCTCGAAGGTTCTTTTTGTATAGCTACACATGTTTTTTGTGGTACAATACTATATCTACCTTTTACTGCTTTTGCTTTTACTTGTAGTTTTTTTAAGAGACATGTTATGTAATATATGTGTATGGACATTCTACAAATGCATACATGTAGTGTTTTTTGAACATGGACTGTTGAGTGAATATGTTATCATGGATATATGTGAATGAATGGAAAAAAAATCAGATTTAATCTTTTTTCTTTATGCTATTTTCTCTCTCACTTACATTTCGGATGTGGTTCTTACGTGTATGGAAATAGGTTTTCCAAGTATCCAAATCCTAGAGGCATCACCGTTTGTTATCAAAACAATTATACTCCATTCCATTTCCATGTATGTAGGATATCGCTCATTGGTACCTCATTGGTATTAAAAATGCAAGATATCGCTTGAGTCTTCTGACCAGACATGAGTTTGAAGAGAAATGGCATAAAATAGTATCCACATCCACATGTTTCTCTCAAAGCAACTGTGAATATTAATGATATGATTTTCTATGTAGGACCATGCCACCTCGTGTGGATCCCGATGTAATGAAGCACACGACCCTTCTTGTACATGATGTAAAGGCATCCATTAGCACCAAAAGGCTATAGAGCATTGACTCCGGCAAAAGGAGGATTCCTCTTAACGTCCTTATCACGAGGAGGAGGATAGAATCAACTCAACCATGTCTCTAGAGCATGAGCCAATGGATAACCTGGATGTTTTGCAAAAGCATGAGAGTACCTAGGAGAATATTAGAGAACATATGCACCCTAGTTCTTCGCTAATAGCACGCTTGATGATGCAGATTATGAATAAACCTAATCTCCAAGGTCTTGAGGATGATCCGTGCACCTAAGGACTTGTAGGTATCTTTTATAGAGTAGTCATTGGCAGGTTACACATAGAGATGATGGCACGCCACCATGGAGCACCTGACCAAGCCCATTACTTGGGAGGTCTTTCTCAACAAGTTTCATATTAAGTTCTACCTAGACCATTGGGTAGAGAACCCGAGTAGAGAGTTCGTTGAGCTGACACAAGAGTTGATGATGGCCTAATAGTACTTGATCTGCTATACCAAGTTGTCTCATCCTTCCCCTACGACTACAGCCTACCGGAGGATAAATTGCATATGTTCATACAGGGACGCATGAGGAGGTCCAGGACATACTCTCTACCTTAGACCTTACCTCCATCAAGGAGGTTACAGTAAAGGGGACGAATTGGGAAGCTACGTAGAGTCGATTATAGAGAGGTTAGACATAGTTATCCTTTCCCAGCAGAGTAGCATGCCAGGACTTTTCTCGATTTCGTAGAGCACATCGCCACCACCCTATTGCGATGGCACTAACAACTAGTGGGTTTACTCCATCCCCTACCTTGGGACATGCCTTGGTAGTGGAGACAAATCATGGTAGTTGACCCAAACATTTGCTTCCCTACGGAGCCTAATATGATACTAGACCATGCGGTCAAGAGGCCAAAGCGGAAGGAGATTCCTTGAGTCAAGGTCCTGTAGCGGAGTCAGGATGTCGAGGAGGTAACATGGGATCTTGAAATTGATATGAGGAAGAAACATCCTCATCTAGTACTATGATGCACGAAATGAATCAAGGAGATCTAGTACTACGATGTACTTGAATGAGTGAAATCAACAAGACAAATGCAATCCAAACTTGTATTTTCATAAACATTCACACGTGAATGCTGTAAGAGTTCAAACGATTTGTCTTTTTAATTTTAGTTGGTGGTACTACATCATTACACACAGGGAGTTGCCGTACGCCCAACATTTGTCATGTACGTTCTCCATAAATAAGGTGATCTTCCCCGAATGTCGAGTTTAATATCACACCCCAAAAGTGGCACATAGATGTATACAACTAAAATGTATTTCTAAGGTCAGAGGTAACCACTTACAGCTCCCAAATCCGCAAAAGTTGGACCTGAAGACTTAGAGTGGAAGTCCAAGGATTTGGGCTATAACCTTAGGGGTTCGTCCTCACCCACTCTATCTGGGGGTACGTTTTTGTATCCAATGAGGTCTTTACTCGCTCGTATTACAAGTGTATTTTTTATTCCAAATTAATTTTGACTGCCTTGCTTAACAATCCTAATTTTAGAATTTAGTTTTTATTTTAAGATTTAATGTGAGCACATGAATATCATCGCCTAAAGATCAGTCTAGTTTCCTTTTATTCTTAAGTTATAAATAAGTATAAGGGATCAAAAATCAAAAGACAACCAACGGAATTATAATAAAAGCTCAGAACAAGTATACTTACGGTCATTCTCAGCTCTCTGCATGTGGGATGCTATATTGAATTGAAAAAATTACACTATATGAATGCAAGACGATAAACCACACCCTAAGCAGAATTTCTATTAGTAGATAGAAATCTTTTTAAATTGAAGCTAAGTTGAACATACTTAGGTTTGTATATTAATGAATCTGTAAGATGTTTAAATCTCGATATGCAAAGAAACGTGGCCTATTTTATGATTGGGCACATGTAAAATGGCCTGAATTTGACTATTTGACATGAGTGCATAATCCTAAAAATCACCACTTAAGTTGAGTCCTCACAGATCCTCGACACATCACAAAATAAAAGAATAACAACAAGAGGTCCTTTTTTACATACTCAATATCTCAATAGAGAACCATTGTAAATGAGCAATAAAGTTACAAAAATTACAATACAAATATACACAACAAAAATGATTGATTAATTTGACTAAATATCTCTATCTAAACTACTTATTATTTTGGAATCATCAGCTTCAGCTCCAAGCTCTTCGCCTCTGTGATACATCAGTTTTTGTTGGCTTCGCGGGCCATGCCGCAATGCAACTAAGGATTAGGCATACTCAAGATATAAACAACTAGATATAAAATACTCAGAACACATAAACAATCAACAAAACAAATTAACTGAAATATCAAAAATCAAACCAACAAATGCTTAACCTAAAATACAATAAAAATCACAAAAATAAATATTTAACCCTAAATAAATCAACTAAAAATGTCTCCAGCAACAACACCATCCGATGAATCACTAAACAACTATGTTAATATCAATTCATTATAATATGAACGCTTAAAGAATCTATCAGAATCAAGTAGAATCTTTGTAAAGAGTGACTAGATTTAATTTACCTGAATAAGTCCATGGTCGAACATAATGACACGAGCAATTATATTGATTTAACCTAGGTGTTAAATATCTAATTAATCTCAAGCTAATCCACTTGAATTAATTGATAGAAAGGATTGATTTGTGTACTAATTACACATCAATGCACCAAGTTACATTTCAAAAAATCAATTCCTAACTCATTTTATTTCGACTACATAATCAATTAAAGTACGATGATAAAATAAAGGAGATTAATTACTCGAACAAATCAGGGTTTGATTAAAGTCAATTGTTCACTTTATAAAGGAGAAATGATGCTCATATTAACATATAGTTAAATAACATCTTCTCTGATTTTTAATTTATGAATTAATATCAAAAAAGAGAGCTAAATAGACCAAATGAAAGAGCCTAAAATTATCTTTCCAACAAGTCCGATTTCATTTAAAATGGATAAATGGTTCACAAGATATGAATGATATAAGTCAGGGACATAAACACAAAGAAAACATAATTAAAAACTCAAATGAAATGAAAATACAAAAAAATTACTTGGGATAATATACAAAATTCACACGCGACATGACTTATCTGTAATATCGAAAACTCGACTGGGACTTTTGCAAATTTCCCATGCCCTTGTGTATCTGGCACGCGATAGGAGGTTTGGGAGGCGTGTCAAGATCATGCCCACATGGCACGATGCTACGCTTCGACATTGGATCGGGTGCTTTAGACCCGAGGCTAAAAGAGGTGGCTCAAGAGGCGTGATGTGGAGTGCTAATGTTTGTTGGATTAGATCCAAGGATCTAATCTAATAGGAACTGCTTCTCATGTTCTTTCCCCTCCTCTTACGGTGGAAGAATGGAAGAGTTCCGACGTTGGGGATAGTCTTCCTCCATGCTCCTCTTACTTGATAGAAGATACCTTCTCCTTGATCTGGTGAAGGTCGTGAAGGCTTGAACATGAGGAGAGCACCCATGCAAGGGCCTATCTATGAAGGACCTCCGACAAAAAAGATCGAGATCGGAGCAAGTAACTTTCTTCGATCAATGAAGCTGTAGGCTCCTGCAAGGGTTAATCCACATAACCAAAGAACACATATGTAATTAGGGGACCGATCAGAAGGGTTGAATGGGACCATGCATGTAAATCTTTAAAGAATCCAGATGGGTTCCTCCCCGAGCTTAGGAAGAGTTGGATCAGTGAAGGTGGAGATGTCTCGAAGGTGGGTGAGTGAATTGGTGGTTCTGTGAAGATCGGTGAGCGACTGTGCAGATGAACTCAGATTGATGAGAGAGTGTGTAGAAAATGGATAAACGTGGAATAAAATAAGAGAAAGGAATTACCTGGAATGAAGTTGAACAAAGAAGATGACTCACAGTCTTGGAAGATGAGCTATGTTGCTCTTGGCCGTCACTTGACCACCACAACTAATGGTGGAAGCTCGAGCATCACCTGTGTAGGTCTGCAACTTGTCTAACATGCTAAGAATCTCATCGGGGAACACAACTCTATCGTCATACACAACTGAGCTCTCTCACTATCACTGAGGAGTAGTGTCGTTGGAAGTGGATTCTATCATAATGGGCGGATCTCTAGGGTGGTTGTTGGAGAACTGCTTTTGATAAAAGGAAGTGGTTGTTCCAGGTGGTTTCTATGGTGTTTCAATTACCTAGAATGAATATGTGTGAGGGAGAGGGTGTTCATGGAGATGGGAGAGTGAGAGACGATCGAGAGTGAATCAAATGGCATTGAAGGTTGGAGGATTAGGCACGTGAGGCGGTTGGGAAATTTGGGAGAAGTTGACGGTGACAAAGAGATATGTCTCTTCAGACGAGTGTGGTTGGGGTAGGAGAAGGTATAATGACCGTTGATCAAGATCAAAGGGCGAGAGATTGGGCAGAAACAGGTGGCTGGAAATCCATCTGATCAGGATGATTGCATGACCTAGAATGAGGCGTTGATGGAGTCTTTGTGGTCATCTGATCAAATGATTAGATGGTCACCAGTGCAAGCGGGCTACATGGCACAATCACAAATTAGGAAACTAGAAAATAATTGTAAAATTGAAAATAGCTAATAAATGATGTTAAAATAAAATGCACCCTTAAAGAAAGTTGTATAATTTTTAATTCTCTACAGCATTTATTAAGGAACCAAAGTTTAAAAAGTCATATATACATAGATAAATTTTTTTGCAAGTATTTTATATATATTAAAATACTTTTAAATTCTTTTATTATTAGTACTTTATTTTATTTTCATTATTTTTATTTTTTGTTTAATATATAATATACATATTATTATTCACAATATTATGTTTTTATGGGATTTTAGTAATTAAAAAAACACATAAAATAATAGCACAATACAAATGAATACATACACCAAATAGACAAGTTATTTAAAAAAGATAATTATGGTTAATTATTTAAAAATCTCTAATTATTAGTTACGATTAATTTAGGATTAATTAATTGGATTTTAAGCTAAAAAGATAATAAATACATAATAAGATGATAAATAATGGATTTATCAAAGTCTAAGGGTAGATGTGAAAAAGTATGGTCGTTGGACATGGGAAAATCCAGCGACCAGGATTGGAGGTGTTGAGGACAAAGGGAGTTGAATGGGGGTTGAGTGGGCGTTGACTGGGTACTGAGATGGCCGAATGGAGAATGGACACGTTTGCAATGTTGACAAGGACAGTTAACTCATGCTAAAAATGTAATGAAAATAATATAAAATGATAGATGAAATCAAATGAAAACATTGACAAAATGAAAGTTGAATATCTTAAGAAGATCTACAACTTTATGAATGATTCAAATGCATATGGAGTCAACTGTGCAAGTTTTGATTTTTTGATGATATTTTATGAATATAAAATATCTATCTTTTGTTTTGTATTTTTTATTTCATTTTCTATAAAAAATAAATGCATGCAAAAATCAAACATGATGTTAAATAATGTAATGGACACAAATTCAGCTTTTTTTGGGATTTTTATGAGTTAATAAAAGGTCAGAATAAATTAGTGATGTGGATTATTTACATATGAATAGGTCAATGTACTCAAGTCTGGCTCTCCTTTTTTCTACAGCTTCTCTGATATTTTTATATTATTATTTACTAGTTAGAAAATGAGATCAAACAAAGAAATGACAAATAAATAAATAATAGTAAAATTTGTACGTGAAATATCAAGTCAAAATCATTAAATATGTGTTATATACATTCAGACCCAAGACCCAATTTTTACAAATGAACTTCTATTCATTTGAATTTGATCTTTAATTTGTATACAATTGTGTGTACATTAATTCTAAAGCGAGGAGAGTGAAATTGGACATTGTATGTGAGAGGCAGTTTCTGCGTATTTCTATCCTAGAATTAGGGTTTGGATTTATTTCTCATATATATAAGTTAGTATTTGTTAGGTTTTTTCTTTGATTATTATCAACGAGATGTACACAATGGAGTTGGTTTTATGTCAATTGGAATTAGTGTGAATGGATGAAGTTAGGTGATTATTTACAAGTTAATATGATTACAAAATGAAATGCTAATTTATGTAAATTATTTACAAGTGTATGGAAATTATGAGTTATAAACACATGAATGCTCCTAACTACCCAAAACAAAGCTCTATGTTCAGCTTATTAGAGCGATGAATAACAGATTCATTATATATACTAATATATCGTCAATATATCCCTTCTTGGACTTACTGATACAATTTCGATGCCGATATTTCAAAAGTAGAATACATGGAGAGAATTAGGTGTGAGCAAGTAGAGTATGCATAGTCACACACCTTCCCATTCTACCAAACCCCCAATTTGAATAACAAGATATGATGACTTGCGTTGCATCCAAAAACCCAACAATCACGCCATCGTTATTCCACAACCTATTTTTTAAATCCTATCCTTTTTTGTCTTTAGTAATATATTAAAATATTCAACCCAATAATTCTAACAATAAATCAAATGAAAACAATTGAAGATGGTCATTAAATTGCCTAAACTAGTTGATGGCATCATCATCGCCTTACCTAGCTTTGTTGAAATAGAGAAGTCGAGGACAGTCAAATGTATTGAATTGCACATGTGTATGGAAAAATTGAGAAGGTAGTAGGATGATTTCCCCCCACCAACTCCTACAATTCTGGCCCTACGATTCTGGCATTTCATGTTTAATATAACTCTACATATATATGTTGTCAGTGTAAGATATATATGAGTAAATTATACAAAATCCTTGAATTATATTACTGATAACAATGTCATACCCGAACCTTAAAAGGTAATGATGCAATGTATTCGACTATTGAAACTTAGTTGATCGTTTTGTCTTTCTGATTTTAAATCACAACTCCTTGAAACCACATTGAGACAAACATTGAAGATCGGGTACTACATTGTTATCTTTTAAAGTTTAATTATGGCATTGAAATCGTTTGCATAATTCAATGACTTTTGTCTAATTTACTCGAAAAAAATATTCAAATTTGCGCTTAATGAAATACTTTTCATCAAGGTGTACACAAATTGTGTATATTTATTTGTTTGTATAGTTTTGAATTTGATGGAATTAACTAGTAATCATATAGATTAACATGATTGTTTTGTCGAATATAGTATTAAGTTCAATGAGTATAATGTGGAATCATATAAAATAACATGATTCGTATTATAAAAAAAAATAAAGTTTATTGTAGAAATAAATAAAAATATGCAAATACAAGTCTGATTATTGGAAATCGTCAGGTAAGATAAGGATTGTGATTTTAAAAAGCAATTCGATATCATGTGTCCAGAATGAGCAATATAATAAATCAATAATGGACAAATGGAAAGAGAGTATAGGACCTACTTCACTAGTGTGATGGATATGGTGATCTGCTCTTAGGATACAACGACACATGACCGTTGTTGAGCACCCTGACATTGATTATCTTTCAAGCACCTCAGAGAACTCACCGTCGAAGATACCAAACAATTCTCTCGTGGAAGAGCAAGGTGGAGAAAATGTTTATACGTATCCGATACATGTCCCTTAAGAGGATATAACTAGTCATCTAGAAGAGAATGATCATGGAACGAGTCTTCTTGGATCTATAACTGTCAATTTCATATGGATTAGTTTTATCCAAACGCATTAGAAGGAAATTAACTTGTATGAAATTCATCAAGAACAGAGATTTGAATTGACTCTTCTAAGCTCGAGCTTATGCCCAACTGAAAGCGGAGCTGGAGCTGAAGCAAGAATAGAAGCAAGCGTGCATGCATGCATGTATGACCCTCTATCCCGCATTTGGATTAATACTACAAGAGCTTGGGAGGGTGATTAGTACACAACTCATCATGCTAAAACACTTATATAACAGCTAAAACTGAGCAAAAACACATTTTTATACAAGATAATACAATATAATTTCAAAAACACATAAAAATGTGCTAATCATTTTGGTATCATTTCAAATATTTCTTGATGTTATTTACTTTATTTTTCTTGGTCCTTTGATCAATGGTCGGTCGTTTAGACCTCTAAATAAATATTTATGGTTGATATATTGTATATTTAGATTTATTGGTTCTTAATCCAACAGTTTGCCTTTTTTTCTCAAGAACTTTACATTCTCAACACCTATAGGAGGCCCCACTCTTCTTTGTTTAAAATAATCTAATCTCCATTTCCATCTTATCTTTTATAGGTACATGAGACTTGAATTCAATAGTGACAATTGTGGTTCCTTAGATCATGACTTGATCTCTTGCGAGGGAAGAAGTGTTGATGATTAATTGCAGCAGAGAACTCCTCCTATCAGCTCCCATGCAAGCTAGTGGATCATTTTTTTAGATGAATGATCAACGGTTGATTTAATCAAAATAAGAATGAGAGGGGGTACATAAACGAAATGTTCGTGGGGCGCCCAAAAGTTGCACAACAACAAAAAAGAAAGAGCAACACACCCTTTGGTCCAGTGTTTAGTACAACCGGGGTGTTGCTAAAGGGCAGTCCCAAAAAAATTTCAAAGAGGTATTAAGTAAGACGTGGACTTTTTGCGGATATGGATTGCTGAGACGGGTACGTCGAGCTTGTAGGATCATTGTTGAAGCAATTTGGAAGCTCGCTGCTTTCGAGTATGAGACCTTGGGTTCATGGTGCTGGCACTTTATTGTCTGCATCAAAATGTGGGGGGATTTTAAAGGGTTAGAAAGAAAAAAAAAGCAAAGTAAAAAAATCATCATTTATGAAGGGGCGGATGTTAAGAAAGTCATGATAAGCGAGGCCTCTTTGGCCAAAGATGCAGGCGAGAGGGAGGTACCTTGGAAGTGTCTCGTACATCTCTCCTTCTAAATCAATCACCGAGCTGATGCCTGAACTGCGGAGATCTGCCATAAGGTGGAGGATGGTGGAAGTTGTAAGTGATGGTTGAAATAATTTTCAAAATCACCACTAAAGTTAGAGATTTAAAATGGTGAATCAAAAGTGTGAGAATCTACCTTCGAGGAGAAGGTGGTTTGTGGTCTCTTATGTGAAAAGGCATAAGAGGAATGCATATACCGCGGTGATATTTGGTATAAGGAGATGGTGGGTTCTCAACTTATTATGGCTAAGCATCCATATGAAGATAGATAGTCAAAGATGAAATGGACTTTTCCAGAAGTTTGGAGCAAGTTTCGGGCCAAGACCACCATTTGGTAATACATTGTATAGATGGTTGGTTAGTCTCAGCTTCGGTGGATTTTGTGGGATAGTGGTTGTGTCAGGAGTGTTTTGAGTCCATCTTAATGAATGGATAGAGGCTAAAAAGTTTTGTGTGTCTATCCCCGGAGCTTTGTTAACAAGTGCTTTTAGCCGGTTTTGTTTAGCATTAATGGTAAATAACGCTTTATTGGCAATGCTATTTTTATTTCTGGCAAGTGACCAGAGGCTTTAGTATTGGGATGCTAGCGAGGGGCTGCCGTTGAGTTTGCCTGTTCAAAAGAGGGAATTTTCTCTATGGCCCAACGTTTTGGAAGCGAGATTTTGTATCCTTTGAGACCCAATTTTTATTGATCGCCAACACAGGGATTCCTTCTTGAGGTTGGGTTCAAGAATTGGTATGGGTCTTTGGTTGCAAATGCGGCCTC
This sequence comes from Ottelia alismoides, assembly GCA_037367405.1. NCBI lineage: Eukaryota > Viridiplantae > Streptophyta > Magnoliopsida > Alismatales > Hydrocharitaceae > Ottelia > Ottelia alismoides. The sequence goes on from JAZKJV010006482.1 coordinate 321,423, forward strand.
TGATTATCCTGGAGAAAATGTGGTGGGGATTCTCCATTGTATGGATCCAAGATTTTGCTATTAGAGCACAATTGAAAGTGTTAAGTTTTAGGATTCCCCATCCATCATTTGCTTTAGGATGACATATAGCTTCCCATCTTACCTTATGTCTGTAATTGGTGTTAGAGGACCTCAACCAGAGGATTTTTTTTGAATTTTATCGATTTTTGATATGATATATTTAGGCACTTTGAGGGAGGCCATCATATGGTGGATTTGGGGGTTGACAGATGAGTTCAGAAGGGCGATTCTGGATGTAAGGGATAGCATATGAGATTTCTTGCCCAAGAGTTTTTGCTCAATTTTCCCAATGATGGGGAGCCACTTATATCTAGTAATGGAGCTTGGGTATAGTGCGATTCATAAGTAGTTTATTAGGAATGGGTGGGGTGACCAGCTTAGGATGTTGATTGCTAACTGGGTTTCTTGGGATGTGACGTAAGGGTATGGACGGTAGTTTTGTCATAATTTATAGACATACCCATGATACCAGAGAAGAGATTAAGGGTGAATTTCAAGTATTTTAGGATTTGAGGGTTGAATTTTAGGAAAATGAGGATATCATCGACAAAGAGCATGTTTGTGATGGAAATGTCCTCTCCTAAGTTTTGAAAAGCTTCGATTAGTTTTGAAGAATCCTGAGGTGGTGGTGTTTATTTTCAGCAAGATAGTTGTGCTTTTAAGGAAGGCTTTGATCCATATATGAAGGTGTGCGTGTAGTTAGTGTGTTTGAGGGATGTTAGCATGTTATCTCAATTTAGGGAATTGAAAACTTTACAAAGGTTATTTTAAGGATGAATGTTTTGATTTTGATCTGGTGCCAGTGGGAGAGGATTTTTGTGGTGATGGCAAAGGCTTCAAATGCGCCTCTGCCTTGAAGGAAGACACATTGGGAGGGTGGGAGAAGGTTGCTTAGTTTAGCGATCCATCTGCTGTTTGGGATTTTTGAGATGATTCTCAGGGGAGGTTTATATGGCTGATGGGTCGGTAGTTTGCTATATTTTGGGGATCTTTTTAGTCGATTAAGGTTATTAATGAGTTGTTGATAAATTTTAGGTCTTGGGCGTTGAAAGATGGGGAGAAAAGGTGGTTGATTAAGTTCATGAAGTCATGCTTGATAATGGTCTAGAAGCATTTAAAGTACTCATGGACTATTCCATATAGACCAGGAGCTTTAAGGGCTTTTAAGTTTTATGTCATTGCGAAGGTTTTAGACTCAGGGATACATTCTACCAAAAGGTTCGGGTCTTCAATGTTACCCGCGAGGAGGTTTTCTAGGCCAAAGGGGAGAGATGGTGTGGATCCTCCACTCGAGTAAAGTTTTTGGTAATATGATATGGAGAGCTGAGAGATGACAACTAGTGATGTATGCATCACATCATGGTTATTTACGATAAAAATAGAGTTTTTGCTTCTTTTCCTTGAAGCGACAGATTGTAAGAGCTTGGTGTTGTGGTTTCCTCAGATAACTTTTGCTTACTGGTTTAGTCTCAGCTATTCATCTTCAAGTGTTTCTAGGGATCTATTGAGGAGTGCTAGTTGTTCTGTTATATTTGGATCGAGGTTTGGTAGGGTTAAGGATCGTTCTAATGAAGCAATATATTGTGTTAGAATTTCTTTTGAGATGTGAAGGGGGTATAGTTTGATTTTTCCAGTAGCTTATTTTGAATTTCAGTCGCTTTATTTTTAGAGATCAAGTGTGGAAGGGGTTAAATCCTTGGCAGGGTTTGTTCCATGAGGTATAGACCAATGGAGGGAAGGTAGGTTTGTTAAACTAGAATGCTTCCATTTTGAAGGATGGACTGGTTGGTTTGAGGGTGGATATTATCATTACCAGAGGTTTGAGGTGTGAGAGGGTTTCTAGGAGGGCCTGGGTTTTTATGAGGGGGGATGATTCTAGGAGCAGGGGGTATTAGTATTCTGCCTAAGGTTGCCCGATGTTTTTTTGTTGGGGTCAATCCAGGTAAATACCGAGGGGGGGGGGTCTTTGATGTCCGTAAGCTCAGATGGAAGACACCAATCATTAAAATGTAGGACAAAAGGGGATAATAGGCGGGTGGACAAGGATTCTAATTAAAAGTGGAAGAGGTTGAAATCCCATGCTAGGATTATTTTCCGATTGGGGTGGGCAATCACGGTTTGCCGATCATGGAAGCTTTATTAATGAGAGGTTTGAGGGGGCCATAGAAATCTTATAGGAGCATGATTTCATTATTTTGGAAAGATTTGAGAGTCGGTAGTAAGTAGAAGTCAAAGTTTGTTGCCAAAACTAGTGAGAAGAGGTGTGAATCCCATCCTATGAGAACCCTCTAGGACATACAATCAGTATTTGTGTGCTATTTAAAATTATCCCGAGAGGCAAGGAGATAGTTTTGGAAGGTGCTATGGGTTCTGGTTTCTTTTAGAGCCACGAAATTTATCGAGTGACAAAGGATGATGTCGTGTAAGTGATTCTTTTTCCATCGCCCATCCATACCACGAATTTTCATAGGAGGTTAATATCCATATTTGGATTTTTTGTGGGGGGACCTCATGTGTTTGGTTCAACTCCTAGAGCTTTGGCGTCCCCAAACTGTGTCTATGAAAAATTTTTTGTCGCTCGCTAGTTTACTCGCAGGAGAATTGAGATTTTTGGAGATCCAAGGGGATTTTTTTCTCGAGCTTAAGGAATCTATGATATGTTTGGAGAAGCCAAAAGAGTAGGTTGGGGACATACCGAGATCGGTGGAGTGGGGGTCCTGCTTGGAGGAGGATGCATCCTTGATTTTATTTGGGGTTGTAGTATCAAGAATGTGCTCCATTTGGTTGTCTTAGGGAGCCTCTAGTAATGTCGGGAGCGCCAGGTTAGGGGGGACAAGGAAGGTAGTCATCTTCTCTTTTGCTTGCTTTGAGGGGAGCCCGTCTGCCTTCTTCACAAGGATATCATCTAGTTGTGTCCCCACGGCCTTCAGCCACATGATAGCATTCTTAGTCGATTCTCTGTTCATATTTTTGAGAAGCGAATACCAACCTCCGCGGACGAGCCATGGTGTATAAGAAAGGGTAGGGGATCGATGGTTGCTTTAGACCATGCAGAGTCGGGGTATGGATCGAATTTTTTGGAACCAGCTTGACTATGGGTTGAGGGGCAGTTTTGTTGCAGTTCCAAATAAATGGAGGTTGTGGAGAAGGGTTGTCTTGCTGGTATTTTTGTCAGAATGAGGCACACAGTAATGTTTTCTAAGGACGAGGTGTCGTAGTGTCTGAAGGCAACTTCTCTCATGTGTCTTAGAGGGTGGAAAGTGGCTTTGAAAACTCCATTAGTGGTTATAACTTCGATCCCATTGGAGATCACTTGGATTTTTGGGATATCAACGAGTAGTCAGACTCCTGCCGCATCATCGCAATCCTCCATAAGAGGAGGAAGCTCGTAGGAGAGGAGTTTTCCGAAGGTCTTAAACCAAGTTATTCATGACGTATGGGTATCTGTGGTGGAGCGGTAGGCCCAGAACTTCTATCATGTAGGTCAAGGTTTCTTCTATTATTTAGCACCAAAGGATGAGGACCTTCTATAGAACCATATTGTGACCTTGTCATAGGATGTACAAGAGGTGCCGAGGATTTTATTTCGACTCAGAGGAGACCTCAACAATGATCTAGCATTTTAAGACCTTCCCGAAGAATATGAAAGTATCAGAACCTACTTCATCGATATGGGTTTATTTTCCCACTTGAGTGATGGAATATCCTTCGAGAACTCGGTAATATTGCAATGCATGACTTAGCATTTTTCTGCAATGGACTCTTTGCAGAGCTCTGCTTCCCAATGAGATGGGATAGCCATATCCTCCCTAGAGTTTGGGTCTTTGGAGGAGGGGGAGAGGGGAGACGTCCTCCTGACGAGGTTCGAGAAGAGGGGGTCACCTTTGGGATGTAGGTTTGGTGAAGCCTAGGAGAGGAGGTGCTCCTCTTCCATTTTAATGGTTGTTGATCCTGGTTAGGGTTTGACATCTTCGAGAAGGAGGGGTATAAAAAACATAGGAAATGTGACCCTTTTGGTGGCAGGAGAAACATATGGTTTTGAAGTGGCAATGACACTTTGCATACTCAGGATGGATGCAATTAAAGCAGATGGGATAAGGATGAGAGTTATGAGGATGGTGGTGGCGTTGGTGGGAAACCTTTCGTATCATGGGTTGTGGTTTTTCTTGAGCCACCTTTTGGGTTTTAACAGTTATGGTTAGAGTGAGGGGTTTGGCTATTTGCATTATGCTACGTAGGCGATTGATTTTCTAATGCTTGAAATTCTGACGCGTCGGGCATCAATGTGGGAAAGGATCTTGTAAGGCCTTTCCCTCACTTCGAGGAAGATTTTGTTTAGGTGAGAAGATCGTTTAGGAGGAAGAGTGGATTCTATAATGATAACAAAGGCGCCTTGGTTATGTTGATGGTTGTTTGGAGGAGATGGTAGGGGGGATGTGTCGTGACCTTTGGGTTGCCGGAGGGATTCCAAAATGTAGTAAGGGTATACAAGGTACATTCTTGTTTCCATGGTTGGAGCCAGTGGTAAAGTGAGAGAATGTTTTGCAAGCGGGTGGCGAAGGGGCTGATGTCATCGAGGATGACATCAGCATAGGTGGATAGTGTTGCATGTGGTTTTTTCTCATGGATCTAAGCGTGGTTTTCTTTGCGAGGGTGGTCGATGAGTTTGAGGCCATGAAATCCTCTTACGGGGTTTCAAAGATATGTGGCACATGATTAAATCAATTAGATAATATATGGAATCAGTAAGATTATGGATGATCTCCATCAAACTCGGAGGATGGTTATGGGAGACAAATGGGAAGGATTTTTCGATTGAGGGGTTAAGTTGGCTTTGGGTTGGGAATCACATTTGGACGACTGAGGGGGATAATGCCAACTGAATTTAATGGCAAAGCTTAGGTTTTGGATGGATGATGTTGTCAGCTGAGAAAAATTCCCCAGGTGGTTTCAGGATTTTTTTGCAACATTCTTTGATGGATTTTTCATTTATTTTTCTTCTGGGGTGCAATCTTTTCTCAAGGGAGGTTCACGTTGGGACATGGACATGTATTTGTTCACTGGTGTAGATGGGAGGGATGAGTGGGACATGGATAGAGAAGGGGGGTGATAGCTAGTCTCTGGTTTTTTCTTGTAAGATACACTTTCTATGGCCTTCGCACCCCATGGTTTAGACAATATGCAAGGGTGGATAGGATGGGGAGATTATGGAGTCGACGGGAGATGATCAGAGGGTGAACTCAGATCCTTTTTGTAGGAGAGAACGTGGAGAGGGTGGGAGTATCTTAAGGGAGTAAGAGTTACCTTGGTCGGATGATGGCACTGGAGTCGCAACCATCATTGTATATCCATAGTTGAATCGTCTTTTGGCAAGGCATGTGGGGGGGGGGGGAGAAACCATCCAGTGTGGCTGGTAGGGATGGAGGGGGGATGTCACATGATGGCAGGGGAAGATGGATCTTCGATATTGAGGATCTGCTGTGAAAGGATACTTTTGGAACAATCTATCCAAATACAAAAATAGATTGTCACTACCATTATCTATACGAAGCAATATGTTGATCATTTCATCTACGTTCTTGATCATCGTATGGGGGGATATGATTAAATAGTCGGAGTGAACATTGTGAGGGGGTTTCCAACCACTGCATGTTAATTCAATAGAGTTGGTCTAGGTTAGACCCAATAATTCGAGTCAATTAATGGGGTTTTTTCCATGGTTCAATATAAAGCGAGCTGTGATAAGGGGAAATTCGATCTAGGGTAAACTCGATCTATGGTTTTTATTGACCTCTGGCTCAACTCTAACCATGCCACCTTAATTCTATGTTAATTAGAGCAGGTGAAATCTTAGGTCTTACTTTCGAATTTTATGTTGAGTTCAACTACATATTACAACAACAACAATAAAAACAAAGCCTTTTCCCATAATTAAGTAGGGTCGTCTACATGGATTCTTTGCCTCCATTCAGATCTATCTTGGGTCAATCCCGGGCTTATATCCACAAAATTAAGATCCCTACGTATGGTCTCTTTCCAACACTTCTTGGCCGTCCTCACCCTCTCTTAGCTGGATCAACATCCCAATACTCGCGTCTCCTACTGGTGTATAAGTTGATCTTCTTTGCAAATGTACAAACCATCTTAAGTGGTTTTCTCGCATCTTATCCTCGATCGGAGCTACACCAGCCTTCTTTCTGATTGCGTCATTTCTAATCCGATCTTTATGCGTGTGTCCACACATCCACCTTAGCATTTTCATTTCTGCTACATTCATTCTTTGCACATGTCTATGGTTCACAGGACAACATTCAGATCCATAAAGCATAGCAGGTCTCACGGTTGCTTTGTAAAACTTTCCTTTAATTTTTAAAGGAATTTTCTTATCACAGAGAACAACAAAGACTCCTCTCCACTTTAGAAAGCATGCATTTATTCTACTAGTAACATCTCCATCAATTTCCCCATCATGCTGCAAAATAGATCCCAGATATCTAAAGGAATCTCTCTTCTGAATGTTATCATCACCAATCTTCACCTCGATTCCTTCACCATTGCTTCCATCAAAGGCACACTCCATTTATTCCGTCTTAGCCCTACTTATAAGAAATCCTTTAGTCTCCAACTCATGTCTCCAGACCTCAAGTTTCTCATTTACTCCATCTCTAGTCTCGTCAATTAACATAATATCATCAATAAACAACATACACCAAGGTAACTCATCCAGAATGTGACTTGTCAACCAGTCCATAATCAAAGTAAAAAGAAATGGACTCAAAGCAGAACCTTGATGTAAACCAATGTTGATGTCAAAATATCCAGTCTTCCCAGACGAGGTCCTTACACAAGATAAAGCCCTATCATACATGTCCTTTATGAGTTTAATGTACAAGACATGTACTTGTCTCTTCTCCACAACTCTCCACAATATCTCTCGTGGGACAGAATCATAAGCCTTCTCCAAATCAATAAAGATCATATGGATGTTCTTCCTTTTAGCTCTATAAATATCCATTGTTCTCCTCAGCAAATAAATGACTTCAATCGTTGAGCGACCTATCATGAATCTGAATTGGTTTTCTTTTACGTTGGAAACTTGCCGCAACCTTCTTTCGATGACACGTTCCCAAATTTTCATAGTGTGACTCATCAGCTTAATACCTCTATAATTTGAATAATTTTGAATGTCTCCTTTATTCTTATAAAGAGGCACCATGATACTCCTCCTCCAATCTTCATGCATTTTCTTGCTTCGCCAACTAACATTGAATAGATTCGTAAGAGAAGTCAAACCACGCTCACCTAAAACTCTCCATAGTTCTACAGGGATGTCATCCGGTCCTACACCTTTCCCATGTCTCATAACCTTCAAAGCTCCTCTACTTCCTTTCTTTGTATCCCTCTATAGCTTGCACGATTCAAGTAACTTTCACTACTAGCTAGATCACCCAAAGTGATCTCTCCATTTCCTTCCCCAATGAAAAGTTTATGGAAGTACTGCTCCCATCTAGTCTTTATATCCTTCTGAGTATCAAGCACATGACCTTCCTCGTCCTTAATGCATTTCACTTGAGAAAGGTCTTTGGTCATTCTTTCTCTTTCTTTGGCCAACCTGAATATATCCTTCTGTCCCTCCTTAGAGTCAAGATTTTTACACAAAACTTCATAAGCTTTTGACATAGCTTCTCTTACAGCCTTCTTTGCTTCGTTCTTTGCTATTTTGTAGTTTGTGACAGTTTCCTTTATTCTGTCTTTAGACATAGCTTTAAAGCAAGATATTTTTATTTTTAGCTTCTCTTGCCCCCCCTTCACTCCACCACCAAGCCTCCTTTTGACCTAGAGCTCATCCCTTTGACTCGCCTAGCATCTCTTTGGCTACCTTTCGGATACAAGATACTACTGCCTCCCACATCTCGTTTGCACTACCTCTACAATCCCAAGATAAGTCTTCGATCCTCGAATCTTTTCACCTCAACCACACAATCCTTCAAATCGTTATGAGAAACCACTCCAACACCATTTTTACCTTTATCTTTACCTGAATACCAAAGTTTAAAGCATGCCTTCTCAATCTCCCTTGCTTTCTCTCCAACCCATTTAGTATCTTGAAGACATAGTATATGAATCTTCCTTCTTTCCATCATATCCACTATCTCCATCAACTTTCCAGTTAAAGTGCCAATATTCCAACTACCAATCCGCAACTTCCATTGCAATCTCTTTTGGACTAACTTCTTTAATTGCATGCGTCCATTATGCGATAGGCGGTGATGCAGCGGAACTAGCTTAACTACCCACATGCTTTCCTCATGCGAGAACCTTTGCAAATTTTGAACTACATCCAGGCTGCGATGTAGCGGCCCTTGCCAATTTTTCATTGTATTCGGGCGATGCAATGCGTCGCAAGTAGGGAATTCCCCAACAAAATCCGTATGTTTGCTTAAATCCATGTTGTAAAAGATCCGGCTATCACGAATCAACTTCCTAAATAGTATTTTTTAAGAAAAAAGTACTATTTAGGTAGTTGTCTCTGACTGTTTTATCTGGCCGTCGGCTATCTAACGCAACCCTCCTCATTTACCCGGGCTTGGGATCAGCCATGGCTGAGTTAAGTTCAATTACATATTGATTGCATTTAACCTAAAGTTAAATCAAAGCTAGTTAACACATTTAGTTATGTATTAACTATGACTAGGAATCTTAGGATGCGTTTGATTGCTGGGTTAGCTCAAGTTAAACTGAAGGAGGGTAAATCGTTTTTGTGTTTTGGCATTTGGATAGAGGGTTAGGGGTTGAGCGGGTTTGTTGTGATGTGATTGTATTGAAGTTTGGAAAAGTGAGTAGTTATTGTGATGTGATTGTATTGAGTTTTGGAAAAGTGAGTAGAAGTTGAGTAGTTTGTAATTTTTAGATGAATTATTATATAATATATCATTTTTTGATGGAATATATGAAAGAGAAATGATTTATTTAATGTACAAAAGAGAGAGAGGGAGTGGGCCCCATAAGTGAGAGAAATAGTGGGTTTTGGGGGTTAAACCCCGCCAAGAGGGGGTTAAACCCCCAACCGAACATGGCCTTAGGGTTTGGCGCCGTGTTTCTAACAAGGCTAGTTAGGGGATAAATTCAAATAGAAGAGGATTCATGATTCCTTGATTCTAACTCAGGATTATGGGGCTTGGGTAGATTTCAAGACTCTTTCTTTCACTTTGGTTTGTGGTCTAGGATGAGTTGGATTTGTAGTAGGTATCTTAGAATATAAGGTTTTGGGAAAAAGATGAGGTCAAGTTGACGCAAGCTTTAAGTGTTTAAACAATGACCCGCCTTCCTTTCTCCCATTAAAGTCCACTTATTAATCTTATTTTGCACATTCTTTGATGTTAATATATCACACAAAGATATAAATTGTAAGATCCATCATAAAAGAATTCCATTTTTTTCTAATTTTTCAACCTTCTTTATTAGACAAATTAGACTACTCTATTTTATATTACTCATGAATATCTTTCCAATGATCCTAGGAATAATAAAATCGGGGTTCATATGCAAGAATTATGCGCAAAATACAAACGGAATGCGGTTATTGGATTCGAATATGGATTTGTTTAGTATTGACCAAAGATATAAGAGGGGGAGCCAAGTTGGCTGGACAACAAAAACACTTAGACACCTTACCGGAGCTCCTCCCCTCTCGCTAGAGCACTACCATCGAAGAGGTTTTCCAGCCACCGACTGGAAGTCCAAGTACATTATTTCGAAGAGCTCGACATTAGGATCCCTGTGCTGTTGTGCAAATTGTGCAGAATGCCACCAAACTCTTGTTCCGGGCGAGGAAAATCATGGGGGAACATTCTTGTAGGAACATTTTTACCCCTCTTTTGTTGTCAAATCTGTATTTTGCACAATATGTTATAAATAGTCAACTCTACTTATGTATGGTGTCAATTTGCAATTGGACAAGTTTTGTGTCGGTCTGTATTGTGTCGCATCATTTCTGATTTCTTGTTAATATGCTTGGAGCATGTGAATGAAATTGTGTCAATTTGATGTAGGCAATAATAGAAACATGGGGGTGTAATTAATTTTATCATCAAAGTAAATTTGCAGGGATATCACCAAAGCTATTTTCGGCTCTGTCCCAGGTATGATTGATCATGCAAAATGTATTGATCGATCAAGCATGATTGATCAAGAAATTTTAGTTGATCGATTATTTTGATCCAAACTGATCGATCATGGTTCACTTGTTAATCAATCAATACTGATCAATCAACAAAGTAAGATGATCTATCATTCTAGGACTGTGGATCCATACAGACCTTAAACATGATGGAAATTGACTCTAAAAATATGTAGACTCTAGTAGGACATTGTAAAGAAGTGAGTGGTTCTGATATCATTTGCCCTATATGCACAAATAGTACCTGGATATATACCACAACTAATTATAATGGATTGATACGTGACTGAAATGGGTCCAATACAACTTAAATTGAAATAAAATGGACTCGGTGAGCCTCGGTGAGTGAGAGAATTTTGAGCATCAATCGAGCTATCAAGGGGAATCCCATATCTAACTTATATCTTATGGTTAGCAGATACCTTTTCCATTGTATCCTTTCTTTCCATGCTGCTGTGATTTATTCTTAAGTGGCATGTAGATAATAGAGGAGATGTCATCAAGGGAGGAGCATGAAACTAGGGTGTAAACGGATCAAACCTAAGCGAACGTACATTTTTAGGTTCAGTTTGTTTAGTTAATTGAGCATAAACTTGTGTTCAGATTTGGTTCATTTATTTTCAAACCGAATCTGAATCGAACCTCTCTTTAATCGAACCGAACCTAAGCAAATATAGAACTTGTGAATTCTCTAATAAGGGAGTGAAAAGAAATGGATAAGTTTGTATGTCTATAATTAAAATAAATAGTCATTTAGTTTTTTTATCTAACTCTTCTTCATCTTTTGAAAAATTAGATCAATAAAGATTCGTCTCTTTGAAAAAGTCTAATAATAATATATTTTTATATTCAGTCAGATGAGGATAAAAAATAATGTGGGATATGCGATAAGTACGGTTTATACTTGTTCTGTTGATTTGAGGATAAAGAAAGGGAAAATACTAGACACATAGATGATGGATGTTGTAACTACGATGTGACTATTTATTTTGAGATGATTTATATCGAGATAAAACTTACTTATCCCATAAATATTCACTTATCTCTAGACAAAGTTCACTTATCTTAGGATAAAATTCACTTATCTTAAAATAAGTTCAACTTATGTGGATAAGGAGGTGTAAATATGTATATGTGTGTATATGTATGTGTGTGTGTGTGTTTATGTATGTGTATGTTTATCGAGCTTTTGGTGAATCAAACCTGAGCGAACCTATGATGTTTAGGTTCGGTTCATTTATTTAATTGAGCCTAAACTTGTGTTCTGGTCTGCGGTCATTTATTTCTGAATCGAATCTGAATCGAATTTTTTAGTGAGCCGAACTTGAACGAATATCAAACTTGAGAATTTTCTGACACCCCTACATGCAACCTTGGGGTCCTCAGTAGAAACTTATGTGATTGCAATCCCACCATCCGCATTGGTTGGGGACATATTGTATGCATGCCTTGAGGTGATTTTTCTGACGGTGTTTTCCCTGGTATATGTATGGGCCAATAGTCATGCTTGGTGGTCTTCATTTCTCTTTTTAATTAGGATTAACACTCGGATATTGACTGGCATAGGACACTTAGTTGGTATTCAAGGTGGGATCATTAAGAGGGGATTTTCAGGAAATGCGATTACTAATGGTGGATGGGATCTAGCTAATTCTCCAATGGAGAAGAAACAACTGGTATAGTCAATAATTTTCCGAATATGATTTGGGAGATCTTGATGATTGGTGCCCTGATCTGTGCCTACTCAAACATGGAATTTTACTGATGGGTTTCGGACTTGGGAGGTTCTTGATGACTTCATATGTTGGTAAATATCTTGATGAATCGAGTTGAACAATTAGAATAAAACATGCAGATTTTACATATGGGATAAAGAAGCTAGTGGACTTATTGGGAAGTTAGTTAGGATGCATGCACTACATCGTCATGCCTACGAAGCACCCCAGTCTAAGGTATTTAGTGTCTTAAAGTCGTATGTGAGGTCCCATGTAGACTCAAACCACAAACTATCCTAGGTGCTTGGGTACGAAAAGTAAATGAAAGATTTGGAGCGTTGTTATTTTTGTGAGGATGGGCTACCAATGTTTTCTTTTGCATAGTTTTGCTTAGTACCTTGAATTTTTGAAGTTTTAGCATGGTGCCAAGCCTTTTCTAATAACGTTCCCTTTGCGTTGGATCCGCATGTGCATCAGAGCAGTCACATCAATGAGTGGCTTTGCTCGAAGGTTCTTTTTGTGCATCTACGTGTTTTTTGTGGTACAATACTATATCTACCTTTTACTGCGTTTTCTTTTACTTGTAGTTTTTTTAAGATACATGTTGTGTAATATATGTGTATGGTCATTCTACAAATGCATACATGTGATGCTTTTTGGACATGAAATGTTGAGTGAATATGTTATCATGGATATATGTGAATGAATGGAAATGAATGGGAACAAACCAGAGATTAGTATTTTTTCTTTATGTTATTTTCTCTCTCACTTACATTTCGGATGTGGTTCTTACGTGCATGGAAATAGGTTTTCTAAGTATCCAGATCTTAGAGGCATCATAGTTTACTATCAAAACAATTATACTCCATTCCCTTTCCATGTATGTAGTTCCCCATTGGTATTCAAAATGCAGGATATCACTTGATTCTTCTGACCATACATGAGTCTGAAGAGAAATAACATAAAATAGTATCCAAGTCCACATGCTTCTCTCAAAGCAAATGTGAATATTAATGATATGATTTTCTATGTTGGACCATGCCATCTCGTGTGGATCCCGATGTAACGTAGCACCTGGACCTTCTTGTACATGATGTAAAAGGCATACATTAGCACCAAAGGGCGATAGAGCATCGACTCCGGCAGAAGGAGGATTCCTCTTAATGTCCTTATCACGAGGAGGAGGATAACATCAACTCAACCATGTCTCTAGAGCACGAGCCAATGGATGACCTGGATGCTTTGCAAAAGAATTAGAGTACCTATGCAACATATCAGGGTGCCTATGTACCTTAGTTCTTCGGTACTAGCACACTTGATGATGCAGAGTTATGAATGAACCAAGTCTCCAAGGTCTTGAGGATGATCCGTTCACTTGAGGTCGTGTATGTATATTTTACAGAGTACTTGTTGGTATGTTACACATAGAGATGGTGGCACGCCACCAGGGAGCAACTGATCAAGCTCATTACTTGGGAGGACTTTCTTGACAAGTTTTGTACTAAGTTCTACCCGAACCATTGGTAGAGAACCAAAGTAGAGAGTTCATTTAGCTGACACAAGAGTCGATGATGGCCTAATAGTACTTGATCCGATATACCAAGTTGTCTCGTCATTCCCCTACTATAGCCTACTCGAAGAATAACGTGCATAAGTTCATCCAGGGATGCGTGAGGAGGTCTAGGACATACTCTCTACCTTAGACCTTACGTCCATCAAGGAGGTTACAATAAAGGGGATGAGGTGGGAGGCTACATAGGGCCTATTATAGAGTAGTCAGATATAGTTACCTTAGTCCAACAGAGTAGCATGCCAGGACTTTTCTCGATTTTGTAGAGCACATCGCCACCACCCGACTGCGATGGCACCAACAACTATTTTCACTCCATTCCCTACCTTGGGACATGCCTTGGTAGTGGAGACAAATCTTGGTAGTGGAGCCAAACCTTTGCTTCCTTGAGGAGCCTAATCTGATACTAGACCAGACAGTTAAGAGGATGAGGTGGAAGGAGATTCCTTGAGTTAAGAACATGTGGAGGAGTCCGTCAGGATGTCGAGGAGGCGGCATGGGATCCTGAAATTGATATGTGGAAGAAATATCCTCATCTGGTACTACGACGCACGAAATGAATCAAGGAGATCTAGTACTACAATGTACTTGAATGTGTGAAATCAACAAGACATATGCAATTCAAACCTGTATGTTCATCAATGTTCACACGTGAAGGCTGTAAGAGTTCGACCGATTTATCTTTTTGATTTTAGTTGGTGGTAATACATTTTTTCATAACATTACACATAGGGAGTAGCCTTACGCCCAACAATGCTCCTATATGCTCTCAATAAATGAGGTGATCTTCCCCGAATGTAGAGTTTAATATCATACCCCAAAAGAGACACACAAACGTATACAACCAAAATGTATTTCTAAGGTCAGAGGTAACCACTTGCAGTTCTCAAATCTGCAAAAGTCGGACTTGAAGACTTAGAGTGGAAGTCCAAGGATTTTGTCTATAACCTTAGGGATTTGTCCTCACCCACTCTGTCTGGGGGTACGTATCTGTGTCCAACGAGAGCTTTACTCGCTCGTAGTATAACTGTATTTTTTATTCCAAGTTATTTTGAATGCCTTGCTTAACAATCCTAATTTTATAATTTAGTTATTACTTTAAGATTTAATGTGGGCACATGAATATCAACGCCTAATGATCAGTCCAGTTTCCTTTTTATTCTTAAGTTATAAATCAATATAAGGAATCAGAAATCGTAACAAAAGCAATGAAATAATAATGAATGCTCAGAAGAAGTGTACTTACAGTGATTCTCAGCTCTCTACATGCGGGATGCTATATTGAATTGAAAAAAATACACTATTTGAATGCAAACAATAAACCACACCCTGAGCATAATTTTTATTAGCAGGATAGAAATCTTTTTAATTTGAAGCTAAGTTGAACATACTTAGGTGTGTATATTAATGAATATGTAAGATGAGTGAATCTCAATATGCAAACAAATGTGGCCTATTTTACGATTGGACACATGTAAAATGTCCTGAATTTGACTATTTAACATGAGTGCATAATCCTAAAAATCATCACTTAAGTTCAGTCCTCGCAGATCCTCGACACACCATAAAATAAATGAATAACAACAAGGGGCCAATTTTTACATACTCAAAATCGCAATAGAGAACCGTTGTAAATGAGCAATAAAGGTACAAAAATTACAACACAAATATACACGACAAAAAGGACTAATTAATCTGACTAAATATCTCTATTTAAACTACTTGTTGTGGAATCATCTGCTTCAGTTCCTAGCTCTTCGCTTCCATGATACATCAGTTTTCCTCGACTTCGTAGGCCATGCTGCAAAATAACAAAGGATTAGGCATACTAAAGAGATAAGTTGCTAGATATAAAATAGTCAGAACACATACACAATCAACACAACAAATTAACTGAAATATCAAAAAAAATCAAAACAACAAATGCTTAACCTACAATACACTAAAAATCACAAAAATAAATATTTAACCCTAAATAAATCAACTAAAGATGTCTCCAGCAACTGCACCATATGATGAATCACTAAAAAACTATGTTAATATCAATTCGTTGTAATATGGCCACTTAAACAATCTATCTGCATCGAGTAGAATCTTTGTGAAGAGTAACTAGATTTAATTTACTTGAATAAATACATGGTCGAACATAATGACATGAGAAATTAGATTGATTTAACCTAGGTGTTAAATATCTAATTAATCTAAAAATAATCCACTTGAATTAATTGATATAAAGGATTGATTTGTGCACTAATTACACATCAATGCACCAAGTTACATTTCAAAAAATCAATTCCTAACTCATTTTATTTCGATTAAGCAATCAATTAAAGTACGATGATAAAATAAAGGAGATTAATTACTCGAACAAATCAGGGTTTGATTAAACTCAATTGTTCACTTTATAAAGGAGAAATGATGCTCATATTAACATATAGTTAAATAACATCTTCTTTGATTTTTAATTTACAAATCAAAATAGATAGCTAAATAATCAAATGAAAGAGCCTAAAATTATCTTTCCAAGAATACCAATTTCATTAAAGATGGATAAACAATTTACAAGATGTTATTGATATAAGTTGGAATAAACACAAAGAAAACATAATTTAAAACTCATAGAAACTACAAATAGGTCCTCATAGGGATTGAAATGAAAATACCCAAAATTGCTTGGGATAATATACAAAATTGACATGTGACATGACTTATCTGTAATATTGAAATCTCGACTGGGTTTTCTACAAATTACCCATGCCCTTGTGTATCTGGCATGTTATAGGAGGTTTGGGAGGCGTGCCAAGATCACGCCCACATGGCACAATGTTGCGTTTCGACGTTGGATCGGGTTCTCTGGACTAAGGCTAAAAGAGGTGGCTCGGGAGGCGCGGTGTGGAGTGCTGATGGTCGTTGGATTAGATATGAGGATCTAATCGAATATGAACTTCTTCTCTTGTTCTTCCCCACTCCTCTTCTGGCGAAAGAATGGCGGAGTTCTAACGTTGGGGATATTCTTCCTCCATGCTCCTCTTGCTCGATAGAAGATACCTTCGCCTTGATCTTGCGAAGGTCGTGAAGGATTGAACATGAGGAGTGCACCCTGCAAGGTCCTATCGATGAAGGACCTCTGACAAAGAAGATCGAGATCGGAGTAAGTAACTTTCTCCGATCAGTGAAGATGTAGGCTCCTACAAGGGTTAGTCCACATAACCAAAGAACACATATGTAAGTGGGGGATCGATCTGAAGGGTTGAATGGGACCATGCATGTAAATCTTTAAAGAATCCAGATGGGTTCCTCCCCGAGCATAGGAAGAGATGGATCGGTGAAGGTGGAGATATCTAGAAGGTGGGTGAGTGAATTGGTGGCTCCACGAAGATCGGTGAGCCACTGTGAAGGTGCAGATGAACTCATATTGATGGGAGAGTGTATGGAAAATGGATAAACATGGAATAAAATAAGAGAAGGAAATTACCTAGAATGAAGGTGAACAAAGAAGGTGACTCACAAGCCTGGAAGATGAGCTATGTTGCTCTTGGTCGTCACTTGACCACCACGACTAATGGTGGAAGCTCGAGCATCAACTATGTAGGTATGCAACTTGGCTAACATGCCAAGAATATCACCGGAGAATGCAACTCTTTTGTCACACACAACGGGGATCTCTCACTGTCATAAAGGAGGAGAGTGGCTGGAAGTGGGTTCTAGCATAATGAGCGGATCTCATGGGTGGTTCTCAGAGAACAAATTTTGATCAAAAGGAAGTGGTTGTTCCAGGAGGTTTCTATGGCGGTTTCAACTACCTAGAACGAATACATGTGAGGGAGATGATGTTCTTGTTGATGAGAGCGTGATAGAGTGTCGACAGATGAATCAAATTGCATCAGAGGTTGGAGTATTAGGCATGCGAGGTGGTTGGGAAATTTGGGAGAAGTTAACGGTGACAAAGAGATACGTCTCTTCAAATGAGTGTGGTTGGGGGTAGGAGAAGGTCTGATGACCGTTGATCAAGATCAAAGGGAGAGAGATTGGGTGGAAATAGGTGGTTGGAAATCCATCTGATCATGATGATCAGATGGCCCTAAAAGAGGCGTTGATGGTGTCTTTGTGGCTGTCTGATCAAAAGATCAGACGGTCAACAATACAGGGGGCTACATGGCACAATCAGAAATTAAGGAACTAGAAAATAATTGTAAAATAAAAAATAATTAATAACAGATGTTAAAATAAAATGCATCCTTAATGGAAGTTGTATAATTTTTAGTTTTCTACAGCATTTATTAAGGAACCAAAGTCAAAATAAATCATATATACATAGATAATTTTTTGTAAGTATTTTATAGTTATTAAAATATTTATTTTAATTCTTTCATTATCAATATTTTATTTTACTTTCATTATTTTTATTTTTATTTAATATATAATATACACATCATTATTCACAATATTACGTTATTTTTATAGGATTTTAGTAATTAGAAAAATACATAAAATAATAGCACAATACAAATGAATATATACAACAAATGGACATGTTATTTAAAAAAGATAATTAAGGTTAATTATTTATAAGGTTCAAATTATTAGTTAGGATTAATTGAGGGTTAATTAATTTTACTTTTAAGTTAAAGGGATAATAAATACATAATAAGATGATAAATCGTGGAATTCTCAAAGGCTAAGGGTAGATGGGGAAAAGTATGGTCATTGGACATGGTAAAATCCAACGACCAGGATTGGAGGTGCTGAGGACAAAGGGAGTTGAATGGGGATTGAGTGGGCTTTAACTGGGTACTGAGGTGGCCGAATGGAGAATGGATACGCTTGCGATGTTGACAAGGACATATGACTCATGCTAAAAATGTAACGAAAAATAATTTAAAATGATAGACGAACTCAAATGAAAACATGGACAAAATGAAAGTTGAATATCTCAAGAAGATCTACAAATTTTGATTTTTTTGATGATACTTTATGAATATAAAATATATATCTTTTGTTTTGTATTTTTTTATTTTATATTCTGTAAAAAAATAAATGCATGCAAAAATTAAACATGATGTAATATAATGTAATGGACACAAATGCAGGTTTTTTGGATTTTTATGAGTAATAAGGTCAGAACAAATTAGTGATGTGAGTTATTTACATATGAATAGGTCAATGTGCTCAAGTCTGGCTCTCCCCTTTTTACAGCTTTTCTGATATTTTTAGATTATTATTTATTAGTTAGAAAATGAGATGAAACAAAAAATGACAAATAAATAATAGTTAAATATGTATGACGAGTCTGAAATCGCTGCGTTAAAAAGATGTATTTATCTTGTTCATGCTTAAAGAATAATGTATCGTTCTTTGTAGGCGGCAATCAGAATCGGTCAAGAAAATAACTACATAAATTTAATCAATTCTAATCAAGTGGTTTTATGTTTATTTTACTTGGGCAAGTCCCAAGGTCGAACACAAGGAGGCAAAGGAACAACCTAGAATTATGTCTATCAACACTCGTGTACGGTTTTCGAGGCGGTCTTTTTTTTGGAATTTTTAATGCAAATAAGGGATGCAAGATGCAATTTCGACCTATTTTAGGGACTAAAATACAAATTACATTCAAATGATGTCCAAAAAATACGAAACTTGGCCACAATGCAAAATATGAAGAAATGAATGCACTGCAATTGTTTTGGAATTTTTGGATGCAATATGATTTTTTTATGAATTTTTAAATGCAAACAAAATGTTTTTCAATATTTAATTATAATAAATATTAAACCTACTTATTTTCAGGGGATAAAATTATCTAAGATTATCACTAGGTGATGAATCTCAGAAAAATCTTAAACCTCAAAAATGTGGGATTTAATACCTATTGAAAATCAAATACTGAATTATGCAAAATGATCTTTACAGGGAAAATTATGCATGCAAATGCAAATCTTTTTGGGCACACTATCAAGCACAATTAATTCTACATTATCTGATTTTTCGAGAATTTTTAGAGCAATAGTTAATTAATAGCAAATTTAATAGCAAGAAATGGGTAAAGTTTGTAGTTTCCCACAAAATAATTAATTATTAATTAACCATCAATCACAAAAATAATCACAATATGTCAAAATGCAGAGAATTAATCGAGAAACATCATGCTATTTTTGGATAATAAATAAATATCATGTAGAGGTCCGAAATCACCGGGGAACACAGTGGTACAGATGCAAATTAATATAAATAAAATAAATATCAAAAGTGCAGTGGGGGACCTAAGCGTAGTTCCCAGAAGTGGAGGGAGGCCTTCTGCAAAATGACCAGAGGGGCACGTGCGTGGCACGTGCCCTCTGGGGGTGGACTGTTCTGCAATTCAGAGGAACCCGGGGGTCCTTATGTAATTTTCCCACAAGGCACGTGCGAGGCACATGAACCCAGGGGATGATGCTCCTAACGTGTCCCCTCTCGTTACGTGCCTTGCATGCGGGGAGGGCCTCGGGCCTGAGCGCCCGGCCGCGCGGCGGAGTTGACGAGAAAGGCGGTGGAGGCCCGACCGTGCTCCTGCGGCTGAGGCAAGAGAGCGGCTAAGGAGGTAGCCGGGCGATGGTCGTGAGAGGCAGAGTGGCTGAGGTGATGACGCAACACCGTCCCCCCGCGGCCGTCGTCGATGAAGGAGGGGCGAAGTGATCTATGGCGAGGCGCTGACCGTCTAAGTCGGAGGAGAGGTAGTAGTGTAAGCTGGAGAAGGGGGGTGCTTGTGGTGCAGAACCCAACGATGTCGATGACGGTGGCAAAGTTGAAGGAGTTGTTGTTGGTGATAAGCTGCGGCTGTAGTCGATGGATGAAGCGTTGTCGAAGTCGGTGGTGTCGATGGAGCGGGTCGATGTCTCGACGGAGTTAACCGGAGTGAGTCGAAGGAGAGGTAGTAGCGTAAACTGGAGGAGGGGGTGCTTGTGGTGCAGAACCCGGCGATGTCGATGATGGTGGCAAAGTTGAAGGAGTTGTTGTTGGTGATTCGAAGCTGCGACTGTACTCGATGGACGAAGCATTGTCGAAGTCGGTGGTGTCGATGGAGCGGGTCGATGTCTCGACGGAGTTAACCGGAGTGAGTTGGAGGAGAGGTAGTAGCGTAAGCTGGAGGAGGGGGTGCTTGTGGTGCAGAACCCGGCGATGTCGATGATGGTGGCAAAGTTGAAGGAGCTATTGTTGGTGATTCGAAGCTGCGGTTGTAGTCGATGGACGAAGCGTCATCGAAGTCAGTGGTGTCGATGGAGCGGGTCGATGTCTCGACGGAGTTAACCGGAGTGAGTCAGAGGAGAGGTAGTAGCGTAAGCTGGAGGAGGGGGTGCTTGTGGTGCAGAATCCGGCGATGTCGTTGACGGTGGCAAAGTTGAAGGAGCTGTTATTGGTGATTCGAAGCTGCGGCTGTAGTCGATGGACGAAGCGTTGTCGAAGTCGGTGGTGTCGATGGAGCGGGTCGATGTCTCGACGGAGTTAACCGGATGAGTCAGAGGAGAGGTAGTAGGCTCGACGATGATCAGAGCTAGGCAGCAAGGTCAAGGGCGTTGACGCTGCAACGAGGACCGACGATCCTCGGATCTCGTCGGAGAAGAGGAGGCGGGCTGTCACCACCACCTTATTGGTGCTAACGGCGGATAAGGAGTCGGGGGAAGGGGTTCTTAAATAGGAGAGATGGATCGAGCGGCCGACGGGAGATTTAAAGGTGGTTGGCCGCGAGCGACGCGGAGTTCGTTGGCGGCGCGAGAGGAGATCAAAAGCGGAGAAATCGGGAAAGGGGGAGGCGAGGTCAAGCGGCGGTTGGCGAGGATTGTGGGGGCAGACGGAGGTTAAAGATGACGAGCGTGGGCCATCCGATCGACCGAGATCGGACGACCCCAGATGGGCTACGTGGCGGCTCAGGATGGAGGGGGGAGGCACGTGCGTTGTGCGTGCCTGGGAGGCATGTGCTGTGCACGTGCGTGCCCTTTTATTTTTTTAAATGAATAAATATAAAGCCCAAAAATAGCTGACACTTGGTGGCCCCAGGGGCTACCACGTGTCAGCACCACAAAATTCCGAGACTAAAGACTTTGAAAAATAAAAAATAAATAGCATATGACCTCGGATCGCAAAAGTTTCTTCACAAAAATTGTTCATCTTGATGAGATCTATAACTTTTATGAAGACATCAAAACTAACATCGATCAAATGCACAAAGTGAATTTTTGGAGTATCCCATATACATAGAATACCTGGACTTTTGGGTTTTGTTTTTTTTTGTCATTTTTAAACCAAATAAAAATCCTGAAAAAATATGGAAAAATCAAAGGTAAATAAAGACACCTTAATCTATTTTTTTGGATTTTTATGAATAGGTTAAACACGTACATAAAATATAAAGTCAAAACCTGCTAAAATACACAATGTACAAAAGAGTCCCAAAAGCCAACTTTTACATATGAGCTCCGAATCACTTAAACTTAATCTTGTTTTGAAGGTAATTGAATGTACATTAGTTCAAAAGTGAGTAAGATCAAATCGGACACTAGATAGGGAGGATATGTGGCTTTTAATCCGAACATCTTGAAACTAAGGTTTGGGTTTTTGGTCCACTTATTTGGGTTAGTGATTTTTTTTGTATTTTTCATTTATTCTTGTTAGTGATATGTACACAGTGAAGGTGGTTTTGTGTCATTCGAAGTTAGAATGAATGAGTAAAAAATCAGGAAAGTTAGGCTATTTACAGGTCATTTTGGCTTGGATTTTTGGCTTCTTATTTTGTGCAGAAATTATGGATAACATGCAATTGTTATGAAAACATGCATGAATGCTAATTATGCAGAATAGATGCAGAAATGTTGTTGATTTTGAGGGACTTGAGCTTAATAAATGAGATTTAGAGTGATGAATCCGAGATTTATCAATGTACATGAAATAACAAGTCAAAATAAGTAAATATATGCTATATACATTCAGTCCCAAGACCCAAGTTTCACAAATCAACTCCGATTCATTTGAATTTGATCTTGATATGTAGATAATTGTGTGTACATTAATTCAAAAGTGAGGAGAGTGAAATTGGACACTGTGTGTGAGAGATATCAGTTTTTGCAAATTTCTGTCCAAGAATTAGGGTTTGAGTTTATTTCTCATATATATAATAGTTAGTATTTTTTAGGATTTTTCTTTGATTATTATCAACGAGATGTAAACAATGGAGTTGGTTTTATGTTAATTGGAATTAGAGTGAATGGATGAAGTTAGGTGATTATTTACAAGTTAATATGATTGTAAAATGAAATTTTAATTTATGGTAATTATTTACATGTGTATGAATGTCAATTATGAGTTACAAACACATGAATGCACCTAATTACTTGGGACAAAGCTCTATTTTTAGCTTATTAGAGCGATGAATCACAGATTCATCATATATCCCAATATATCATCAATATATCCCTTGTTGGACTTACTGATACAATTTTGATGACGATATTTCAAAAGTAGAATACATAGAGAGAATCGGGTATGAGCAAGGAGAGTTGCATAAAGCTGAACCACATAAATCTTTGTGTTGTGCGATTTGCATGTTTTTTGCCTAATTGTTGTTCTTCATGTGTGTCAAATTGTTAATTTGAAAATATAGAAAATTATCATTATGACCTTTATTATCAATATTAGAATATCCAATCATCTCTTAATCATATTTTCTTGAGATTGTAATCATATATTCTGCATGCAACTGAAAATAAAATCCTAGAGTTAAGATCACCCGCTGTGGTCAACACCATAATAGATTTTTGTTGGGAGTTGATCGGACGATCCGAATAATTTTTTTCTAACTATTGGATCTTATTGATAAAACAATATCCGATCTTAATTGGACAATCTCAAGACCAACAATAATACATATTACTTTGTTCACCATACTATATGATTTTAGCTCAAAAATTCAATGCCAGCTTGTGATGACACAAATGATGAGTGAGCTTAAGCAACTCGATGTATAATGATATTTGGTATGGTGTTGACACATCTATTTATTTAGGGATGCAAACAAGCGAATACATATATGAATATAGGTGTTACTATATATGTATCCGTTTTTGAATACTTCTACAATTATATTTATATATGAAAACATATATATAGGGATACAAATAGAGATGTTTGCGGATAGTAAAATGATATCCATATACGTATTCATCCTATCTCCATTACAATGGATGTCTTTTATCAAAGAAAACAAGGGATATCAATCACCACTCCTTTCCATTTTATTACTCCAATTCCAACGACATCTTTTTAAAATTTCGAGACTTCACCTAAAATTTGAAAGATTGTCAAGAAACGAATCTACATGTGGTTACATGCATTTTTTTCAGACTTGGGATTACTTCAAATTAAAGTATGTGTAAAATATAATAATATTGTTTAATGGTGATGGGTTGCACCTTCCCCTCCCACCAAAACCCTTATTTGAATAATAAGATATGATGACTTGCATTGAATCCAACAACCCAACAATCACGCCATCGTTATTCCACAACCTATATTTTAAAATCCGAACCCTTTTTTTTCTTTAGGACGATTGCCCCCACCAACTCTTATGGTTCCGTCATTTCATGTTTAATATAACTCTACATATATATATATATATATATATATATATATATATATATATATATATACATACATATATATATATATATACATATATATAGGGGCGATCCTATGAGATGTGGTTTTGGTGAGATGGTGAGATGGGACATTGTGGACCACTAGTTCCAACCAGGAGAGAGAAAGGCAGGAGAGAGAATACAACAATATATATATAGGGTAAAATGGGGCTGCCCCCAGGGAGTAGCCAACTTGGCTACTCCCACCCCTATTTTCCCTCAGTTTTTTTATTTTTTTTGGAAAATAAAAATTTGTATATTCATCATCATATCCCTCTCACATTCTATTAAAATTTCGTCAGAAACAGAGACTCCTAAGCCCTCCATTCAGACGTCATTTTTTTAACGGTCGCAGGATTTTTTAAATCGACCATGTTTGGATGGAGGCCGTAGGTGTCTCTGTTTCTGACGAAATTTTAATAGAATGTGAGAGGGATATAATTATGAATATACAAATTTTTATTTTCCATAAAAATAAAAAAATGAGGGAAAAATAGGGGTGAGAGTAGCCAAGTTGGCTACTCCCTGGGGGCAGCCCCATTTACTGCCCCCAGGGAGTAGCCAACTTGGCTACTCTCACCCCTATTTTTCCCTCATTTTTTTATTTTTATGGAAAATAAAAATTTGTATATTCATAATTATATCCCTCTCACATTCTATTAAAATTTCGTCAGAAACAGAGACACCTACGGCCTCCATCCAAACATGGTCGATTTAAAAAATCCTGCGACCGTTAAAAAAATGACGTCTGAATGGAGGGCTTAGGAGTCTCTGTTTCTGACGAAATTTTAGTAGAATGTGAGAGGGATATAGTGATGAATATACAAATTTTTATTTTCCAAAAAATAAAAAAATGGGGGAAAAATAGGGGTGGGAGTAGCCAACTTGGCTACTCCCACCCCTATTTTTCCCCCATTTTTTCATTTTTTTAGAAAATAAAAATTTGTATATTCATCACTATATCCTTCTCACATTCTACTAAAATTTCGTCAGAAACAGAGACTCCTAAGCCCTCCATCTGGACGTCGTTTTTTAACGGTCGCAGGATTTTTTAAATCGACCATGTTTGGATGGAGGTCGTAGGAGTCTCTGTTTCTGATGAAATTTTAGTAGAATGTGAGAGGGATATAATGATGAATATACAAATTTTTATTTTCCAAAAAAATAAAAAAATGAGGGAAAAATAGGGGTGGGAGTAGCCAAGTTGGCTACTCCCTGGGGGCAGCCCCATTTACCTCTATATATATACCTCTATATATATATATATACCTCTCTCTCTCTCTCTCTCTCTCTCTCTTATATATATATATATATATATATATATATATATATATATATATATGGGTCATATGTGGCTGCCCCCGCCTTATTTGGGTAAAATTTTTTATTTTTTTTGAAAAATAACACCATTTACATTCATCCCTATATCCCTCCTATATACCATTCGAATTTCGTCAGAAACAGAGACTCCTACGGCCTCCATCCGGACAGTAATTTTTTAACGGTAACAGGATTTTTTTAAATCGATACCATCGAGATGGAGGCCGTAGGAGTCTCTGTTTCTGACGAAATTCGAATGGCATGTAGGAGGGATATATGGATGAATATACATGGTTTTATTTTTCAAAAAAAAATAAAAAAAATGTGAAAAAATGGGGCGGGGGCAGCCCCATTTTTTCCTATATATATATATAGGGTCATATGTGGCTGCCCCCTAGGGGCAGCCAACATGGCTGCCCCCACCTTATTTGGCCAAATTTTTTTATTTTTTTTGAAAAATAACACCATGTACATTCATCCCTATATCCCTCCTATATACCATTCGAATTTCGTCAGAAACAGAGACTCCTACGGCCTCCATCCGGACAGTAATTTTTTAACGGTAACATGATTTTTTTAAATCGATACCAACGAGATGGAGGCCGTAGGAGTCTCTGTTTCTGACGAAATTTGAATGGCATATAGGAGGGATATAGGGGTGAATATACATGGTTTTATTTTTCAAAAAAAATAAGAAATTGCCGAAAAATGGGGCGGGGGCAGCCATGTTGGGGGCAGCCCCATTTTTTCCATATATATATTGCCTGTGTATAATAATATACTAGTGGTCTGCCCGTGCTTTGCACGGGTATACAAATAATTTTATATTAAGCATATGTGCTATATGAGAAGTCTGAATCGATGAATACAGAGGTAAAGCTCAATCTCCAACTTGTCTCGTTGCAATTTATTACCTTCAACTGTAAAGCTCAATCTGCATGACGTCTCTTCGCAATTTATTATCTTCAACCATGTAACCAATAATTTCATAAGACTTGCCTTTTATTTAACATTTAAATAATTTGAATATATGACATAGTAATTATATATTATGTGCATGATAAGATGTTTATATCGATGTCTATATAATTTAGATTTTAAGAAATATTGTAAAGGAAATTTATTTTGAAAATCCTAGTGGAGCAACATAATAAAAATGTTGTTTGTTAGACAAATCCTTGCGGAAAAGATTAACATCCTCGCATATATGTAAGCATATATTTGTGTAATGTAATATCACAGGTATTATAAAAAAAGATTTTTACCCCCAAGAACTTTATAAACTTTGTTAAATACCTTCTCGATTTTTGAACATCGATATTCCTTCCCCGACCCTATAAACTTGCTTCGTCTTACCCCACGGACCCTATCGTAAAGCACGAGGTAGAATACTTTTATGTTGATAACATCTACAATGATTGAATCATTATTTGTTATAAAATCATTTCATAAAACTTAAAATCGAATTTACCATGCATATCTATATACCGCAAACAAATAAAAGCTCATAACAATATCCTTATATGTTGAATCTTTTTTTTCATGAAAATATGTTGAATCCATGGTAAGAAATAACATCTGCATTTATTTAAAAGTGGATATAATAATAGACAAATATAAATATATTCATATCCGATAGAAGCCCTACGTGTAGGCTATTTAATTTAACATATAAAGAAGACCATTTTGGGTGAGTGGGGAAAGAACAACAGGTCAAGTATATTGAAACAAACTACACTAATTAACTACAACAGTAAAAACAAAAATAAAAATCCTTAGATATTATATTTTTTAATGATAATTTATAACAATATTATTCACCAAATAATATGTATAGCATAGCCATGTGCAAGGCGTGGGACGTGTAAAGGAAAAAAAATTCCTCGTATCTATATATTCATCAACATCGGAAAAACAAAAACTCATGGCATTATATGTATATGTTTCAATTGGAATAAAAAATTTGATCATATCGGTTTAAAAGCAGATATATTTGTATCAACATTTGCTTAGAAATGGAAACATATTTATTCGTCTAAACATAGGATATTCTTATATCGGGGAAAATTTACGGGCAATGGTGGTGAAGGAGCGGCTCGAGATGTATGGCTAGACGGAGCAGGATCTCCCCGCACATGATGTCACGATGGTCGATGTAAAGTGAGCAAGAGGAGAGGTGGCAGAGGGAGGCGATGTCGTTCTTGCACTGGACCAGACCTTGTAAAAGAATTTTAGGAATGATAACCTTCAATCCCTCATTGCGCTTAAATATTTCCATCCCTCTAGATAAGACTTGGGCAAATCGAAGTTTATCTGTTCAGGTAAGGGGATTGCTTGATTTGTTTGCGGCTAGAGCAGAAATTGTAAAACACATGATTCCTTAAATTCACAATAAAAAATGTATATATTGTTATATAATTAGTCGTTAATCATTTTACAATAGTATAAATTTTGATAGAAATCAATATTAATATAAAAATAGAATACGATATCAATAAATGAATATTAACTGTTTATTGATATAAATGATTTATTCAGAAATTAGAAAAAATGATATATATACTAAAAATAAAGTAATAAATTTATCATAAAAATTCAAACGGGACGGTATTACTGCAAGAATCTCAAATATAATTAACGTAAAAAAAATAAATGACTAACAACTAACTTCTACGGAATTTGTAATAGGGGAAGGGCATGGGTGCAATATGTTACACGAATATGGATGCCATGTGAGGAACTCACCATGTGACGGTGGTGGTGCTAGGAACTATTATGTGAGGGTAATGTTGGAGAGTTGAATTGGATTTGAGGGTAGAATGGACTGTTGACGTGATTACTGGAGGTAAAATTGGAATGTGGAGGGATAAAAAGTAATGAAGGTTGGTGGCAATACCCCTCTTCAATATATAGTAATGGATATGAGTAAATTATATAAAAGTTCTTGAATTATATTTCTAATAACAGTGTCATACCTGGATTTTAAATGATGTAGTGTCTTTGACTATTGAAATTTAGTTGATCATTTTGTATTTTTCATTTTAAATCACAACTCCTTGAAGCTACATTGAGACAAACATTGAAGATCGAATACCACATTGTTATCTTTTAAAATTCAATTATGACATTGAAACAATTGTGTAATTTACTCAAAAAAACTGTTCAAAACTGCGCTTAATGAAATACTTTTCATCAAGGTGTACATAAAATATACAACTATTTTCATCATACACGAGACTGGGGATCAAGTTTTAAATCTTTTTCGCATCATACACAAATGATGTATGTTTGTTTTATTGTATAGTTTTGAATTCAATGGAATTATCCAGTGACGATATAGATTAACATGATTGTTTTGTCAAATATAATATTAAGTTCAATGAGATTTACCGGTAATCGTACATAATAACATTATTCGTATTAAACAAAATTAAAGTTTATTGTAGAAATAAATAAAAATATACAGATACAAATCAGATTATTGGAAATCCTTAGATAATACAAGGATCGCACTGTATCATATGTCTAGAATGGGCAATATAATAAACCAATAACAAACAAATGGAAAGAGAGTGTATGACCTACTTCACTAATGTGATGGATATGGTAATATGCTCCCAGGATACAATAATATATGATCGTTGTTGAGCACTCTGATATTGATCATCCTTCAAGCACCTCAGGGAACTTACCATTGAAAGATACCACTAAATTCTCTGGTTGAAGGGCATGGTGGAGAGAATATCTATAAGTATCTGATACATGTCCCTTAAGAGAAAATAAATAGTCATCTGGAAGAGAAGATCAAGGAGTGAGCCTTCTTGGATCTATTACTGTCAATTTAAGAGGACAATCGTTGGACTTCCCAAGAAAATACCGGGAGGTGAATGACCAATCAAAATTCAAGTTTCCAGACTATCAAATTAATCGTATGGAGTAATTTTATCCAAAAGCATTAAAAGGAAATCAACTTGTATGAGATTCATCGAGAACCGATATTTGAATTGACTTTCCTAAGCTCAAGCTTGAGCCCAAGATGAAAGCGAAGATGGAGCTGAAGCAAGAATAGAAGCAAGAGTGTGTGCATGCTACAAGAGCTTGTGAGGGTGATGGGTGCACAAATCATCATGCTAAACACTTATATAAAGGCTAAAATCAGACAAAAATACATTTATATACAAGATAACGTGATATAATTTTGAAAAAAATAAAAAAATGTGCTAATCATTTTTATCATTAAGAAACCATAAAAATATCAAGACTAAAAAGGAACTAAAAGAAATAAAGATAAACAGAAATTAGTTTAAATTCATACATATCTTATTAACTTACCTATATATATAAATTCACTTACCTATATATTTCTTACACAATTTTATCTTTTATTTTGAGATTCAATTAACTTAATTCTTTTTCTAACTTTTAGAGGAAAATAAACATGAAAGTAAATAGTACCAACTTTAATGAGCTATAACTAATTATAAAAAATCTGATTGGGCCAAGCTCACTTTCAAACTTCATATTAAAAAAACTCTAATTTATAAAGATGTTTTAAATTAAAATGATTTAAAAGTATGTTTTGGACCTCAATTTATAGATATATAAAATTACTAACTTCACAAGCCCATATGTTTGTATATTTAACTCTAACTTTAGATCAATTACTTTTGAATTTTTCTATTAACCATCAACTAAATTATAAAAATGCTAAAAAAATTTAAAATTTAAAATGTAAAAAATCAGTTTGGACCATGTACAAAGAACAAATAACTCAAATCAAACTTTCAGAACCATCTCTTCATTTTTGACGATAGTTATGTCAGATTTTGTGCCCCTTCCTTCTTTTTTATGAAGGATCCATGTCTAGATATGGGCATCCCTACTTTCATTTATTTGAATCATCTTTCTTTTCACCATATAAGTACTTGCATGTGTATGATTGCATTCAGCTTAGCATATTTTCCCGTTCTTACCAGGTTGAGTTATTTTGCATCATTTTAAAGATTGTTTGATGTTATTTACTTTATTTTTCTTGGTGCTTTGATTGGAGATTGATCATTTAGACCTCCAAATAACTATTCAAAGCAGGCTTGTGGTTGATATGTTTTGTATTTAGATTTGTTGGTTCTGAATCCAACAGTTTGCCATTTTTCCTCAACAACTTTACATTCTCAGCACCTGTAGGGGGCTTCACTCTTCTTCACTTCAAACCATCTAATATCCATTTCCATATTACCTTTTATAGGTACATGAGACTTGAATTCACAAGTGACAGTTGTGGTTCCTTAGATCATGACTTAATCTCTTGCGAGGGAAGGAGTGTTGAGGATTAATGGAATCAAAGAAATCTTCCTATTGGCTCCCATGCAAGATGGTGGATCGTTTGATGATCTATGTGAAAAGATGCTTTTGGAACAATCTATCCAAATGTGAAAAATAGATTGTCATTACCATTATCTATACGAAGCAATATGCTGTTCATTTCATCTATGTTCTTGATCTTCTGATGAGGGGATATCATTAATAGTTGGAGTGAACAATGTGAGGGGTTTCCAACAATTTCATGTTAATTCAGCAGAGCTGGGCTTCGACTCAATTGATGGGTTTGTTTTCATAGTTCAAGATAGAGCGAGTTGTGATCTATGATTGGGGGAAACCCGATCTAGGTTTTTTTTGACCTATGGCTCAATTCTAACCATGTCACCTCAGTTCTATGTTAATTAGAGCAGGTCAAATCTGTGATCATTGCTTTTGAGTTTTATGACGAGTTTAGCTATAGAATGATTGCATTTAACCTAAAATTAAAATCAAAGCTAGTTAACACATTTAGTTATGTGTTAACTAGTAATAGTAATCTTAGGGTTTGGCACCTAGTTTCTAACAAGACGGTGTCCAGAGATAAATTCAATTATAAGTAGATTCATGATTTTAAATTCTAGCTTAGGATTATGGGGCTTGGGTAGATTTCAGGACTATGTCATTGACTTTGGCTTATGGTCTAGGATGAGTTAGGGTTTGTAGTAGGTATCTTAGGATATAAGGTTTTGGGAAAAGGACGAGCTTTCATGAGTTGACACATGCTTTAAGTGTTTTGATGATGACTGCCTTCTTTCTCCCACTAAAGTCCATTTATTAATCTTATTTGCACTTCTTTCATATTAATATATCACACAATATATCACACAGATATAAATTGTAAGATCCCCCATAATAGGATACCACTTTTTCCTAGTTTTCAACCTTCTTTAGTAACCAAATTAGACTGCTCCATCTTATAGTACTTGTGGACACCTTTCCAATGAGCCTAATAACATCAAAATCGGAATTCGTATGCGAGAATTATGCACAAAATACGAACGCGATGAGACTATTGGATTCCAATCCGGATCTAGATTCGATTAGGCTTGACCATATATAAGACGGGGAGCCAAGTTGGCTGGACAAACCACTTAGCTACTTTGCCGGAGCTCCTCCCCTCTCACTGGAGGACCGCTGCCGGATAGATTTTCCGACCACCGACTGGAAGTTCGAGTACATTATTTCGAAGAGCTCGGCATTAGGATATCTGTGGTGTTGTGCAAACTATGTGAAATGCCACATAACTCTCGTTCCAGGTGAAGGAAATTCGCAGGGAACATTCTTGTATGTAGAATTTTAACCATCTTTAGTTGTCATCCATATTTTGCACCATAGGTTATAAATAGGCAACTCTACTTGTGTATGGTGTCGATTTTGCAATTGGACAAGTTTTGTGCTGAAATATGTATTGTATCACATCACATTTTTTGATTTCTTGTTGATATTCTTGGAGCATACAAATGAAAATTATGTAAATGTGATGTGGATAACAACAGAAACATGAATTTGTAATTAATTTTATGATCGGAGCGATTTTATGGGATACCGCCAAAGCTATTTCCAGATCTGTCCCAGTTATGATTGATCATGCAAAATGTACTGATCGATTATGTCTGATCGATCAAGACATTTTGGTTGATCGATTTGGCCCAAAATGATCGACCATAGTTCCCTTGTTCATCAATCAGTGCTGATCGGTCAATAAAGTAAGATGATCTATCATTCTAGGGTTGTAGACCTATATGGACCTTAAACATGATGGAAATTGACTGTAAAAATATGTAGGCTCGTATAGGACATTATATCTCAAATTACCGATAACTAAAACAGTAGTTTGGCGGAAGATATGACGAAGTGGGTTCACAAAAATGAAGTCTTAACAAAAAGAAATGAATGGTATTGATATCCTTTGCCCTATATGCGCAAATAGAATTCGGGTGAATCTTTACCTGGTGTAGTATATGATAAATACCACTACTAATTATAATGGATTGATAAATGACTGAAATGGATCTAATGTAACTTAAATTGAAATAAAATATATATGGTGAGCCTTAGTGAGTGAGAACATTTTGAGTATCATTCCAATAGTCAAGGAGAATCCCATATCTGACTTATATCTTATGGTCAACGGGTGCCTTTCCCATTGTGTCCTTTCTTTTCGTGCCACTGTGCTTTATTCTCAAGTGGCATGTGGGTGATGGAGTAGATGCCGTCAAGGGAGGAGCATGCAACTAGGGGTGTAAACAGACCGAACTTGAGAGAACCTATATTTTTAGGTTTGGTTCATTTAGTTAATCGAAGCCTAAACTTGTATTTAGGTTCGATTCGTTTATTTTCGAATCGAATCTAAATCGAACCTCTTTTTAGTAGAATCGAACTTAAGAGAATGTCGAACTTGGAAATTCTCTAATAAGAGGGTGTGAAAAGAAAGGAAATTGATATGTTTGTGTGTATGTGTCTATAATTAGAATAAACTTTCACCCAGTTTTTTCTTTATCTAACTCTTCTTCATCTTTTGAAAAAAATTAGATTAATGAGGATTTATCCCTTTAAAAATATAATTATAATATATTTTTATATCTATTCAGATGATGATAAGAAATAATGTGGGGATATGCTATAAGTAAGGCTCATACTTTTTCTGTTGATTTAAGGATAAAGAAAGGAAAAGTACTATATATTTAGATGATGGAAGTTGTAACCATGATGTGACTATTTATTTTAGGATAATCTATACTGAAATAAAACATACTTATCCCATAAATATTCAATTATCTCTAGACCAAGTTCAATTACACTAGGACAAAATCCATCCATCTCAAAATAAGTTCAACTTTGTGGATAAGGATTTCTTAATATGTATATGTATGTGTATGTATGTGTTTATCGAGATTTTAACGAATCGAACATGAGAGAACCTATGATTTTTAGGTTCGGTTTTTTATTTAATTAAGCTTAAACTTGTGTTCAAATTCGATTCATTTATTTCCAAACTGAATCTAAATTGAACTTTTAGTGAGCCGAGCTTAAGCGAATATCGAACTTGAGAATTTTTTGACACCCCTACATGCAACCTTGGGGCCTCGAATTGAAGCTTAGGTGATCGCGATCCCAGCATCCGCATTGTTTGGGGGACACGTTGCTTGGCACGCTTTGAGGTGAATTTTCTGATGGTGTTTCCCCTAGTATATGTGTGGGCCAAAAGTTGTGGCTGATGGTCTTCATTCCTCTTTTTCACTTAGGGTTAACACTCAGATACTGACTAGTGTAGCACACTAAGTTGGTATTCAAGGTGGGAACACTAAGAGGGGACTTTCGGTTAATGCAATTATTGATGGTGAATGGGATCTTGCTAGTTCTCATGTGTATAAGAAACAACTAGGATAGTCAATGGTTTTTCGAATATGATTTGGGTGATCTCAATGATCGATGCCCTGACCCATATCATGGACTTTTACTAAAGGGTAATGGACTTGGATGGTTCATGATGGCTTCATGTGTTGGTAAATATCTTGATGAATCGAGTTGAGCAGTCAGGATAAAACATGCAGATTTCACATATGGGATATAGAATCCAATGGACGTGTTGGGAAGTTAGTTAGGATACGTGTACTACATCTACATGCCTACAGAAGCACCCCTAAGGTACTTAGTGCCTTAGAGTCATAGTGTGAGGCCTCATGTAAACTAAAACCACAAACTATCCACGATGCTTGGGTAAGGAAATTAAATGGAAAGATTTGGTTCGTTGTTATTTTTGTGAGGATGGGCTACCTAGTGTTTTCTTTTGCATAGTTTGGTTAGTACCTTACATTGTTAAGTTTTAGCACATTGCTAAGCCTTTTTCTCATAATGTACCTTTGCGTTGGATCCACAGGTGCACCAGAGCAGTCACATCAGTGAGTTGCTTTGTTCGAAGGTTATTTAACTACACACCTTTTTTGTGGTACAATACTATATCTACCTTTTACTGCTTTTGCTTTTACTTGTAGTTTTTTAAGAGTTATGTAGTATATGTGTATGGACATTCTACAAATGCATACATGCAATGTTTTGTGGACATGGAATGTTGAATGGATATGTTATCGTGGATATATGTGAATCAATGAAAATGAATGGGAAAAATCGGATTCAATCCTTTTTCTTTATGCTATTTTCTCGCTTACTTACATTTCGAATGTGGTTTTTACATACGTGGAAATAGGTTTGCTAAGTATCCGAATCCTAGGGACATCACAGTTTGGTATGAAAATAGTGATACTCCATTCCCTTTCCATGTATGTAGTTCCTCGTTGGTATTCAAAATGCAGGATATCGTTTGAGCCTTATGACCAGACATGAGACTGAAGAGAAATAGCATAAAATAATACCCATGTCAACTTGCTTCTCTCAAAGCAAACATGAATATTAATTATGTGATTTTCTATGTATAACCATGCCACCTTGTATGGATCCCAATATGGCGCAGCAGCTGGCCCTTCTTGTACAAGATGTAAAAGGCATACAGTAGCACCAAGAGGCGATAGAGCATCAACTCCGGCAGAAGGGGGATTCCTCTTAATGTCCTTCTCACGAGGAGGACGATAACATCAACTCGACCAAGTCTCTTGAGATGGAGCCAATGGATGACATGGATGCTTTGCAAAAGCATCAAAGTACCTATGCATCATATCAGAGAGCATATATACCTTAGTTCTTTGGTACTGACATGTTTGATGATGTAGAGTTGTGAATGAACCAATTCTCCAAGGTCTAGGGGATGATCCGTGCACCTGAGGACATGTGGGTATCTTTTGCAGAGTACTCGTTGGCAGGTTATGTAGAGAGATGGTTGTACGCCACCAGGGAGCACTTGACCAAGCCCACTACTTGGGAGGTATTTCTTGACGAGTTTTGTACAGAGTTCTACATGGACCATTGGGTAGATAACTGGATTAGAGAGTTCTTTGAGCTTACATAAGAGTCGATGATGGCCTAATAGCACTTGATATGCTATACCAAGTTCTCTCGTCATTCCCCTAACGCTATAGCCTACTCGGAGGATAACTTGCACAAGTTCATTCGTGGATGCACGAGGAGGTCTAGGACATACTTTCTACCTTATACCTTACCTCCATCAAGGAGGTTATAGTAAATAGGATGAAGTGGGAGGCTGTGTAGAGTCGATTATAGAGAGGTTAGACATAGTTATCCTAGCCCAATAAAGTAGCATGCCAAGACTTGTCTCGATTTCGTAGAGCACGTCACCACCACTTGATTGCGATGGCACCAACAACTAGTGTGTTCACACCATCCCATACCTTGGGACATGCCTTGGTAGTGGAGACAAACCTTTGTTTCCCTAAGGAGCCTAATCTGATACTGGACCATGCAGTCAAGAGGCTAAGGCGGAAGGAGATTCCTTGAGTTATGGCAGAGTCAGGATGTTGAGGAGGCGACATGGGATCCTAGAGTTGATATGAGGAAGAAACATCCTCATCTATTTGCAAGTATGGAATATAAACCCTAGTTAAATTCCTTTTGAGATTTGTATGTGTTCAATCTCTTTGAAAATATTATGGGTTAATTCCTTTTTGAGATTTTTATATCTGGAGGTCAGGATTGGGATTGGTTTTAAGGTCACATCTAAGTCTCGAAGGTGAGACTTCCTTTGATATTTTAATAACGTAAGATCCCTTAGACTAGGATCTCAGTTTTCCTAACTTTCTAACATGATCCAATAACCAAATTAGACAAATAAACACTCCAACTTGTAGTACTTGTCTAACCTTTCCAACGAGCTCAAGAACATCGAAATCGGAGTTCGTATGCTAGAATTATGCACAAAATATAAATAGATTGTGGTTATTGGATTAAGTCTAGATCATATGAGGTTTGACCTAATATATAAGAGGGGTAACCAAGTTGACTGGTCAGACCACTTAGCCACCTTACCGGAGCTCCTCCCCTCTCACCAGAGTGCCGTCGCTGGAGAAAGTTTCCAGCCACCGATAGGAAGTCTGAGTACATCATTTTGAAGAGCTTGATGCGAGGATCATCGTGATATCATGCAAATTGCACGAAATATCATAGAACTCTTGTTCTGGGCAAAGGAAGTTCACGAGAGAACATTCTCGTGAGTACTATTTTACCCCTATGTTGTTATCAGATATGTAAGTATTTTGCACTGTAGGTTATGGATAATCTACTCTATTTTTTATGATGTCAGTTTTGCAGTTGGACAAGTTTTGTGCCGAAACCCGTATGGTATCACATCACATTTTTTGGATGTTCTTGTTGATATGCTTGGTGCATGTGAATTAAAATTATGTAATTGTAATGTGGGCAACATCAGGAACATGGAGGTGTAATTAGTTTTATAATTGGAGTGATTTCTAGAGATGTCGACATAACTATTTTTGGTTTTGTCCCAAGTATGATCAATCTTGCAAAATGTGCTAATTGAACAGGTCTTGATCCATCAGGCCATTTTAAATGATCTATCATTTTGGTTCAAAATGATCGATCACGATTCCCTTACTAATCAGTTAAAATTGATCAATAAGCAAAGTAATATGATCGATTATTCTGGCACTAAAGACCCATGTGGACCTTAAAAAGATGGAAATTTACTCTGAAAAGATGTAAATTCAAGTAAGACATTATAATATATGATAAATGCCTATATTAGTTATAACGGATTTGTAAATGATTGAAATGCATTAAATGTAACCAAATTAGAAAAATAGATGAGACAAGCCTCAGTGAGTGAGAGCATATTGATCATCATCCTAACAATTAATGGGAATATGAGATCTGACTTATATCTTGTGGTCAATAGATGCATTTCCCAATGTATCCTTTCTTTCCATGCCCCAATGATTTATTATTAAGTATCATGTAGGTAGTGAAGTAGATGCCGCAAAGACAGATGCATGCACCCATGGAGCCATGGGTATAAGTTTAGATAACTACGATCCCAACAGTCACACTCGTCGGGGACATGGAGCTTGGCACACCTTGAGGCGATTTTTTTGATAGTGTATGCATTGCCGGCCTAGTAGTCATGTTTTGTGGTCTTTTTTTCTCTTTTTCGCTTAGGATTAATACTTTGGTACTAACTGGTATAGGCCAATTTAGTTGGTATTCTAGATGGGAGCATTAAGATGGGAATTTTAGAAAATATAGTTATCTAAAGTAGATGATGAAAGACTATTGACTACCCTATGTCAATTGACGATTTTATTGTAGTCAGGTGATCAGGATCAATCAACAACCGCTAAAATTAATTATTCAATTAAAAATGAGAGATCTAATTTATATTTTACTTGGACAAGACTAAGGTCGAACTCAAGGAGGCCACTGTCTCCTTAGGTCAATTATTAGGTGATCTTAGACAAGGTTTTCAGGGAATATTTTGTTGGTACTTTTAAATGCAATTTATTGGATGATATGCAAAGTTCACAAAATTCAGGGACTAAAATATAATTTTCATTTAAACAATGTTCAAAAATTATGAGTTATATAAAATATGATGAAATTAAGCTACTATAATATTTTTAGAATTTTCAGATACAATATGAATTAATTACGAATTCAATATGAACACCAATTGATTTCGAGCAAATTAATTTTAATAAATAGCAAACCAATTTAATTTTAAGAACTAAAATTATCCTAGATGTATTAATGAGGATCTATCCAGAAAAATTAATAAATCCTAAAAATGATTGATTTAATACCTATAAAAAATCAATTACTAGAATCACTAAATATTTTATTTTGACCTCGATATGCGTACAAATGCAACAATTTTTGGGCACATTGTAGAACACAATTAAATATATGTACTCTGAATTTTTGCGAATTTTTGGAGTAATGATTAATTTAATATCAATTAAAGAGCACGTAGTGGGTAAAATATATACTTTTCTATAAAAACAATTTATTAAATAAACAATGTCCCACGAAAATCCAACCAAGCATCCACAATGTTAAGAATAAGCATTTATACAATAAGAAATTTTTAAAATAATTAAATGATGATGTAGGTTTGTTTAAATAAATGTGCAAAGTCAGGGGTGCAAATGCAATACATATAAAATAATCAAAACAATGCTGACAGGGGTTGAAATGTTATTGCCCAAAATTCAGAGGAAGTTATGCAATTTGCCACTTTTGCACGTGCACCACATGCGAGCTTCAGAATGACCGGGCGTTATGCAATTTGCTTAAAAATGAGGACCTCGAGTGCAATTCTCCCCCTTGCTCACGTGTCGAGTACGTAAGGGGGGAATCTTGGAGGCAATCTTGAGGTGCAAAATTCCCCTGTCATGTGTGCTATTCACATGCAGTCTAGGGAGGCACGTAGGACAAGGGGATGAGGGCTGAGGTGATATGGTGTCGAGGGAGGTTGGCAATGTCGAAGGGCGTCGATCGAGGCAGGTGTGCGAAGCTGCTCGAGCAGACTCCGATCTCCGGTGGTGAGCAGCTGATGCACGTCGAATCTAAAGCAGAAGCGACAGGTGAAGGCGAGGGCTTCGAGGAGCGGGCGACCCGATGTTGGGCTCTAGACTCAAGCGGGCGATGCTGCAGTGTCGTGAAGACCAGCGGAAGAGTCA
Source organism: Ottelia alismoides (assembly GCA_037367405.1). Classification (NCBI taxonomy): domain Eukaryota; kingdom Viridiplantae; phylum Streptophyta; class Magnoliopsida; order Alismatales; family Hydrocharitaceae; genus Ottelia; species Ottelia alismoides. The sequence continues at coordinate 360,893 of JAZKJV010006482.1, forward strand.
GGCGTCTGGAGTTGAAATTTTGAAGGCAGTACTTCACTGGAGGCGATGGCCGGCACATGGCCATGGGATGTCGGGGCAGGTGAAGGGCAAACCAAGGTAACTCCTCCTGCTGGAGCTTTGGCCTGGAGGAGGTCGGGATGTGGCTCTAGGCGTCGAGGCCGGAGTTGCTTGGCCGGTGGAGTGTATCTTAGATGAAGGCGGTGAGCGGAGTGATCTGGGAAGGTCGTGGAAGCGCAAACAGTGGAGGGTTGCATGAGGTAGTCGTAGAAACATGGAGGTAGGAGATGGTTGTGTGTTCGTCGAAGGCAATGATTTTAAAACCGAACCGGACACCGAACCGGAAATCTTATCAAAATGGTCGGATCGGGTTGAACCATGTAATCAAATCGGTTCAACCGGATGATGACATCATCATTATTTAAAACCGGATTAAACCAGACCAGTGTGAAAAAAGTGGTTGAACCGGGCAATCAAACCGAAATGAAATAAAAAAATATAATATACACTTAAATATAAATAAAATACATAAATAATGTATATATTTCACACTATATATAAAATATTTTTCATATACACCATCAAATGACATACATATCATATATATATTATTTGGACTAGTTACTCTATAACATAATAGTTGTATAATTATATTTAAAATCCAATATATGCAAAAAGTTGTGTTAGTGTAGGTGGTTAAGAGTTTGTAATAAGCAATCAAAGGTCATGGGTTTAACTCTCACCATCAGGTTTTTTTTAAAAAAATAAATGCGGTTCAACTTCGGTTGAACCTGGTTAAACCGGGTTAAAAAAATAAATTGAACCGGACGGGTTAACCAGAATTTGAATGTTTGAACCGAACCGCTATAAACCGGTTAACCGGACCGGTCCAGGCCCGATTCACCGGTCGGACCGGTTGAACCGGCCGGCGGTCCGGTTTTCAAAACACTGGTCGAAGGAGTAACGGGTGAGAGCTGTTACGAGGTGATGCGATGGATGATGGTTGCAGTGAGTTGAGTGGCAACGGAAGAGATGGAGATGATGCAAGTGGAGAAAGAAGAACAATGAGGAAAGAGCAAGGGAGAAGGAAAGAAGAGGATGGGAAGAGGGGGTTTTACCTGGAGTTTATCGGAACTGGAGCGCAATGGCAGAGCTCCGATCGTCGCCTCAACTCGAGTTGGAAAGAGACTCGAAGAAGCTCAAGCTGCAAGGGGAACCAGCAACTACAAGGTCCTAAATGACACCTCGGATCACGCCGATAGAGTTGGGAGCGTCGTCGCCTCGAAGGTGGGTCCACAAGCGATCACCAGGTGTCCTGAAACTTTCTCCCTCAGTGAAATCTCGTGGATGGTAGATATCTTGCGACGGTGGCGGTAACCGCCCCTTTATAATTGGTTGGAGAGGAAGTCGGGGTTGGTTGATGATGGCAGAAGATATGAGAGAGATGCAGAACATGAAGTTACGAGTCATGCACAGGAGATGTGTAACCGCATGAAAGGGGATCGAGAGTGGTTGCAGAAAGGAGAGAGGGAGCGGGTAATGCAGACCACGGTTGCACGCGATGCAGGTTATACGGGGGTCGTTGGGCGGTCAGGGAAGAGAGGTGTGGGCAGTTGCTCTTTGGCCCGCAAGAGACAGAGGAGGTGGACGAGGGAGCGGCAAGGAGCAAGCCGCGCTCACGGGGAGCAGGTGGTTGACGATGACAGGGGCGAGAGGGTGCGAGATCGGGTCAAGCGGCGGGTGGGAGCATGGGCGCGCACAAAGGGGAGAGGAGAATGGGGTCGCCCCGTGGCGTGGGTAGGGGCGGCGACATGACGGGGAAATTAAATTAAAAGTTAAAAATAAAATTTAAAATAAATTAAATAATAATAAATAACAATGAAAATAAATAAATAAGATAAATAATAAAATAATAATTAAGTAAATACATATAAATATTAATTAAAATAATAAGAAAATAAATAAGATAAATAAATAAGAAAATAAAATATTAAATAAATAAGTAAATAATTAAATAAATAGATAAGAATTAAAATAAATAAAATAAATAAAATAAAGATGATTAAAATAATTAAAATAGAATAAAATAAAAAAATGTGGGTGTCATGTGGCGATTCCAGGAGCTGCCATGTGTCGCTCCTAGAAAATTCAAAAATTAAATGTAAACAAAAATAAGAAATAACAAAAGAGATCAAATCAAAAAGTGGTCAACACAAAAGTTTCTCGTATTGATGAGAACTACAACTATCGTGAAGGATCGAAAATCGAAATAAATCATTTGCACTAAAAGCATTTCGGTGGTATCTTATAGGTATAAAATACAACATTTTTGTCTTTTGCAGATTTTTTTGCATTTTCAAAATAAGATAAATAGAAATAAAGTTAAATAAAATATTAGATAAATATTTATACTTTAATATATATATATATAATAATTAAAAAATAAAAAGATAAAATAGATGAATACATGCACATATGTACAATATACAACAAGGACCCAAAATCCAAGTTTCACATACGAACTTAAATTCTTGTGAATTTAGTTTTGTTTTGAAGGTAATTGAGCATACATTAATTCAAAAGTGAGTAGGGGTCATAGGAGACTGTATGAGAGAGGTATTCACATTTTAAAGCTCTTAGTCTCAAACTAAGGTTAGGGTTTTATTGTCAATTTTACAAATTAGTATTTTTGATATTTTTCCTTTATTAGTGTTAGTAATATATACTCTATAGAATTTATTTTATTCAATTCTAGATTAGAGAAAAATAGATAAAAATAGGGGAAATACGGTGAATATATAGGTGATATTTACAAGTGAATTTAACTTCTTATGTAATGCAAATATGCATGCTAAAATGCAAACATTAATTCTAAGTGCATGAATGGTAAAAATACAGAATAAATGATGAAATGCTGCTAATTACTCAGGAATGAAGCTTTATTTTTAACTTTAGAGTGATGAATCACATATTCACCAACCCCATATACTTAAACCTTGCTCGTCCTCAAGCAACTAAAATGAAATGCAAAAGTGAAATGATTTTGGGTTTTATACCAATGTAATGAACAAAATGTGAAAATGGAGTTTGACTCATCATTTGGATTAATAATGTGGCGGAATATTATTGGGAATTGAATTTAAGACCTAACAACCCTTTAAGTTCCGCAAGTCTCTATTCAGGTCTCCTCAATAGTCTGGTCAGAACAAATCCTCATACCTAAATTCTGATGACTATGAATCTTACTTGTACTGTGCAAGTGAAATATAACTCTTCACATCAGAAATAACAAAGAAACAACCTCCTCTAATAAAGGTAACTCTAATTCTCTAGTTTAGCAACTCTATCCTCGAGGAGCGGTGTAGAGAAGACAATGGTTTGTAACTAGTGTAGTCAAATCTCCATAGAGCTTAACCAGTGTAGCCAAGTCTCCAACTGCATGCTTCATTGGTATAAGACTTTGAAGCATACGCCTTGCAAATATACACACTCCGACGTGCATTTTATTTTCAATCAGGTCTATCACATTTTTTGGAGTTCTTCCCTTTTCTTTTTGTTTTTGACATATATACAAGGTGCAACATGTACATAAGGAGTTTTTCTTCTTGAGCCAATAGACTATCCCTCTTTTGAAGCTTTATTGCAACCCACAACATCCTATCATTAGACATCGACGCCACTAGACTAGGTTGGGATGCACTACCCTCCCTAGAGGAGGACGGATGTTTCCACCTGTGTGCTACTCCAAGACAAAGGATTCTACCTCCTCACCACCTCATCAATGAAGAGATACGTGCAAGATGCTTGTCCAAGTTAGGTCATTGTCTAAAAGAATCGTGCATGTGCATGAAATATTATACTTAGACCAATCAAGATGACATGTGAATATAGCCTTGTGGACTCAAAGAATTAAGTCGCTCGATCTGAAAAATCTTAACTCTAGTTCCTATACAGCTCTTCTAAAATTAGGTAGATTAAGGTCAAATAAAATCCATCCTCTACTTTTATTCATAACTTGGTTCAGAACTGTTGAGCGCGATTGTTAGAAATTGGTGATTAATTGGTAAATGATAGGTCGTTGCTTTTTCCCCAAAATCCCGCGTCAACAAAAAAATATTTTTTTTTATGATTTTTGCTACTTATTAACCTGTATAGCGGACAGGATCGAACTCAGGGAGGCTACAATTCCCGAGGGTTATTCAATTAATCGAAAATCAATCAATAGAAAACATGAATCTCAAAGGACAACTATCCTTGGTTTTTGTGAATTTTTTTGAATCTTTTATTTTTTTTAATTTTTTTATTTCTATTTTTTTATTTTCTGATCTCCAAATTTTTAGTGATTTTAATTTTTCAATTTTTTTATTTTCAAAAATAACACGATGCAATATTCACAAGATTAAAAATACTCAAACCAACTCTTTTTACAATTTTCAATTATGCCAAAAATAATCAAAAAACTCCAAGGAAAATATTTTTGGGTTTTAAAAGTTTTGAAATGTTTTTGAGAATTTTTGTGGAATTTTCAGATGTTTTTGTATTTTTCTAAAAATCAAACAGTGAGAAAATAAGAAAAAGTACACATCCTGGAGTAATTTGCAACTTAAAAATACTTTAAATGCCCAAAACTCTTGACAATTATTTTTAGAACAAACTAGAAACCATTATCTACAAAAAGGAACTGAAATCACAATTTTTCGATTTTTTTAGAATTTTTTATGATTTTTATAAGATTTTTGATGTTTCTCAATTTTTTTGGGTTTTATAAATAATTAATGCGTGAAAATTGGTCTGAAATTAAAAGACAATGAAATCAAACTACTCTAATTTTTTTTGGAATTTTTAGAGTATTTTCGAATTTTTATGAATTTTTGAATATCAAGCAAGGCAGAATAACATGTTTTTGATTTTTTAATAATAATAAATGATCACAAATAGAAATGAAAATTTTATGCTAGGAAGAATAGCACATCAGGAGTAGCACAATTTTCTCAAAATTTTCGAATCATGAATAACATTTATTTCAATCAAAAGATCATGCAAATTCAATCGTTCTGCAGTCCAGGGACGAAAATGTAAATACTGCAAATGTTTTGGACAGAAATGTAATTGTTCAAAAGTTTCGCTGAAATTAGAACATTAAATAAAACCAAGATGAATTGAGCAATTTACCCAAGAATGAGTTTGAGGCTCTGGCTTTTGTAATTTTAGATTCCTCCGGGGGCTGATCTGCAAGCCGAATAAAATATGAAACCCTAAGAGGGTTTTCGTTTCCAAACCAAAGAGGGCCAAAGGAGCCAAAGGGCCGCCGCTTTCTTCTCTTCTTCTTCACGTGGGATGAGGAACGGCGGGCTGGGCGTCCCGGCGTCGAAGGAGCCGCTCACAGCGGCGGCTAGAGGATCGACAGTTGGCGGCGGTGCGCGGACGCGCGGCGTTGCCTGCCTGCTGTGGCACGCCCGCGGAGCTTCTGGCGGATCTCAAGTACGCGGTGAAGGGGGTTCGGGGCGGCGTCAGATGGGAGCGGGCCGCGTAGGGGCGCGGAGCGCGTCGGAGGAGTGCGGCTGCGCCGCTGGCTGGTAGGTCGCGCGGGTGCCGCCTGCGGCACCGTGCGGCGGTCGAGTGGTTGACGCGAGGGCCGATGCCGCCTTGCAGAGGCGGAGCTAGATGACAGAGGCGCGTGGTCTTCAACGGCGGGGCTGCGCAGCTGGAGGCCAGGCGGTGGCGGAGCGGCGCGGGAGGCGCTGCGCCGTTGGGCCACGGCCAGGAGGCGGCGGGGGTTGGCAACCCCGCCGCTGTGGCGATTATTTTTTTTATTTTTTTTGTTTATGGAATGTAAACAGTAAATAAGAGAAATTTTTTTTTAATTTTTTTTTGTAAATCCGAAAAAACAGAAAATAAAAAGCTATAGAATTTTTTTGTTTTTTTTGAATTTTTTTTATATCAGTGATCCTGCAAAACAACCGTTAGAGAATAAAAATGAGTTTTTTTTATTATCCTGCAAAACAAAAGTTAGAGATAAAGAGAAACAAATTTTTTTATCCTGCAAAACAAATGTTAGACATAAAGGAAATTTTTTATTTATCTACACATAGGAATATGGACGGGGATTCGACGACGATGAAGGATTCGAATCCAATTCCCCGACCACCATGCATGGTTGGAGTTGATAGATTGTGGGAGATAGAAAATAGAACGTGGAGAGCTCGAGAACGTGAGATGAAAAATCGAGTCGGTGGTGGAATAAATCGAGATGGAATGTTTTAAGATCTAGAGAAAAAAATGACAACGAGACGAAAATACGAAAAATAAAACTACGATTAAACTAAGATAAAAATGCGAAGAAAATTTGGATCTCACCTTAGGAGCGGAAAATGGACCGTGATCGCCTCGACAAGGCCGACTCGCTGTCACCGGACGGCTCGGAGGCTAGGCAACTTCCTCGACGAAATTTCTCTCGGAGATCGGGCTCCTCTCTCTAAAGATTGATCAGGTTGGAATGAGGGAGATGGAGCCATATAAATAGAAAAGAGATGAATTTTGAATTTTGAATTTTTTTTGGATAAGAGATGAATTTTTGATTTTTTGGTGGAAGAGATAACATGAGAGATAAAATAGAAGGATAAAATTAATTACAAAATTATCTAATATTTTTTTTGAATTTTCGTCACTTTATTTATTTGAATTAAAAAATGTTATTTTTTTATTTTTTTAAGATGGTTAGTTAAAAATAGCAACTATATACATGTACTATATACATATATGGTATTATATACAACGGTTAAATGAGGAAATTAGCCTTTTTTGTTTTAACAATGTTATTATTTTTTTTATTTTTTTTATTTTAAATAATTAGTAAAAATATTTACAAATATATATACAAATACAATATGCACAAAATACAAGGAAAAATTGCACAAACCACCCCAGAAAACCAACTTTTCAACCGTAACTCCAAAAATTATAAAATCACAGTCATTTTGAAGATAATTTAATTTAGAATTCAATGGAAGTGATATTTGTTCAATTTGAGATCATATGGAGCCGGAATTGATCTTTCAATTAGTGCTTAGTGGCTTTTTCCAAGTGTGGCTACTTTTATTCTGTACATGATTTAATTGTGCAATCAGTTTTATTAATTAGGACCCATTTTTATTTACAACTTTGATTTTGAATGTTATTTGATTTGGGGTCAATTAAGGTACAAATAAATTAGTGTTAGTTTTATACAGATATACACAAAATAAGTGAGAAACACATTTTTTTGGATTTTCTGGTTGAGGACCCTATCTCCCCCTACTTATTCCTGGTCGATCAGGTCAAGTCTTGACCTTCTCTCGGGGTTCGGGTCAGCCTGTATACAGTCTTCCTTTTTTTATTTTCTTTTCTTTATTTTTCCTTTCTTTCTTTATTTATTTATTTTAGGTTAAAATTAGTAAGAAATGTACAATATTTACACACAAATGCAAGTTAGTAAGGATATGGAGTTAGCGTTATATGCAGGTGTTTTATAAGGGATTTTAAGCTAAAATAAATGAATAAAGATGACGAATCGCAGATTCATCATCCCCCTATGCTTTACCTTTGCTAGTCCCTTAGCAAACACTTATTTGAAAGAATAAGTGAAGAAGAAAAAGAAAGGGAAAATAAAGAAAGTAGGACAATATTGAGTATTAAACTTATCTTCATAAAATTGTAGTTTGGAGCTCTGTCGGACCTTTGGATTATTTGTGTGTCGGAACTTCTGTGAGACTTAGGATTTTAAAACCAACAGCCTTCAAGTTCTACACATCATTGTCACAGTTTTGGCCCAGAAGTCATCTTAGATCGATCCTCTTCCCAAGGCATACCCTATGAACATTGAATAATCGACTCATGTGTGTGAAAAATTTTAGCTCTTCCCATCCAGAATGCCGGACTACCATGCAAATCTCTTCTCCAATAACTCGTCCTCGGGGAGTCAGGTATTTCCTTCTAAGGTCTGTCGTGCTGTGTTCACAATCGAATTGGGGGAGAAGTTAGAAGAATGAGAAAAGAACTGGAGGGTGGTTTGGTGTAGTCACCTCTCCTTGTGAAGCTGGCCAGTGTAGCCGAGTCTCCACCAAGATCTGCAGGTTTTCTTGAAGGTTGGACCTTTTTGGTCAGATTTTTATTTGGTAGTAGCTTCTTTGTATTTGGTGTTTTGGTGGTTCTGCTTGGATCTTGTTGTGCCCCTACGGATATAGAATCTTTTTTTTTCCGTACATGTTTTGGGGTCTTAGAAAAAATTGTGCCCAGCCGTCCATCCCTTTTCCGAAGCTTTATTTCAACCCGTTACTCCGGTCTTTAGATTTCCACGCTACCAGAAAAGAAACTCACACAGTCTTCCAACATCCCGTCTGAGTTGAGCTAAGTGCATAGTGCGGGAGTACAAATTAATTCGCTATTCCAGAGTTGTACCCAGAATGAAGAGACCAGGTTAGACACTAAGAGTCAAATGCTGCACATTGTCATGTGGAACTCAAAGAATTAAGTCAAAGACCTGAAGCTTCTAAAATCCTACTTCTCGGTGAAGTTCCTCTTAGAATTAGGTGGATTAAGGTCCAACTAAGCTCCATTCTTCAATTTTATTCCAGACATAGTTTAAATATCAATACTATCCTGAAAAATGCACATACAAATGCAGAATATGAACAATGCAGAAAGTTTTTTTTTGGAAAGGAATGATGTACATGTGAAAAGAACCATTTTTTTAAACAATTTTCTAATTTTGAACTTTTTATGGATTTTTGGAGAAAAATGCAGATGTGAAAAAAAAGTTTTTTTATGCAAATTTTTATGATTTTTGGTTTTGTAGTTTTTTTTAAGGAGAAAAGGTTAGTAATATATACAAGTATATACAAGAGACTTTTTTTTGTTGTTTTTTTTGTGTTTTTTTTGTTTTTTTTTTGTTTTGTTTTGTTTTTTTGTTTTGTTTTTTTTGTTTGTTTTTTTTGTTTGTTTTTTTGTTTTCTTTTTTTTTGTTTTGTTTTTTTTGTTTGTTTGTTTTTTTTTGTTTTTTTGTTATTTTTGTTGTTTTTTTTTGTTGTTGTTTTTTTTTGTTGTTTTGTTTTTTTTATGTGGATTTTATAAAATATACACATAACCCTCCAAATAAATATATTTAAACGTACGAGTTATGTCTAAAGTATATATACAATATATACGACACCCTCCTATACTTAGCTCGAACTATGTCCTCATAGTGATCAGAGAGCGACAAAGGAAGACATAACTCGTGCTAAGCAAAGAAAGGTGAAAAGACTCCTATGCTACAACGACTCAAAGATAAAAATGAAGGGAAGTTGGTGATCCCCCCTATACTTAGGATCAAGTAATCCTAAGTATAGTAGAATGTACAAAGGGAAAACCGATGAAGAGAATGTACAGACTCACAGAGACACGATATGAACAACATCACCCCCCTGTACTTAGGGTAGAGTATCCCTAAGTATAGGCAACAACAAAAAGGGTGATAAACAGGACGAATATGAACAACACAAATCCTTCACCCCCCCATACTTAGGATAAAGCACATCCTAAGTATAGCATATATACACACACACACACACGGAAAAGGGGTGAATGATAAAACGGGAGAAGACGGAGTGAAACGAAAGGATATACAAGAGGTGTTGAGCTTATGTATCGGACGCAAAAGGTGGAATCAAAAGATCATCGTCTGATACCAAAGATATAGAATCCACAACGGACAGGAATGTATCATGATCTAGATATGGCTTCAGCAACTGTCCGTTCACAACAAATGGCTGTGCGTCAGATGACAACCCAGATATGACAATACTCCCATTGTCACGCACAGCTCTCACGATGAACGGTCCTGACCACTTGCTTTTCAATTTTCCTGGGAATAACTTCAACTTAGCATCAAATAACCAAACTTTCTGATCAGGAGAGAAAGTCTTTCTTCGAATGTGTTTATCATGCCAGCGCTTGACTTTCTCCTTATACATAAGTGAATTATCATATGCAAAGTCTCGGAATTCCAGTAATTTATTCAAATCCAACTTCCTGTTCTTTCCTCCTTTCTCATAATCTAAATTGCATACACGGAGTGCCCATAAAGATTTGTGAATTAATTCCACTGGCAGGTGGCAAGGCTTTCCATATACTAATCTGTAGGGAGACATACCCAAAGGAGACTTGTACGCCGTCCGATAAGCCCATAGAACTGAATCAAGCATCTGGGACCAGTTCTTCCTATCTGGACGTACAAGTTTTTGCAATATCGTTTTGATCTCCCTATTTGAAATTTCTGCCAAGCCATTAGTCTGAGGGTGGTAAGGAGACGCAACTCTGTGTTCAATAGCGTACTCCTTCACAAGCTTCTTTACATCTCTATTAATGAAATGGCTTCCCCCATCTGAAATCAATATTTTGGGAATACCGAACCGCGCAATAATATGGTCCTTAAGAAAGGAACACACCGTACGACTATCTGTGGTTCGGGTGGGAATAGCCTCCACCCATCGACTAACATAATCCACGGCGAGCAGGATGTACTGAAATCCCTGACTGACAGGAAATGGGCCCATGAAGTCTATGCCCCAAGCATCAAAAACATCAGAAATCTGTATATATCTTAGGGGCATGGTATCTTTGGAACCAACTGTTCCTCCCATTTTCTGACAATCAATACAACCTCGAACATACTCTGTAGCATCCTTAAACAATGTGAGCCACCATAGGCCACTCTGTAAAACCTTTGTTGCCGTGCGTTTCCCCGAATGATGCCCACCAGATTCTAGCTTGTGACAGTGCTCAAGTACACTGGTGTGTTCCTCCTGAGGAATGCACCTTCTCCAGATACAATCCGCACCCTCACGAAATAGGTACGGATCCTCCCACTGGTAATAATGAATCTCTGACAGAAATCTGTCTACCTTGTACTTCGGCCAATCTTGTGGAACTTTCTTGGAGACAAGATAGTTCACGATATCAGCATACCATGGAAGCGAGTCCACAGATAAAATGGACTCATCTGGAAAGGTTTCAGAAATAGGAATCATGTTCTGCTAAGAAGTCTCTGTGTCTGTGATACGGGAAAGGTGATCTGCCACAACATTTTTCACTCCAGGTTTATCTCGTATCTCTAAATCAAATTCCTGAAGAAGAAGGATCCATCTGATAAGGTGTGGTTTAGCATCCTTCTTTGCCTGTAAGTATCGTATGGCAGTGTGATCCGTGTATATAATCACGTGTGAACCAATGAGGTAAGATCTGAACTTTTCTAGACCAAATACAACTGCTAACATCTCCTTCTTTGTAACTGTATAATTCCGCTGTGCTTCATCCAGAGTCGCTAGCATAGTGTATAGCAAATGGTACCCCATCCCTTCTCTGTCCTAAGACTGCTCCAACTGCGAAATCTGATGCATCCGTCATGATCTCAAAGGGAAGAGACCAATCAGGTGGCTGTAAGATAGGAGCACTAGTAACCATTTCTTTCATCTGATTGAATGCAAGGAGAACTTTCTCATCGACAATAAAATCAGTCTCTTTACACAAAAGCTCTGTCAAAGGTCTGGCGATTTTGCTGAAGTCCTTTATGAATCGCCTATAGAATCCTACGTGTCCCAAAAATGACCTCAACTGCTTCAAATTCTGTGGTGGCTCTAACTTGGAAATCACATCAATCTTAGCCGGGTCAACCTCTATACCATGTTTGGAGATGACATGGCCCAATACAATCCCATTAGTCACCATAAAATGACTCTTCTCCCACGAGAGCACTAGGTTTACCTCACAACAATGTTGAAGAATCGATCTAAATGAGCAAGACATGTGTCAAAACTATCCCCGTAGACCGAGAAATCGTCCATGAAGACTTCAAGAAAATTACCCACCATGTCGGCGAAAACGGCCAACATACACCTTTGAAATGTAGCGGGGGCGTTACACAATCCAAAGGGCATCCGTCTAAAGGCGTAAGTGCCAAACGGATAAGTGAAAGTAGTTTTCTCCTGATCCTCAGGAGCGATAGCAACTTGGTTGTATCCCGAGTACCCATCCAAGAAGCAAAAGAACTCTTTCCCTGCCAACCTCTCAATAATCTGATCAATAAAGGGCAGTGGAAAGTGATCCTTCTTGGTAGCTGAGTTTAGGCGTCGGTAATCTACACAGACACGCCATGAAGTAGGTACCCGGGTCGGAATCTCCTCACCACGGTCATTCTTTACGATCGTAATCCCAGATTTCTTTGGGACCACATGTAAAGGACTGACCCATTTGGAATCCGAAATGGGATATATAAAACCAGCATCACACCATTTCTTGATCTCCTTCATGACAACCTCCCTTAGATTTGGATTTAGACGGCGCTGACATTCACGGGAGGGTTTACAATCATCCTCTAGGTAGATATGATGCGAGCACAACGCTGGATTGATCCCATGGAGATCCGAGATATTCCATCCTATGGCCTTGCGGTTTCTCTCAAGAACCTCTAGCACGCGAGATTCTTGTTCAGCGGTCAACTGCGAGCTGAGGATGACCGGAAACATTTGGGGGGGACCCGCAAGGAAGGCATATTTCAACGTTGATGGTAAAACCTTGAGCTCAGGTGGGGTCTGAATCGTCTCTGTGATAACCTCTGCTACTGTACTGATAGACGGTATGTGATCTATGCTCTGTAGACTATCCACCTTGGCTATCGACGGCTCAGCAAATAGAATATTTGATAGATCTGCTATGAATGATCTTTGCTCAGAGAGGAATGGCTCATCAGGATGTTCAATATCATTATCAACGAACGGCTCAGATATCTCAGCAATAATCTCATAAAGATGTCTCTCATATGTGCATAAATCAGGAAATTCAATGAATGGCTCAGATATCTGGACCTCAGAACTCTGCTCAAACTGCTCATCGGCAACTATCTCAATTGGACCACCAAGGGAGCTCATGTCGACTGTACTTTCCAGAGAGTCCTTTTGGGGAAAAGACTCCTGTGTATCTATAAAATCCGTGAAAAGGTCTGTCTCTTTGAATTCAGCAAGAAAATCACAGTCATCTGGTTCTGATATTGCTTTCTCTGTATCATCTGTTGCTGGTGGCGGTGATGGTTTAGGATCAGAGATCGTCTCAATTTTCACCTTGTCACTACGAGAGTGAAAGATGATCTCTCCAGTACCATAATCAACTGCTGCTTCGGTCGTTCGGAGGAACGGTCGACCTAGTATGATCGGGGTATGGAGTAACGGTGCAGAGGTGTCCATATCCATGACAACGAAATCAACAGGGAATTTCATTCCCTGCACCGTTACAATAACGTCCTCTAAAATGCCTCTTGGCCTCTTAATCGATCTATCGGCAAACTGAAGGATCATTCTGGTAGTTTTAAGAGGCCCTAACTGGAATTCAGTTAATAGAGAGGAAGGCATGAGATTAATGGAGGAACCGCTATCGAGAAGAGTACGATCAAATTCTTGGTCAAAGATATGGCAACGGATGTGAGGTGCTCCCTTGTCTTTCTTTTTAGGCGGAAGGTTACTGATGGCATGAACTGTGGCCATGGTCAGGATGTGTTTCTCTGTTTCCTTTCGTCTGTTCTTCCTTGGTTGACGCTTTTGGGTACATGCCTCTTTCATTCCCTTTTTTACTGTAGGCATGTATTCCATGGCTTTAAGTAGTGGCATCTTTAAAAAGATATTCTGTAAGATCTCAACCACTCCAGGATCAGATAGTGCTGTTTTTAATTTTTGATTTTTTTAGCTTTGAGAGCAGAAGGAAATGGCACAGAATCAGAATAAACATGCAAACGTTCATTTCCTTTATTCAGAATGGAATCATCATGTACAAGAGGACAACTAGAATCAGTTTGTATAGTGTTGTCCAATCTAGGTGAAGGAAAAACAGAATCTAAAACAGGACGGGATGCTGCTGCTGGTGAAGAGGAAGAATCTGCGACTGGTATATTCTCCCTTGCTGATGGTGATCTGCATCTGTCTGGTGAAGGTGGTGGTGAAGGCGGTGAAACTCCAGATGTGGGTGCTGCTATACTGGGCCTCTCGACTATTGGTGCAGGAGATGATGTAGAAGATGAAGCTCTCTCAGTGGATCGATCTCCCAACCCCAACTGCTGCGTAGGAAGCTGCAATCTCCTACCGCTCCTGAGATGAATGGTGTCAGATAAACATGTAAAATCAAGGGACATACCTGTCTCGGGGGTGGGTGGGCTTTTAGCTACCTGCTCTTTGCGTTTGAAATTATTGGGGTTGGCTTCACCCTGTGCTGGAATTAGTGTCTTGGTGGTAGTCAGGTCATCGATCCGCTGAGTCAGTTCATTCATGTTCTTCATAATCAATGCAAGTGGGTCCAGTGGTAGATTGACTGAAGGGGCCTCAGGTTGCTCATTGACTGGCTGTCGCTGAGACTGATAGTGCGGAGGTTGTTGGTACCCATACGGATTCTGGTAATGAGGAGGAGGGGGGAAGGATACTGTCCATAATATGCAGTCTGCTGCTGGTTCGGCTGAGGGAAATACATGGACTGCTGCTGTGGCTGGCCTTGTCTCCAGTTATGGAACTGAGGTGGAGACTGATACTGAGGCTGGAACTGCTGGTGCTGGTACTGGTACTGCGGTCTGCCTCCTTGAAGCTGGTGGGTGGGCCTCTGACCCTGCTGTGAACCCAACTGGCCTTGCCCTGACGGACGGGGCTGGTTTCGCTCACGGTCGAACCAGATACCATTCACCTCCTGAATGATAGGTGGAGGTGGAGACTGCTGCTCAGGAATGTAGGCCACTTCTTGTTGGTACGGAACTATCTGATGTGCATGCTGCTGAGCTTGATCAGGTGTCTGCACGTAGTAGACATGCTGGACTGTAGATGGTCCTCTGCTATTTTGCTGAGTGGAAGGAGTATGCTCCCTAGTAGAGGGGTCTACTGCTGCATTTGTATTGTGGACTGCACTGATTGTACTCACAAGAAGTTCCAAATGCTTTGTTATCTCATCCAGCTTATCCAGGTTCTTCGTCCTCTGCTCGATCACATGAAGCTTATCGAGCTCCTTGGATCGCTTCTCAATAATGTCTACTTTGGATAGGTGGTTTCCAATGATAGCCAAGTCTGTGCTATCCACCTTATCCACTTCTTGTATTGACGTCATTTTGACATCCTTGTGGGGTACTGCAGGGGCGGTGACAGGGTGCTTCTGAAAAGCACGTGAAGAAGAAAGAGCTGCTGAACTTTCTGCCATCTCCTCAAAAATTTGATAAAGGACATCCTCGTCCTTGTTAAAGTGGCTTCCCCCACAAGCGGCATCTACCAGCTTCTGATTCTCAATGCTTAAACCCCCAAAGAAATTTTGTACAAGACTGGTCTTTGGAATATCATGATGGGGGCATTTCTCCGTCAGATCTTTGAAACGTTCCCACGCCTCATGAATAGGCTCTTGGGGCATCTGGGAGAAATTAGCAATCAGGGATCGCATTTGGTTGAGTCGTCCAAGTGGATAATACTTGTTCAGAAATGCAGATCTCAACTCTTCCCAAGTGGTGACAACCTTCCCCAAGTGATTTAACCAGTACAAGGCTTTTCCCATCAGGCTGAATGGAAAGGCGGTCATCTGCACTACCTCTAATGGAACGTTTGGGTAGTGTACTGTTCCACAAATGCGATCGAACTGCTGGAGGTGTATATAAGGTTCTTCATTAATATTTCCATGGAATATTGGGAGAAGAGGTAAAATAGTTGGCTTAAGCTCAAAATGCCCATGAACCGCAGGGATTTGTATCCACGAATTTGTCTGCCCTGCCCCTGGATTATAAGCATCTTTGAGTGTAGGCTTAGGCTCTACATGAGGTTCTTCTCCATTCCCACCTCCAGGGTTTCTGTTATCCCCCCCTCTCCTGTCTTCTCTTTCTTGTCTTATCTCGAGAATCATCTCTCTCAATGTGGCTTGGAACTTTTCCTGCTCTGTTAACTGTGCTTGGATTGATTGAATGGAGGCTAACATGGTACTGTTGATCTCGCTTTGTTCCGACATGGCTCCCTTTCCCTTTGGTGGCATTAAGTATTCGGCTTCTGACTCTGAAAATGTATATGCCACTCGATTAGTGCTCAGAATTGATGGAGTCTCAGATATTAATTTGACATTAAAGCCAATCTCAAATAGTGGATTTATGGATGTTGTGAATTTTGAAGTGGGGAAAGAGGAATATTCGTGAAGTGAGTCTCCCCGAATAGAAGGTGAACGGCTCGGAGCGTAGAATGAGTTCGCGGAGTCCGAACGAGAAATACTCCGGGCCGACATCTTCGAAATCAATAGGCAGGATGCGAGAGCACGAATGTCAATGCAAGAGTGAAAGTGAATGAAGGCACAAATTGCGCAGAAGGATCTTTAGCACTAACAAGCAAACACAATACGAACCCCCAGTTCA
This sequence comes from Ottelia alismoides, assembly GCA_037367405.1. NCBI lineage: Eukaryota > Viridiplantae > Streptophyta > Magnoliopsida > Alismatales > Hydrocharitaceae > Ottelia > Ottelia alismoides. The sequence goes on from JAZKJV010006482.1 coordinate 377,307, forward strand.
CCAACTCAACTCAATGTGAAGACCGTGAAGGTTCGGTCAATTATCTTGTTGATTTTAGAGTTTGGTGATAATTACAAAGTTGTACAAACACTTAGGCTGAATTAGGGGATTTGGGCACTAACCTTAGTGTGTGCACGAGCAAGTAAAAACGAATACAATGAGGGGGTTACTCTCCCCAAGACAATGATTTTTCTTTGTACTTTTTTAGGGTCGAGTTTTCTTTAGCAGTCCTGGTTTTAGGCAGTTGTCACTTGGTTAAGATATTTTCAAAGAATCGCCTACCGAGTGTCCAATTTCCTTTTTAACTTATGTGAGTGAAAACAAGGGAGGAGATCGGAAATGCCAATGCGCGATTAAAAACGATGATGCATGCAGGGGTTAGAGATGCGTACCTTGTCGCCAGCACTCTACATGCAAGTGATCCGCACAGAATTTAAATACAGAAAATAAACTAACCTATATGCAAATGCAAGTAAACCGTCCTAGATGATAACTTCTATTAACGGGCAAGAACAAGTTAATTTGACTAAGTCCAAATTACGATCTACTCTATAGGCACAAAAATTCTTGTTTAGGGTGTTTGGACCTAATTAATTACCTGGCTCAAGCAAATTAATTAAAGAAATCAATAGCTGGCTCGCGAAATCCACGGAAAACCAAGAAAAATAAATGCGGTGAAAACAAAACCGGTGAGGTCCCCCAAGTGCACCAGCACTTGGCGAAACAGACCCCGCAACAAATGAGTGTCCGTTTACAAAGTTCAAATGCTAGAAAATAACAACTCTCTCTTTTTTTTTCTTTTTCTCTCTTTTTTTTCTTTCTCTTTTTTTTCGGCTCTTTCAATTTTCTTCTCCTCTTCTCACGCTATCCAACGGCTTGGTGAAGAATCAAGCCGCCTCCACGTCGCTTGGGTGCTTCGGCTCTCCTAGGATCGCCTCCTTCGCTCCGCGGGCCCTCGCAAGAAAAAGAAAAGAGAATGTGTAAGAAACACAATTTTCAAATATGAGAAAATGACGAAATGAATGCAATGGATATGAACAATGGAATAATGTGGCAAACAGATATTGACAACCAAGAATAGCAGGTCAAAAGAGAAACCTAAATGATAGGTTGTTGCTTTTTCCCCAAAATCCCGCGTCAACAAAAAAATATTTTTTTTTTATGATTTTTGCTACTTATTAACCTGTATAGCGGACAGGATCGAACTCAGGGAGGCTACATTTCCCGAGGGTTATTCAATTAATCGAAAATCAATCAATAGAAAACAGGAATCTCAAAGGACAACTATCCTTGGTTTTTGTGAATTTTTTTGAATCTTTTATTTTTTTAATTTTTTTATTTCTATTTTTTTTATTTTCTGATCTCCAAATTTTTAGTGATTTTAATTTTTCAGTTTTTTTATTTTCAAAAATAACACGATGCAATATTCACAAGATTAAAAATACTCACACCAACTCTTTTTGCAATTTTCAATTATGCCAAAAATAATCAGAAAAATCCAAGGAAAATATTTTTGGGTTTTAAAAGTTTTGAAATGTTTTTGAGAATTTTTGTGGAATTTTCAGATGTTTTTGTATTTTTCAAAAAATCAAACAGTGAGAAAATAAGAAAAAGTGCACAGCCTGGAGTAATTTGCAACTTAAAAATACTTTAAGTGCCCAAAACTAGAAACCATTATCTACAAAGAGGAACTGAAATCACAATTTTTCGATTTTTGTAGAATTTTTTATGATTTTTATAAGATTTTTGATGTTTCTCAATTTTTTTGGGTTTTATAAATAATTAATGCTTCAAAATTGGTCTAAAATTAAAAGACAATGAAATCAAACTACTCTAATTTTTTTTGGAATTTTTAGAGGTATTTTCGAATTTTTATGAATTTTTGAATTTCAAGCAAGGCAGAATAACATGTTTTTGATTTTTTAATAATAATAAATGATCACAAAATGCAATGAAAATTTTGTGCTAGGAAGAATAGCACATAAGGAGTATAGCACAATTTTCTCAAAATTTTCGAATCATGAATAACATTTATTTCAATCAAAAGATCATGCAAATTCAATCGTTCTGTAGTCTAGGGACGAAAATGTAAATACTGCAAATGTTTTGGACAGAAATGTAATTGTTCAAAAGTTTCGCTGAAATTAGAACATTAAATAAAACCAAGATGAATTGAGCAATTTACCCAAGAATGAGTTTGAGGCTCTGGCTTTTGTAATTTTAGATTCCTCCGGGGGCTGATCTGCAAATTTGCCGAATAAAATATGAAACCCTAAGAGGGTTTTCGTTTCCAAACGAAAGAGGGCCAAAGGAGCCAAAGGGCCGCCGCTTTCTTCTCTTCTTCTTCACGTGGGATGAGGAACGGTGGGCTGGGCGTCCTGGCGTCGAAGGAGCCGCTCACAGCGGCGGCTAGAGGATCGATAGTTGGCGGCGGTGCGCGGACGCGCGGCGTTGCCTGCCTGCTGTGGCACGCCCGCGGAGCTTCTGGCGGATCTCAAGTACGCGGTGAAGGGGGTTCGGGGCGACGTCAGATGGGAGCGGGCCGCGTAGGGGCGCGGAGCGCGTCGGAGGAGTGCGGCTGCGCCACTGGCTGGGAGGTCGCGCGGGCGCCGCCTGCGGCACTGTGCGGCGGTCGGGTGGTTGACGCGAGGGCCGATGCCACCTTGCAGAGGCGGAGCTAGATGACGGAGGCGCGTGGTCTTCAACGGCGGGGCTGCGCAGCTGGAGGCCAGGCGGTGGCGGAGCGGCGCGGGCAGCGCTGCGCCGTTGGGCCACGGCCAGGAGGCGGCGGGGGTTGGCAACCCCGCCACTGTGGCGATTATTTTTTTTTATTTTTTTGTTTATGGAATGTAAACAGTAAATAAGAGAAAAACTTTTTTTTTTAATTTTTTTGTAAATCCGAAAAAACAGAAAATAAAAAGCTATAGAATTTTTTTTGTTTTTTTTGAATTTTTTATATCAGTGATCCTGCAAAACAACCGTTAGAGAATAAAAATGAGTTTTTTTTATTATCCTGCAAAACAAAAGTTAGAGATAAAGAGAAACAATTTTTTTATCCTGCAAAACAAATGTTAGACATAAAGGAAATTTTTTATTTATCTACACATAGGAATATGGACGGGGATTCGGCGACGATGAAGGATTCGAATCCAATTCCTCGACCACCGTGCGTGGTTGGAGTTGATAGATTGTGGGAGATAGAAAATAGAACGTGGAGAGCTCGAGAACGTGAGATGAAAAATCGAGTCGGTGGTGGAATAAATCGAGATGGAATGTTTTAAGATCTAGAGAAAAAAATGACAACGAGACGAAAATACGAAAAATAAAACTACGATTAAACTAAGATAAAAATGCGAAGAAAATTTGGATCTCACCTTAGGAGCGGAAAATGGACCGTGATCGCCTCGACAAGGCTGACTCGCTGTCACCGGACGGCTCGGAGGCTAGGCAACTTCCTCGACGAAATTTCTCTCGGAGATCGGGCTCCTCTCTCTAAAGATTGATCAGGTTGGAATGAGGGAGATGGAGCCATATAAATAGAAAAGAGATGAATTTTGAATTTTGAATTTTTTTGGATAAGAGATGAATTTTTGATTTTTTGGTGGAAGAGATAACATGAGAGATAAAATAGAAGGATAAAATTAATTACAAAATTATCTAATAATTTTTTTTGAATTTTCGTCACTTTATTTATTTGAATTAAAAAATGTTAATTTTTTTATTTTTTTAAGATGGTTAGTTAAAAATAACAACTATATACATGTACTATATACATATATGGTATTATATACAAGGGTTAAATGAGGAAATTAGCCTTTTTTTGTTTTAACAATGTTATTATTATTTTTTTATTTTTATTTTTATTTTAAATAATTAGTAAAAATATTTACAAATATATATACAAATACAATATGCACAAAATACAAGGAAAAATTGCACAAACCACCCCAGAAAACCAACTTTTCAACCGTAACTCCAAAAATTATAAAATCACAGTCATTTTGAAGATAATTTAATTTAGAATTCAATGGAAGTGATATTTGTTCAATTTGAGATCATATGGAGCCGGAATTGATCTTTCAATTAGTGCTTAGTGGCTTTTTCCAAGTGTGGCTACTTTTATTCTGTACATGATTTAATTGTGCAATCAGTTTTATTAATTAGGACCCATTTTTATTTACAACTTTGATTTTGAATGTTATTTGATTTGGGGTCAATTAAGGTACAAATAAATTAGTGTTAGTTTTATACAGATATACACAAAATAAGTGAGAAACACATTTTTTTGGATTTTCTGGTTGAGGACCCTATCTCCCCCTACTTATTCCTAGTCGATCAGGTCAAGTCTTGACCTTCTCTCGGGGTTCGGGTCAGCCTGTATACAGTCTTCCTTTTTTTATTTTCTTTTCTTTATTTTTCCTTTCTTTCTTTCTTTATTTATTTTAGGTTAAAATTAGTAAGAAATGTACAATATTTACACACAAATGCAAGTTAGTAAGAATATGGAGTTAGCGTTATATGCAGGTGTTTTATAAGGGATTTTAAGCTAAAATAAATGAATAAAGATGACGAATCGCAGATTCATCAAGAACCCACTAACTTTTCACTTTGCACATGCAAGATATGCAAATGAAATGCAGATGACATGCAATGTATATGAATGAATTGCACGATGATTGATGATTTTTTTGAATTTTTTTATGAATGCAAGGATGATAAGTAGAGTAAATAAGAAGCCACTTTTTAGAGTTTTTGGCATACCTCCTATTTTACAATAAATTTTACGAAAGTATTTATTTACAACAATTTTACAAACTTATACAAGTATTATACAATTATACATATTATACAAGTACACATGTATTTCACAAAGAGTTTTTTAACCCACATCATAATTATTGCATAATATATACAAAAATACACGAAAGTAATATCTATGGTAAAGTATATATGTAACATATACATGCCCCCATACTTAGTGAGTGATATGTCCTCAGAGCACAAGAAGCGAGGAAAATACATTTCTCGTGCTAAGCACAAGAGAGTGAAAAGAACGAAAAGTGTAGAAGTCGACCGCCCCACTATACTTAGGCTCAGATCAACCTAAGTGTAGAGGAAGAGCAAAAATGGGGCGGTCGATGTCAAGAGGAGAAATGGATGAGTATATACACATGACGGGCATCGATCCCCCCTATACTTAGGCTCTGGCCAGCCTAAGTATAGAACATGAGTGAGTATGAGAACCGATGGGGTTGGGGAGTATACAAAGAGAAAAGGAAGTGGGGAAAGAGATGCTTGGAGATGGTAGGAGTGATAGTTCATGCATTCCCTAAGAGTGGATGATTGGATTTTGGGATACGCATGAATTAGATCTCTTCAACACGGGCTAACTGCTCATATGATCTTACAAATGCTTCAACAGTTGCCCATTTATCAAGAACGTTCATGCACCATATGTAAGCTCTGAAATCCATACATTGTTGTTCATGTTCATTTCCCTAACTATGAAGGGTTATGTCCATTTGGACTTCAATTTGCCTTGAAATATCTTCAACCTGACATTGAATAACCATACCTTCTGCCCTGGGACAAAACTCTTGCATCTGATATTCTGATCGTGCCAACGCTTGATTCTGTCCTTATAGATCACGCTATTATCATATGACCTGTTTCTGACTTCTAAAAGCTTGTTTAAATCCATCTTTCTGCTCTGTTGTCCCTCATGTATATTCCAGTTCACTTTCTTTAATGCCCATTCAGATTTGTGATCAATTTGGCGGGAAGATGACACAACTTTCCAAAAACCATTCAGAATGGGGAGGTTCCAAGCAGGGTCTTGTAAGCAGTCTGGTATGCCCATAGAATTTGGTCCAAAAGCTGAGACCATTTCTTCCTGTCAAGGAAGACTAGCTTATACAAAATGCCGTTCATCTTCCTATTCGACACCTCAGCCATGCCATTCGATTGTGGATGGTATGGACTAGCAACACAGTGCTCGATGTCGTAGTACTTTGTTAACTTTTTCATTTCCCAGTTAACAAAGTGTCCATCCCCGTCAGAGATAATGACTTTTGGAACCTTGAACCGTGAAATGATGTGATCTTTCACGAACTTACAGATAGTCTTGCTGTCTGTGGCCTGGGTAGGGTTATCTTCCACCGCCTAGAGAGATAATCAACCACCAAGAGAATATGCTCATAGCCATGGATGTTAGGGAATTAACCCATGGAATCTATGCCTCATGCATCGAAAACATCAACCATAATGACCGGTTGCGCATGCATTTCATCTTTGGGACCGACAATCCCTCCCATTCTCTGACATACTGGATACGACCTATATTTAACCCAAAAATCGAGCGGTCTTAAGTTCCACACAAGGCGGTAACTCAATCGCTAAATCGACCACATGAAATCCGGATTAAAACAACAATTAACCCACAACAATGATCAAATAATGAAAAGCAATGCGGAGTTAAAATTTATTATAACTCTACAACAAAGATGTGTATAGATGCAAGTATGTGTAGAGTGCTGAACACATGAAGCAAACAGGTAGATCGGGGCAATAAGTGCTCAAAAATGAATGTGATGTGTTTCTTTATACAAGTGCTATTTTTTATGGTTTTTAAATTTTATATTTTAATTTTTGATTTTATATTTTTATATTTTGATTTTTAATTTTCTGATTTTGTATTTTCTTTTTATATTTTATATTTTATATTTTTATATTTTCTTTTTCTTTTAATAAGGATATAAAACTATATAGGATTTATATATACAAGAGAGATGAGAGAGATAAAGTATGTAAAAATATCTAAAATACCGAAAATAAAGTCTTTTTTATTTTTATATTTTCTAATGTTTTTGTGATTTTTCTTTATTTTTGCTATTTTTTTGGCATTTCTAAAGTCAATAATACTCAAAACAATGAATAAAATTAATGGTCGAAATTAAAATGGAGATGAAAAATATCAAATAGTGACAAAAATTCTTCAAATTAATTTTGAAGTAAAGATAATAGAATAAAGAAATTTCAGAAACAAAAAACACAATTTCTATATTTTTTATGGATTTTATAAATTTTGATGAAGATTTTTAGAGTTTTTCTATTTTATGCCTTTTCTTTTATATTTTTAGTGATTTTTGGTATGAAGGTAAAATATGCAAAAAAACAAAAAATAATTTTTTTTGGAATTTTAAAAAAAATGATTTATATTTTTATGTATTTTCTAATGCAAATAGTGATGAAAATGCAAGTTTTTGAACTTTTATAAATATTAAAATGCAACAAAAATACAAAATAAAAAATATAATGTGGAAGCACAATGCAACAGACAACTATGATATTTTTTGGGGTTTTTAGAGGTTTATAAATGCATGAAATAAATGCAAACATCAACGAGAAAATTCAATCCTAGCAGTGGTATTTTTGGAATTAAGCAAAAGTTTAGGGGCCATGGTGTAATTTTTCCAAAAAATATAAGACAATAAAAATATTACTGGAACAATTATAAATTGCAAAAACCTAGGGGTAAAAGTGCAAAATCGCCAAAGTCACGTGCGTGGGGCACGCGACCTGACATGGATGTAATTGCAATTAACAAAAAGTTGAGGGTCTAAATGCAATTTTACCAAAAATATTACAACGTTAGAAAATAGTTTCTAGACTATTTTAAAATACAACAAAGGACAGGCCCTTGTCTGCAAAATAGCCAAGCGCACATGCTCGCACACGTGCGCCTCACTGGTAAGGGCTTGATTGCAATTACACAAATGGCTAGGGGCTATAATGCAAAATGTCCAAAACTATATAATGATCGCGAAAAGTTTCAATACTGCTTAATAAATACAAAAACGTCAAGGGTGAAAAACACAAAATACCCAAAGCGGGGGATGATCGGACGGCAGATGATCGATCACTTAAGACACATGTCATGCTCTGGTGTCATGATACCCCTTCGGCTAACAATGGTGGCGATTAGATCTCCGGCCCTGATCGAACGGTAGCTGCACGGGAAGATCGAACGGTGGATGCACGACCTGGAAGAACAGAAGGAATCCAACGGCTCAGGGATGCTCCGCAAGAATAGGGGAAGAACATGGGCCCGACGAGATTGGATCGTCGTGCTTGCCTTCCTCCGCCATCTTCCATCGCTGCTAGGAGGTACAAGAGCACGTCGACGGCTCTCTCTATCGGCTGGAGGCCTCAAAAAGGCCGGAGGTCATCCGATATTTACCCGCGAGGTCGGAGGAGCGGCAACCCTCCAGGTATCTCCGGAGAACAAGCAAAATGGCCCCTGGCACGCTTGGAGTTGCGGGACCTGCAGAAAAAGGTTAAGAGGGTCCTGGGAAAACTGTCGTGACCCTCCGGCGGGGGAATGAAAGCATATGGAGGCAGAATGGGAGCTCGCCGGAGCTTGCTCCGACGAGGTGGTGGCGATGACGGATAGTGGGGTGCTAATTGAAATGGAAGGTGGAGCATGAGTCCTACGACCAGGATGAACAAAAAATGCAAAGAAAAGTAAAGAAAAACGTGAACCTCAAAGGCAGAAATGCCTCAGATGAACCTCATGGACATTGGACAGAGATGGGGGGTTGGAGACCTCCTCGGCCCTCGCCTGAGCGTGCCTAACCTCGCTGGAGACGCCCCTGTCACCGGTGTCAATCCTGAGCTGGAGGGGGTCAAACAATGGACCAAAAGGGGTTTAAATTCGAAAGTGAAGGTCGGGTGCCCTTTTGAATGGGTTGACGGAGTGGCTCGAAGAACGAAGTGTAACAGGCAGGTCGATGATCCATTCCCCAAAAAAACACAAGGGCGTAAAAGGTGGATCATCGAGGAAGAAAAGCCAAGAAGAGCACAACATGAGAATACGCAAGGCGTGGCCTCCAAAAATGGGAGAAAATTGAGGAAACACAGTTCTGACAAAAAGCCAGACCTCGGTCAGAGAGTTGACCGAGGTCAACCAATGGAATGATCTGGTTGGTCCACGTGGACCAACCAGAAAATTCTTGGAAAAAATGTTTTATTAATTCGATTAAAAATAATAAATGATTTTAATAACTTTTGGTTATAAAATAAAAAATATTTATTATTTTATAAAGTATTTTATAGTGATTTCTATTTATTTTGGCGGTATAAAATTACAAGTTACCTTTTATGAGCTATATACATGTATATTCATCTATATATTTTAATATTTTATTTTTATTTTGTACATTTAATTTTAATATTTTGGTTTATTATTTTATAAATTTATAACTTAATTTTATACACTTGAATATTTTTATTTTATTTTTTCGATGTATTTTATACAATTAAATAAATAGTTTATTATTTGTACAAGTATAAGTATAGGTAATTCATCTATGATTTTGATACAAGTATTTTATTTTTATGTTTTAATGATGTTTTTATTCCAATTTTAATACATATATATTATAAATAATATTTAAAAAATATAAAAATACAAAATTATAAAAATAATGAATAATAAATAAAAGGAATATTTTAATCAGTATAGCTATACAATATTGGTCCAAAACTCAACTTTCAAACCGTAACTTCGAAAAATATGAAACCACCTTTATTAAATAGCTTATTAAAAGTTATATATAATTGAAGTGATTTTGATACATTTTGAGTTTTTATTTGAGAGATACACGTCTAGGAAGTTGGGATTTTGGAATCTTATTCAGATCATAACTTTTTATCTCTACATTATTTTTGTATGAAATAAATTTTGTATTTTTCTATATTTAATTATCTACAACTTTTATGTTACAAGTTTCTTTATTTGAAGTATAAAAAGTGGAACTAAAAATAGGTCCCAAAATGAATAAAGAATGAATTAAATGAAGGGATTTTTTTTTGTATTTTAGTCGTTATCTCCCCCTGCTTTATTCCTTGTCGATCTAGTCATCGAAATGCCTAGGTCTCAGGGTTTTGGGTCATAAAATATTTGCAATATTTTATTCTTTTTCTTTTCTTTTCTTTATTATATAATTTTGGCTTTAAAAACCGTATTTTACACACTATTTACACAATGATGCATGGATGATAAAAAGCCTAAATTAAGCCTATTTACACACATTTACTAGGGTTTTTAAGGCTAAAATGATATAATAAAGATGATGAAATGTAGATTCATCAACCTAACAAATGCATATGCATCACGAAGCAGGGTCGGCCAGTATAAACCACACTGAAGAACTTTCCAAGCGGTCCTCTTCCCGAAGTGATGTCCTCCTGCCTCTAAGGAATGGCAGTAGGTGAGGACATTCATGTATTCCTCCTAAGGAATACACCTCCGCCAGACACAATTTGGATCTTTGAAGGAAAGGAACGGATCCTTCCAATGGTATTTCCTAGATTCCAACCTAAGTCGATCAATGCCTCTCTTGGGCCAATCATGGGGAACTATCTTAGACACCAAGAAATTCATCATGTTGGCATATCATGGAAGAGAGTCAACAGAACAGATCGGCTCTTCAAGGATGGAGTCCTTGATGGGATCAATCTCAGAGGAACTATGTGACTCAATGCGGGATAGGGTGATCAACCACCACATTCTTCACTCTAGGGCTTATTCTTGATCTGCAAATTAAACTATTGGAGTAATAGAATCCACCTAAGAAGGCACACCTTCCGTCCTTCTTTTCCATGAGATACTTGATGGTTGTGTGATCTGTGAACATGATAACCTTGGATCCTAAAAGATAAGACCTGATTTGTCCAATGAAAAAACTACGGCGAGCAGTTCCTTCTCTGTGACCAGTGTTATTCCATTGAGCCTGATCGAGTACTTTGCTTACTTAGTGTAGAACATAAGGAATCCTTCTCTCCTTTGTCCTAACACGAACCCAACCGCAAAATCCAAAGCATCTGTCTTGATCTCAAAAGGAAGAGATCAATCTGGGGACTGTAGGATAGGAGCATACATGATCTTCCTCTTTAGGAGCTCTAAGGCCTCAAGACACATGTGATCTACAATGAACTCCATGTCTTTTCCTAAGAGCTTCGTTAGCAGTCAGGGAAATCTTTGAGAAGTCCTTTATGAATCTGTGGTAAAAACCAACATGCTCAAGGAACGATCACACTTGTTTGATGTTGGTTAGTGGATGAAGTTTCTTGATCGCATCCACCTTGGCAAGGTCCAACCTCCTTTCCCCTCTTGGAGATGACATGCCCCAACACAATGCCCTCTTGAATCATAAAATGGCTCTTCTCCCAAGAGAGCACCGAATTCACCTCCCTGCATTTCTTGAGGACTCGATCCAAATGAGATACACAAGTATCAAACGAGTCATCGTGGACTGAGAAGTCATCCATGAAGACCTCCAGGAAATCACCCACCTCTCGGCAAATACTGCAATCATGCATCGTTGGGAAGTCCCTAATGCATTAAGTAACCCAAAGGGCATGTGCCTGAATGCGTACGTACCGAACGAACATGTAAATATGGTCTTTTCGTGGTCCTTAGGAATGATGGCCACTTGGTTGTAGCCCGAGTACCCATCTAGAAAATAAAAGAATTCTTTCCCATGCAGTCTCTCCAGGATCTGGTCTTTGAATGGTAAGGAAAAATGATCCTTATTCGTCACAACATTCAAGCTGCTGTAATCCACACAAACATGCCATGATGTGGGTACTCACATCGCAATCTCTTCTCCATCCGAGTTAGTGACTATTTGAAGTCCCTCCTTCTTAGGGAATACATGAAGTGGTGCCACCCACTTGGAATCAGAGATGGGATATATAAACCCCATGTCACACCATTTTTCAATCTCCTTCTTGACCACATATTGTAAGTTTGGATTCAGCAGACACTGGAACTCACAAGATGGTCTAAGAACCATCCTCAAGGTAAATATGGTATGAACACATAGCGGGGTTTATCCCATGAAGATCAGACACGCTCTAGCCTATGGCCTTACAATTCTGTTCAAGAATCTCTAGTAGATGAGATTCTTGTTCTCTAGTCAAGCTAGCACCGACAATAATAGGGAACTTCTGTGGTGGGCCCACAAGGATGCATACTTCAAGATGGGTGGTAGCGGGTTTGAGATCGGGAATGGTATGATCATCGGGTAAATCTAGCTCAACTACCTCTGAATCTGGCTTTGTGATGGATGTTGCTGGATCTGCAGTGATAGCAACCACCAATTGGCACTTCTCAAGAGACGGATTGCCAAAGGTGTCAAAACAATCAAGAAAAGTTGCGTTCGACTCGTCATCCTCATCCTCTGATTGACCTGAAGGGAACATGTCTGACAAGCCTAAGTCGCCTTCTGAGTCATCGAGGATGTAGGAAGATGCATAAGAAGTCTCCTGCGGGTAAGGTCTAATTCTGCAGGATCTATTGAACTGCCTCATCTACATTGTCCTCTCCTGGTAAGAGGGACTCATCAACCCAAGATGACTGCTGCTGCCAGTGATCAACTATGTCAACTCTGTAGCACTCGGCCTCCGGCGAGAGATACTCTGTACTACTCTCCGAATCAGGTCTCTGCCATTTCATTTACTGCATCTCTAACTCTATACTTTCATAATGTGCATGAAAGCATATCTTTCCCAGAGTATAATCAAAGATAGCTATGGCCATCCTCAGAAAAGGATGACCAAGGATAATATGGGAATCTTGCCATCTTCGGGGGCACTCCATATCCAGGACCATGAAGTCCACCTTGTACTGCTTCCCCTCGATGTCAAGGATAACATCCCTCTACATCCCTTGGGCCTCTTAATAGATCGGTCTGCAACTGTAGGAGTGATCTCGATCTCCGTTAGAGGTCCTAAAACTAGATGATCTAGGAGGTAATAAGACAATATATTGATTGAGGATATGTTATCGAGTAGAGTACAAACAAATGATATGTCCTCTATCTAACTGGTGACAAAGTGTGCTCCTAAATCTCTCTTCTTCCATGGAATCTCATTGCAGATGGCACGCGTAGTGGCTATGGAAAACACATGTTTGACTATTCGACCATTCTATTTCCTGCTAGTCCTAACATGTATGCATCTCACCATTAGGTACTTCTTGAAAGCAAGAACCATATCCACTAGTTTGAGGAAAGGAATCTCAACTTTTACATTCTCCGTGAACATCCTTTCCACCTCCAAAAGATCAAGATCATTTTTTGAGAATTTTTCTTAAGGGATTATTGTGGGCTTATGATGTAAATAGAAACATCATCATCTGAGTTCTTATTGGAATCAAAATTCAATTATAAACTTTGACTTGGACTTCGACTATGTACAAGACTCGTCTGACATGCACGAAATGGAATTGAAACTGAAACTGAAGTTGGAAAAATCGTCGGTGCCGCATTCAAGGTGGTCTTCTCATCTCCTTAAGATCTACTACTCACTGTTGTGATTGATATTTCTTTATTCCTCTTTTTGGATTTTCTTGGTTTTTTGTTTTTTGTTTTAATTTTTAGGGATTCAAATTCCCCTGGTGATCATGAAGGTGCTACTTTGGTGATGCTAGTGACGATCCTCCTCCTCTAAGCTATCCACATGGGCAAGCTCATCGGTATCCTACGCCCCACTTCGTCATGCCAAATTAGGGGTCTGCACGGTCCTACCGCTCCTGAGAGTATGATGGTGACACCATGCAGTAGAATCTCATGATCTGATTCTAAGAAATCAGAATAGTATACTTAATCCTTTTGGCGATTCTATCCCATGTTTAGGTTGTCGGGGTGAACCTGAACCTGTGCTAGGATGGAGGTCCTAGGGGCAGTGAACTCATCATGCCAACATGAAAGACGATTGATGTCAACTCTCTGATCATGTTGCTCACTCATTGTGGATGAGTTTGAGCTCGTCAAGGATCCTCTGAAGGTCAGAGGTACTCAAGGATGAAGCTATGTGGTCCTGCCTCTGGGAAGGATGCTGATGACCTTGATACAGTCTGGTAGGTCCCTGATGGACATGCTGACGGTATTGGTTCTACTAAGGGGAGTTCTTCTGATACTGAAGGGGGCCTTGATAGCCCGACTACTGCTGCTGGGGGGATGGAAACCGACGATACAAGGTCTGAGGGGGTACTGTGGGCACTATAGTTGTTGTCATCGGGTAGTATTGGGATCATTGGAATATTAAATCTCATTCACCTCCCACACCTGTGGTTGTTCCTCGATCACTGTCTTGGCGGTCGGCTCCGTGAACTATCTCTCATGAACCTCAGGCTAACCCTGAGTCCACATCTTGAGGCTCCTGCACGAGCTGCTCCTGAATGAGGTGCACTTGGTAGATAGGAGTAGAGGGTATAGATGGGGAATGTATCTTAATATTATATACCCTATCGGCTAGATCTTCCATCTGCTTCGAAAGCTTAGCAAGGTTCTCCCACTCAGTGAGCTTGTGTATCTCGCTCACCTTCTTCTCGATCTGGTCTACCTTGGTTAATTTATCAGTAATAATCCCCATGTTGTGGAGCAGGTCATTTGACAGATTGGTGATAGTTGTTCTACCCACCTCCTGATGTACACGAGAGGGAGGTGGCTTGTCATAAGTCCTACTATATGATCTGGTGCAGCTGGTCTCTGCCATCTGCTCTAAAATAGTCCAAATTGTGTAGGCTCCTCTGTTCGGATACCTGCCTCCACATGCAACATTCAGCAACTCATGAACCTTAGGAGTCAGACCACTATGCAGATTCTGGACCATGATAGATAGGTCAATATCATGACCTGGGCACTTCTGAATCATGTCCTTGAATCTCTCCCATGCCTCATGGAAAGATTCATGGGACATCTACGTGAAACTTGATATCAGGGACCTCATTTGATTAGTCCTACTTAAAGGGTATAACTTCTTGAGGAACATGTTCTTCAATGCAGCCCACGTGGTGACCACCGTCCCCAAATTCTTTAGCCAATAGGCTGCTTTATCTGCTACAACAACGGGGAAGGATCTAAGATGTTTGTAATCCTGATATACACCAGGTCGTCCTAGATTGTCACATACCATTTCAAAATCCTGCAGGACCATGTATGGTTCCTCTATTGCATTTCCATAGAATTTTGGCAAGAGTGTCAAGAAGTGATGCTTTAATTCTCCAGCATTTGGTCGTACAATCGCCCTAAGCCAATTCTCATTCTGTGTGGCACTGGGATTGTAGGCATCTCTCATGATCGCCCCTCATTACTCAGCTGGATAAGCTCTTGTCTGAGTAATTCACCTCTTTGCTCAGCTTGTGAAAGTCTAGCTACGATGTACCTCAATGGGTCATTATCTCCCTCATCATCTGTTCTCTTCTTGGGAGGCATCTTGTTGTCTTGCTCTTCTCACCTTCACAATCAAAATGATTTGAATTAATCTGTGTGGAAGAAGTTGATCTAGAAATATCGAGGTGAGGATCTTCCTCAGTGTAAGAAGGGAGGAAGGAGAGGTATGGGTCTGACCTTCCTCAGAAAAAGAAAGTGACTTATTGACCTTGTCTTCTAAGAAATGATTGCCTTGAAGCCAAGGGGGCCCAGAAAGAGAGCCATCCTCACCCCCTGAGGACGATCGATTTGGAGTATTTAACAAGAGGCTCGCGAAGTCTGAGCAAAATTTACTCAAATCCACCATTCTCTATGTCAAGAGGTTTGAATAAAGAGCACGATGTGAAACAAGAGGTGATAGGAAAGGTGCTACGAGCGTAGTCTTTGAACACACACCCCTGAATACAAACACGAAGTAAACCCCAAATTCACCAACTCAACACAAGTGAAGACCACAAGAGTTCGGTCTTTTATCTTTTCAATTTTATTTGGTGATAAATGCAAACTTTGGAAGAGTCAACGAGCTGTTAGGTGTCTGTATTTCCCTAAAGGCTGGCTCGACTCTTACTACTAGTTGCACCTACTTTCAGCCAGTATGGATGTAAGTACCGACCGTAAGATGGCTCCCCATTACTTAAGGACTGAGCCATACATAGTGTCCTTTAAACTATCCACTCTTCTAAGGAAATCCAGACCATTTACTGACTACCTGTATTTCCTCACTGAGAAATAGCTAATCATTTTGTAGAATCAGTAGTCAATATGAAAATCCTGACTTGGATCTATCTTAGTGTTCGTCTCTCAATCACTTGCAAGTAAATTCAAACAATGATGGGGTTACTCTCCCAAAACAATTTCTGTTCTAATGTATTTTTTTGGTTCAAATTGTATTAGTAGTCCCAAATTTAAGTTTGATTATGACTGAGTTTAATCCACCACACAAGGTATGCCTAACGAACAATCCCAATTTCCTTTATTCATAAGTTGTAAAACCAAGGGGAAGGGAGTCAAGAAAGCCCATGCAACGACAAAATCAATGATTCATACCCAGTTTAGAAGACTTACAATTGTCCTCATGCTCTACATGCATGATACAATATAGAATTTGAAATTTTTACATTATATGAAATGCAGACGATGAAACCACACATAACAGATAGTTCTAATGAGCAGTAAGAAATGAATTAAATTTGACAAAATTAGAACGATCTAAGGTGCATATTATTAAAGTAATGTACGGTCCTAAATTAAACGAGCACAAGAAGATACAATTATAAAAAGATCTAAGACCCACGTGTGCAGGTCTAACCTACGAGCCACTCAAGTCGAGCCTCACCCTTACCGAAGAGTGAAACAGGCCTCGACACACCACATGAATAATGTTCAAGTATCCAGGTGCACGCGCGAGATCCCAAGCATAATCTATTGTAGATATGCAATTAATACAAATTAATAAAATAAATGCAGGAAATAAAACCTAGACTCTACACTCTCTCACGACTCTACTTGATCTTAATTTTAAAGCATCCGTCAATCGACTTAATTCCAGAAAACTGGCCTCCAATGCTCCTGAGTTACTCAACCACCTAAGTGGTTGCTCCGTCGCGTCGGGTCCCTCGCACAAAAACAAGATGGTGGTCAGAGATATAGACATGAGAAAATAAAATAAAATAAAGCAAAAAAGTAAATAAATAAGCAGGAAAATAAATAGAGAAATAATTACAAGAAAAATTAGTGGTCAGACTACCAGGGGGTGGAAAACCTAAAAACTAAATTGTTTAGAAATCAACCTAAGTCGTGCCTCCCCAACAACGACACCATCTTTCAGACTGCTAATTACCCTATATTAATTGTCAATTTTATTGTAGTATTCGGACCATTAGTATCAATAAAAAAACCACTAAAATTAATTATTCAATTAAAAGCGAGCGATCTAATTTATATTTTACTTGGGAAAGCTCAAGGTTGAACTCAGAGAGACCAATCTCTCTTTAGGTCGATGATTAGGTGATCTTGAGATTAGGTTTTCAAGGAATATTTTTTTGGTATTTTTAAATGAAATTTAATGGATGATATGCAAATTTGGCAAAGTTCAGGGACTAAAATGCTATTTTCATTCAAATGATATCCAAAAATTATGAAACTTAGCTAGAATACGAAATACGATAAAATTAAGCTAATTTGTTTTTTTGGAATTTTTGGATGTAATATGATTAATAAAAAACTAAATATGAATGCAAGATAATTTCGAGCAAAATAATTTTAATAAATAGCAAATCAATTTAATTTCAAGAACTAAATTTATCCTAGATGTATCTAATTAGGATTTATCCAAGAAAATTAATTAATCCTAAAAATAATTGATGTCCAACCATTAAAAATCAATTACTAGTATCACTAAATATTTTATTCCGACCTCAGTATGCATGCGAATGCAACATTTTTGGGCATATTGTAGAACACAATTAAATCTATGTATTGTGAGTTTTTGAGAATTTTTGGAGCAGTGATTCATTTAATATCAATTAAAGAGCACACAATGGGTAAAATATATACTTTTCTACAAAAATAATTATATTAAATAAACAATGTCTCATAAAAATCTAACCTAGAATCAACAATGTTAAGAATAAGCAGTTCTACAATAAGCAATTTTTAAAATAATAAAATGATGATGAATGTTCAAATAAATGTGCAAAGTCAGGGGTGAAAATGCAACAGATATATAAAATAATAAAAACAATGCTGACAGGTGATGAATCTCCGTTTTGTCATCTTTATTCTATCATTTTGGCCTTAAAATACTAGTAAATGCGTGTAAATACCCTTAAGTTAGGCATTTTAGCATTCATGCATTTGTGTTCAAACTGTGTATAAAATACTGTTTTTAATACCAAAAATATAGAATAAAGAAAAGAAAAGAATACGAATAAAATATTGAAGATATTTTATGACCCTAAACCCTGAGACCTAGGCATCTCGATGACTAGGTCGACAAGGAATAAAGTAAGGTGAGATAAGGGCTAAAATCAAATAAAAATCTCTTTTATTTTATTCATTTTCCTTTATTTTTGGGACCTATTTTTAGTTCTCCTTTTTATACTTCAAATAAAGAAACTTTTCATGAAAGTTGTAGATAATAAAATATTGAAAAATATAAAATTGATTTCATACAAAAATAATATACAGATAAAAGTTATACTTAGAATAAAATTCAAAAATCCTAAATTCCCAGATCCATATCTCTCAAATAAAAACTCAAAATATATCAAAATCATCTTTAATTGTATATGACTTTTAATAAGTTATTTAATGGAGGTGGTTTTATATTTTTTGGAGTTATGGTGTGAAAGTAAGGTTTTCGACCCCTATTGTATAGTTATATTGATTAAAATATTGAATTTATTTATTATTCATTATTTTTATAATTTATAATTTTAAAATTTTATAAATAGTATTTATAATATTTGTGCATATTAAAACATGAATAAAAACACTCAAGAAAACATTAAAATAAAATACTTGTATAAAATTCATAGGTAAAATACCTATATCTATACTATATAAATAATATACCTATTTATTTAAAGTATATATATTAAAAATATAATAAAAATATATTTATGTATCTAAAAATAAGTTATAAATATATAAAATAATAAACCAAATTAAAAAAACCATAAATACAAAATAAAAAAGACTAAAAATATATAGATGAATATACCTATATATAGCCCAAAAATGGAACTTGTAATTATAGACATCAAAAAATAAATAAAATTCATGATAAAATTCTACGTAAAATAATAAATATTTTTCATTTTATAATCTAAAATTAATAAAATAGTTTATTTTTTTAATCAAATTTCTAAATAATTTTTCCAGGATTTTTTCTGGTTGGTCCACGTGGACCAACGAGATCCTCATGTGACTTGACATTGGTCAACTCTCTGACCGAGGTCTGCCACTGTCTGACACCTTGTTTTTACCCATTTTCTCATATTTTTCGAGGCCAACTCTTTCACCCTTTCATGTCGAGTCCTTCATGACTTTTGCTCCTCGACCATTGATCTTACATGCCATATGTTTACATCGGGGATTGCCTCGCCGATTCGCTCGATTTTCTTTGATTTAGGAGACATGTCAACCACATTTTACATATAGCCCCTTCTTCTTCCCTTCGATTTTTGAACCTCTTTTTACCACTTTCTTCTCCCCCTAAGGCGCGAAATGGCGGGAGGATGGTGACAACATCTGATCGAGGCCTTTAGGTTGATCGAGGGAGCAGTCTTAGTGCGTCTCCACCCACCTCTGGCGAGCTCGCAGTCGAGGTACATCTCCCTGCTTCAGGCCAATGAGGTTACTTCTTTCTCTTTCTTTCTTAGCTTATCAGTAACCTTAGGTTATATTTTTATTGTCTTTTTAGCCTTTAATCATGTATATTAGCCGCAACACCCACTTTCGAAGTTCGCCGGAGCTGTGCTCCGACGACTTCTTCCACCGTGTATCCCTTGCCCTGACGTGCCCTTTCGCCCTCATCTTCTTCCTTTTCACTTCCTCGCCGTCCTCCAACTTTCTCTCACCCAGATCAAGCCTTGATCTGGCATCTCGGAGCTCCACCTCCTCCGCCTTGCCGGAGCTGCCACCACCCACACCATCTCGCCTACATACCACCCAAAAGAGCCCCCATGACCCCTATTTTGTTGTCTGAGTTTTACTTGCAGGACCTGGAGGCCCAGGGACTCCATTAGGGTCAATTTTTGCGCAACAAAGATACCTTGAGCCCATTTTCTTCTCCAACCTCACCGCAATGCACTGGCATTCTCCTCGCCATTTTGGTGCCGCCACTGGGTCGAGGACCCTTCCAGGAACGTCAGAGGACATTTGAACCTTAGGGAGCTTCGGAGGAGGAGGAACGTGCGTGAAGAAGATACCCCTCACACCTATTCATCCTAGTTCATCAAACGATCGTCTGAGCCTTTCGATCCTCGCCGTTCTTCCAAAGGTTACAGAGCTGTCAGATCTGATTCCCCTCCGGTCGTCCGATCGTCGAGTGTCATCTAATCTGAGTCGACATCAACTGAAGCGTCATCGTGTATCTGTGGCATGACACGTGTCAAGTAGATCATCAATAACCGTCGGATCATGCCTCTTCATTGGGTATTTTGCAACTACACCAGCGAGTTTTTGTATTTAAGTATTAGTCTACAAACTTTCATATGACGTTTAAATAGTTTTGTAAAATTTACAAAAAAAGACCCTTAGACTTTCTGGATTTACATTTTGGTCCTAGTCACGTCACCTCACATGACGCTTCACGTGAGGGTGATTTTTGCAGATAGACCCCTAGTCTTTTTGTTTATTTCTTCTTAGTCCAAAAACTATTTATTTCAGTTATAATATTTTGGTAACATTGCAAACATGTCCTTAATATTTTTTTAATTGCATCTTGGTCCCTACCAGCGTGGCTCACATGTTTCTACATGTGGACTTAACAATTTTGTAGAGAGGCCCTCGTGGGTCTCAGACTTTGTAATTGTTCAAGGAATTTGAATATCAGTTATATATTTTTGGTTAAATTTCACTTGGGCCCTGAGCTTCCTGATATTTACATTTGTACCCTTGCTAGTAGTGTAGTTTCTCTTTATTTCTTATATTTATTTCATACATCAATTTGACTCAAAAAATATTAAAAATAGATGTAGCTTCCTTATTGCACACAATTTCATGCACAAATTTTATTTGCAAATTTGAAACATTTTATTATTTATAAAAAATAAAAATATCCATTTCCCTCCCTGTTTGCACAATAAAATCCATAAAAATAGAAAACTTCTTTGAAAACTTCTAAAGAAATATATATTTTTATTTATTTACTTTTTTTACAACTCTAGACCGAAAATCACAAAAAATATAAAAGAAAATACAAAAATAGAAAAATCTTTAAAACACTTAAAAAAATACATATGTTTCTAAAAAATCCAAAAATTATGTTTTCTGTTTTAATTTTTTCTATATATTATTATATTTATTTTGACTTAGCTTCGCTTACAGCCTTCTTTGCTTCCTTCTTCGCTATTTTATAGTCTGTGACAATTTCCTCTGTTCTATCCTTAGACATAGCTTTAAAGCAAGCTCTTTTAATTTTTAGCTTCTCTTGCACCCCTTCACTCCACCACCAAGCCTCCTTTTGACCCGGAGCTCCTCCTTTTGACTCGCCTAGCATCTCTTTGGCTACCATTCCTTTAAAAATTAAAGGAAAGTTTTACAAAGCAGCCATGAGACCTGCTATGCTTTATGGTTCTGAATGTTGGCCTGTGAACCATAAACATGTGTAGAGAATGGCTGTAGCAGAAATGAAAATGCTAAGATGGATGTGTGGACATACACGTAAAGATCGGATTCGGAATGATGCAATCAGAAAGAAAGTTGGCGTAGCTCCAATCGAGGATAAGATGCGAGAAAACCGCTTAAGATGGTTTGGTCATTTGCAAAGAAGGTCAACTGATGCACCGGTTAGGAGATGCGAGTGGTGGGATGTTGAGCCGGCTAAGAGAGGGTGAGGACGACCCAAGAAGTGTTGGAAAGAGACTATACGAAGGGATCTTAGTTTTTTGGATATAAGTCCGAGATTGACCCAAGATAGATCTGAATGGAGGCGATGAATCCATGTAGCCGACCCTACTTAATTGTGGGAAAAGGCTTTGTTGTTGTTGTTGTATTATTATATTTATTTTACAATTAATTTGGAGACATTTTTCTACTGTTTACTATTTTCATCTCCGTTTTAAATTCATGTATTTATTTAAACCCTGATTTTGGGTATTTTTTACTTTAAAAATATTTAAAAATTAGAAGAAAATCTTAAAAACTCACAAAATAGTAAAAAAGTATCTAAAACCCAAAAATATTTTATTTTCTTATTTTTTATTTTTATTATTATTTATATCTATTGTGGCCTATATTGTATATATATACTATTTATAGATTTATTTATATTAAAAGAAAAAATACAAAAATATAAAATATAAAAAGAAAATACAAATCTAGAAAATTAAAATATAAAAATATAAATCCAAAAATAAAAAATAAAATTAAAACCCACTAAAATAACATTATAGACAAATACATCACACTCACATTCACTTTTTGTGCAATTAATTGCCCGATCTATCCTGCTTGTTCCTTGTATTTGACACTCTACATACTTGCATATTTACACATCCTTGTTGTAGAGTTATAATGAATTTTAACTCCGCACACTTACTTTTCATTGTTTGATATCATTTTGGTTAATTATTGTCTCAAGTTGGGTTTCGTGAGCGGTCAATGCATCGACTGGAAATTCTCACCTTGTGAGATTTCTAGACCCTCGCAAAATCCCCTTCAACAACATGGGCTGAAATGCAATTACCCAAAATTCTGAGGAAGTTCTTATAATTTGCCCCTTTTGTACATGCACCACACACGAGCTTCAGAATGGCAGGGTGTTACACGATTTGCTTGAAGATTGAGTACATCGAGTGCAATTCTCCCTTGACACGTGATGGGGGAATCTTGGGCGACGAGCTTGAGGTGCAAAATGCCCCTGCCCCACGAGCTATTCACATGTGGTCTAGGGCAGCACACAGGACGATGGGAGGAGAGCTGAGATGATCTGGAGTTGAGGACAGTTGGCGATGTCGAAGGGTATCGATCGAGGCAGGTGCGTGAAGCTGCTCGAGTAGGCTCCGATCTCCGGTGGCGAGCGGCTGACGCACGTCGAATCTAAGGCAGAAGCGACAAGTGAAGGCGAGGGCTTGGAGGAGAGGGCGCTGATGACTGAAAAATCACCAAGATCCGGGTAAAGGTATAAAAACAAGGGTCGTTGCGACCCGAATCTCAGAAATCGATCAACAAGAAAAATAGACCACCAAATCAATAATCAGTCAAAAATGTTGAATAACGGTCTCGCTATTTATTTAACCTGGTATAACGACCAGGGTCGGACACAAGGAGCACGAATTGGCTCAGTGAGCCTACGAAGTAGTCTAAAAATAAAAAATAAAGGGAAAAATATTTTTGGTGGTTTTTATGAATTTTTAATTTTTTTGTATTTTTAATTATGAAGAAAATATAGAACAAGGCTAAAAAGGACACAATCAACACTTTATTTAATGCCACAAAAAAGGTCAGAAAATTCCAATAAAAATATTTTTGGATTTTGCGATTTTTTTAAGTGTTTTTGGTAATTTTCTCAGATTTTTATATTTTTTGTTGATTTATAAAAATAGAAAAAGGCAAAAAAACATAAAGCTAATGTGCATCCAAATTTGAAAGTCTATCTAAAAATAGATAAATAGTCTATAAAAATCTGAAAAGCATTGTATATGAAACTACGTATAAAAACTAAGCTATAGAAGAAGAAATTGTATTTTTTTTATTTTTTAGAATTTTTAATGATTTTTAAAAGATTTTTAGGCTTTTAACTTTTTAGGGGTTTTGTATATCCAAATGCAACAAAAATCGAATTGAAGCAAGCAAACACTAAAACAAACAATACCTAATATTTTTAGAACTTTTGGAGAGTTTTTAATATTTTGAGTTGATTATATAATTCAAACAGTAGAAAAATAGATTTTTTGAATTTTAAAAATAGAAAAACAACTAGAAAATGTCCCAAAAATTAATGAAATTTTTACACAGTGGCAGGAGCCATGTATCCAAATTTCATAAGATTTGGAATTAATTTGATATTTTATTCAACCAATAAACAAGGCATAACACACAGGGACCTATTCGTAAGGAAAACAAGTTTCAGGGGCTAAAAGGAAACACGTGCAGAAACTGTAAGGGTATCAGTGCAAATTTCACATCAAATTCCACACATGTTCCAATTCTAGTACGCACAGGGGTATATATGCAAATATCCAAACTAAAAGTTCATTCCATAACATCTATAAAACCCAGCCCAATACATGCAAAAAGCCCAAAATATCATGTGTCGAAGCACGTGAACCACAACTGGGAGGACTAAAATACAAATACTAAAAACTCTAGGGTCCACAGTGCAATTATTCTAAATTTAAAACAACTACTAAAACTATTTACATGACTAAACTATAAATGCTAATGGAAGATGGGCCTAAGGGATATTTACCCCTTTATTATGATCCGATGGCTGGTAGGGGGTCTTCGAAAGATCGGACAGCTGAGATACGCTGATGCCCTTCGCTGGTCTGTGGCTCGGATTTGATCCTGAGATGGATCGAACGGTCGGGAACCTCCCTTAGATGGATGGACGAGAACGAATCTGGCACAAGGGGGTTCGATCGACGATGATCGAGGCTCCTGGAAGAACACTTCACCGACTAACTTCGCTCGGCCGTGACACGCGTTGGAGACCTCCTCCGGTGCTGCTGAGATGGGGAAATCGGCGCTGGTGATGTTCCACAACTGGTGGGGGTCTCCGATGAGGCTGGGAACTTCGGAGGAGTTCCAGCGACGAATGGGACATGGGGGTCCTGTTCCTGAGTATTCGAGCCTCCAGATGAGGCTCTTAAGCCTTGGTAGCTGCACATGAAGCAAGAGGGGTCGAAAACAAACTGCCTCGACCCATTAGTGGGCGAAGGGGGTGCGTGGGTGAGGCGCTGCGTGGTCCTCCGGTGAGCGGCGGTGAAGGAGGAACTATGTCTGGGTTCCAGGGTGAACCAGGATGATCGGAGGGGTGAAGAACGTGAAGGGACGGCCGGGAGGTGAAATGGGTAGTTAGAGAGGTGTGGATTGGCTGGCGAAGGCCGGCGGCGCAAAACCTAAAGAATGGAATTAAAGCTACGCTACGGGCTAAAGGGGGTACCTGACGGTCGAGAGCGTCTGTGCTGGAGGTCCTCTACCTTTTGGGATCCTCACCTCAATAGAGCGACGCCTCCAGAGGCTCGAGCTCGTCGGTGGCGGAGCGCGACGACGTGGGTCGCCGGACCTGGGGCTAGGGCGTCTCTCTCCTATCTACAACACTCCCTTAGTCTAGCTGCCACTCTAGGCAAGGGAATGGAGGTCACAGGGGTCTGAAACGGTGGCTGAAGGTGAGTGAAATGGCGGCTGCAAGGTGAAGCTATATAGTGGTAGGGGTCCGGGAAGATTGGAGTCGGGCGCGCATGTCGATGCACGGACCCCTAAGGAAATGATCGGGCGTGAATCTCGGATATCGAGCGTCGATCAGAGCACGGGGTTTGGGTGAATGGAAGGCGGATCATGTCTGGAAAATTATACGAAGTCGGGTCGAAACGAGGATCTGCTGGAATGTGGTCCAGGGGGGGAGTTGATCGGGGGTCAACAATCCCCCGTGGACCAATGAGAAAATTTCAAGCCCCGAATTATTTGTAAATTCATTTTAAAATAGTAAATGATTTTATTTAAAAATATTTACAACATGAAAACTGTTTATTATTTTTCAAATTATTTTTAGTGATTTTTATTTATTTTTTTTGAAAAATAAATTAATGTACATACATAATATATTATTATATACAGATAAAAATACCTAGGTGTTTTTTATTATTTTTTATTAGTCTATTTTTGTACAATTATCCCTATTTTATATTTTATTTATTTACAACATAAAATGTGGCTAATAAAATAATTTTTATTTTATTTTTATTGTGTATTTACAAGAGTAAAATAAATAGGTACATGTACAACTTTGGTTTAATCTAGCGTTTCATTGTTAATAGTTTGAAATGAAGGTTTCTATAATTGCAATATAGTCCATGTTAAGCAACATTTTATTTCTCGCTTATATTCCTTGAATTAATTAGATTAATTATTCTAAAAAATCACAAAAATAAGATTAAGTTACTGTTAACTTGTTTTAACTCACATAATTTTGATTTTGAGATCAAGTTGTTGTGTTAATATTAAAAATATAAAACACCTTTAATTCACTGTTTACAATTAAAAGATCATAAAAATTCAAAACTCTTTTAGAAATTATAAAAAAAACTACATTAGGTATATTTCACTATTTTTTACCACATATACAAAAATCATACAAAAATACAATCAGAATATCCTAAAAATTTAAATATACAAAAAACATATAAAAAGTATATAAAATTATAGAAAAATCCTAAAAATATCTATTTGGTAATGTTTGAATGCATAATAAAAACTCTTTGTATGAGAAATAGTTTTCAGATTAAATTTACCTTTTTTATATTTTTAAAACAAAAAAACAATAGCTTGTATTTACTTTAAAAATTATTTTAAAAAAAAATCAATATAAAATTCATAAAAAATACAAAAATCCTTAAAAGACAACATAACTGGCAAAAAATCTACTTAAATATAAAAACATTTCATTTCTTTATTTTTGAGTATTTTTTATAGTTTTTTTAAAGACAAAAGCCTTTTATTCTATTTCATGTATATCACTCTTTTTAAAATTGAAATTTGAAAATTAAAAAGAATTAAAATTTTGTAAAATCAATATCAACTAAAAATTAAAAATCATAAAATATAAAAGTTATAAAACATTTAAAAATTCATTTAAAAATATAAAATTCAATAAAATCCATAAAAATCATTAAAAACAAACTAAAAATCAAAAAAAGAATAAAAATCTTTATTAATTTCTTAAAATTAATAACCCTAGGTTTTAAACAGTTGCCTCATTGTGTTCGACATTGAGAACTATACAGGGTTAATAATAATTAGTAAATTCTACACTTCAAATAAAATCTTTGATTGAATCGATTTTCAGGTTACAACGAAAGTTTTATCATTCTTACAAATTAAAAATCCCTTGAAAACTCGATTAATCAATCAAAGACTTGGTCATAAAATAGTAATTAAATGTAATGTGGTCATAAAGGGTCGTTCTCACTACATGTGGTCGTAAACGATACAACCACAAAATTGGGGTCGCAAAAACATAATAACCATGATGTGGTCATCGTAATAGATGCAACTATAGTCACGTGCGGTTGTAATATTGACTAAAAGACTTGCATAACATGGTCTCGCGTACAACCGTGTTGGTACCTATGGAGAATGTATGCCCAGATTGTTGCTATTTATTGTGACTACATAATGACCACGTGTTGACCTAGTTAGAACTGCAGTAGTTGCAAGATGATCATTGTGTAATCGTAAAATCCAAATTATTGTAAAAAAGATAAATAGAAATTAGTGTAATAGATACCACACATTAAACCTTGCGATGTTACACATGCGACTAGAATCCATATATCTATAGAATATGATATTATAAAAATAACATGCAAAGATGGAATTTGGAATCATATTACATCATCAAAACAACCTCAAAGTAACCTACAACATGGAATCATCAAAGATATATTATGATTTCATATATCCATGCATACATGCAAAGATGTATTATGTTTGTAGCTACAACCTACAAACAATCCATACACACACACATACACACAGAGAGATAATATCCACAAAACAAGTGAATTGTCCATACAAGTTAGCAGAAATGATAAAGAAACAAAATTAATATAGTCATTGTTCGGATGTATTAGAAAGTTAATGCTATTTCTAACAGAAAGTTAACATACATTTACTTTGTAGAGTTACAATATCACTAAGGTTACACCAATGCTGATTATATTACACACAACTTCTTCATCGCGTCACATTTTGCTTTTCCTCCATTTTGTAAAGTTGCTGTCCATTTTCTTTACCCTTGTCTCTGTCTTTTCCCTGATACTTCTTTGATTGTCACCATCTTCCGATATAGTGATATGTTTGTTTTTTAATTGTCTATATGTGTCCACATCCTCTTGATGTCTTCAACCCCTTCATTGATCTCCTCATCATTTTTCTTGATTTTTTACATTAATGAATAAAAAGAATGAGGGTGAATGAATTAATAAGAAGAAATCAAAACTTTTTAGCTATTATTTGCATAAGATAATGTTAACAAGATAAGGAATTTTCATCTTAAATTACTAATGTCATCCTTCAAAGAGTGGAATCTTCTACGTAAGTAATTGTCTCAACAGTTATTTCCATTACTAACTATAATATTTCTCTAAACTCGGTCTCAAATATATCGAACTAATATGTCAATGTGTTCTATGATGGGTGTGACACACAGTAGAAGAATGATTATTAGTCACATATTGTTATTTGCAACATGTCATTCATCACATGGATTATAAATGCATGTATACTTGAAATAAAAAATAATATTATGACTATGTTCCATTGCCTTCCTTCCAATATATGTTTCATTTGCTTCCTTCCATTCCTAAAACACTTTGATACCCTAGAGGATTTGGTAGTTTGATTCCCTATGTTGGTCTTCCATATCTATTGTGAAGAGTCTAACATGAAAACAAATCTTAATAATAAGCTCATCTTTCTTGAGTGCACATGATAAGTCATAAGTCTGATCCACTCTCAATCTTCAATGTCATTGAGTTTTTTTGGCATAGCTTTCCAAACCCCATCGGCAAAGTCTTTCCCTCGTTATGTTGCTAAATTAATTAGGCATGGTGATACATGTCTCGAGTGTGGTTGGGAAGCAAATATTACATATTATGCAATTTTACATCAAAAAAATGATCATCATTTAAGACATACTTGTCATTTCACTACCTTAAACTTACATTAGAATCATTCAAGATCCTTTCCTTCTCATTCGAAGCGATCTGACTCTGTCTTAATGCAAGTAATCTTTTTTTAAAGGAAAAAGGGCCTCCACCATATAGGTGAATACCCAAAAACTTCACCTTTTATTCACCAAAATATAGTATAAATGCAAAACAAGAAAGCAACAATAATAACCTACATGGACCAAATCTCAGCTAGCGACTTTGCATATCCCACAATACTCTCACCATAGCACCGCTCTTGCCTAAAGATCACCCTATTTATGGCCACCCAGATAGCCCATATCATTGCAATTTGGCTCACCCTCTCCTTCGAACCATTCCACCTTGCACCAAGAGATTCCCATAATCTAGTAGTCGTTGCAACCATTGGGTTTTCAAGCATATCCCAAGCATCCATTGAACTTCTACACCTAAAAACTAAGTGATCAGCATCCTCAGTATCCACCTGACATCGACGACAAACAAGATCCACCATATGCATGAAGCACGCTAATATATATCTAGTTAGCAACCTCCCCCTTCTGAACAACCACAAGAAGACTTTCATATGAATCGGAATTTTCCATTTCCGTAACCTTCTACAGTCCGTTGTGCACCCCCTGGGTCAAAGGTCATGGGTCCCTTTAGGTATTTATATGCCTTCCCCACCAAGAAGGTCCCATCACAGCACCAACAATCATGTCCAACCGTGGGCCCTTCTATGCTATCCAACTCTTCAAACATCATCAACAACTCATGTAAACATTGATCCAATAGCTCACATCTAAACTACGGTAGAAATGACTGACCATCCCTCTCGTTCGCCGCACTTCTGTTCGGGTCAGCAGCCAAATCCCACAAATGTGGGAATCTCACATTAAGAGCACTGCTTTCACTCCAGTCATCGGTCTAAAATTTAAATCCAACTCCATTTCCAATCACTGGCCTCAAGAAGGATTGGATATCCACCACCACAAATCAAATTCCTCTCCAAAAGTGTGATGGTGCACTCTCTACCTCCCAAGGTCCCGACAAGGAGGACCCTAGACTATAGATTTCCCGCACTAGATTGCGCACCGAACTGTCACAATCTCCCCAGATTCTCATAATCCATTTACTAAGAAGTGCCTTATTCATCTCCTCCGAACTTCAAACCCTAAGACCACCATCTTCCTTTGACCAAGACATCATATTCCAATCCACCAGAGGCCACCCATTAGAGATACCAGAAGATGACCAGAAAAACCGTCTCATAATGCTCTCCAACCTCTTCCTCACCCCTGTAGACATTATTCTAGCTGACAAGAAAAAATAGGAATCGCAGACAGGACTGATCTCACCAGTACTAGCCTTTCCCCTCTAGACAAGCACATTGATTTCCATCTAACCAATTTTTGCTCCATCTTCTCAACAACTAGAAGCCGCATCCTTCCCACCACCAACGACACACCAAGATAGCGCAAGGGCAACATCCTTTGTTGTGACCTTAACCATTCTACACACAAGTCAATCTCTTCCTCCATCAACCCAAAAGGCACAAATTCAGATTTTTCCTCTTTTGAGTTTCAACCCTGATATTGCACCAAAAATATCAAGGACAATAGATAATCCTCTACAACTCTCCAACCCACCCTTAACAAATAGAATGGTGGCATCCGTGTATTGAAGAATGGGCTTTGAAATCTCACCTCTAGAATATCCACTGCAAAAACCTCATGTAAATGTGCAATCAACCATTATTGTCAGTGCATCTGCCATAAGAATGAAAAGTAGGGGCTCAAGTGGGCACCCTTGTCGAACCCCACGTTGTGACTGGAAATAGCCCCCTCCAGGTTGTCTGTTCATGAGAACAACACAAGAAGCTGTTGTGACACACAGTTTCATCCACGAGATCTTTTTTCCTAGGAGTCCTCTTCAATATAGAGAAACCCACAAGAATCACCAATTTACATGATTATAGGCTTTGGAGAAATCCACCTTCCACAGAACTCCCTTCATTTTGTTCCTTCTCTAGTCTACAAAAATCTCTGTAGCCATCACGACATTGTCCATCAACTGTATCCAGCCAGGAAGGAGCTCTGAACTGGAGAAATGATCTTGTTCAGGATGCCCCTAAATCTATTAGCCAACACGTTCGCCACAATTAGGCAGATCGTATTAGATAAAGCAATGGGACGATAATCCTCCACCCTTGTGAGTAATCTTGCGTAGTTTGAAAGAGCTGACTTAGGACTTGCAATACCATGTAATGGTTTTTGAGAGTGTACTTATATTTTTTATGTTGTAATCATTACATATGATTTTATATTTTAATAAAAAAATAGATATGTGTGTTACGAAAACATACCCATCATGCATGAATGGGAGGCATTTCAAGGGGCAAGTGAATCGTCTTCAATACCACAAAATCTGTAATAAAATCATGGATCACCGGAGTAGCTCGATCTTGATCTAGTGGTTCACACAAAATCTCACTTTTTGTGGGCATGTACTGTGGAAATTCGTGCGAACCACTCGATCAAGATCAAGTGGCTCGAGCGAACCCCATATTTTACTGCAGTCTACGGTATTACAGACAATATGTACTCTTTCAAGGGATCTTGAGATTGTGAAGCTCCCTCAAGTTGTTAAGGAGGAGGCTACTGTAGCCCTTGAGGTAGAGGAATTTATGATTAAGTAGCTCTATGATATGGGTAGAGTATAGGTCTATGGATGGTCGTGCATGATTATCATTGCATAAAAAGAATTAAAAAAGCTAAATAATATATTACACATTCATTGATATATTTGTATATATAAATACTTTATTCATCTACATTAACCTCAAATGTTGGCCTAAATTTCTTAGGAAACACACCTATAAGTCACATAAAGTAATAACAATATATATCAAATAAAATAGATCTAATTAAATTTCATTAGCATATAAATAAGTTGACTCCAGAAAAATTGATCCTCAATCGCACATCTACATTAAACATATACAAATATTGAATAATAAATATTTTTAAAGATTGTCTACAAAATCAATATTAACTTCAATTTTCTTGATATATTTGAATAAAAAATGAATAAAAATACAAAAATAAGTCAAGAATGATAATGTGCACAAATCCAACAATATATCAAATCCTAGTTTCAATTATGCAAGAATAAAAGGCTAAATTTCTTTATCATATGGACTCTCGTTGAACCTTATTCATTTTTAAGTTGAACATTAAAAATATGCTTTTAAGGGGAAAATAAGGAAAGTTAGATATTGGACCAATATGATATATTCATTATGATTTTTAGCATTTGTATATTAATTATGGGACATAAGTCACAACTAACATTTGTGTTTTTTAAAATTTACTTTTCAATATATCTTATCTAAGAAAAGTATAAAAATCACAAAAGCAAATAAAACAAAAAGAAATAGAAATAAAAACTTAATATTTATAGCTTTTTTCTGTATGAATGAATAACTAACCCTAATATAATGAATATACTAACCTAGATAATAAAATTATAATCAATGAATATAATATTGAAAAATACCATAAAATAAAATTTAAAATTTAAATATTGCAAAATATATGTATTTTATACTTGTATTTTATAGGCCATTAAAATATTA
Organism: Ottelia alismoides; assembly: GCA_037367405.1. NCBI lineage: Eukaryota > Viridiplantae > Streptophyta > Magnoliopsida > Alismatales > Hydrocharitaceae > Ottelia > Ottelia alismoides. The sequence goes on from JAZKJV010006482.1 coordinate 409,805, forward strand.
TCTCTTTGTATGAGTCAAATCATGCTTTGATATTAAAATGAAAGTTATAGGAAATCAAATTTCTTACAACTTGCACTATATCAACACGTATCTTTTTCTACCATTTTCTCTTTATTGTCCTTCATATGAATTATGGGGTGGTGATAGGAGCCTCCACCCTAGCCCTTCTCCTTCCTCCAGTTGTGTCCTACCTCTCGATTCCACGTTCGGAGCCCCCATTCAATGACTATGCACAACTCATCCCCTTGGTTACTCCTAAATCCAACATCCCAGAATAATTTCCCACTCCTCCCTCTCTCCCACGAGCCATTCCTCATGATCCTCTCATCTTATATATCATCCTCCATTGCCTCGAAGTCAGGTTATCCATCCTTGAATCAGAGAAACACTTCCGGATGTTCTTCTTATCTGATGAAACATTGATAAAAGAGTGGTAATAAGAACAATCAAGGATGCAAAGAATGAGCTATATCATCTATTTACAGCGGACCCAAGTTCCATAGGACTAGAGCTATATTAGGTTTGATCCATGGGGTCTTGAGAAATAACTTAGAACTCCTCGAGCTCCAACCACATGCGCTACAGTCATTACTCACACATTTCTTATGTCACATTATTCTCCCTTCATCTATTTTTTTTCTTTAATTTCTTACAACACCATTGATCTTTTGCCAATTACTTCACGCAACTAGGGAAAATGTTTGTTCATCCTTCATAATCACCATTATTCGATGATTATTAATTTTTACCTCTCATTTTCTAGCCCTCCTTGACCATCTTACCAAGTTGAGAGTATACTTCTCTAGTGTCTCGTCGTATTTGAGGAGCCACTTATCTTGAACGCCTCATCGAACCCTTCCTCAAAGAGAGAAGGTTCTACCAATGAACCATTGAAAGGTCTAGACACTCTCGACGTCCATGCTCAACAATGTCTCACTCAAGAGCAACTCAATTGAATCTAACGCTTGTAGTAGTAGGATAGTCTCATAGTAGTTGGAGGTGAACAGAACTAACCCCGCCAAAGTTGAGGGCATCCTATGCACCTTATTTCTTGGGGTGTTAATTCAGGTTTTGTAAACACGATGCTACTGATGAGACCATTCTTTTGCAAATGTTCAATAAACCTTGAGTAGAGGTCTTGACCCTTCTATTATCATTGTAATTTGAACACCCTCATAGGTGTCCATGCATTTTATTTTAGATTAATTTTGCATTATACCCTTCTATTTGCATTGTAATTAAAACCTCTTCATGAAGTAATCTTAAATTAAAAAAACATATTCCATTATAAAATAACTATTGCTTTAAAGATACAGTTAGATTTATATTTTTGTGCGATTTTGTAAAAAAAATAAATTAGTGAAGTTCAACGTATGTGCTCATTTTGATATTTCAATTTGTATTAATGCATATACTTGTCTAAAAATTTCCCAAAAATTCACTTTCTGTACATTTTTGATACTTTAGAACATATCCAAAAATTAGAGAAAAATAAAGCCTAATGTTTTTAGTTAATTACTTGATTTATTTTGATATGTCATGAATCTCTAATTGTTTAAGTTAATATTGATTCATTATAATATGGTCAATTATCAACTAATTAAAATCGAGAGAGGACTTGAATTAAGTTCATGGATAAGTCGAGGGTCGTATACAGGGATAATGCTAATTAGTCTATTTAGTTTAGTCAAAATATTTTAGTTAAGTTAATGAATAGTGTAATATAGGTCAAAATTGTACCACAAAATGCATGCATGATTGTTTCAAAGAGATTTCAGTGCACTTAGATTAAATGCAACAAAATGGTGATGACAAGAACAATGATCACACAAGACGCAAATACATAATTCTCACAACTACTATTATATCATGAATTAAATTCACAGCTACTTCAACTTAACATATATTATCTTAATCCAAGCTTATTCCAATTTAAGCCATTCAATTACATGATCAAGTTATCTTATATTGTCCATCAAAAAAGGTTGAGTCTCAAACACTTGTTTTTTCTGGAAATGCACTAGGGTGTATCTCTTTTGAGTATCTATTATACCTTCGGCACCCAAACTTATATCACTATACGATGCAAAGCCCTTTTTGGATTCTAGTCTGACTCATAAAAGCAAGCCTAAGTGGTTGGTCTAATTGGACACTTAAAAGGTTGGGACCGCTTGCCTTTGGTGGAAGCTCTTTGAATTTGACTTTGTACTTTATCCTTCTTTTCTTTTCTTTAGATCCACTATTTTTACCAATTTGGTGCAAACTAATCAATATTTTTATTAAGCTTCATCACACCCTAGAATTTAGGTTAATATAAAGAGATTAGTATAAGAACTTGTTCTCATACTGGCTAAGGTGTTGACACAGTTTTCATGAAGCCTTCATTTATTTTATTCCATCCTTGAGAATCATTAAATCAGATTCAAATTCAAATCTCCCATCCTAGTTTCTCAAGTGAAACCTCAACTCATCACATCATATTAGCAGTTATGTATGTGATGTGCTGGTCATATTCTTTAAGGTAGAGATTAAACATGCAAATATAGCATATATATATATATATATTTCAAACATGACAAGTGTGAATTATTAAGTCATAGACCCTAATGACTAAGGTTGGTTAACTTTGAATCAAAGGACCTCAAAAATCAAGTATTTTGAACTCTTCAAGCCTTGTGTGAATATCTAAGTGTAAGGGATACATCCAACTTATTAGTGAGTGTTTCTGTGATTTTTTATTTTCTATTTTTTATTTTTTCAATTTTGAAGCTAGAGTTATTTACAAAATAAAATTATTCTCATTAACACCCTCATTTTAAAAATATTTTACAAACCATGTCACATAAATATAGATTTTTCCAAATTACAAATGATTTTTCAAAACAAAACAAATCCCCATTTTTACAAACCATTGGAAAATATTTTTCAAAACAATGCCACATAATTATAAAAAATTTCAAATCATTTTACAAACATTTTACAAAATTAGTTCAAAAGATACTTTACCTTTAGCCCAAAATTTTTTAAAATTTTGAAAATATGAGCTTTGGATAATTATATATGAAATGTATACGGTACACCCCACTATACATGGCTTGTGCTATGTCCTCATAGCACTAAGTGATATGAAGCCATAGCTCAAACTAAACCTAAAGGGATATACATGAACTGACTTGAAGTTTCTCCCTTATACTTATGTTATAAATAACCTAAGTATAAGGAGAAGACAAGGGGGAGAGTTGCGGAATGAATAAAGAATGAGTCAAAAGCAATATGGGGACTCAGGTCCCCTTATACTTAGGCTGATAACTAGCCTAAGCAGAGAGATGTGAAATGAATATTAAGGGACCCGAGAGGAACAATCAGGGTTAGGACTTGGTTCCCCATATACTTAGGCTGAAGAGTAGCCTAAGTATTAAGAATATGGAGCTAAGGATGAGGGAACTGAGACATGATGAGTTAGGTTAAACATATGATCTTAAGGATGGATGAGTTTATGTAAATGGAAATGTAGTCTTTAGGTTTTTGGGAGGTGGGTTTGAAAAATCACATCAATCAACACAAAGCAAACCCAATCGATTCACCAACTCACATATGAAGACCAATAAATTATGGTCATATTATCTTATAAATTTTATTGGTGATAATACAAAATATAAATCCATTACACATTGGCATAATGAGATTTGGGGACGATCCTAAGGATACATTCTCACCCCTCTTTTGTCTGGAAAATGTACCTACAAACAATGTGGTTGTTGCTCTTTAATAATACAAGGTTTAATTATTACTCCATTTTATTTTTAATCAAATTGCATTATTAGTCCTGATTTTAGAAAACTTGGTTATCAATGTTTAATAATGTGAGATCGTAAAAATCATTGCCTACCGAACATTCTCTATTCATTTTTAACTTAAGTTTTAAATCAAGAGAGGATTTGGAAAGAGCTGGTGCAAGTGATAAATCATGATGCATGCTCATGTTGAAAGATACTTATAGTGCATACCAGTTCTCTCCATATAGATTCTAGACTGAATTTTAAAATTTATCTATATGAATTCAAGTTGAAAAGGATGCACCTAAACATGCTTCTATTAGCGGAATAGACTTTTATTAAATTTGAGCTAAGTTAAATGTAGTTAAGTATGTGTAATGAAATTATGAGATTAGTGAATCTCATATGATGCAGTTAGTGTGTCCTAAATTGTGATTACTCACAATAAAAAATAATTCTAAAGTAGCTCTAAGATCCGTGTGCCTAAATCCTAAGTCTGACACTCAAGTTGAGCCCCCCTCAGGTTAGTGGTGAAACATACTCAACACACATAGCATAGTCCATGGTCTTTAAATACACATCCCTAGTTCTAAAATGAGAACCACTGCAAATCAATTAGACATATATGTACACACACACAAACAACAATACATAAAATAAACACAACAAAAGCTTGATAAACTTTAATTTATTTAAGGTCACTTTTGTATCTCCTCTCAACTGAAACTCTGAGCTTCAGCATTCCATCCTCCATACTTATCCGAGCATCCTCATATCTATGGGTCTTGCCACAAAAGAAACATGATTAGTCATTACATGAAAGAATTACCAAGCTAAATAATATAATATAGAAATCAACAATACAAATGGAAAGTAAATACAATTCCAACTTGACCTAAATAACATAAAAATCAACATCACATAATATCTAAGACTAATCAATGACATTAAGGATGCAGTATCCATGGTAACAATGCCATCTATTGAATTGTTAACTGGCTTAGTTAATATTACTTCATTGTAATATGACCAATTATCGACTTATCAAAATCGAATCGGAAGATCTTCGCGAGAAGGACTTGATTTACTTATCTCGGGCAAGTGCAAGGTCAAAATCAAGGACACAAGATCTCAATCAAATTAATTAAGTTTTAAACATCATTGTTAATTGATTAATTCATACAAAATCACTAAAATTAAAAAATATGTTTGTGTGCCTTGATTCATGAGCTATACACGGAAAGTTGGGTTTACAAAAATTTGTAGATTTGATAATTTTAAAGAATTAATATCAAAATGAACTCACATTAGTAAAAACTAATAAAGGTACATCTTTATCAAGAATTATTAATAAAATCAAGTAGATTTATTTCATTATATTTTGCCTACTACCCTGAATTCATTGCATTCCATAATTTGCAACTCTTAAAATTTCATAAAAATAGAAAAACTTTATCATTTTATATTATATGCATATTAAATATTAAAAATAAAAAAAATACAACTCCTATAACATTTAGCATACTCCTACTTTTGGAAAAAATACACATTTTCAAGAAGATAAGTTTGGTATTTATTTGGTAATTGGACCTTAAATGTTGTGTTAATCACCCATTTCCCAAGAAAAAATTCTTTATTAAGTTATTACTTTTAAAATTGTACAAAAATAGTTGAGTATAGATTTATTTGTCATTGATCCAAAAATAATTTTCTCATATTTTCCTGGGTGAGATTGAGCCTCGATTTTCAATTTCAAAATTCGCTTATAGATATTGTAACCTTGGTTTAAAGCCATTCTGTGTGCATTATTTTATTTCCACCTTGCATTTAATAATCAAAAACACCAAAAACATCATTTATGGATAGTTTAATTGTATTGTTGTTTAGTGTGTTGATTGCCTTAGCTAAACATGCCTTCTTGTGATCGACCTTAGGCATGCCTAATTAAATGAGAATACCACCGCATTTAATTCAAATAAATTAATGTAATTTTAAGCTACCGCTTTCACACATGTGCTACACCGACCTGATTTTCTCATAGTGTGAAAGATACTTTTCAATGTCATTGATATGTTCATGAGAATATGGATATATTTTGTAGTTGTTCATAGTTTGCATAAATAAATTAGTATTTCAGTCATCCACACTGAATAGTTCAATATCTCTGACATAAATACATGACATATTCGTATTCGTACATACTGTGTGTCAATAAATCATATGATCAAGTATTGTTTTTATGATCGATTGAAGCAATTAGCTTACTTAATAACCATCTCATCATATGTAAACATAGAATTCTCTGTTATTATGTTAACCCTATATTAGCCATAGGTAGGTAGATTAATGCTAGAAAAGGTGTCATGATAATATGATGAATAAAATCGGATGAGTATGTACTTTTCGTTACGTCTTCTAAGTTATGAAGAACATACAGCTCACTAGCCTATCTCTCCTAATTTCTCATCATACATAGCTGAAAAAATGTTTTTCTATCAACTCAATAATGTCAATTTAGTTGTAATATTTAGTAGAAGCAACTAATTTAAACCACAAATCAATTAACTATAATTCAATGTAAATGTCACCAGAACTTTATTTTTTACTTGGATAAACCTAAGGTTTGAACAATGAAGGTGAAGTTTGCTGAGCTCTTAATTCATATAACAATAAATTCATGTTCTCAAGAACATGTTTGGTATTTTACGCACAGTGAAATGTAAAAAATAATGAATGTAGATAAATGTGATGAATGTATGCAAGCATCTTGAGACATAGATATACTAGCTTATAAGGGTATTTTTGTAAATTATTTTAAAGGCTCAAATCACAATATGTAAATAGGGTACAAATAATATTTTTATCCCATGATATAATTAAATATTCTAGGAAAGTTTTCAGGAATTTTTAAAATGAATTTTTGGAGAAATAAAATCAAAAGGTGCAAAAAGGATATATAAAAGGCATCAAGTTTCTTAAATACATAGAAATGCCTAAAATGAATATGTTGGTAAAAATGTATTTTTCCTAAATAGAGGATATTAGATGATGTATGAGATGAATTTTAAATATTTTTAGCAGTTAATATACATGCATGAAAAATGAGAAATCTATTTAGGTTATGAAATTTTTCACTCAAAAAATTTAAAAATTATAGAACTTGGATAGGAGATGAAATGCGATGAAATGCACCTATTGTAGTTTTTTAGAACTTGTAGATATATGACTTTTTTAATTCAATAGAGAAATATTTAGGAATTAATTCCAATAAATCCATAAGTTAATATCAATGCAATCTAATATTATGCCAAATAGATCTTTTAAAGAGAAATCCACGAAACGCATGGTTAACAAATGCAAGTACTTCTTAGCTTGAGATTGTTCACTCTGATGTATGGGGTCCTTCAACATAAAAGGCTAGGGAGGTCATGGTTACTTTATCAAATTTATTGATGATTTCTTGAGAAATACATTTGTTTACCTTTTCAAGAATAGGAGTGAGATTCTTGATGCAGACAAAATAATTATTAACATGATCGATACAAGAGTAAAAACAACGAGGAGGGATAAATGCTAGGGGGTATTTAGAGGGTTCTCTACGGTATTTTTTCTAAGGGGAAAGGATCATTCATGAAACCATGTATAGTGAAAAGCCAAAAATTCACGTCGGTCTTGTGTTCTACACAAGGCGGGAACACAATCATCAACGCGACTGATGAGAACCTCAGACTAATTCAACAATTAGCCCACAATAGATATAGCAATGGAAAGTAAAAAAATATGGATCTAAAATCTAGTATAGCTCTACAAATGTGTGTATAGATGTAAATATATGGAAAATGTCGAACACAGGGAGCAAACAGTAGATCAAGGAAATGAAATCCAAAATATGTGTTCTTCTTGTCTATGTATTTTTTTTAGATTTTTAATTATACAATTTTTATTTTGATTTTTTTATGTATTTTTAAATTATTTTTAATTTTACAAGATTTTTATTCTTTTTTTATATTTTCTGATTTTAATTTTTTTATTTTAAATATATAATATACGAATAAATGAGGCTATGTATATAATATAGAGTAACGTATTTATAAACAAACCTAAAATAAATAAAAGGTTTAAAATAAAATGTATTTTGGTTTTATATATTTTTCTTCTATTTTTGTGATTTTTTAGAGATTTTTGCTAATTTTTACATATTTCTAATGTTAAAAAAATCCCAAATAATGGATTAAATAAATAGGAAGAATAGATTTGAGGGTAAAAATAACAAATAAAGTAAAATCTTCAAATCAATTTTAATAGATAGATATTAATGTAAAGAAAATTCAGAGATAAAAATAAATATTTTGGGGATTTTGGGAGATTTTTCCTATTTTTTAATGGATTTTGGAGCTTTTTAATTTTTTATCTTTATCCTTTTCTATTTTTTAGGATTTTTCGTCTAGAGTTAGGAAATACAATAACATACAAAATTTATTTTTTTCTGGGAATTTTTCAAAACATGTTTATATTTTTTGGTAATTTTTAATTCAAATAAGGCTAAAATCATGTTGTTATAATTTTTCGTAAATACTTTAATTTCTAAAATACAAAAATAAAGAAAGAATGTGAATTTAGATGCTAATAGGCACTTAATCTTATTTTTTGAGAATTTTTGGAGCATTGATGTTATATTTAATAAATGAAAAATAATCACAAAAATTAATGAACTTGTAGGGGCATAAATGCAAATAAAAATAAAGGCAAGTGCTAAATTGCAAATATACTCAATTTTATAACTGTCAATGAAAGTTTTTATATTAAAATGAAATACAAAAGGCACAAGGGACTAGTAGTAAAATTGCCACCTCACGTGGAACCGCACGTGAGGTGACGTGGCACGGACCCAATAATGAGTACCACATGCATAGTTTTAAACTGAATAAATAAATTACAGGACCAGAACAAAATAAGAGAAAAATGGGGGGAGGAAATATAATTTACCCCCTAAAGTGCTTCATCATGCGACCGAAGATGCGTCACATAACCATGTGGCTGGCGGCGCTTGCATGATGGCACTTCAAGTTCAGTGGTGGAGATTAGATCTCCCAAGAGAGATCGATAGTGGAAGAGAGGCTAAGCTAACGATTCCTAAATTATCAGGAAGCTACACTCGATCGGACGGCTAATGAGGCATGTGTAAGAACACAAGATGAACTCACTGTGGGCGAGTTTCAAATCGATGCAGTGCCCCCCTCTAGCCTCCTCGCACACCTCCAGATGACTCTCCTTGTTCCTGTTGATTTTGGGAGGCTCTGAGGTGTTCGCGCACCTCCAGTGGACTCTCCTTGTTCATGTTGATCCTGGGAGTCTCTAAGGTGTCTCAAATGGCTTCAGAGGCTACGGATGAAGCCCCTAGAGGTTGAAGTACTCCGACGGACCTAGGCGAGATTCCTGAGCAAAATTGCCCCCTCAGATGGGGCCTTTGTCTCATAAAGCATGCACAAAAATGTTATTGGTCAAGAGCAAACTGCCTCGACCCTTCAGGTGGTTGAATGGAGGTGAAATGAGGTGGTGCGGTGGCTACTCCGGCGAGGTGGTGGTAGTGGAGCATCGTGGTCCTGATCTAGTGAGAATCAGGGAAGATGGAGGTGTGTGGGATGACAAGAAATGGTGGGGTAAGAGAGTGGTGGTGATTGGCAGGTCGGTCACAAGGTGAAGGCACGATGGAAGTGTTCGCTAGAGCAGATCTCTGACAAACTATGAATGGGGTTTTCTAGGCTAAATCAAGTGATCAAAGCGTAAAAAAATGTAAAATCAAACCTAAGATAAAATAGAACTAAAAGGCAAAGAAAAATGATCTCTAGTAGTTGGAGTTGCAAGATGGTACCTCGACGACCAAGGTGGCCAGAGATGTCTAGGAAGCAACTTCAACTCCTCCCTCCTCGATGCGAAGTGCGGCAGAGAGCTTCTGTCACAAGCCTCAACAGTTAGAGGCACTCTAAGGGGGTATGGTGGATCGAAAATGAACCAAAATTGCGAGGAAATGGAAGAAGGGTATATGTACAGGATGGTGACGAGATGCCTTCTCCTAGGGTTCATGGGTGAGTCGATGATGCTCTGCCCTAGGAGAAGGGTCGATATGGATGGTGGATGAATAGTGGTCAAAACTTGTGAAGAGATCGATCCACCTCAAGCTCTGTGTAATGAGATAGAAAAGATAAGGAGAGGAGGTTGTTAGGTCTGACAAGGGTTAGGGTTTAGGTCAGATAGTTGACCGAGGTCAACCAGCGGTGCGATCTGGTTGGTCCACGTGGACCAACCCGGAAAAATCAGCCTTGAAATAATTTGTAAAATAGATATTAAATGAATTAATTAAATTAAAGTTATAAAATGAAAAGTATTTATTATTTTCTGTAGTATTTTAATATGATTTGTATTCATTTTTGTGAACTTATTTATTACAATTTACATTTTATTGTTTCATTTATAGGTATATTTAGCTATGTTTTGCATATTTTATTTTTATTTTTATTTTATATTTTACTATTTTATTTTCTTAATTTATATATTTATAACTTATTTTTATATACATCAGTATATTTTTGTTATATTTTTTATATAGTAGGTACACTTAAATAAATAGATTGTATATATTTTATTTTAATGTTTTTCTTATGATTTTATTTTATTTTTATATTTTTAATAGAATATAAATAATATTCACAAGAGTATAAAAATATTAAAAATGACTAAAAGAATTAAAAGAACAATTTCCTCTTTTATTTATATACAAGTATATTGTACAATAGTGGACCAAAACCTAACTTTTTCATCTCAATGAAATTGGATGAAACCACCTTCACTAAATAGCTTATTAAAAGTAATATACAATTAAATGTGATTTTGCTGCATTTTGAGTTATATGGAGAAGATACAAGTTTGGGAAGTTGGGATTTTGAAATCTTATTTAGAGCATAAAATGTATATTGTATATTATTTTTGTATGAAATCAATTTTGTATTTTTATTTGTATTTGTATTTGTATTTTTATATACAACTTTCATGTACAAAGATTCTTTATTTTAGGTATAAAGAATAAAGAATAAAATAGGTCCAAAAAATGTATAATTGATTAATAAAAGAATAGGGATTTTCTTTGGATTTTTGGCCCTTATTGCCCCTACATTATTCCTTGTCGACCCAGTTATCAAGATGCTTAGGTCTCGGGGTTTAGGGGCATAAAATACCTTTGGCATTTTATCTTATCTTCTATTTTTTATTCTATTATTTTGGCATTAAAAACTATATTTTATACATCATAATGGAATAAATAATGAATGTTAATTTGTACAAAATAATGTTATTTAAATGCATTAGCTAGGGGTTTTAAGGTCAAAATGATAGGATAAAGGCGATGAAATGAAGATTCGTCATGTAGTTACACACCACAACACAATGGGTGGTAGAAAGAAAAAAACACCACTTTTTAAATGTGACTAGAGCTCTTGGGATTGCATAAAGAAAAAACTCACCACTTCATGAATGTGGCTAGTTCTCTAATTTATCATATAAATATACCAAAGATTTTTCAGGAGAAGCTCTTTTAACATCTACATTCCTCATAAAGAGAAGCCCCTCTACAGTGGTGGGTAAAAAAACTACATTCTCTATTCCGCATCTAGGTAAGGAATCGTTACCCTTGACCAACATGTATTTGGGTGTTGCATTTGCTTCCTTCACAACTTAGGTCCCGCACGTGCATAAATTTATCCACATGCCACAAAGTGTATCTTCCTAGGTAGTCTATACTCAGATGGCTTTAAATGCTATGATCATGTCTCAGTCTCTTACATGCCAACAAAAGATGTCACGTTCTTTGAAAATAAATCCATTCATCTGAAATGCTTTATTTAAGGGGAGTTTCTAGGTGAGAATGTTGAGGAAAAGATACATGATGTCAATTCTTGTTGAAATAAATTAATGAACAAAATAGGTAAGAGTAGGAAGTCCAGTTGTGATAATGAAATTGGGGAAGTAATAGATCATATGATGAAAGGTTTGTAAGAAAAGAAAGACCAATGAAGTTGTTGACATCGAACACGGTGTTTGAAAATTCAATACGAGACTATACCAAACTATATCTCTAATCTCTTCTTGTATGATCCAAGTCAATGTAGCCCTATAAGTAATTCTCTACATCATGATATTGTTGCTAATATAAATGTCACTCACTTGATCATTGTTCAATTACAGTGAGGAAGTTGTTGGATCCAATACTCCTTCCACTTATCCTTTGGACAACTTCATTTCTTACAAAAAGGGTGAGTGAAGAATATAAGGACTTTATTACTTCACTAGATTCTCATTTGTTCCTAGAAATACTACTAAATATCAAAAAGATGCCACAATGGGAATAAACTATGAAAGAGAAATGCATGTGATGATTAAGAATGACATTTAGGATGTTATTAGTACTACAAAGAGTGCTCATCTTGTTGGCTCGAAATGTGTATAAATGATTAAGTATACCACGGATGGAGAAATTGGGAAAATTCAAAGCTCGATTGCTAAAATGTAAAATTAGAAATATTGTCTTGACTATCTCAAAGCCTTTTCTCTAGTAGTTAAGATGAACAGTATCAATGTCGTCATTTTCTTAGTGATTCAGTCATCCTGAAAATGTGTCATGTTGATATGAAAAATGTGTTCCTAAATGGTGATCTGAAGGAGGAGGTGTATATGAAGATGCCCCTTGGATACAAGAAAAGTGACAAGTGTTGCAAGTTAAAGAAGGCCTCGTACAGGCTAAAACAATCTCTTCCGACCTAGATTGAACGACTCCGTGGTGTCATGATAAGAAATGGCGACACTCTGATGAAGGAAGATCATACTCTATTTATGAAAAGGAAGAGAAAAAGTCTATTGTTTGATGTATGTTGATGATGTATTCTGACTAGTGATAAGGAGAAGCTAAAAAACATAAAAGGAACTCTTAGAACTGAATTTGAGATGAAAGATGTAGGGAGGCTAAACCATCTTCTTCATATTGAAATAGCTTGTTCTCCATAAGATATATCTTTGAATCAATGCAAATATACTCTTGAATTGTTACAAGACACCAGTATGTTTGGGTAAAAACCAACTGCAATCCCTACAATGGCGAACCAAAAATTAAGCAAAGAAGGTGATGAACTTATTGATGAGTGAAGAGAAAGGAAGATAGCAAAGATTAGTTGGGAAACTAATCCGTCTTACTCTCACTAGACCTAATATCACATACATTGTGAGTATTGCTAGTCAATTCATGCATGCACATGCCCTTTCACACATGAATGTTATTTACATGATATTGTGCTATATAAAAAACACCATAAAAGGGCCTCATGTTCAAGAAAAATTGAATATGACAATTGAAGACTACATTGATGCTTATTGGACGGGTTTCGTTGATGATAAAAGATTTAAGTCAAGGTACGTAGTGTACTTTTATGGGAGCTTGATTATTTGAAGAAGTAAGAAACAATATGTTGTGTCCAAATCCACTGTCAAAGCTAAATATTACCCATAAATGTTGTCACTAAAACATTACGGTTGAACATACTGTTGAAAGAGTTGGGCACTAATGTATGTACATCTATGAAGATATTCTTTGACTGCAAAGCAACGATAAATCTTGTCAATAATCTCGTTATGCATTATAGGATAAAGCACATGGAGATTGAAAGATATTTTATTCACGAGAAGATTAAAGTATGAGAGTGATGCCTTCCTAATATGAAACCTGTCCATCAGGTTGCGGATGTCTTTCAAATAGGGATGGACTATGATTTGAGTTGAATGTACGTGAGTTGGGCATGTTTATATGCACACCCAACTTGAGATGGAGTGCTAAGGATAGTCACTTTAGTGGCTACACAAGTCATTGATGAGGGATCCTTTATCTATCTCTATACATTGTACTCAACTCCCTCCCCCTCATGTTTTTTTGACGTGGTGGTTTTTCCGCTTATTATAGTTCTAAGTAAATCCTTTTTTTCTCTATGGTGGTTGATTGTGTTCCTTGCTTGTCTACAAATATAAATACTTTTATTTTCGAAAACAACAAATTGAATTCTTGAGACTACTGATTTTTTAAATACAAAATTGTCAAAGATTCAATTCTTTCATATATATGTGTCGGTTATTTTAAGACAACGATTAATGGCATGATATATAGTAAAAAAATAAGGTATATGTTATTTATACTTGTACGTAAAAAAATCAAAATCAAAGGCCAAACTAGCTAAGAATTAAAATTTTCATTTACTTGTTTATTATAGGGTAATATTGTGATCTAAACCGAGAGAAAGTTCCAAATCAAATATCTAAAAATTTTAAATAATAAAATATGAGGAATAATTCCAGAACTAACAGATTTAAATAAGCAAGCACTCAACGATGCGGGTCTGTAGCAGATACATCATGAATTATGATAGATATAAAAAATATGTTCCAGTAGTGTGATAGGATACATTCACCTATTGAATACTGATATTTACCTATTGAATACTGATATTTCTGATTGCCTAAAGATCTAATGTGAAACAATTGAAGGAGAATCAGTGATAATATAAAATAATGAACAGTAAAACCGAAAAATAAAATAAAAGGATTTGGGTAGGATAGATGAAGGTGTGGGTGTCAGAGACGACACGTCAACAGACCTTTTCAAGCACCTATATATTCCCCTGCACCCCTCTCCATCCTCCTCACCAAAGGAAAACGGCTCAATTCATCTCATCTCATAGCCTTCTCTCCACTTCCTCACGTCCGTCCGTTCCGTTCCGTTCCGTTCGTACGTCCTCTCCGATTCCCAACGTGGCCCAATTCCGTTCGTCCTTCTCTTTACAGTCACTAGCCACCGCTTCCAATCTTTGTTAGAGAAATTGGCAAAGAGAGATATGGAGGTGTCTGTTGTGAGCCGGCCGGTGGGATCCGCAGTACCGGAGGTGGCACCGCTGCGAAACGAGCTCGCACGTTCTGTGCTGTACAAGCGGTGGAGGGTGGCCTTTCCGGGAGCACGGCGGGGAAGGCTCGACCTCAGGAGGTCGAGGAAGGTAGCCGCTATTCATGCGGTGCCACCGTCAAAGGTCGCCGGAGATACCCAGAAAAAGGCCTCCAGGGGCCGCAGACAGGCGGTGAGCTACTTCTAGTCATAAAAAATTAACGAATTAGTTGCTATATACTCTATAGCTAAAAAAGTTATTATTATTTTTATCAAATCTTATATAATTGATTTCTATAATATTGGATCTAAATCTTTGAAAAAACGTCTTAAAAAAGAGACGAAAGAAAACGAAGAAGAAAGATATACGATTATTTTTTAGAAGCGTGGATATATTAAGATAATTTTTCTGAAGGAAAAGATATATTAATTTTTTTGTTTTTACTTTTAAAATTACGATAAAAGATACTCTGAGGGTGAAAAAAAGTAATACCTTCGGCCACTCTTCTTAACTTCTGCTATGTTCCTCTCTTTTTTTGCTATGTTCCTCTCTTCTTTTTGTAATATCAATTATGTTTTTATATTGTTACAATGTTCGCAATTTCATCCTTTGGGAATATCTATTATGCCCATACCTACTTTACCTTACCTGAAGGGCACAACTATGCATTTTCTAAGAAGAAAGAGCACCATTGATATTGAAAAAAAAGAAAAGAAAAGGCATGACCGATATTGCAGAAGTTAAGAATGTTACATGTGATAACCTTTATTTTATCTTCTGGTTCAATTTGAAGAATGGGTTTTCTTTTGAAAATTTTATATTTCTTAAAGTCAATCGACGTCCCGATAGATTGTATAGACTAAGTGACTCAAATGTTTTCGTATTAATGAGATATAGCAGTGAAGTTTTAAGAGTAGAGGACGTCCAGAAGCATATAACGAATTGTTTGTCCGGTCATAGTAGTGATGATTTAATACACATCAAATGATTAATTATCTTACTCTTGGAAGTAGTTTTCAATCTGCATATCGATTAATTTCGGTCTTGCAACTCTAGTTTTGGATGTTTCTTCCTGAAAGGCCATCTTTATGAATTATCTTAATTTTTTCGTACTCCTGGGAGATACATGTCATCTCTATCTATAATCTCCATCCGATTCTGAACTGAAAGTGTGAGATCTGATTATGGTTCAACTGAACTAACACTGGGTTGTTTGCAGATTCGGCGTCCTCAGCTTTTCGTCGGCCTACCGCTCGATGCTATCTCTGAAGGAAACAGGCTTAACCATGCTAAGGCAATTGCTGCTGGATTGAAGGCCTTGAAACTTTTGGGTGCAGATGGTGTGGAGCTTCCTATATGGTGGGGTATAGTTGAAAAGGAAGCAATGGGCAAATATGACTGGTCTGCCTATCTTGAAATCGCACAGATGATACGCGACGCTGGTCTCCAGATCCATGCATCGCTGTACTTCCACTCATCCAAAGCCCCTGCAATTCCACTCCCTGCGTGGCTGACTAGCATTGGCGAAACAAATCCCGATATTTATTTCACTGATAAAGCAGGAAGAAGGCATAAGGAATGCCTATCCTTAGCCATCGATGATCTTCCCGTTCTCGGCGGGAAAACGCCAATCCAAATTTTTGAGGGGTTCTTTCAGAGTTTCCAGGATTCGTTCACTGATTTCATGAGCTCTACCATCACGGTACATCTCACATAATGAGTTGATTTCTCATCAAGCAATTGTCAATTGGTTTGATTTCTCAATGTATTTTGATTATCTTAATCACAGAACATCGCGATCGGCTTAGGAGCGGGTGGCGAGCTTCGGTATCCATCATTGGCAACCGTGAAAAATCAGAAGGTTGTGGGTGTTGGAGAGTTCCAGTGCTATGACAAGTACATGCTTGCCCTACTCAAGAAGCATGCTGAGGAGTCAGGGAACCACTATTGGGGCCTCTCCGGTCCGCACGATGCTCCCGGATGCGATCAGACACCACAATCGGGCAACTTCTTTAAGGAGCAAGGTGGTTCTTGGGAGACTCCCTATGGTGATTTCTTTCAGTCTTGGTACTCAGAGCAGCTTATGTCTCATGGTGAAGGGATTCTGTCAGCCGCCAACGCTGCCTTCAGCAAATACCCACTGACCATATCCGCGAGAGTTCCGTTCATGCATTCATGGTATAAAACACGATCTCACCCGCTGGAATCGACGACCGGATACTACAATTCCGACGGCAGAGATGGGTATGATGCTGTTGCGAGAATGTTTGCCAAGAACAACTGCAAAATGATTGTCACAGGAATGGACCTCACCGATGAAACGCAGCGCTCGGCATCTCGTGCCAGCCCTGAATCCCTGCTCTCTCAGATCATGACTGCCTGCACAAGACACGGCGTTCATGTTTGCGGGGAGAATTCCTCGGTTTCTGCTGCTGGTTTCAACAAGATCAAGTTGAACATATTAGACGAGAAATCACGGGGCAAGCCTTTCATCGATTCATTCGTATACCAGCGGATGGGTGCGTCATTCTTTTCACCCGAGCACTGGCCTCGGTTCACCGAGTTCGTCCGCAGCATTGGCCGTCCCGAATTGCATGCAGATGATCTCTTGTCCGACGAAGAAGAGCCTCTCTCATTCACTGTTGATTCTGTGAAAGACGGCAGCCGGCAAATGCAGGCAGTTTAGAGTCTAAAGCATGAGTCCAGCATCTAGTGTAAATATAGCAATCAAGATTATGCTTAAAACACCATTGCAACCCAGAGAAGATCGGCTTACTCAAATTCTTTTCCAATCAGCAGAATTATAAAATTACATAGTTCTATAGATATATATAGCTTCATGTCGAATTCCTGGTCTTTTTGTGTGTTTTGGGGGGTATTTAGTGTAAACCCCTTTGGTATTAAGGTCTTCAACACAAAGTTGCAGCATTGCTAGAAGTCATTGAACTGTACCCCGGAGGTTGGAACTATATGTTATCGATGCAATTTGTTAACCTTTGAGTTGGATACTTTGAAGTTTTCCTCGCATATGTAGAGTTGTTCTGAGTTATTGTTTTGTGATGAATTTCATCACTTCTTTATCGTGTTCTCCTTGTAAAATGTAGACACAGTTGGTCAGCGAATTAAACTGCTGATAGATTCAGTAGGAGCTTCATGTTTGTTTTAGCTGCGTAACTCCCTTTAGGCAAAAGGATCGATCGCATTCACAGTTTGGTAGAAATCCCATCACCCAGACCCTCCCCCAAATTGAATCTGAATGCATCAAGACTTACATCGAAGAAAACAATCAACTCGAGATTTATTCTTCAGGTGCTCTTTTGCCTTGACGCCTAAAATCCCAAGTTAATAGACTGGTTCTTCGATAGGGACATCATCTGGTTCCAACTTATTCTGCGATAGTTTCTCTTCTTGCAAATAATATCAACGAGCTTGTTAAGTGTGAACCATAATTCGATTACGGAATGCATAAGATCCGGCTAAGAAAAATAATGTAGATGTTACAAAAGAGTGTATCGGGTCAGATTAGCCGACTTTCCAGTTAATCCTAGATGACGTTCATAACTAATTTTGGAGTGCTCATCTACTAGTGGATAATATCATTGTTGGATGGATTTTCCTCTTTGTGGGAATCTAATCCATATATAGGATATAGGAAGTCCTATTTGGAGTAGGGTGGAACATTGGACTGACCCGGCCTAACCCAAGAAAGCTCGGTCCGAGCTTGCCAATTTTTCTCGGGTTATGAACTGGGTTGTGGCCCGTCTTTTTTAGCAAATAGAGAAATAGGCCCGTGGTTTCAAGTTCAGGTTCGGGCCGAGCCATCTTAGTGTCCGTCCGCCGAAACCTTTATACAAAGGATGACGTATGGGAAATATTGAAACCGTACTTTCCAGTAGTCTCGCAACTGTCTTTTTTGCAGCTTTCGTTGTTGCTGGAACTAAGTGGTATAGTTCAGCAACTACCCCGATCGAATTATTTGGTCCTACTCGTTATCAGTGGGATCAGGGAGATTTCCAGCAAGAAATATATTGAAGAGTTCATTCCCTTCAACCCCTCTAATGACGCACCTTGTCTTATCTATGGATATCTAATCGTGGAAGTCAAAAATAGACCGGACGTCGAGGTGCTAGTCATGAAAACAACCACTAACTTCTTGATTTGAGCTCGAAATGTCGGAATGGAAGAGGCTTCGACTATTCTCGAAAAAAGCTGTCTCCCGAAGTCTTTGATGTTTTGGTACTGTGCACCATCCCCAATTTAGTTGCAACCCACATGTTTGCACCCATTCTGTTATAATATATGTTTTAGCGTAAATGTAAGCATCCAATAATGATGTATGCATCCATTACATCGTACGTATATTTATGAAATTAAAGAAGTTTTATTTCCTGACAATATATAGGCCTGCAAATGTCAAACATAACTTACGTCGATTAAATAAAGAAGAATGTATTTTATAATGAACTACTTTTCATATATGTCCTACATGATCCCACTTGTGAAATCATCAATGCATGTATGGGCAATGGATCTCGGAGTATAAGGGAATTGATTACACATGGAATCCCAAGTTGAAATGCAAATGACGAGAACTTTGACATTCAAATATCTCCAAAAAGCTCCGACGGACAGCATTAGAATCAACATGTAACAATAGTTATGGGCATGATGACATAAAGAGACGTGCTTGATTGTGTAAACCTCTAATTTTTTTATTTTTATCTTGATGTTTGATTGTGTATATCTCTAGTTTCCACTTTAACACTTTGGTGATAGAATCATAATGGAATTTACACAATGATCAGTGATTCGTTTCTTAGTTTCTCCCACTTGCATCATACATTGTGTGTAACCCAAACAAGCATTCTGTTTTTGATCGAATTGGACCATGTACTTTATAAATGTTGCCACAATTGCACCATGTTGGAGACGGTGTGGGTTGGGTCGGGCCAACCATGGTTTTATGGGTTCGGGTTGAGTCCGATCCGAGATTGATATTTGGGAAATATGGGAGCTCGAGTCCGACCCATATATGTACCGGGTTCGGGCCGGACTCGGGTTTTTGTGGGTCGGATCAGAGTTGGGTCCGGACCGACCTGACCGAATGCTCCACTCTAATTTGGAGAAGGATATCAATTACCTTTTAAGATTAAAATCATCTTTTCCTATTCCTGTTGGAAGTAGGAATTTACGTTTCCTTATTTGCTCATTTCCATGGAGTATAAATAGAGGGCACGGGGTACACTCCAAGTCAATCTCAACACAAGCTCTCCTAATACAAGAAAGAAATAAGAAAAAGAGGAAGAAGAAAGAAGGTCCATGGTTAACGTGAAGTTTGGAGGGAGTAATCTTTAGAGTAATTATTCTTCAGCATTCTTCCCTACAATTTGACGATGGATTTATCGTTTTAGTGATATTTCCCATCTCTACTATTCTCCAATGGTTGGTGATTTCTAGCACTGTATAGAGTGCCGGTATTTTGTAAGCCCTTGCGGAAGATTATTTCGGTTATAGTGCTTGATTTCGGGTTGTGATCAACTGATCAACCTCGTGGCTTTTCCCTCACATTGAGGGTTTTCTACGTTAAAATTTCTCATGCACTTGTGATTGTTTTTCTTCTTAAATTCATAGTTTTTTGCTTGTTATTCGGATTGTTTGCAGTTCTTCTACCATTTGATCTATAGTTAATATGTTAAGTGATTGTTTCGATAACACTTGCGCAATATTCGTGGGATTGATTGTTCCCAACAAGTGATATCAGAGCATGTTTAATGGTGAATTACAATATGGAGTTTGGTTCGAGCCAAATCATTAGTCTTAATTTGACTAATTACAATTTGTGGAAGAACAAGATGAAGGATCTTTTATATGTGAAGGCTATACACTTTCCGATGTTCTCCATGTAGAATCCCGAAGCCAAAATCGATGAGGAATGAGAGTTTGAATACAAAAAAGTTTATGGCTTCATAAGATAATTTGTTGATGAGAATGTCTACAACTATATCCAAGATTAAAGTCACGCCAGAAACTTGTTGTTGAAGTTAGAAACTCTTTACGCCTCCAAGACAGGAAGTAACAAATTGTTGCTTCTCAATAGATTGGTGAACTTAAGGTTCAGAGGGTAGCTATGTGCTGGATTTTTTTAATCAATTTCAAGGAATTAGAAGTCAGTTGATGAGCATGAGAATAAAATTTGAAGATGATATTTTGGGACTATTATTGCTTGCTACTCGACCAGGTTCGTGGGAGACTTTCAGAGTCTTACTTACTAACTCTGCAGTTAACGAGGTTGTTTCATTGGAGGTTATCAAGTCTGACACTCTCAATGAGGAGAAACGGAGAAAAATCCAAAAAAGCTCTTCACAATTAAAGGTTCTTGTCACAGAGAATAGGGGGAGGAGCATGATCAAGATTGATATAGACAGAGATAATAGCAGAAAAAAGTCCAGATCCAGATATCAGAATATGACGTGCCATTATAGCAAGAAGAAAGGACACATCAAGAAGTATTTCTTCCAATTCAAGAGAGATAACAAGAATGGTGACGCTAAGAAAGAGAAAAAGAATGAACAAGTTGCTGCAGCTGCACAACATGAGCTCCGCATTGTCTGTGATGAGGAGATGATGAATGTCGTACAGGATGGTACTTCTCGACTTGTTGATAATGGTTATATTTTACATGTTACATCTCAAAGAGACTTTTTCTCTTCATATACAACTGGTGATTTTGGCACATTGAAGGTAGAGAATGGTTCTTTATCCTATGTTGTTTGGCATTGACAATATTGTATTGAAGAATGTCAATAGAGGAGTGTTGATGCTCAAAGATGTGAGACATGCACCAGACATACAATTAATTCTCAATTCTGCAGGCGAGCTTGATGATGAAGGATATTTCAACACTTTTGGTAGCGGGCAATGGAAGCTTACTCGAGGATCCTCGGTTGTTGCTCATGGCAAGAAGTATAGCAACAATCTTTATATCATGAATGCATCCATTTCTCATGATATTGCACATGTAAATGGAGATGCAAAATACATTGAGTTATGACATCAATGATTGGGTCACATGAGCGAGAAGGGGATGCAATGTTTGGTGAGGAAGAATTGCTGGCAGATGACAAGAAAGAGAAGTTGAAGAGATGCACACACTACTTGGTTGGGAAGCAAATGAGAGTCTCCTTCCAGAGCCACCTATCTTCTAGGACGATTCAACCATTAGAGCATGTTCATACATATGTTTGTGGTCCTTTGAAAGTGAGTTATCTTGGTGGTGCACTTTATTTTGTTATATTTATTGATGATTTCTCCAAGAAAGTTTGGATTTACACCTTAAAGAGAAGGGACCAAGTCCTTGGTATTTTCAAAGACTTCCATGCGTTAGTAAAGCAACAATCTGGGAAGAAACTTAAGCACATCCGCAACGACAATGATGGTGAGTATATTGGACCATTTGATGGATATTACAGATCTTATGGTATCATGCTCCAAGACGTCATAATTGAATGACATAGCATAGAGAATGAACATGACCTTAATGGAGAGAGTCATATGCCTCATTTCTGAAGCTAAGTTGCCTAACTCTTTTTGGTGTGAAGCATTTTATCATGTTGTTCATGTTATTAATCTATCTCCACATGTACCTTTGGATGGTGATGTTCCTGACATGATTTGGCATGGAAACATCTCCTGCAACCATTTGTGGATCTTCGGATGTCGCACTTTTTTCCATATCTCCAAGGATGAAAGGTCCAAGTTGGATGCAAAGATGAAGCAGTGCATTTTTGGGGGATATGACCAAGATGAGTTTGGTTACAGCTTGTACGCTCCAGTTGAGAAGAAGCTGGTGAGGAGTTGAGATGTGGTCTTCTCTGAAGAACAAACTATTGAGGACATCCAGAAGGTAGCTAAAGACTCTCCTTCGAGCAGCTATCAGTCATATGATGTGGAGCCAATCTCTTTACAGAGAGCTCCACATGTGGTGCCGGATGATGCATATGAGTAGACGCCAAATGCACAAGATGAGGAGGATATACCACATATCTCCACTCCTAATGATGATGATACAGATGATGGTGATGATGACGGTGTGTAGAATGATGAGAGCTCTTCTTCTTATGAGGCTCTCCCACCATAGAGATCCATGAGGAAGAGGTGACCCTTCGTTAGATATTATGCACATGAGTACATTTTGTTGACAGACAGTAGCGAGCCTGAATGCTATGAAGAAGTCTTGCAAGATGCAAACAAGGAGAAATAAGTAGAAGCTATGAAAGAGAAAATGGAGTTCCTTCATGACAATCATACCTTGAGCTTGCTAAATTGCTCAAAGGCAAGCCGACATTTAGAAACAAGTGGTTTTATAGAGTGAAACATGATAAACACTCGACAAACCCAAGGTACAAAGTTAGGTTGGTTGTAAAAAGTTTTAACTAAAGGATGGGAGTTAACTTTGAGGAGATCTTTTCTCATGTGGTGAAGATGTCTTGTATCAGGGTGGTTCTCAGCTTGGCAACTAGTGTTGATCTAGAGATTGAACAGATGGATGCGAAGACAACTTTCCTCCATAGTGACCTTAAGGAGGAAATCTACATGTTGCAACCTGAGGGCTTTATAGTCAAAGGTAAGGAAGGCTATATTTGCAAA
Organism: Ottelia alismoides; assembly: GCA_037367405.1. NCBI lineage: Eukaryota > Viridiplantae > Streptophyta > Magnoliopsida > Alismatales > Hydrocharitaceae > Ottelia > Ottelia alismoides. The sequence continues at coordinate 433,197 of JAZKJV010006482.1, forward strand.
CCGAAGAAGAATCTATATAGCTTAAAGCAAGAACCCAAGTAGTGGTACAATAAGTTTGACTCGTTCATGGGGGAGCATGGTTATGGGTCCATGATTTATCTATATTATACTCAAATTTTAGCCTCAATTCCAAAAGAAAATACACACCAAAATTACATAAATAATAAAATAATACAAAATACTTTAGCCATAAAAATATATTAAATTTAATATATAACAATATATATGAGCACGCGAAAGAAAACCCTGGAGAAATAACTAAAAAGAACCTCATGTGTACATTTACAACAAAAGAAATATACCATTATTAAATAAATAGATTTTTTGTGAATTTTTATATGGAGTTCTGAGAGATAAAGCCCAAGAAGCAAATTCTGCAGGTGACTTGGACAAGAAAAATACGAATCCATATGTAGACATAAATGAAAGATACCAATATGGCACCCAACTTTATACCTGTCAAGGATCCATCTTCCGAATGAGATATCCCAAATATGGAATTCTCTATGGATGTAGTGAAATAGTGAATGAGTTGCAAAAATTGTGAGTTTGGTGATGAGATTCGTAAAATCTATGGCTGATTTGGGGGTTCTTTAAAAGCATTTCCTAAAAGGAAGAAAGCCACTATCCACTAATTTCTTCCTGAAATCGTGGGATGCTCACCACATTCTCATTAGATTTGAAGATGAAAAAGACTGTCAAATTGTATGCCATGGGGGATTTCAAATTTTTGGGTGGGTAGGTGTTAGTCTTCGGATGGTCTCCCCACGTTAGACCAAACTTGAATACTACTCAAGCTGCAATATTGATTGGACTTCCTTGTTTAAAAGCACAGCTTCAAAATACGGGTGTATCGCAGTCAATTGCTATATCTGTAGGAAGGTTTATATATGTTGACAAGGAAGTGTTGTAGTTCATAAGGTCAAGCTATGTTAGGCTTTACGTGGAAGTGGATATGAATGCTCAACCCCAGGCCTCCATTTGTTTTGATTAAGAATGGAGCTCAAAATTTTAAGCAGAGGATCATATATGAAATAGTCCCATTTGGATGTGTATAAATCTCCAAAAATCAGAACAAGGATGAGATTGATGAGAATATTAAGAAGGTTTGGGCTCCTGTAAAGGAATCATGTTTAGGTGAAATTTTGATTGGGGATATACAATAGAAGCAATGGACTATGCTACTGGAAATGCAACAGTGGCAGCCTTCTATTCCTTGGGAAATGCAACAACAGTAGATATGCTTGGAAAAAGAGCCTTCAGTGGTTGCTAGTACATATGGAAATGGTGGACTAGAGAATCACTAATTTTTGGTTGATGGCAAGCCCTTGGTGAAGATACATTAGTACTGTAGAATCTGCTGCAATTGCCCGAACCGCTCGATTTTGATCGAGAAGTTCGCACGAATTCCCTGTTTTTGTTGGCCATACTGTTGGAGTATAAGTTGTATGCGCCTATTGTGTTGTAGCAGGGTAAATGGATCCTGGAGAAGATCCATTTACCCCCATCCAGTGTTTAGTCTCACATGGACCAACAGTGGGACTTGGAGGCTCTGGGAAGGCTATATAAGGAGCCCCAGACCTCCTGTACTCATTGAGAAAAAGCAATGAAGTATATACCCCTTTGAGGGCTTCTCCCGTGGTTTCATCCCGCTCCTCATGGAGTAGGGTTCCACGTTAAAATCCCGCGTTCTTATTTTGTTCTTTATCTTTTCCATGTTCGCTTCCGCATTCTTCATATTTTATAACATGGTATCAGAGCGGGTTTGTTTCTCGAGGATTTTATGTTGATTTTTTTTCGAGATTCGGTTGTTCCTGAAGATCATCTTTCTGTTGGGAGATTCAAGTTTTGAGGCAAGGTTTCATTCTGAAACCCCGTTCTCCATGGATTCAAGGCTTGAAGTTCCAGATCAACATCGCTAGGGTTTCATTCTTGAAGTTCTGTGATTTTAAAGTTCCAGAACACAGGGTTTCAACCCTAATTTTGTCACAGCAGCATTGACGGCGCCTATTCTCCAGCCACGCTGCAGTCCCCAAGTATATCCAGGTCTCCCATCAGACATGCATCATGCAACGATCCCATTCGCATGGCATTGCCTCTCGTGAACCTCCAGCAAAGGCGACGCTTCCATCCTCCAACCGCCATAGCAGCGGGCTCCGCCTCCCTCTGGGCAGCTCGCGCCTCCCCTCCCGACTCGTCTCCAGCCCAGGCGGGGTTCTCGGCGCAAGGCAGCGCTTCCTCCTTCCTCTATCGGATCTTGCGCAGGCGACGTGAGATCAAATCCCACAAGCGGCGGCGCCCCTTCAAGCCGCGCAACAGGCGGTGCTCGTGCGCCGCAGCCTCCTTCGACAGCGAGCCTCGCCGCCCTTGCTTCTCTTCCCGCGAGCCAGGCACGAGCCCTAGCAGACCCCAGATCCATCATGGCGTCCCAGGCGGTGCTCCAGGCGCCCAGGCACATGCGCTCGCTTCGATCTCCTCCGCGCGCATGGCGCACGCATCCTCAGGTGATCACCCCCGTGACATTGAGTCCAGCCAACGCGCGACTCCAAGCAGCACCGACCCCCTTCTCTCCTCCATGTGACGGCGCTCTCCAGAGAAGCGAAGCCCTACGGGCTTTCCAGGCGATGCCGCCTGCTCTTCTCTTCGCAGTTGCACCAGATCCCCAGTGGCGCGCGAGCTTCTCTCCATCTCTACAGTTTTTCAGCAGCGGCGTGACCTGGCTTCATGCCATCGCAAAGCCCAGGCGCGCACCCCAGTTTCCCGATGCGGCGACGTTCATCTTCGACTCAAGCAGGCGGCGGGCCCGTGCCCTAGCCGCTCCAGATCGCGATGGCGGCGCCCTAGCACCTGACGGCGGTGCTCCGTGTAGTACGCAGGGCGAGATCTCCTTCCCCGCTTCAATCTCCAAGTGGAGCCGCCAACATCCAGAAGCTTCCTCCAGCGGCGGTGCTTCCCCATTCCAAGCGGGCGCGATATGTCCCTTGATATCAGGGGCGGCGGGACTTTAGGTCGAGGGTTCCCAGGGGAACCCTAACAACACGAGCGTTTTTTTTTTAAAAAAATATATATTGGCTGCTATTGTAAAGGCCCCAGTTGACGGAGGCTTAAAAAAAAGTGTCTGTATGAAAAAAAGAAGCGAGAAAGCCGTAAAAAAATGAAAATGAGGTACAGTTTAAAAAAAATGGAAAAAAAAGTCACGTACAAATTGAAAAAGCCGTACGCAAATAGAAAAAAAAAAGAAGGAAAAAGAAAAGAAAAAATGACGGCTTTAAAAAAATGACAAAAGCCGCAAGTTTCATGTTCTTGTTGTTTACCCCCTATCTTGTCTTCTCCCAACTTTGTCGATGTTCATTTTCCGACAAGTATGGGAGAAAGGGGGAGTATATATGTAGAGTCACAGGTCTATTCAGATGTTCCAGATTGCAGATTCTCCAGACCAACCGATTTTCAGACTCTACGGTTTTCAGATGAAGATTTTTCCATGCGCAATTCCAGACTCGACGTTCAGGTTCCGAGTCCCAGTTTGATTCGCAGTTGTTCAGACTCGGCAATTGTCTTCCGAGTCTCCAGTTTCAGACACGCACGAGTTTGCGGTCTTATTTCAGATGAGCATATGCTGCCATCATTGTCAGAGGTCCCCATCATGATTCTTGTTGTTCGGCCAGAGTTTTCATGTGAGCCATAGGGACTCCAGAGCAGAGGACCATTCCCTATGCCATTGAGGGCAAGGGTTTTCATGTGGTATCATAGGTACACCAGAGCAGTGCACCATTCTCTGAGCCAGATGGGAGAGACCCAGTTCTCCGACAAGGAGACTTCAGGCGCAAGTTCAGACTCGATGGTCAGGTTCCGAGTCTTCTGTTGACTCACACTCCAGCCCGTTCGTCCTCCTCACCTGCACGGCATGAGAAGCAACGTCCTCGACTGCAGCAATGTGCGCGTTGGGTTGATATTGTCCGTAGTGTCTTGTAGCGTTGAGTTGAGTTTCTGTCTGTTTGTCCAAGCTGAGCATTGCATGCTCCAGCTTGAGGGGGAGTGTTGGAGTATAAGTTGTATGCGCCTATTGTGTTGTAGCAGGGTAAATGGATCCTGGAGAAGATCCATTTACCCCCATCCAGTGTTTAGTCCCACATGGACCAACAGTGGGACTTGGAGGCTCTGGGAAGGCTATATAAGGAGCTCCAGACCTCCTGTACTCATCGAGAAAAAGCAATGAAGTATATACCCCTTTGAGGGCTTCTCCCGTGGTTTCATCCCGCTCCTCACGGAGTAGGGTTCCACGTTAAAATCCCGCGTTCTTATTTTGTTCTTTATCTTTTCCATGTTCGCTTCCACATTCTTCATATTTTATAACACATACCGTTGAAACTCGTGTGAACCGCTTGATCAAGATCGAGCAGTTCGAGCGATTGCAGCAGCCTCTGCAATACTGCAGAGTATCGGCTTCCTGGTGAAGAAGCAAGTGCAGCATCAACAATTTAATTGTGTTGAGAAGCTTTTTGTGGCTAGGAATCAACAACAGTTGTTGCATTCACAGCAACAAACATGTAAAAAATCAATCACGGCAACGACAACAACATAATTCAGCACAGACTAATGGTACTGTGAAGAAGCAATTGGTCACACAACAACCAATGGATTTAAAAGATATTACAATGAAGCAGCTACAAGGCAAACAACTAAACCAACACTTACAAGAAGCATCTGGTGAAGTGATCTTTATCGAGTATTTGCTAGTCCATGTCGAAGTAAAGGAAGTGATTTTTTGCTTTGAGGAGTTGTGATTCCATTTCTACGGGAAACAACTTATTGCATAAATGATGAGGATGATTGGACCGTGGTTACAAAAAAATCACGACAATAGAAGAAGCATCCGGGCAGCCCTATCAACATATGAATGGCGCCAATGCCTTTTCCCATCTATCATAGAAACAGGGACAGTTTTTGTGGAGTTCTCCTCAGAAGGATAACAGAAGCAAAGGTGTGGTGAATCCTTTGAAAGGAACACCAGCAGCCTCAACCAGCAGAAAGTTAGGCAGAAACAAAATCAATAGACAAAGGGAAGAAAGAAGCCAATTGTGTTTGGTAATTTGCTTCTTGATGAATTGAAGTTGCCCGAGGAGAAGTTTGTAGTAAAGGGGGATTGGGAGCATAACATGAAAACACTTGAAGTAAACAAGGATGAGAGCTTGAGGGGAACATCTGAATAATGAGGCTTGGTCTCACTACATAGCTTCAAAGTGATGGTTATTTTGAGTAGTTAGAAAAAATTACCAAGTTCAATGAATGGTGTGGGAGGGGCTTCTCCTACCTTAAGGAAAATAAAGAGAAGGAAATCGAGTTCAATGTGGAAGATTTTCCTTCATTCTCTGATATTGAAGTGATGAAAATGCAACAACGTCAAGTCAAGCATTCCTTGGAGGAGTCCAAGAAGAAGCAGAAGATGAAATTTTTCATTAATGATGGCTAGAAGGTGAGGAAGATAAGTGCAATTAGATATTTGGGTAGTGACGAAGTGAAGAAAGCCATCATTGTTGATGGCTGGACCAAGGTGGAAAAGGTGAATTTTCAAAATAGATTTGGAAATAGAGTTCCAGCTTGGGCATAACATAAAGAGCTAGATCTCAAGGAATACTTTTAAGCACATAAGAAAAGAGGTGGTATTCGTACACACTCTACCACTTCACATTAAAAGAATTACTTTCTGTTCGTGACTTGAAATTGTCTTTGGTTTACGCTTTCTCTTTTCAAGGCCATGATGGCCATACTCATAGTTTTGATTATTTCCTTTTTCAAGGCCTTCTTGGCCATAGCCTTTTACTTATAGTTTTCTCTTTCTCAAGGACATGTGGGCCAAGTCAAATATGTAAGGCTATATGTTTTTCTTGAAGGGAGGCGATCAAGTCTCACACATCATGGAAGCGTGGAGATGGGATCATATCCGATCTAATCTAAGTAGACTAGTCATACTAGTCGATGAACTGCAAAACCTTAAAATATTTCTGATGAAATCACATGGCTTGAGAATATTTTCCAATCTATTTCATCAAGATCACACAAGTATAAGGGTTACCTCTTGAAGCATGATTGCGATCTGCGAGTTTGTAAATGAAAAGGCCTCCTACCTCAACTTTGATCCGACAAAGATAGCTTTTGCAGGTGTGTGGATGAGATGTGTGATTCCCGCAATCCAAAGAGACAATCTGACTCGGGAACCTCCTGATTTCGTCAAACAAAATCCTTCTCCTTCTTCAAGTGCACGAGGCGCTAAAGAAGCAGAACCTCTACGAGAAATCGATCTGGCAGCACAACGGCAACGTGACGACTATCGTAGACTCCACAAACCCTAAGCATGGGTATGACCATAGATTGCAGGAGAGAGGGTGGATGTATATGTGTAGAGAAAAAGAGAGGGAGACTTTAACTTTGTGCTCTTATTGTGCAACTTGAGAATCTTAAGATTTCTCTCTTTTTTATAGTATAATGGATGGTTAGAATGCACTCCTAATAATAATCAATGATCAAGATTACATATGACTCCAAACACAATTAGGACTAGGATTTGATAAATAAAGTATCAACTCTAATTCCAATGTAATCTCCAAGATTACATGCAACCTCCAAGATTACATGAAATCTTCTCTCATGAATAAAGTGGAAAGGAGAGAGCCTCCTTCTATAAAAGGGGTGGACGTCCACCATGGTGGACTCCACCATGGATGTACACTCCTTATAGGAGTAGAGTTGTCTCTCTCCAATTATCCCAAATTGATGTAATCTTATTACCATAAAGTTTTATAAATAGAATTATCTTATCAACAACTATCACCATTGCAATTACAAATAAAACCTTGATATTTATGAATCATGTTCATCCTTCCAAAGTTAAATGTAAATCTCATTTGCATTTAATTGCATGCTATATCCAATTCAACATTGAAATTGTGAATCATATTCACAATTAAGTCTCTCTAGGACATTAAGGATCCCATCCACATTATCCATAATTATTGTAGACAATATTATCTACACTATTATCATTTATGATAATTAAATCCAATTTAATTACCTTAGATGATTGTTTACACATGTCCAAATAATGTGAATCATATACATGTTACTCAGGATAATTAAATCTAATTTAATCATCACTATTTCTCTTTGTTATTGCGCTAAAATAATTTTTATTTTTATGATTTTTAAAATACAGAATTATATGAATAATGAGGAAACTCCACGAAAGGAACATTAATGATTTGTATAACTTACTTAGCGAAAAATGTCCCGAATAAATCCAACGAATAACTAATAAGCCTGTTATAGATAAAAATTTAGCTATCATCCCATTTGCTGATGAATTACATAGCCATTCGATTTCATGAACTAACAAATTCATCAAATGAATCATAATAACAATGGAACTAATCGAAAAAGAGATATGAGTTAATATATGTTCTAGAGTCACAAATATCATAAATAAAAAATGGTCCAATTACTTATAGAATGAAAATCAGGATTTGAATATTAATATTGAATACATTACAATTTCAATAATCAGATATTTCTCTAATGGAATGATTCTTGAACTTTTTCAAGAATAGTATTCCTTCTCTAGGGATACTTGGAGATGAGATCATGGAGACTGTATATGGCATGTATAGTGACTTGGATTGCAAGATCTAATCTCATATCCAGATCTAAAAGATCTTTCAGAAGTGTCTGATCATATCAGGTAGTATATCCGACCTTCTCATTGCAGATGAATCCTATTCATATCAATGTCCAACATTTGGACTAAGATTGGATAACTACTCTGCTGGGTGGAGTCACTAAAATCCAAACGTGTTTCATCACTCCATGGAAGTGTAATGGTAGACAATCGATTAAGATGACATCACCCTCGAGTATTCCTAATACTCGTACATCCTACATACTAGAAGACCTCAATTAAACCAGAAGTTTGGATCTCATTTGAACAGTCTCCTTGTTTTTATCGTTAAGTTTCTCATTTGATCATTAGAAGTTGGTATCGATCACATGCTTTCCAAAATTATATATCATACCTTCATATCATGTCTCGTTTCCAAAACAAGACAACCAGCATTGGAATTTTGTTTATCCCAATATCTCTTGAGTGAGCCCATATCTTTCGATTCAATAGTGAACATGTATGATCCTTTTGAGAGATTATACGAGTCATATGCTCTTATATGCATATTAGTGTGTCATTGTATAGATCTTGAATATCTCATCAACCTATTGGTATGCCAAACATACATACTCATATATATTAATATTTTAGTCTCTAATCAGAGGTTGTATGTTTGTATCATGACAACATACGATATAGGTCTTTATTATCTTGATCTTGATAAGTCAACTATTTGACCAAACTCATCCGACAACTCTAAATCTCTATTCCTATGCAGAGGACCTACATCAAGAGGTGGTCGGATGTCAGCCTTTGGAGTAAGGATTGTTATCTTCTTCTTAGGATGGAGATCCTTTATTGATAATCGCTTGACGTATCAGTTGAGTCCTCAATCTAACCATATAGATATTCAACCTTGCACCAACCTCTATGATCCAATATTTGGATCAAAAGTTGTATAATATCAAGATGGCCATGGTACATAACCCTAATTGTATGAAGGGGCCTATTATATAAATTAGTTATTCTTTATTTCAGATTAAGGAGTGATTTGTAATAACATTTATTACATAATGGATCACTATGGGCTCACATGTACAACATCTTGAAGGATATGGGAAAATCCTTAAGCGCATCACGGAAGCATGAGGATCACATCGAATGCGATCGGGAGCGACTAGTCGCACTAGTTGCTTCGGGCAGTGGAATTTTAAAAAAATTAAAATGATGAAACCACATGATCCAAGAACACTTATTGGATCGTTTCATCTAAACCACATATAGGTACTGAGGTTACCTCTTGAAGTGTGGTTGCGATCGAGTCTTTAAACCAAGAGACGTACTATCTCAAGATTGATCCAACAAAGGAGACGCTTACGAGTGTGTTGATGAGACATGTGCTCCTCGCAATTCATGTTGATGATCCAAGCGGCGGATCTCCTGATCTCGTCATACGAGATCCAACATCTTCGTCACGAGCGAGATGCGCCGAAGGATATGGAGATCCATGAGTAGATGATCCGGAAGTATAATAGCGATACTGCAACGATGACGACTCTCACAAGGGCTCTATGGTGGACGGACACTATGAGAGAGAGAGAGAGGTTTGGAGTGTGGAGAAAGAGAGAGAGAGAGAGAGAGAGAGAGAGAGAGAGAGAGAGATCATTCGTTATCGTGTAACTCGAAGAGAAAGGGGTGCCTCTTCTTATATAGGGTTCTGGGAGTCCATGGAACCCAATCTATGGACATCACGTAATCAATGGGTGAGATTGATTTGTGTTTCTTTCAATGGCTATGATCTTGTTCTAAAAACACAACAACAATTAATTTAATTTAAATTAATATATATTTATAAATCAATATAAGTTAATTTCAAATCAAATCAATTGGCTAGTCTTGGAGATAATAAAGCGACTAACCACATCCCTAAAAAGGGGGGACGACCACTATCATCTCATGAGATCTCATTATCTTATGATATATCTCCGAGATTTATAACAATAATTGTTGTAAATTATTTCACAAAAAAATCATAATTATCTTGTGGAATTTGCGATTGTGCCATTGGAAAAATGTTAATCACATTCACAACCCAATACAGAATGTAAATTATATTTTTAATTAATTGTCCAATGTGAATTCAATTCACATCAATAATTAATCAACAAATATAATTATAAATAGCTCTCACTTATATATTATAAATCACATTTATAATATATATGATTAATATAGATAGTGCTATTTACATTATTCATATCTATGATAATTAAATCGTATTTAATCATCTCAGATCTCTATTCTCATGTACCAAAATAATATGAATCACATTCACATTATTCACATCTTTGATAATTAAATCATATTTAATTATCTCAGATAACTCTCCTTATAATATGAATCAAATTCATATTATTCATGATAATTAAATCACATTTAATTATCAATTTTCTCAATGCTCGGATACACATATCAACAATGAAATTATCCATGAACTCTTTCATAGATAATGCGCTTTCTCCGTGGATACTTGGAGATAAGGACAGGGCGATTGTATTGTTCCACGTATAGTGACCTGGATATTGAGATCAAATCTCAAATCCAAATCTTGCGGACCTCCCTTAGATGTTTGATTAAATCAGAGCCATAGATCTAATCTTCTCATTGCATATGAATCACATCAGATCAATGTCCAGCATTTGGACTAAAATTAGATCACTTCTTTGTGAGAGGGGTCACTAAAATCTAAACATATTTCATCACTCCCTCGGAATGGAAGCGTCGTGATTATACAATCGTTAATGATCACATCACCCTCAGGTATTCCCAATACCTGTACATCATGCATACTGGAAGACCTAGATTAAACCCAAAGTTTTAGATCTCTTTTGGATTGTCTCCTTCAGAGTTTTATCAATAAGTTTCTCATTCGATCATTGGGAGTCGGTATTGATCATATACTTTCCAAAAGCATATATCATACCTAGGTATTGATCATATACTTTCGAAAAGTATATATCAAACCAACAAATTCAATCAAGCTTCCAAAGCGAGACGACCGTACACAGAATTTGTTTCTTCCCAATATCGCATGAGTGAGCTCATGTCTTCCGATTCAGCAATGGACCTGTATGATCCCTTTGAGAGAGAGTATTACTCATATACCCTTGCATGCACACCAGCGTACTGGTGTATAGACCTTGGTTAGGTCATCAACCTATTGGTCTGCCAAATGTATATACTCAGGCATATAGTAACATATTTGTCTCCAGTCAGAGGATGCATGCCTATATCGTGACAGCATACGATATAGGTATTTTGTTATCTCGATCTCGTTAAGTCAACTCTTTGACCTAGCTTATCTAACACCTCCGAATCTCTATTCCTATGTAGAGGACCTGCATCAAGATGTCGGCTAGATATCAGCCTTTATGAAAAAGGATTGTCATCTCCTACTCATGCTGGAAATCATCTCTTAACAATCATTTGACGGTGCTTGATGAATCCTCAATCTAACTCTTTACAAATTCATCCAAGCATCAGCCTCTATGATTCAATAATTGAATCAACAGTTGTATGATCATTAAGATGGCCATGGTACATAACCCTAATTGTACTGAGGGATCTATTATGCAAATTAGTTATTCTTCATTTCAGATAAGGGAATGATGTTCGCAATAACATTTATTGTATAATGGCTCGTCGTGAGCTTGCATGTCCAACAATCTCCCACTAGTCCAAAGAGTCATTAACGGGCTAATCATTTAAACCCGCACTCATGTGACAATCATAGGCTACTTAGAAAAATAGCTAGGTAATCTGATAAATCACTCTATTCCCAAGGGACTATGCCAAGTCCTTTTACGGCACTTGCATATCCCCAGGTAACAATATTCACATCCAATGTGAATGTTGCATCTTATGTAACCAATACTCAATCTTGCCAGTTATAGTATCCTTGACACTACAGCTCATAAATTATTATAACTAGTATTTCCATAATCCTTATCAGAATATCCTTATTCTTGGATATCTCTATCACCTAAGGTATCTGCAATTAAGACCTTTTAGATCTCTATCTATAAAGTCTTAATTTCTTGAAGATATGACTTAGATATCACTATCTCTAAAGTCTTGTCATCTTTGAAGATTTTGTTATTACTGCAACAAAGTGTTTTATTTCCATAGCAGGATTAGTAACAGTTTACTACTCCCACTACATGGTAGACATCTGGCATTTATACGCATCTAGCATACACTCGGCTTCTCGTAAGAGATGCACAAGGGCAAACAGTTCTAGCATTCACCTCATCAACTCCTTGAGGTGCTATCCCTTTAGATAGGTCAGTACCATATCTTAAGGAAAAGAAGCCTTTCTTGTAATTTTCTAGAAAATAAAAATGTCCAAGGTATACTACTAATGTGACGATCCCAATACCCTCTTCTCTTTGCTTCTGAACAAATTCAGAACTAAGATCTAAGAGGTATCCTTGAGATCATATCTCAAGGTATGGAATAGACATATTATAAAACACTTACTATTATCATTATATTATTCCAAATGATTAGGATATCATCTACATTTAACTTGATGAACACAATGGTGTTGGACATGCGAGCCCACGACGAGCCATTATGCAATAAATGTTATTGCGGATATCATTCCCTGATCTGAAATGAAGAATGATTAATTTACATAATAGGTCCCTTAGTACAATTAGGGTTATGTACCATGGCCATCTTGATGATCATATAGATGTTGATTCAATTATTGAATCATAGAGGTCGGTGCTTGGATGAAAACCTAAAGAGTTAGATTGAGGACTCATCAAGCATCGTTAAATGATTGTTAAGAGAGGATCTCCAGCCTGAGAAGGAGATGGAAATCCTTTCTTTAAAGGCTAATATCTAACCGACCTCTTGATGCAGGTCCTCTGCATAGGAATAGAGATTCAGAGGTGTTAGATAAGTTAGGTTAAGTAGTTGACTAAATGAGATCGAGATAACCAAAATCCTATGTCGTATGATGTCACGATATAGGCACGCATCCTATGATCGGAGACATATGTGTTACTATATGTCTGAGTATGTACATTTGACAGACCAATAGGTTGATGACTTAATCAAGGTCTATACACTGGCGTGCTTGTGTGCTTGTAAGGGCATATGAGTAATACGATCTCTCAAAGGGATAATACATGTTCACTTGTGAACCGGAAGACATGAGCACACTCATGAGATATTGGGAAGAATCAAATTCTGTGCATGGTCGTCTCGCTTTGGAAGCTTGACTGAATTTGTAGGTTTGATATATACTTTTGGAAAGTATATGATCAAGACCTAGGTATGATATATGCTTTTGGAAAGTATATGATCGATACCGACTCTCAATGATCGAAAGAGAAAATTATTGATAAGACCCTGAAGTAGACAATCTAAAATAGATCTTGTACTTCGGGTTTAATCATAGGTCTTCCAGTATACAGGATGTACTGGTATTGGGAATACCTGAGGGTGATGTGATCATAAACAATTATATAACCATGATGCTTCCATTCCTACGGAGTGATGAAATGGGTCTGGATTTTAGTGACTCCTCTTATTAGAGAAGTAATCTGATCTTGGTCCAAATGTTGGACATTGATCTGAATGTGATTCAGATGCAATGAGAAGATTAGATTTGCGGTCTTAATTTAATCATGCATCTATGGGAGGCCCGAGATCTGGATTTGAGATGTGATCTCAATATCCAAGTCATTGTACGTGGTACAATACAATCACCATGTCCTTATCTCCATGCATCTGCAGAGAAAGCACATTATTCATGAAAGAGTTCAAGAATAATTCCAAAGTTGAATTATGTCTAAGCAATGAGAAATGGATAATTAAATGTGATTTAATTATCATGAATAATGTGAATTTGATTCACATTATCTGAATGCATGAGAATGATTATCCAATGTAATTAAATGATATGTATTATTGTGGATATGGATAATGTGGATAGTACTATCTAATTATCCAGGTATATTGTAGACGAGATTTATAATATATCGGAGAGAGACTTTTGTAATTTATATTTGTTGATTAATTATTAATGTAGATTGGATTCACATTAAAAAGGATTAATTGAAAATATAATTACATTTTCATTTTGGGTTGTGAATGAGATTCACATAATTTCAATGTCATGGTTGATATTTTCCATAAGATAATTTGGATTTATTTTTTGGTGAAAATATTGTCGACGAGAGATGATGATATATATCATGAGATAGTGAGATATCATGATAATTAGAAGAGATGGAACAAGTCCACCAAAGAGAAGTGGACGGCTACAACTCTCCATGAGGAGAAGAGTAGTTGTCCCCTCTTTTTTAGGGGATTGGTTTATTCTCCTCGTTATCTTTTCTCTTATCAAAGATGATTTAATTTGAAATTAATTTTGTTGATTTATCAATGAAAATTAATTTAAATTAAATAATTAGTTGTATTTTTACAACAATATCTTAGCCATTGAAAGAAACACAAATCAATCTAATCCGTTGATTGTGTCTTGTCCATCGATTGGGATCCAAGGACTCCCAAAACACTATATAAGAAGAGGTGATCCTTGCTCTTCAAAACATATGTGACATCACACGAGTCTCTCTCTCTCCTTTTATTCTCACACATACTCTCTCTCTCTCTTATCTTGAGTGGTCGTCCACTTTAATAGAGAGAAGATCGTCTTTGTCGTCACCTTGCCTTTGTGCTCTGCTTCGACGACTATTGGCTCTTCCTCTTCTTTGGTGTGTGATGCTCGTGAGGAAGGTGTTTGATATCGTGTGATGAGATTAGGAGATCCATTTCTTTGGACATCAATTTGGATTGCGAGAAGCATGCGACTCATCCTCGTACTTGCAAGTGTCTTCTCCAACTGATCGGAATTGAGACAGGAGGTCTTTCTTTAGAGGCTAGATCGCAACCACGCTCTAAGAGGTATTACTATATCCTTGTTATGATTAAGATGAAAAGATCCGAGAAATGTTCTTGGATCATGTGGTTTCATCCCTTTGAAAAAAAATTAAAATTCTGCTGCATCGAGCAACTAATGCGACTAGTCGCTCATGATTGTATATGATACGATCATCACACTTACATGATGCTCTCTAGGATTTCTCCATATCCTTCAAGTGATATCAGAGCCAGGTTCAAGGTTCTGGATACGATCCATGAACCTACGAAGATTTGGGCTCGTTGGGGTTCGTGAAAAATTTTTTCGCATTTCAATTTTTGCATCCCTGTTTTGTGATTTTTTTGGTCCTGTTTAAAATTTTTAAACATGAATTTACTACACGGATAATGTTCCCCATTAAACAAGGAAAATGTGGAATTTGAGTTTGCGTAATTTTGTTTCTCAAGTTATGATCGTTTTAATGAACATATGTCCACTGTTTCGGGGACGGTGGTTAGTGACGTAATTAAGATGTTAATTACTATTTTAAAATACCTAAAAATGCATGTTAATCACATGGTTTATGTTTTAAATCAAATTATCAAACTTTGGAAATTTATTTTGAGTAATTTGGATTTAAAATGAAAGAGATATGCTAATTTTAATTGGTGATGGTCACTACTGAAAATTACATACTCAACCATGAACCTTGTGATTATCATTTAAGAACTTTGTGAAATTAATGGTTAATTTTTTGGAATAATTATGGATAATATTTGGGAGATATTATAATAATAATTGTTCCCTTATATGACATTGCCTCAACCAATGAATGATTAGATTAGATCTAGATCACCAATTGATTACTTGATACACTTTCATCAAACTTGTTACTTGAATATGATTGGGAATTTGTTTAGTAAATTTCCTTATAATCAAAATGGTTTTGATTATTACTATATGGTCTACCTTCGGTTGAAAAACTTATCAACATCTCCAGTACACAATGATTTATTTGGCATTATCCTTTCCTGAGGTGGATATGGTGTCTAGTCGGGTAGCATTGGGGTAGAAGGTTGCACCGTGTGCGATCTGTACCACTCCTGTCGATACTGACCATGACAACGGGTAGGGACTCGATAATGCCGTAGAAATCAAGGTGTATTTTTCTAATTATTAAAATTCGAATAATAAGTGTTTTGAGATTATACATTAGATTCAAGTAATAATCAAGTTTATTAATTAAGATTGGATTGATAATCAATTTAATATGATTAAATTGATTATATCCAATTCAAATACTCTATTATGAATAGATGTGTATTTCTCTTGGAAGAATTAATTACATGAATGCGATTCATGATAATTAATTATTGAATTTGAATAAGAGGTGGAGGATCACATAAGTGGCATCCATGGTTTTCCGTCAAGGCGAAGAGTTCCGTCGTCAGGGATCGTATGTATGAGATGTTTGTCCGAAGTGACAGCTTCTGTATGCAAGCGCATCTGGATCGGGCACTTTTCTTCTAGAAATAGTAAGGTTGTATGCGTAGTTACCCCAATATCGAGCCCTCATATTATTGGGGTGATATTGGATTGCGCATAGTGAGTACTATTCTTGTTGATGGTTGGTTCAATTAACAACGGGTCAACATCACCTTAGGGGTGGTGGACTCGGGTGTTGAAGACCGAATTAGGAAATGCAAGTTGGACTTGCAAGGCGGAATTTGTTCCCGCTTCTTTTTATCGGAGTCACAGGTTCTCATATTATTGGGATGTGACAAAGATAAGGAAGGAGATCCCAGATCTTGCTTGAGATATAATGGTAAGTATATCTCTTACATTGAAAGTGATTAAGGGAATGAACTTTCATTGTTGACAAGGCAATAACTTTGATATAAAACTCCTGAATCAAAGTAAAATATGTATATATAAAATATATACACTTATGCAAATTTCTTATTTCAGATAATCATTCATTAAACCCATTCAATACTATACTCAATAATAATCAGTATAATATCATGGATTGGATCCATGATCAAGATATTGTACTTGCAGTTGGACACATAATGTATGTGGTTGCAATGTGCAAGTTTCCTCATAATAATGAGGAATGACAATTAAATAGACAATAGGTCCACAACCCTAGGGTTTGTATGTCTCTATAGTCTTGATCTCATTGAATGTACTTTAGAAGTGACATTTCGATGATGATCGCAATTGTCAAATAATCCTTATAAAAATCTAAGAAGATGTTCTGGCATACATATGTGCTCTCGACATTTAATCATGAATGGCATGTTTCTCTCCATTATACAGAATGGTGGCTCTATAGGAGAACATGTACTCAAAATGCTTGAGTACCTACATGAACCAATGATTTTAGGATTTAAGAGGGATGTAGATATGATGAGTGTCATCATTATACTATCTGTACTCTAGTCATTCATGAAGCTTCATAGTATTCACATTGTATGAATTGAATGAAGCATGTATAAATGTTGAAATACTCTTACATTGAAATCTTTTGAATTCAACATAAGAGATCCTTTGTCTTAAGTTTGTTGTTTATAGATGAAAGGAGCACAATGGAAGCATGGGTTAGACCCAAGTTAGAAGGAAAGTCAAAGAGTTGATTGTACTTCTATGGTTTCCATACATATGACATCCAAAGAGTTGGATGAATGTCGATACTACAATAAGTCGACGTACTGATAGTATGACTATCTAGACTATCTTGGATACTCAGAGAAGACCCATATAGTACATCGAAATAATATACATCTACACCTGATCATTGAAATTGACTTGCTTATTTGATAAGATTAAAAGTCTAATAATTGTATCTCATTCTTATAGTGACATTTGCAATTGGTTGCATATGTATTAGAAGACTAGAAAATTTGATCTTAAGGTTTAATAGTCATCCACATGGATAATGATGCAATTGTTGCAATAATCTCTATTGGATTGATATACTTCTCAATTTCAGTGGGAGAGCCCTTAGTCTTAGAGAATGTCTCAATGACCTGATATTAGAATATACTCAGTTTATTTCTAAGTGTTAGAAATAAACATGAATTCTGGAATAGACCTATCATAAAGAGTTATGATGGATATATTTCAGATAGTAATCTAATATCCGTAGGACTCTACTAAATTAGAAAATTAATGAATGGTTTATTAAGATTTCTAATACTGAAAGTTAAACCTTATTAGATCAATAGGAGGATGAAGATCATTTGATAATGATCTGGAATCAAGCCTTGGACATGTGTCGCTTGACAAGATCAATGGACTAGTAAGAGATGAAACTTTAGAATGTTTAAAATATCAAAACTTACGTACTTCCAAATTAAAATGTCCAATACACACTTCTCTGGGAATGATGTTAGATTTCAAGGTATTCAATATTCCATACATATGTGGATTATCTGTATCAAAATAAACATTAATGATATATGATATCAATTAATGATTATTTGTGTATGATATTTCTTCACTTCACCTTAGAAACTTTAAATTGTTTAAAGATTTCACAATTTTGGTTTAGAGCCAAAGTTTGAAGGAAGATTAAATGAATTTAATCTAACCAAGGTAGCAAGTACCTATAGATGAATTCACAGAATACCTTATGGAGAAAGGAATATCATTTCTATCTCGTTTATCCTGATAAACCTAAAACTTAATAGAGTTGTAGGGAGATACCATTAGATCATGTGTGACGTGATTCGGTCAATGATGAATCTTAGCATAATTACCTCTTAGTTTCCAGGTATATATGTAGCAAAGACTGTAATATATATCCTTAAAAGGTTCCATGTAAATTTGAACCCTAACATCCTCATAAGCTATGATTTGGAACCTAGCCTAGTGTTGGGCACTTGAGGATTTAGGGTTGCTTGGTCCATAACTTTGTCATGGATGCAAGTAAGCTGAAATCTAGCATACAGGAGTGCTACTTCATTAGGAAAATAAAGGATGGTATTAGATACATACTTTATGACCTTGAGATTCTTAAAAGATCTCATCTCTGAGAATGTGATTCTTAGAGGATGACTCTCTTGAGAATCAAGATGAAAATGAAGTAAAGGAACTCATTTAATCTTGATATGATAATGAGGCTCCTTAAATTCGAAACCTAAAAGGATAATTAAAGATGAAAAACTCATACCACTTCAAATGGTTTGAGTATGTACTCCATGTATCAATTAAGTCTGACAATGATCTAACTTCATGTGATGAAGCTTATGAGGATCATACCAAGGAAAGATGGATGTTAGCAATAAAGTCTAAAGTAGACTTCATATACAAGTGTTATATATGGACCCTCGAGGATCCACCTATAAGGGTAAGACCCATTAAGGTGTAAATGGATCTTCAAGAGAAAGAGGGAACCTGATGAGAAGGTAGAGACCTTCAAAGCATGGCTCGTATCCTCAAAATACACACCAAAGAGAAGACATCATTTGCGATGAGACTTGATCTTCAATGACCATGCTTAAACCCATCAAAATATTGCTAACTATAACTAAACAACTTGACTATGTCATCTTCTAGATGGAAGTCAAGATTGCATTCCTCTATGAATACCTCATCGAGGATATTCGCATGGCGTAGTCCCAGGGCTTCATGGTTGAGGAAAGCAAGGTGTGCAAGCTAGGGAAATCCATCTATGGACCCAAATAAGCTCCTTGTAGTTGGAAAATAAATTTTGATGAAATTATAAATGTTATGATTTCAGATAGAATCTTGATGAACCATGTGAAGCTTAGTGGGAGTGCCATTGTGTTCATCATGCTAAATGTAGATGATATCCTGATCATTTGGAATGATATAAGGATAATAATAAGTGTTTTATAATCTGGTAATTCCATACCTTGAGATATTATCTCAAGGATACCTCTTAGATCTTTGTTCTGAAGGTGTCCAGAAGCAAAGAGAAGAGGGTATTGGGACCGTCACATTAGTTGTACACCTTGGATATGTTCCACCTTCTGGAAAATTCCAAGAAAGGCTTCCTTCCCTTAAAATATGGTATCGACCTATTGATAATCCGCGAACTCGGCCCTTTAATATCGTGGAATTAGCACTGGATATGTCATTGCAGTCGGGCCGAATTGGTCTATCAAAGACCATCTAATTGATATGTCAATAAGAATCAGATGGTCATATTTTTATTTTACTTGGCAAGAAACCAACGTCGAACTCAGGGACACGAGCCTCTCTCGTGATTATCCAGATTTTTATCTATCTAACCAAGTGTTGAATTAAAGAACATAGGTCTAACAATGTTAAAGGATGATACAATGCATTAAAACAAAACATGTATTTTTTATTTTATTTTAACCATGTAAATAAATGCGATGAAATGAGATGCAAAACAAGCAGTATGCCCTAGTTCAGAATAATGAGAAAATTTAACAAAAGTCGATTTCAGGTTCAATTAAGTATTCAAGCTTGATGGACAAAATAAACTAGGCAAAAGCTTAATCACTAAGGGACACATGACTTCTAAAATAATACAATGATAATTTTGTGTCCAGAGTAACAATCGAGCATGCCATTAGAAAGATCATCAAACTAGCCTCGAAATGCCACTGAAATCAACTGAAACGGAAATACGATGCTCAAGATATGCGATAAAGAAGACAAGGGCATAACTAAAAGGAAACATGAAAAGATAAATACAAACAGGTCCCTGGAAGGGACTAAAATGTAATAAAAATAAAGTGCAAGTCCTTCCCTGTAAAAATCCATACGCGCGGGGGCTTTATTGCAATTATTCAATTCCTCAAGGGCACGAGCGCAAAATGTCGCAAGCGCGCATGGCCGTCACGTGAGCTCTGGACCTATTTGCAAATTGGGAAAATTCGGAGGACCTCTGCGCAAATTACCCAGATGGCATCTGCTATGCACGCGTCATCCAGGCTCGAAGGACTGTTCAGGCTCGGTAGAGGCTTGGCGTAGGCTTGGGGCTCGATATAGCTTCGGATGCAGCTTCGGCTAGGTTCGGGAGCTGGCTTAGGCTCAGCTTAGGCACGGGAGCTCCAAGCCTAACGGTTAGGATGCTGAGGCTCGGAGGAGCTTTGGGACTGCCACGTGGTCCGCTGAGGTCCATCCGATCCTGGCGATCGGATGGTTGTTGTGTGCTACTTGAGAGAAAGACACGGCTTCCTCCGTGTCGTTGGATGATCGCCCGAGAGTTTCATCCAACGGAGCCTGCGCTTCCTTCTTCATCCTCAGTTGGTGGCGAGAACCGATCTCCGGCGAAGGAGCTCCATCTCCGCCGCTCTATCTCGGATAAATTGGACATCCACGGAGCTCCATGAATGATCGTCGAGGTAGCCACGATCTCAGGGAGGACGTTGGTCTTTCTGAATAGGTCCATCGGAGCTCATAGGTCGAAGGCGGAGCTGACGAAGGTTGCTCCGATGGTCTTCCGGCCATTGAAGGAATTCCACCTGCAAGTTAAATCGAGCTATTCTATGCATGCAGGGTAATTAGTGTGCATGTGTGTGAATGGTGCGAGGTTCCGTGCGAGCGAGGAGAGATGGGGAACCGGAGCTCCATCTCCGGCGACTGGAGAGGAGGAGGGTCGTGGGTGTCCAGGTACTGGAGAAAGGGGAGAGGTGATCGGGACGTTGCGCGTGAATGAAGGGAGTGAGGCGGAGCTCAAAGGAGGTTCAATGGAGGTCGAAAAGGTAGCTTGCGACCTAATAAATTTTGAGAAGAAGGAGAAGAAGTGCAGGAGGAGTTGAAGAAGACTTACCGGTGGTTGGGTGATATCCGGCCTGACCACTCGGGTGTAAGGTACAGAAATAGGGTCGTTGCGACCGAAGCGATCAGACCGTGTATATCAAGAAAAATGAACCACTAATGACAAATCAAGCAATCAAAACACGAATAGCGGTCCTGCTATGTGATTAACCTGGTATAACTCCCAGGGTCGAACTCAAGGAGCACGGATTGGCCGAGAGGCCTACGAAGTAGTCAAAACAAATACAAGAAAAGAGGAAATATTTTTAGTGGTTTTTAATTATTTTGATATTTTTTTGGATTTTTAAGTTTATTAAGAGAATAAGAAAAGCAAGGAAGAACACAATTCAACAAATATTTCAAGCACAAAAAATCAATCAAAAATCAAAACAAAAATATTTTTATGTGTTTTATATATTTTTTATGTTTTTGGTGAATTTTTGATAATTTTCTGATATTTATTTTATTTTCAAAAGATCAAACAGTAGCAAAAATAAGAGGTACTGTCCAGCCGAGCCAAGAAATCCTAGATAAAATATCTAAGGGCCTCAAAATGGCCTGGAGGTAATTTTCCTGTAAAATAGAGAAAACAAGGAAAATTTAGGTACCAAGTTTATTGTTTTTGGATTTTTAATGTGTTTATTAGAATTTTTATGGGTTTTTTGAGTGTTTTTAGGTTTTTAGTGGTTTTCAGTGATGAAAAATAGCCAAAATTGGCTGGAAAATCAAACAAACTAAACTCAGTAGTAGCTAATTTTTAGGGAATTTTTGAAGGAGTTTTTATATTTTTTTTGTGATTTTTCAATCTGGACAGTGATAAAAATAGAGGTTTTTGAATTTTTAAAAATAGCAAACAAACTCAGAAATGTCCTCAAAAATCTACAAAAATCCTACACCATGGAAGGAGCCATGTGTCAAATTTTCGTTGGATTTGGAGGTGATTTGATATTTTATTAAAAAATAGAGATAGGGCACTGTGCACAGGGACTAAAGTGCAAATACCCAAAGTTCTGGGGGTCCAGGTGCAATTAACCCAGCAAATCACGCGCCAAGCGCGTGCCTGGGGCACTCAGGGACCTATATGTAAGGAAAATAAGTCCCGAGGACCTATTGGTAACTCGTACCAAAAGTCCAGGGGGCTCAGTAGCAAATAACCCAAAATAAAACGCACATGCGTAAAACAACCACGCACAGGGGTATAAATGCAATTAACTCAAAACTTTCATTCATTTCATAACAACCAGAACTACAAGGGCAGGGGTATAAATGCAATTAACTGAAAGCTCAGGGTCCTCTATGCAAATAAACCTAAAACTAAACAACGTATTTAAATATTTACAGGACTGATATGAAATAACGCAGAGATAAGGGCCTAAGGGTAAATTACCCTTTATTAACCGGAGCGGCTGGATGGCTGCCACGTGTAGATCGGACGGTCCAAATGGGGGCGGCTCTCAACGCAGGTGCTGCTCTGGTCGATCCAACGGTCCAGGCCAGGACACGTGTGGATCTAACGGTCCGGATCTGTCGCCTCGGATCTGACGTCAAAGAGGGCTCCAACAACCAACGGTCAGGATGGCATCTGGAGCTGGAGGCTAATCCGACAACGCTGGAGGGTGCTGGAAGAACTGGTCCCCGGCGAACTTCGCCGGGCTCGTGCGGGTGCTGGCCTCCTCCTCGGAGCGCTCTGGTGATCGGAGAAGCAAGCTGGTGCGCTCCTGCGTCTGCTGCGGTGCTCCGATGATCGACCCAAGCTCGGAGGAGCTCAGGCACGGTCGGCGGAGCTGGGTCTCCCGGCCTGAATGACCAAGCCCTCAGATGGGCTCGGGATGACCTGCAAAGGGGCTCAGAAGACTCGTGGGTCGAGGGCAAAGTGCCTCGACCCGGTTAGGCGCTGTGAAGTCGACTGGTGCGTCGGGGCGGCGGGCTCCGGCGAAGGTGGAAGACGGTGGAGCCCGGTTCCCAGCTCCTGTGCGAGCTGGGTTGTGTGAGTGGGTGGAGAACGTGCGGCGGAGGAAGGCGGAGATGTGGGTCAGGTCCGATGGTCGAACGATGGTCGGAACCGGGGTGAATCGAAGAAAGATGACGGCGGCGCGATTTAGGGGAAAGCTAAAATCGAACGAAATGGCGAAGCTAAGAGGGTACCTGGGTGAAGGAATAGACTGTGGCGGAGCTGGGGAAGCTCCCGGTCGTCGCCTCAAGGGATGTCTCTGCCCGAGGCTCGAAGCTCGCCCAGGTGGCGGAGCTGCGGCGGGTGTATCGCCGGATCAGTGGGTTCCTCCTCCTCGCCTCGTTGCAACAGGCGGAGACGCTCGCTGTCACTCGTGCGGTCACTCTGGAGCTAACAGGGAAGAAGGGGAATGGCCAAAGATGGAAGAATTAGGTCACCGGAGACGACTATATATATGGTGCTGGGTCCGAGAAGATGGCGATCGGGCGAGTCAGGCGGAGCTCGGATCCAGCAAACCCGCCCCGGGCGAGGGTCCTGGATGATCGGAGATGAATCGGGGCCCGGGGTTCGAGGTGTTGGCGGTCGGATCATGACGCAATAAATGGGAGAACAAGCGGGTCGGGCGCAGAATCCGGCTCTGGTGGTCCTGGGGGGAGAGTTGACCGGGGGTCAACAATCCCCCGTGGACCAATCAGAGCCCGCCAAGCCTTGAATTTTTATTTATTTATTTTGAGCTAAAAATGCTCGAATTATCAAAAACTTAAAACATGAAATATTTTTATTTTATTTTTTTCTAATTTTTTGTGATTTTTAATTAATTTTTGGAAATAAAAATAAGGTATGTACATAGTAGGGTTAGATATAGGTATATATACAATATGTAGGGTTTTCATTTTTGATTTTTTTAATTATTATTTTTATACAATTTTATCCTTATTTTATATTTTATTTATTTATAGAATAAAATAAGGAATAAAAAGGTATTTTTATTTTGTTTTTATTATTTATGTACATAGGTAAAATAAATAGCTATATACATCTATATGCATGGTATATGTACAATGTCTTTTTGTATTTTTGATTTTTCTATTTTTATTTTGTTTTGATTTTAATTGTTCTTCTTTTATTTATTTACAATATATAACATAGACTATTTACAAAAATTATAAAAATTACTTTTGTATATTTACAAAGCTAAATAAATATATATATAGGTGTGGTTTATGTACATGATGAAAGGGGTATTTTTGATCTTTTTGATTTTTAACTTTTTATTTTGTTTTTATCTTTTATAAATACATACAAATATTTACAAGCATATTTTTGGGTGAGGAAAATATAGTTTTATTTATTTACACAAATATTTACACATGAGCCCCTATCTCCCTCTACTTTGGCTTTTATGCGGTCAGGCCCATGCTGAGCCTTCCCTTGGGTTAGGTTGCTCAATATTTATTCTAAATATTTCCCTCTTTTTCTTTTTAATCTTTATTCTTTTATTTTTGCACAAAAACATGCTAATTATAAGTTTTTACATAATGCATGCTTTTGGTAATTATTCCTATTTACACATATCTATATGCATTTGCAAAGGTTTTTGTAGCTAAAATATAAGAATAAAGAGTGATGAATGGGTATTCATCACCCCCCTATACTTAACTTTGCTAGTCCCTTAGCAAACACTTATTTGAAAAAGAAGTGAAAAAGAAAGAAAGAAAAAGAAAAGGAGGGGAATGTACATGGATCAAGGTTGAGCTATTAAACTTTCCTTCATTAAATTGAAATATGGAGCTCGATCAGATCTTTGGATTATTAATGTGTCGGAACCTTATTTAGACTTGGGCTTAAAACTCAACAGTCTCTAAGTTCCACCAATCTATGGGAAAGACTCCTCAATAAACCAGATCAGAACAAGTCTACATACACAAACTCTAATGACCATGAATCTTTCCATGCAGTGTAAGTGATATGTGGCTCCCCACCTCAGAAGTAACAAAGAAACAACCTCCCTCAACCTGGTAACTCTAATGCCTCGGTCTAGCAACTCTTTCCTCGAGAAGCGGGGTATTCCTTCTAAGTTCAAGTGCAACCGGCTCAAGAAGAGGGGGAAGAAGTATAGACTTTTGGAAGCTCAGCCAGTGTAGCTAAGTCTCCTGCTGAAGCTTCATGAGATGTAACATGGATACCATAAGCTTTTGCTTTATTTGACTATATACACTCCGGTGGGGTTATTAAATTTTCAATCCGACCCACAACTTTTTTTTGGAGTTCTTTTTGCATTTTGCATATTTTTTTATAAAGGACTTCTTTACAACATATCTACATGGTGCAGCATATATACAAGAAATTTTCCTCTTGAGCCAGTAGACTATCCCTCTTTTGAAGCTTTATTGCAACCCACAGCTTCTGTCTTTAGCCTTCATCACCACTAGACCAAGTTGAGACGCTTTTCCTTCACTAGAAGAAGAAGAGAGGTTCCGCCTAGAAGTACTACCCTCATATGCTACCCCAAGCCAAAGGAAACTGCCTCCTCACCACCTCATCCGTGGAGAGCCATGTGTAAAGTGCTGGTGCAAGTCAAGCCATTGTCTCTAAGAGTCATGCGTGTGTTGTTAAGTGTTCTACTTAGGCTCATCAAGATGACATATGCTCATAGCCTAGTGGACTCAAAGAATTAAGTCCTTATGGACCTGAAAAAGCCTTAACTCTAAGTCCTATAAGGTTCCTCTTAAAGTTAAGTGGATTAAGATCTTATTCAAGCTCTATTTCTCAATTTAATTCCAGGCTTAGTTTAAACGTCAACTCTCATCCAGAAAAACTATATACATATATGCACAAGATGCTTATTTACACAAATTTACAATCGTGCAAAATTTTTGAAAAGTGTTTTGAAATCATGGATGAATGATGCATGAGGTGCAAGTTTTGCAAAAAGATATTTACACACATTTACACGAGATTTTTGCAAACTTTTGATTTTCAAAACATTTTGGAAAAATTTTGTACTATATACATAATTTTGATACAAAAATATTTACCACAAGCTTTACACAAAAGATTTTTGAAATCATTTTTTTACAAAAATACTTTGTACACTAGCTATGTATGTGCAAGATAAAAGAAGTTTATGTACATGAACAATTTTTAATTTTTGTGATTTTTAGCCATTTTATTTATTAACACACTCACACAAAGTACGAGTTATGGCTAAAGTATATATGAAATATATACACACCCCCCCTATACTTAGCTCGAACGATGTCCTCATAGTGATCAAGAGCGATGAAGAAGACATAACTCGTGCTCAGTAAAAGGGAAGTGAAAAGGAATGGCTGAGTACAGAAATGAATGAATGAATAGAATGAGAGGAGCTCGGTGGTTTCCCCCTATACTTAGGATTAACTAATCCTAAGTATAGCAAGCTGTACATGAAGGGAAATCCGAGTGAAGAAAATACAGAGTCTGCCCCCCCCCCCTATACTTAGGGTAAAATATCCCTAAGTATAGACAGCAAAACAGGGGCAGAAAGAATGAAAAGAATACCCGCAGGTCCTACATCCCCCCTATACTTAGGGTAAAGTACACCCTAAGTATAGCATAATCATAAGATGAGAAAAGGGATGTGGGACTAAAGAATAGAATGATATGGACAACTGGATCTATACAGGGCGGAGGAACAGTGAAAATCAGGCGTGAGATGCAAAAGATGTGAGTCAAGAGACCACATCTCACGCAAAATGAATAGGGGCAACAATAACGTCCCGCGGCTCATGATCTAGAAATGGCTTGAGCCGCTGGCCGTTCACTCGAAAGGTACTCTCAGAAGACAACTCGGATATATCAATGCTACCATTGTCGTGTACCTTTCTGACCAAGTAGGGTCCCTTCCATTTGCTCTGCAGCTTCCCTGGAAACAAACGAAGCCTCGCATCAAACAGCCATACTCTCTGTCCAATCTCAAAATGCTTGTGGCTGATGTGAGAATCATGCCACTCCTTCACTCTCTCCTTATATTGTAGGCTGTTTGAGAAAGCTGTATCTCTAAGCTCCTCCAGGGCAGCTAACTCTGCCCTCCTCTGGTCTCCTACACCATCTGGATCCATAAGAATATCTGTGACTGCCCAAAGTGACTTGTGCCTCAGCTCAACAGGTAAATGGCACGGCTTGCCATATACGAGGCGAAAGGGAGATGTGCCCAATGGAGTCTTGAAAGACGTCCTATATGCCCACAAGACCGAGTCCAAAAGCTGTGACCAATCCTTTCGGTCAGGGCGGACGACATCCTGCAGAATAGTCTTGATCTCCATATTCGACACTTCGGCTAGACCATTCGTCTGTGGATGGTAAGGTGTAGCAACACGATGATCTATGCTGAACTCGCTAGCAAGTGCCTTCACCTGGTCGTTGATGAAGTGAGATCCCCCATCAGATATCAGAACTCGTGGAACCCCGAACCGCGTGATGATGTGCTTCCTCAAAAATCTGCAAACGGTCCTCGCATCAGCGGCTCGGGCGGGGATAGCCTCCACCCAACGACTCACATAATCTACGGCCAACAGAATGTACTCAAATCCCTGACTCTTAGGGAATGGACCCATGAAATTGACGCCCCATGCGTCAAAAACCTCACAGAAGTGAATGGGCTGCATCGACATCATATCACGCTGTCCACAAGTGCCCATCCTCTGACAGTCAGTACACCTCTTCACGAACTCATCAGAGTCCTTGAAGAGGGTAGGCCACCACAAGCCGGATTGGAGCACTTTCTGTGCCGTTCTCCTCCCAGAATGATGTCCTCCTGCCTCAAGCTTGTGGCAGTAAGTGAGGACGCTATGGTGTTCCTCCTGAGGAATACACCGACGCCAGACGCTATCCCCTCCTTCGTGGTAAAGGATGGGATCCTCCCAGTGGTAGGACTTGGCCCTCGCAAGGAAGGTCTCAAGCCTCTGCCTGGGCCAATCTTGTGGGACTTTCCCTGCAACGAGAAAGTTCACAATATCGGCATACCACGGGAGTGAGGCGATAGCAAGAATCACCGCATCTGGGAAGGTATCTCTAATGGGATCAATCTGCTCAGAATCCTCAGGCTGCTCTAGTCGGGAGAGATGATCCGCCACCACATTCTTGACTCCAGGCTTATCCTTGATCTCAATGTCGAATTCCTGGAGTAGAAGGATCCATCTAGTCAGTCTGGCCTTGGCATCCTTCTTTGCCATGAGGTACCTGATGGCGGTGTGATCTGTAAACAAAGTCACTCTAGATCCAATGATATACGATCTGAACTTGTCTAGGGCGAACACTACGGCTAGCATCTCCTTCTCTGTGACCGTGTAATTCCGCTGGGCGGAATCCAATGTGCGGCTAGCGTAGTGGATAGCAAACGGAACTCCATCCCTCCTCTGTCCCAGCACTGCCCCCACGGCAAAATTGGAGGCGTCCGTCATGATCTCGAATGGGAGAGACCAATCGGGCGGCTGGAGAACATGAGCCTCAATAACACACTGCTGGAGAGTCGCAAAGGACGAGAGACACTTGTCATCGACAAGGAACTCGGTGTCTTTCGTCAAAAGGTCAGTCAACGGTCGGGCAATCCTGCTGAAATCCTGAATAAATCTCCTATAAAATCCAACGTGCCCCAGGAATGACCGTAGCTGCCTCAAATTGACGGCGGTGCGAGTTTTCTAATGGCATCAACCTTGGCCGGATCAACCTCCATGCCCCTGTTGGAGATGATGTGGCCAAGCACCGTCCCTTGAGTCACCATGAAGTGACTCTTCTCCCAAGATAAAACCAAATGATACTCAATACATCGCTGGAGTACCCGGTCTAGGCAGTCAAGACAAGAATCGAATCCGTCGCCGTAGACCGAGAAATCGTCCATGAAGACCTCCAAACACTCCCCTACCATGTCCGAAAAGATCGACAGCATGCACCTCTGAAAGGTCGCAGGGGCATTGCATAGCCCAAATGGCATGCGTCGAAAAGCATATGTGCCGAAGGGACAGGTAAAGGCGGTCTTCTCCTGATCCTCAGGAGTGATGGCCACTTGGTTGTAGCCCGAGTACCCATCCAGGAAGCAATAATGGCTCTTCCCTGCCAGTCTCTCAATGATCTAGTCAATAAAAGGCAGGGGGAAATGGTCCTTCTTGGTGGCTTGGTTGAGTCTCCTGTAGTCAACACAAACCCTCCAAGAGGTGGGTACTCGTGTAGCGATCTCCTCTCCCGACTCACTGATCACAGTCGTGATGCCCGTCTTCTTGGGCACCACATGCAAGGGGCTGACCCACTTGGAGTCGGAAATGGGATAAATAAAATCTGCACTCCACCATTTCGATATTTCCTTCATCACGACCTCTCTCAGGTTGGGGTTCAGTCGCCGCTGGAACTCACGCGACGGCTTCGCCCCCTCCTCTAGATAGATATGGTGGGAGCACACTGCTGGACTAATCCCATGGAGATCTGCTACGCTCCATCCGATCGCCTTGCGGTTCTTTTCAAGAACCCCCATCAAACGGGATTCCTGCTCTCCAGTCAGATCGGCGGAGATGATGACTGGGTACATCTCTGGATCGCCCGCAAGGAATCGATACTTCAGCGAAGTAGGGAGCGACTTCAGCTCTGGAATGCTGGGTGCTGGCAAATCTGGCTGCGGAAGAAACTGAGTGAAAGCTGCTAAGTCTGCCAAATCTGCCTGGGAAAGTGAAAGCGTACTCTTGCAAACTGGATCGGGAGAAGGCTGCTCAACTGCACTGTCTCTGCTCGGCTCTGCATCTACCTCCTCCTCATCTATAGGCTCAGGTGGACTCAGGTCTGGCATCTGATCATAGCAATCGGCCCAATCAGACTCTGAATCCGAGGGATCTGTATCAATCGCGGTGGCATCAGTACCACCGGAAAACAAGGTGGCCTCAGCACCACCATCACTGAACATCGTGTCGCGATCAAGGACCGGCTCTGCTGCCTCTATGGTATCCTGAACCAGGGCTGTGCTCTCAAGACTCTCCTCTGCTATCATCTCGGCATCAGCTGTATCTGAATATGAGAGGATGGTCTGTGCTGCAGGATCTGCCCAAGCTGCCTCATCGTCTGTGATCACAAAATCACAATCCTGGTGGATGTCTAGCTCTGCGTCTGTCATCTGCTCTGAATCTGTACTCGCATCTGAGCGGGCTCTCTCTCTAGCTCTGTAGTCCTCGACCGTCTCTATTTGTATACTCTCGCCCTCGACGCGAAAGTACACCTTCCCGCTATTATGATCAGTCACCGCCTTGGCTGTGGCCAAGAATGGACGACCGAGGATGATGGGGGTATCGGCCACTGACTCAGGGATCTCCATGTCCAACACTACGAAGTCCACGGGGAATTTCAGGCCCTGAATCGTGACGATAACGTCTCGTAATAACCCCTTCGGCCTCTTGACAGATCGATCAGCGAACTGAAGGACTGTCCTGCTCTGTCGAAGAGTGCCCAACTCGAAGCGGTCGAGAAGGGCTGCCGGAAGAAGGTTGATCGACGATCCGCTATCTAGAAGAGTACGGTCGAACCTCTGCTCACTAATCTGGCATCTGACATACGGGGCCCCTGAATCTGGCCTCTTGGCTGGCAGTCGGTTCTGGATCGCAAAACACGTGGCTTTCGTCAGCACATGGATTTCGGAAGTGTGGTTCCTCCTCCTCCTCCTGACGGTAGTCCTGTCTCTCAAAGATCGCTGGAGAAGGGGGATGTGCTGCAAAGCCTCCTGGAGGGTCAACTGAATGTGGAATCTATCAATCATGCTCTGGCTGAACTCCTCCTGCTCTCTCTTTTTTGGATCATTTTCTTTTTTCTTCCCCTTCCCCATCTGAAGGGCTCTAGGGAAGGGGATCACAGGGTCCTTCTCAGATGAAGGACTAGGAAAAGGCCTAGACGGTTCGATGACCGGATCCACACATACATCATGCACCACAGTGGGACCAGAAGAAACTAAACCTTTTCCTTTATTCAAACCAAAGTTCTGAGATACATCAAGGCGAGGAAAGACAACATCTCTCTCAACGCAAACACCGGTGGCCTCAGTACTACCTCTGGCTGTCTCTGCTGCTGCTGCTGCTGGTAGACGTCTCGCGGCGTCAGTACTGCGGGCTGGCTCGGCTAAACGGGTGGCATCAGTACCACCTCCTCAAACTGGTGAAGCGGCGGCCTCAGTACCGCCAGCGGGATCAACATCCTTGATGGCATCAGTGCCACCATCATCTGGAGCGGCCTCAGTACCGCTCTCCTCCTCCTCATGTGGCGCCTCTGAAGTATCCTCGTGGTGAAGCTCAGATGAGGCGCCGCCGCCTGCTGGGGTCCTACCGCTCCTAAGTGTGACAAAATCAGCATCAAATAGATCCGAAGATGTATCAACAAATGGGTCACTAGGAGTGGCATACTCAGTGTGTACTACCTGCTCAGATTTCCTCTTGAGGTTGTTCGGGTTTGGCTCGATCTGTGCAGGGATAGCGGCCTTCCCTCTCACCAAGTCCCGCATCTCCCGGCGGAACTCGTCCATCTCCCGTCTAAAGGTAGCCTGCTGGTCCGTGAGGAGGCGGGCTATGTCATCCAAGGCGGGGCTCTCATGGGAGCCCGACGGGTAGCCTCTCTGGGGGTGAGGCTGCTGGAACTGCTGCTGATGGTAAGAGGGGTATGAGGAAGGGTGCTGCTGCTGAACTGGGTGAGCCTGCTGCTCACGTCTCCACGACTATCCCTGCTGCTGATAGGGATGAGGACCGAAGGATGATGGCTGGTGCTGCTGGTGTGCTGGGGGCTGCTGCTGCGACTGCTGGTGATCTCTCTGCTGGGAGTACTGCCCTCCCTGACCTGACGACTGCTGCTGGGGCTGGGCACCACCACTCCCCCACCTGAATCCGGGATGGTCTCGTCGAATCCCAGGCTGGGGGCGGTCATACCAAATCCCGTTGACATCCGTCAACGGCTCCGCATCATAGGGGGCTGGCGGGAGTACTGCCAGAGGCTGATCCGGCTGGTAGACCACCATCTGCATGTCTGGAGATGGTGGGGACTGGTAGGTAGGCTGCGGCTGCTGGTACGGCTCCGCCTGTACAAGGTGAACCTGTCTAGGCTGCTGTGAGGAGCTGGAGCGCTGGGACGAGCTGCTGCTGCCGCCAGTATCGCCTCGCGACAGAAGACGGGGCTGTGAAGCCGTCTGTGCCTCCTGGAGACACATGAGCTGGGTCTTCATGTCGCTCAGAACCTGTGCCATATGTTCCATCTGAGTGATGCTCTGGCACTGCTTCTTCTCAATCAGCTCCATGCGGTCCAACTTCTCACTGATAATACCCATGTCCGCAGCGGATGACTCTGCCTGTGCTGCTGCGACTGCGGACGAACTGGATGGACCTGCATCTACCCGTGCTATCCGCTGGTACTGCACGGGTCCTGGCTGCTGTGGCTGGGGTCTCTGAGTATACAACCTGGTCTGGGACATCACCATGTAGTTTTCGGCCATCTCCTCATAGATGGCCCAGACCTGGTCGTGGTCCTTGGCAAAGTAGGACCCGCCGCAAGAAGCGTTCACCAGACCCTGAAGCTCTGACGTCAACCCGCTGAAAAAGCTCTGAACTAAGTTCGGCTTGGAGATGTCGTGGTGCGGGCATCGGTCTAGGAGCTCTCGAAACCTCTCCCATGCCTCGTGAAACTTCTCGTTGGGGAACATGGAGAAGTTGCTGATCAGGGCCCTCGCTGCATTCGTCCGCCCGAGTGGATAGTACTTGTTCAAGTACTCGGTGCGGAGCTGCTCCCAGGTGTAGACAAACTTCCCCAAGTGTTTCAGCCAGGTGGCTGCTCTATCTGCCAGTGAAAAGGGGAAGGCTATCATCCGAATCGTGTCCTGATCCACGTGGCGATCATGGACAGTGCTGCAGATCATCATGAACTCCTGGAGGTGGAGGTGGGGCTCCTCAGTGGCAAGTCCGTGGAAACGGGGCAGCAACTGCAAGGTGTTGGGGGGGAACTTGAAGTCCCCCACGATCGCTGGCACTACTACCCAATGATGCATGAGTGTCGATCCGGGGTTGTGCAACTCCCGCATCGGTCGTGGTGGTCCTCCTACCGCGGCGGCTGCCGCTGCGGCGGCGGCGGCTGTTGCTGCTGCTGCGGCTGCTGCGGCTCGTGCCTCTGCATCAGGTATCTCCTCAGGCTCGCTCTGCTGGTCTCTCTCTGCTATGAGCCTCTCCAACTCTCGCCTCATCTCTATCATGAATGCCCCCTGATCACGTAACTGCTGCTGAACTGTCTCAAGTGATGCGATCAGGGTGGAGTTGATCGCCCCCTGGTCTAGTACAAAATGCTCGGGCTGACGGGGGTGATCATCTGAACTGCCGGCCATAGCGACGTCTGCAAAATCAAACGAGCCCAACTCAGGTGCTGTCAAATCTGCTAATCTCTCCTCGGGCTCATGTCTCTCAGTACCAAAAGAAAGGGGGTCGAGGGGGAACAGGACGGAGTCGTACTCAGGCTCGGAGAGCTGGTCTCGGCTCTCGCGGGCCAACCTAGATGATCGGGTAGACGTGCCCGAAAGCGGTGCAGCTAGAGGCTGCCTAAGAGAGCGTCTACCCATCATCTTGATCTGGCGAGTAGTGCGGATGAGATCTGGAGAAACTATGATCACAAAACAAACCCCCGGTTCACCAACGCAACGCGAGCTGAAGACCGTGAAAGTTCGGTCAAATTATCTTGTCTATTTTATTTTGGTGAACACACAAAATATCAGAGCGCTTACGTGACCTGTTAGGATATCCGATGCTATCCCAACCGACTGGCCCGCACGAAAGAGTCGGTAATCAGTCGGGACTAGCACCGGGGGGTTCTACCTAGGGTGTGGGTCACTCTCTCGCGCATCCAAACCATACAATGAGGGGGTTGCTCTCCCCAAGACAAAATTATTAGGGTGAGCGTCTTTTAAGATCAATAGTGTTAACCAGTCCCAATTTTATGGTTTTTCTTTTTCATATTTTTCAAATATCAAGCAAAAGGCCTAACGAATTTTTCGGTTCTCCTGATTATTAAGTCCGAAAACAGGGGAGAGAAGACGAAAAAGCCGATGCACGATGAAATCAATGATGCATGCAAAGTAAGGAAGGCGTACCTGACTCCAGCACTCTACATGCAATATGATCCGCGCATAAATGTAAAGAAAGAAAGGAAACTACCTATATGATGCAACGGGAAAGCCGAATCCTAAACGAGCAATTTCTAGCGAAGAACCGTCTAACTTAGTCACTCGCCCTCGATCCAAAGAGTCCGGTCTAGACCCACCCCTCCTCTTCTCGACAAGTCGAGTTCAGGAGTAACGCTTGACGGGGCAGGCTCGCGGCGCGTAGGCTCTCAGGAAAGCGACTAAGCTATTTTTATTATTGATTTATTAGTAGGTCCAATTAACGTTCTATGGGAACAGATAATCAGTTATGTGTGTAGATCCTACTAACTAGCGCACAATCACCAGAAATTCCTAAGTCTAGGGGCTCGAGCAAAAACCGCGTAAACACCGGAAAAGGCAGTAAAAAAGGAAGGAAATCAAAGCCGCGTAAAAACCGTGCAAGTCCTAAGGGTCCCCCGAGCACACCGGTGCTCGGCGCAACAGACCCGCTACGGTAAGTCCACAAAGGTCCAAGTCTGAGTCCCTGTATTATTACAACAATAATCAAATAGTCCTAATCTAACCTCACCCACTCAACTCTCTCTCTCGCTCTCTCCTGCGGCTCCGTGTAGAAGGGAGCCGCCTCCGAGTCTCGCGGTTGCGTCGGCTTCTTGAAATCGGCCGCCTCGATCCTCGGTCCCTCGCAAGAAAAAGAGACAAGTGGTCAGTCCAAATTATTGTCAGAAACTATCAGAAAAATGTATCTACAAAAAATCTATACAAAAAGCCGCGAAAATCAAAAACCGCGGAAAAGCTAAAAAATGACTACTAAGTCGTGCTCCCCGGCAACGGCGCCATTCTGATATCCGACCTGACCACTCGGGTGTAAGGTACAGAAATAGGGTCGTTGCGACCCAAGCGATCAGACCGTGTATATCAAGAAAAATGAACCACTAATGACAAATCAAGCAATCAAAACACGAATATCGGTCCTGCTATGTGATTAACCTGGTATAGCTCCCAGGGTCGAACTCAAGGAGCACAGATTGGCCGAGAGGCCTACGAAGTAGTCATAACAAATACAAGAAAAAAGGAAAATATTTTTAGTGGTTTTTAATTATTTTGATATTTTTTTGGATTTTTAAGTTCATTAAGAGAATAAGAAAAGCAAGGAAGAACACAATTCAACAAATTATTTCAAGCACCAAAAATCAATCAAAAATCAAAACAAAAATGTTTTTATGTGTTTTATATTTTTTTATGTTTTTGGTGAATTTTTGATAATTTTCTGATATTTATTTTATTTTCTAAAGATCAAACAGTAGCAAAAGTAAGAGGTACTGTCCAGCCGAGCCAAGAAATCCTAGATAAAATATCTAAGGGCCTCAAAATGGCCTGGAGGTAATTTTCCTGTAAAATAGAGAAAACAAGAAAAATTTAGGTACCACGTTTATTGTTTTTGGATTTTTAATGTGTTTATTAGAATTTTTATGGGTTTTTGAGTGTTTTTAAGTTTTTAGTGGTTTTCAGTGATGAAAAATAGCCAAAATTGGCTGGAAAATCAAACAAACTAAACTAAACAGTAGCTATTTTTAGGGAATTTTTGAAGGAGTTTTTATATTTTTTTGTGATTTTTCAATCTGGACAGTGATAAAAATAGAGGTTTTTGAATTTTTAAAAATAGCAAACAAACTCAGAAATGTCCTCAAAAATCTACAAAAATCCTACACCATGGCAGGAGCCATGTATCAAATTTTCGTTGGATTTGGAGGTGATTTGATATTTTATTCAAAAATAGAGATAGGGCACTGTGCACAGGGACCAAAGTGCAAATACCCAAAGTTCTGGGGGTCCAGGTGCAATTAACCCAGCAAATCACGCGCCAAGCGCGTGCCTGGGGCACTCAGGGACATATATGTAAGGAAAATAAGTCCCGAGGACCTATTGGTAACTCGTACCAAAAGTCCAGGGGGCTCAGTAGCAAATAACCCAAAATAAAACGAACATGCGTAAAACAACCACGCACAGGGGTATAAATGAAATTAACTCAAAACTTTCATTCATTTCATAACAACCAGAACTACAAGGGCATGGACTGCAAATACACCAAAATAACACGTGACGAAGCACGTGGCTCACAACAGGCAGGGGTATAAATGCAATTAACTGAAAGCTCAGGGTCCTCTATGCAAATAAACCTAAAACTAAACAACGTATTTAAATATTTACAGGACTGATATGAAATAACGCTGAGATAAGGGCCTAAGGGTAAATTACCCTTTATTAACCGGAGCGGCTGGATGGCTGCCACGTGTAGATCGGACGGTCCAAATGGGGGCGGCTCTCAACGCAGGTGCTGCTCTGGTCGATCCAACGGTCCAGGCCAGGACACGTGTGGATCTAACGGTCCGGATTTGTCGCCTCGGATCTGACGTCAAAGAGGGCTCCAGCAACCAACGGTCAGGAT
Source organism: Ottelia alismoides (assembly GCA_037367405.1). Lineage (NCBI taxonomy): Eukaryota > Viridiplantae > Streptophyta > Magnoliopsida > Alismatales > Hydrocharitaceae > Ottelia > Ottelia alismoides. The sequence continues at coordinate 470,081 of JAZKJV010006482.1, forward strand.
GGCATCTGGAGCTGGAGGCTAATCCGACGACGCTGGAGGGTGCTGGAAGAACTGGTCCCCGGCGAACTTCGCCGGGCTCGTGCGGGTGCTGGCCTCCTCCTCGGAGCGCTCTGGTGATCGGAGAAGCAAGCTGGTGCGCTCCTGCGTCTGCTGTGGTGCTCTGATGATCGACCCAAGCTCGGAGGAGCTCAGGCACGGTCGGCGGAGCTGGGTCTCCCGGCCTGAATGACCAAGCCCTCAGATGGGCTCGGGATGACCTGCAAAGGGGCTCAGAAGACTCGCGGGTCGAGGGCAAAGTGCCTCAACCCGGTTAGGCGCTGTGAAGTCGACTGGTGCGTCGGGGCGGCGGGCTCCGGCGAAGGTGGAAGACGGTGGAGCCCGGTTCCCAGCTTCTGTGCGAGCTGGGTTGTGTGAGTGGGTGGAGAACGTGCGGCGGAGGAAGGCGGAGATGTGGGTCGGGTCCGATGGTCGAACGATGGTCGGAACCGGGGTGAATCGAAGAAAGATGACAGCGGAGCGATTTAGGGGAAAGTTGAAATCGAACGAAATGGCGAAGCTAAGAGGGTACCTGGGTGAAGGAATAGACTGTGGCGGAGCTAGGGAAGCTCCTGGTCGTCGCCTCAAGGGATGTCTCTGCCCGAGGCTCGAAGCTCTCCCAGGTGGCGGAGCTGCGGCGGGTGTATCGCCGGATTAGTGGGTTCCTCCTCCTCGCCTCGCTGCAACAGGTGGAGACGCTCGCTGTCACTCGTGCGGTCACTCTGGAGCTCACAGGGAAGAAGGGGAATGGCCAAATATGGAAGAATTAGGTCGCCGGAGATGACTATATATATGGTGTTGGGTCCGAGAAGATGGCGATCGGGCGAGTCAGGCGGAGCTCGGATCCAGCAAACCCGCCCCGGGCGAGGGTCCTGGATGATCGGAGATTAATCGGGGCCCAGGGTTCGAGGTGTTGGCGGTTGGATCATGACGTAATAAATGGGAGAACAAGCGGGTCGGGCGCAGAATCCGGCTCTGGTGGTCCTGGGGGGAGAGTTGACCGGGGGTCAACAATCCCCCGTGGACCAATCAGAGCCCGCCAAGCCTTGAATTTTTATTTATTTATTTTAAGCTAAAAAATGCTCGAATTATCAAAAACTTAAAACATGAAATATTTTTATTTTATTTTATTCTAGTTTTTTGTGATTTTTAATTAATTTTTGGAAATAAAAATAAGGTATGTACATAGTAGGGTTAGATATAGGTATATATACAATATGTAGGGTTTTGATTTTTGATTTTTTTAATTATTATTTTTATACAATTTTATCCTTATTTTATATTTTATTTATTTATAGAATAAAATAAGGAATAAAAAGGTATTTTTATTTTGTTTTTATTATTTATGTACATAGGTAAAATAAATAGCTATATACATCTATATACATGGTATATGTACAATGTCTTTTTGTATTTTTGATTTTTCTATTTTTATTTTGTTTTGATTTTAATTATTCTTCTTTTATTTATTTACAATATATAACATAGACTATTTACAAAAATTATAAAAATTACTTTTGTATATTTACAAAGCTAAATAAATAAATATATATATATATATATCGGTGTGGTTTATGTACATGATGAAAGGGGTATTTTTGATCTTTTTGATTTGTAACTTTTTATTTTGTTTTTATCTTTTATAAATATATACAAATATTTACAAGCATATTTTTGGGTGAGGAAAATATAGTTTTATTTATTTACACAAATATTTACACATGAGCCCCTATCTCCCTCTACTTTGGCTTTTATGCGGCCAGGCCCATGCTGAGCCCTCCCTTGGGTTAGGTTGCTCAATATTTATTCTAAATATTTCCCTCTTTTTCTTTTTAATCTTTATTCTTTTATTTTTGCACAAAAACATGCTAATTATAAGTTTTTACATAATGCATGCTTTTGGTAATTATTCCTATTTACACATATCTATATGCATTTGCAAAGGTTTTTGTAGCTAAAATATAAGAATAAAGAGTGATGAATGGGTATTCATCATTGGGCGGAGCAGAGGCCTAGGCTGGGGATCATGAAGATACCCGGGGTCATCGCACGTCGAGGGCGGCTGTTCCTCGGAGCTCGAGCGGGCTGAGAGCACCGCAACGCCGCCGTGCAGGTCGACGGGTCTCACCGGGGGTATAGAGTCATCATCGCTCAATCCAATCGCCTCCCCCTGTCACAGGGATGCGGAGGAGGGATGGGCCCTTCCCCGAGTAAAGGTGGACGAGGAAATACGGAGGAGGGGGCTGAGTATTTATAGCTTGAATGTTGCAGTTCCAGTCAAAAGGGTCGAAGTTTATGGGAAGATATGGCATGAGTGGAAGGGCATCGTGGAAGAAGTGACTGCCCGCGAGGACGAGGGTGGATAGGTCACTCAGATGGGCGGGTTGGCAAGTGGAGAAGAAGTCGGAGATGGTGGAGGAAATGGAAAGGGTGGAGGGAGTTTACGTGATGGAGAACGTGTGAAAGAGGAGCTACTGGAGGTGGAAGATGATGTGCTAGCCGTTGGATCTGAAGATCCAACGGCGGGGAGCGAAGCGCTAAGGAGCGATAGGGATTAGATATAGGTTGCGTGATCTGAGCATCAATATTGTGCCACGTGTCGTGATTAAATCAAGGTACAGGAGGACGGCTCAGATGCGGAGGTAGTGCTGATCGAAGGGTTCAAATGAAAGCACTAGCGAGTGGCTCTGATCAAGCTTGGATCTGATCAGATGGTGATGAGGCAGACCACGTGTCGTAAGGAAGATGCGGCGCTTAGGGATGGCTTAGATGTGATCCAGACTTGATCTAATGGCTAAGGCGCAAGTTGGAAGAAGCAGCTGTGATGGAAAGGCAAGGATGCGATCGAATGGCTCTCAATGCGCCACGTGGCAGGCTATGCGTGAAGCGCTAATGAGTGGCGGTGATGAGTTCTGGGAGTGATCAGACGGCGGTGGGTTAAGAGTGGGTGTGGAGAGAGATGGGCTGTTGGATCCAAAAAGGAATCCAACAGCCAGGGGTGCGGGCGGCTGATGCAGGGGAACCGGGCCACGTGGCTCAACCAGAAAGGGCCACGTGGCCCAATCAGATTATTTTGAGAAAGAAGTTTATTTTTGAGGTACTAAATGGCCGAGTTTGAGAAAACTCAAAACATGAAAGTTGTATTTTTGAAGGTACCAAAAATGGAGATGAGATTAACTAAAGCCGCAAAATATTTTTGAAGGTATTTTTAAGGCTAAAAATACCACGAATTTTTGCTTTTGCCATTTTTTGTGATTTTTAATTTATTCAAGACTCTGCTAGTTACAGGACTTTATATGGATTTTATTGAACCAAATTTAAGCAAGGGGGTTAATAATGGAAAATTATGATAATGAAATCGGGTTTCATCACCTATCTAAAGAGATAACACCTCAAGGAGTTGAGGAAGTGAATGCTAGAACTACTTGCCCTTGTGCATCAGTTACGAGAAGTAGAGTGTATGCTAGATATGTGCAAATGCCAGATGTCTACCATGCAGTAGGAGTAGTAAATTGTTACTGATCCTATTACGAAGATAAAACACTTAGTTGCAGTTGAAGGATATGGGGAAATCCTCAAGCGCATTACGGAAGTGTGAGGATCGCATCGAATGCGATCGGGAGCGATTAGTCGCACTAGTTGCTCGATGCAGCGGAATTTAAAAATTTTTAAATTGATGAAACCACATAATAAAACAACATTTCTAGGATAATTTCATATAAATCACAATAGGTATTAAGGTTACCTCTTGAAGTGTGGTCGCGATCAAGTCTCTAAACCAAGAGACCTCATGTCTCAAGTCCGATCCAACGGAGGAGACGCTTGCGAGCACGTTGATGAGACGCATCCCTCTCGCAATCAATGTTGATGATCCAAGAGGTGAATCTCCTGATCTTGTCACACGAGATCTAACATCTTCTTCATGAGCGAGGCACACCGAAGGAGATGGAGATCCACGAGCAAATACTCCGGCAGCATAACGACGATGCTGCGATGATAGCGACCCTCACAAGGGCTCCATGTGGACGACCATTATGAGAGAGAGAGAGAGAGGCTTATGTGGAGAAAAAGAGAGAGAGTGAGCATTCATTATCGTGTGTCAAAGAGCAAGGGGTGCCTCTTCTTATATAGGGTTTTGGGAGTCCATGGATCCTAATACATGGACATCACACAATTAATGGGTGAGATTGATTTGTGTTTCTTTCAATGGCTATGATCTTGTTGTAAAAACACAACAACAATTAATTTAATTTAAATTAGTATATATTGACAAATCAATATATTTAAATTCAAATCCAATCAATTAATTATCCTTGAAGATAATGAGGAGATAACTCATATCACCTAAAAAGGGAGGACGGCTACCAACATCTCATGAGATCTCATTATCTCATAACATTATCTCATTATATCTCCAGGATTTACAATAACAATTGTTATAAATTATTTCACAAAAATAATTCAGAATTATCTTGTGAAATATTGCAATCATGCCATTGGAAAAATGTGAATCATAGCCACATCCCAAAATAAAATGTAAATTATATTTTAATTAATCATCCAATGTGAATCCAATTCACTTCAATACTTAATTAACAAATATAAATCACAATATGTTCTCTCTAATATATTATAAATCACATTTATAATATATATGATTAATATGGATAGTGCTATCCACATTATTCATATCCATGGTAATTAAATCACATTAAATAATATTGGATCTCTTTTCGCATGTTCCCAAATAACATGAATCACATTCACATTATTCACATCTTTGATAATTAAATCACATTTAATTATCTTAGATATCTCTCCTTATAATATGAATTAAATTCATATTATTCATGATAATTAAATTATATTTAATTATAAATTTTGTCAGTGCTCGGATACACATATCAACAATGAAATTATCCATAAACTCGTTCAAGGATAATGCGCTTTCTCTGTGGAGACTTAGAGATAAGGACAGGGCGATTGTATTGTTCCACGTATAATGACTTGGATATTGAGATCAAATCCCAAATCCAAATCTTGCGGACCCCCATAGATGTTTGACTAAATCAAAGTCGTAGATCTAATCTTCTCATTGCATCTGAATCACATTCAGATCAATGTCCAATATTTGGACTAAGATGAGATCACTTCTCTATGAGAGGAGTCACTAAAATCCAGACCTGTTTCATCACTCCCTAGGAATGGAAGCGTCATGGTTATATAATCATTTATGATCACGTCACCCTCAGGTATTCCCAATACATGTCATCCTGCATACTGGAAGACTCAGACTAAACCCGAAGTTTTAGATCTCTTTTAGACTGTCTCCTTCAGGATTTTATCAATAAGTTTTCTCATTCGATCATTGGGAGTTGGTATCGATCATATACTTTCCAAAAGCATGTATCATACCCAGGTGTTGATCATATACTTTCCAAAAGTATATATCAAACCTACAAATTCAGTCTAGCTTCCAAAGCAAGATGACCGTACACGGAATTTGATTCTTCCCAATATCTCATGAGTGAGCTCATGTCTTTAATGAATCCGCGATTCATCATCTCAATATCTTGATCTTAGCAAAATCTCCGAGTAAAATATGAAATAAATATCCATAAAATCAATAAACTAACAAAATGACTTGTAAATAAAGCACACTAATTATTATATATTAGATTGTATAAAATAATTTAACAATAAAAGGCGCAAAATTAAAGGAGTTTTTCACCTGTAAATAGCCCAAAACTTCATGTATTTTTAATAATTTCATTAGCTCCTTTTTGGTTAATTCTTTATCTAAATTGTTCATAATAATATATATAAATATAAAAAAATACAAAACAAATTTCAATTCAAATAAATACTCCTAGATCCCAAAGAAAAAAAGCCATAAAGTCCAACTTCCCGGCCAAATTTCCGCTCCCCATGAATTCCAAATTCACCAAACTTTTAAAGTTCAAGCTTAAAAATTATCTATCTAACGAAAGTGGTTTCATTAAAATCGAAGCTCATTTGCGTAGTTGGGTTTTGGGACCTAGATGTACATTGTATATTATTTATATATTCATTCTTTCTTTATTTTTTATTTTATCTTTCTTAATTACTAAAAATACAAAACAAATCATCGTTGTGTTATATTTTAATTCTAGTATTTTATTGTATTATTTGTTCTAAATATCTCTTATTAAAAGATAAAAAATATATATATTAGAAAAGCAAACAAAAAATGTACATGTTGTATGTCTCCCTTTGTAAATTCTCCACTACTTTTCTTCTCTATGTTTTGTTGTATTTTAGTAGCCTAATTTATCTCATTATTTATTTTATTATTTAATTCTCATTCTCTACAATAACCACCATTCAACTCCATCATTCCACCATTTTTTCTAACTTCTAATTCAACGCCACCATCTTAATAACCTCCATTCTACTCCACCTCCATTCTAACCTCCATTTTCTATCTCTTTTTAAACATCCCATCCTCCTCAATTTGCACTGGATCCATCTTTATGTGAGGAGAGCATAGTTTCCAGAGTTGAATCGGTGACAGCGACGCAACCGCAATCGAGCGATGACAGCCCTCTCTCCGGTGAGATCCGTCAGCTTCTTGGCAAACATCGCAGCCGCATCCGTGCATTTTTCGAGCTCATCGCTCGCCGACGATTCGAGCGAAGATCGTGCTCTCGTGAGTACATCATAGGCGACCATCTCCATTGTAGATAAGTTTATTTTCATCTTGTCATTTTTTATCTTTGCATTTTTTAGCACATCACATTTCATATAATCCCCACTTCATCATACCATCACCGTCTCCACCACCTTCATTTTCTTCATTATTCCCCTCTACTTTTTCCCCCTTATTGTATATATTTACATTTGTTCCCAATTTAAAAAAATTAAAAAAATTAATCACAAAAAACATTACAGTAAAAAATAATAAATCAATAAATAAATCAATAAAATAAAAAAGGACAGGTAAAGCAGCAGCAACGCCGCCACCACCGCCCCTCTACAGCTCTCTCTGCCCCTGCAGGTGGCGTCGCCCTGTCCTCTCGACCGCCTCTGCTCTGCTGCCCCTCCATCCCATGTGTGGGCCCCCACCGTAGCCACCTGCGGTGGCTGGCCCTCTTCCCAAGCGCGGCCCGTCACCGTTGCCTGCTACTCCGCCCGAAGGTCCCCGCACGCCACCTACACTTCACCCCACCCCCGGCGCGGTAGCCTCCAGCTGCCAACCACACGTCGCTCCTCCGCCCATCACTCCGCGGCTGCGTGCGCGCCTTCCGCCGCTGCCCCCCATCGAGCCCCGCGATGAAAAAAGGTTCTTTTATTTATTTTTTTATTTTATAAAAATGCATAATTATCTCATCATATTTTTGTAATTACAAAACAATCCCTGTGCTTATTTTGTTCTGATTAAGTTTATTCATATTTGCATTGATAACCCTCTATTTATGTATTAATTTGGACATATGTTTTGCATCATTTTGTTTAATGAAAAATGCAATTGTATTGAGCAACAAATTTTCTACCATCTGACTATTTATTTAGTTTTTATGTGAAATGGATAATTACTTAAATATGTTTAACTGAAATATATCATATTTTATCCAATCTGGACCCATAAATTCATATCTCACTCAAAATGCTCGAAATTTTCTCAAAAAATTAAGAATGTTGTCTTGATGTGTGCTTTAATTACTTTCCAAATTTCACATAAATTGGAATTATCTTTTGCCTGAAACAAATTATGGAGTGTTTTAGTAAATGATTTTTAATTAAATCCATACATATATTTTTACGAAATTTCAACTCTCCTGGATTCCTTGTATAAATACCATCTTGAGATAATTCGCACTCTGGCTAATTTGATAACGTGGATTTATTAGGAATTAGTTACTTGCAGTCATTCTGTTTTCACTAAAAAATTGATATTTTGTCAGAAAATTCCAAAATATTATTGTAGTATCCTTGCATCATGTTTTCATTCCAGTAAATTTTTCATGTTTTTTGCTTACTGTTAGGTGAAAAATTGCGAAAAAACCCATAAAAAGTGTGCATTTTTAAATGTTGTATTTTAACCCTAAAAAGTCCAAAAAACTATATGTTGCATTCAACGTTGGATTAAGTTTACTGAAAATATATAATTTAGCTAAATTGGTTTAATTTTGTATGAAAATTAATTTGATTAAGTTGTGTGCTTTCTTATTAATTTAATTCACCCGTATTTTGCATTGGCATTTATTTTTGCATTAAAAAAATCAAAAAAAATCCACTTAGAAAATCTAGATCTAATTTCTCTGAATTAACATAATGTTGTTCCTTTTCCTCCCTGTGTTCGATCCCAGACTTGCCCGGAATATAAATTAAAGCCGAAGCACTCTTCACAGAGATCCTCCTCTCAGTTCTGATTGATTCGCTAAGTACACATACTACAAGAACCTAAATTAAAACACGTATTCAGCGACTCGTCAGATGGCGCCGTTGCCGCGGATTTGAGCAGAAATATGAGATCTTTAGCTAAGGACTATGGATTTGAGCATAGAGTTACTAGTTCTTACCACCCACAGTCTCGTGGAAATCCGAAACAGGGTATATGAAAACAGTTTGATTTATAAAGACAAAGTAAAGAGATGGCATGATCAGCATATTAGGTGCAAGGACTTTATCCCTGGACAAAAGGTATGGTTGTTCAATGCCAGGTTGAAGATGTTCCATGGGAAGCTCAAATCTAAATGGGTGGGTCCCTTTGTTGTTAAGAAAGTGCAGGGGAATGGAAGTGTAGAGATAGCTGATCTCACAGACGGTGCACAATCTCATGTGGTAAATGGACAATTGTTGAAGCATTTTTTAGATTCGAAAGAGGAGTTAGTCCAAGTTGAGGTCATCAACTTCATGAAGAGTGAGAACAGAGCAGACACATCATATTACTCTTCATGAAGATGCAGCATCAAGATTCAGCATCTTAGAAGATTCATTCCTCTTGTACATTATCCCTTCTTTATATATTTTCCAGATCACATCGATTCTTACACTTACTCCTGACCTATACTTAGGCTGACCAGAGCCTAAGTATAGGGGGAACCGATGCCTGCCATGTGTATATACTCATCTATTTCTCCTCACCCTTATCCCATTTTGGTTGTCGAGAAGTGGAAAATGCTGACCTATGATGACCTTGTTCCCTACCTCGTCGGCAACATTTTTTCTCTTCTTCTACACTTAGGCTGACCACAACCTAAGTATCGGGGGATCGACTTCTATACTTTTTTTAGTCATCCTACGCTTAGCACAAGCTATGTTTTTTTCTCGCTTCTTGTGCTCTGAGGACGTAGCACATGCTAAGTATAAGTGGGCATGTATATATTACATATATATTTTACCCATAACTCATACTTTCATGTATTTTTGTATATATTATATAATAATTATGGGGTGGTAAAAAAACCTTTGAATTTTTTTCAAAAAAAACCTTCTGAAATAAAACTTTTGAAATTTTTTCCTAATTTGCTTTAAAAAAATTTTTCAAAAAAAGTCGTTTCTTATTTTTGTGATTTTTTCCTTATTTGCTTTAATTTTTTTTTAAAAAAGTCCTTTCTTATTTACATGCCTTTTCCAAAAAAACTTTTTCTAAAAAAAACTTTTTCTAAAAAAAACTTTCTTCTTTCCTTTATTAAAAAAATCTAAAAAATCACACAATTAATAAAAAATACTAACTAATAAGTTGGTTTAATCCCTGACACCTTCACATTCACACAAGACTGGTGATGATCAGGAACACTTGGTTTATGAGGTCTTGAGATTTTGAGTTAACCAGCCTTAGTCATTAGGGTCCTTTGAATTAATTGTTCACATTTCCCTAGTTTGAAAGATTTGTGTGCTATATTGCATGCTTAGTCCCTACCTTAAGAATATGGTCAGCGCCTCAGATACACGGCCGCAGTTATGATGAGATGAGTTGAAATTTCACTTGAGGAACTAGGATGGGGGATTTGAGTTTGGACTTTATTTGATGATGCTCGAGGATGGGATAAAATCAATGAAGGCTTCATGAAACCTGAGTGTCAGCACCTTTAGCCAGTATGAGAACATGTTCTTGTACTATCTTTTGACATTTATCTATGTGCCAGGGTGTGATAAAATAAAAAAATATTGATCAGTGTGCACCAACTCTTGGTAAAAGCAGTGGACGTAACCAAAAATATTACAAAGCAATAAAATATTAAAGAAAAGCTCTCATTCCACAAAGTCAAATATCAAAGAGCTTCCATCAAAGGTGAGCACTCCCAACCATTTCAAAGTGTCCACTTGGACCACTGCTATTAGGACCAGGAGTCGGGCTAGCACCAAAAAAGGACTCTGCATCGTAAATGCTACAAGTCTGGGTGTAGAAGGTATAATAGATACTAAAAAAAAGGCACACCCCAGTGTACTCCCGGAAAACAAGTGCAGACGACTCCAACTTCTCTTGACGGACGTACTGATCAACGCCAAAAATATGCATTGAGTAATAAGGCACTCGAGAGGATCCTTGTTCCAATGAGAGGGAGAGAAGAAATGACACAATCATATGCCCTCTATCAACTGGCCTTCCATCTACACTTTTAAGTCTAACAACTAAAAGGACGGTGGATTGGATGCAAGAAATGATTTATTCCCTAGTGTTGAGGGTCGGGTCCTTAGGAGAGTCTCTTGCACTGGAACCTTGGGTGACTTTGTGACTCTACTCTTGTAACTGCAGTCAACGCTTAAGTCATATCCCTACTTCATATGTATACAAAGAATATGATGATTAGGGAAATTCGATACCTTTTGACTAGAGCTTGGTTCATATTAGAATATTAGGATCTCTAAAATCGAGAGTTCTTGAACGGATCAAGTCTTGTATTCACATGCACAGTCAGGGGATATTCCAACTTACTCATTCTTTATTTGCTCGAGGACTAGCAAAGTTTAAGTATAGGGGGTGATGAATCCGCGATTCATCATCTCAATATCTTGATCATAGCAAAATCTTTGAGTAAAATCTGAAATAAATGTTCATAAAATTAATAAATTAACAAAATAACTCTTGTAAATAAAACACACTAATTATTATATATTAGATTATACAAAATAAATTAACAATCAAAAGCCGTCAAATTAAAGGAGTTTTTCACTTGTAAATAGCCCAAAACTTCATGTATTTTTAATAATTTCATTTCAACTCCTTTTTGGCTAACTCGAAATTATTCATAACAAAAAATACAAAACAATTTTCAGCACAAATAAATGCTCCTAGATCCTAAAGAGAAAAGGTCGTAAAGTCCAACTTTCCGGCTAAATTCTCGCTCCGTATGAACTCCAAATTCACCAAACTCGCTTTTAAAGTTCAAGTTAGAAAATTATCTATCCTACGGAAGTGGTTTCATTAAAATCGGAGCTCATTTGTAAAAGTTGAATTTTGGGACCTAGTTGTACATTGTATATTATGTATATATTCATTCTTTCTTTATTTTTTATATTCATCTAGATGTTCGAGCTCATCGCTCCAGGAAATTCGAGCGAAGACCATGCTCTCGTGAGCACATCATAGGCGACCGTCTCCATCGTATGTAAGTTTATTTTCATCTTGTCATTTTTTATCTTTGCATTTTTTAGCACATCACATTTCATATAATCCCCACTTCATCATACCATCACCGTCTCCACCACCTTCATTTTCTTCATTATTCCCCTCTACTTTTCCCCCCCCTTTTATATATATTTACATTTGTTCCCGATTTAAAAAATTAAAAATAAAAAAATAAAAAAATAAAAACATTTTAATCACAAAAAAAACATCACAGTAAAAAATCAAAAAATAAAAAAAGGACAGGGGAAGCAGCGGTGGTGCCTCTGTCGCCGCACCCCCTGCAACCCTCTCGCCCCCGCAGGCGGCGTTGCCCCGTCCTCTCGGCCGCCGCCCACACCGCAGCCACCTGCGATGGCTGGCCTTCTGCCCAAGCGCAGCCTGTTGTCGTCGCCTGCTACTCGGCCCGAAGGTCCCCGCGTGCCACCTGCACTTTACCCCCCGCACAGCAGCCTCCAGCCTCCGGCCGCCAACCGCGCGCCACTCCTCCGCCCATCACTCCACGACCACGTGTGCGCCTTCCGCCGCCCCCTATCGAGCCCTGCGAGGAAGAAAGGTTCTTTTGTTTATTTTTTTATTTTGCAACAATTGCATACTTATCCCGTCATATTTTTGTAATTACAAAACAATCTTTGTGCTTATTTTGTTCTGTTTAAGTTTATTCATGTTTTGCGTTGATAACCCTCTATTTATGTATTAATTTGGACATCTGTTTTACATCATTTTGTTTAATGAAAAATATCATTGTATTGAGCAATAAATTCTACCATCTAATTATTTATTTAGATTTTTGTGTGACATGGGTAATTAATTAAAAATGTTTAACTGAAATATTTAATATTTTACCCAATGTGGACCCATAAATTCATATCTCACTCATAGATGCTTGAAATTTTCTCAAAAAATTAAGAATGATGTCTTGACGTGTAATTTAATTACTTTCCAAATTTCACAATAATTGAAATTATCTTTTTCCTGAAATAAATTGTGGAGTATTTTTAGTAAATGATTTTTAATTAAATCCACACATCATATTTTTTGCGAAATTTTAACTCTCTTGGATTCCTTGTATAAATACCATATTGAGATAATTGGTACTCTGGCTAATTTGATAACGTGGATTTATTAGGAATTAATTACTTACAGACATTCTGTTTTCACTAAAAAATCCATAAAAATTCATATTTTTTCAGAAAATTCCAAAAATATTACTGTAGTATCCTTGCATCATTTTTCATTCCAGTAAATTTTTCATGATTTTTTCTTACTATTATGTGAAAAATTACGAAAAAAAAATCTCATAAAAAGTGTGCATTTTTAATTGTTGCATTTTAACCCTGAAAATTCCAAAAAAATATGCTGATTCATCATTGGATTAAGTTTACTGGAAAAATACAATTTGACTAAATTGGATTAATTGCGTATTAAAATTAATTTGGCTAAGTTGTGTGCTTTTTTATTAACTTAAGTCACCCGCATTTTGCACTGGCATTTGTTTTTGCATTAAAAAAATCAAAAAAATCTACTTAGAAAATCTAGATCTAATTTCTCTAAGTTAACCCGACGTTATTCCTTTGCCTCCCTGTGTTCAACACCGGACTTGCCCGGTTTATAAATTAAAGCCGAGACACTCTTCACGGATATCCTCCTCTCGGTTCTGACGGATTCGCTAAGTACACGTACTTGATTTAACCGAAATTAGGTGGTCTTAAGTTCAACACAAAGCGTGAACTCAGTCGAAGTGTCAACCACACAAATCTCGATTAAAGTCAACAATTAACCCACACTAAAGATCAATAAATTAGAAATAATGTGGAGTTAAAATTTATTTTTAACTCTGCACAAATGGTGTATAGTGACAAGTATGCAGAGAGTTCGAACACAGGGAGCAAGCAGGGTAATTCAAGCAAATGTAAGCACAAGTGTGTGTGTGTAAAGTGTCTACACTAAGCAAGCAAGCAACTACAATTTTTGTGGGTTTTTAATTTTTAATTTTTTTTTTAATTTTTTTGTTTTGTATTTTGATTTTTAATTTTCTGATTTTTATAATTTTATATTTTATATTTTTCTTTTTCTTTTTCAATATTGGAATTTAAAGACAATGGAATAAAAGACAAGATAGAATATTTATAAAGCTAAGTGAAAATTACCAAAAATTCAGAAACAAATTGTTTTTAGTCTTTTTAGGGTTTTTTACTGTTTTTGTGATTTTTTGGAGAATTTTCAAGGTGTTTTTGGTATTTTTAAATACCGAAATAAAGCAAAATAGTGCAAATAAGGCTGGCTGTGGATAAAATGAGATTTAAAAATAGCAACCAGTAGCTCAAAATTTTCACACTATTTTTCGAGTAAGAAGAACAAAATGAGGAACAAACAGAACCTGAGTTTGTAATTTTTAGGAGTTTTCCTTGATTTTATATATTTTTTTGAAGTTTTTGAGTGTTTTTAAATTTTTAGTGTTTTTCTTTTGAGATTTTTAGTGATTTTTGGACTGACACTAAAATAGGATAAAATAAACACTAGCTAATTTTTTTGGAATTTTTTAAGACGTTTTTATAATTTTTATGGGTTTTCTAATGCAAACAGTGAAATAAATGCATGTTTTTGATTTTTTATAAATATTAAAAAGTTAGAAAATCAAAATCTAAAAATATAGCGTGAAAGCACAGGATAACAGGAGCATAAACCTATTTTTGCGGAATTTTTGGAGTTAAAATGATGGTTTAACTAATTAGAGCAAACATCCAAACATTAAACAGTCCTGACAGGGGTATAAGTGCAAATAATAAAACATCCAGGGGCATACATGCAATTTTTCCACAAAAGTTTACATTAAAACTTGCATTTCAAGGATTAAAGATGAATAACAAAACCCGCAAGGGTGTCTGAGCAATTTACCCACCAGGGCGCGTGACTCGCACGCGCCTGGCGAGGACTGGAACGTAATATCACAAAACCATGGGGGTCTACTTGCAAAATATCCAAAAAGTTGACACTTGATATGAAAGTTTTAGGACTAAAACGAAATACCCAAAAGTCCGAGGGTTCCTCTGCAAAATGCCCTCACCTCACGTGTACTGGTCACGTGAGGTGACGTGGCGGAGGACCTAAGTGCAAATAAACAAAGCCTAGGGGTCTTAATGCAAATATTACAAAACGTTTACACTACAGACGAAAGTTTAAATACTAAACATTAAATACAAAAATGGCGAGGGTTGGTATGCAAAATACCCTCGACGCGCTGATCGAACGGCTGTGGGTCTTCACTTAAACACGTGTCGTCGATCGGACGGCGATGGCGCTTCGCGGATGCACGGCGAAGATTAGAACGCTCGAAGGCGATCCGACGGCGGAGGCGTGGTGCAATCCAACGGCTGCGGCTTGATCTGGGCACTCCACCTCGATCCAACGGTGCTGAAGCTCGGAGCAAGAACAGCGACGAACTCCGGCGAGCCGAGGTTCGCCGAGGTCAAACTCCGTCTCCGGCGAGCGGTTTGGCTTCAAAATTGGGCTGGAGGCTCCTGGGGTCGTCCTCTACCTCCTGGGGGCTTCAAAATTGCACGGCGTTGACCGTGCCGCTCGCAGACGGTCGGCGGAGCTAGAGAGCTCGGCTGAGCTCCGGCGAGCCTCAAAATCGCGCCCAGGCGCGAGTCAGCTTGCTTTGACCCTGCAAAAAGTGTTAGAAGGTCCAGGGCAAAGTGCCTGGACCTTAGGAGGACCTAAACTATGCGCGAGGTGAAGTGATCGTCGGTGGCCGGAGGTGCACTCCGGCGAGGATGCTTGAATGGGCGAAATGAGCGATGGAACTTGTGATTTTTTTGGGGTTTTTGAAGCTTAAGCTACCAGGAACTAAATGCACGAAAGAAACAAGCGGGGTGGTGCCCTCGATGGCCGGAACCAGAGGAGAAAGGGTTACCTCGACCGCCGGGTTGCGGGAGGTGGTGGAGGCTCCCTCGACTGCGCGCGCCTCGGCTGAAGGGCTGGCGATGGAGCTGTCACCTCCACGGAGCTCAGGAGCACAATGGTGGCGCTGAAGGGTGGACCGAAGGGACTCAACCGAGGGGAGGAAGATGAGGGTTCGTATTTGAAACGTGGCGAGGGCGTGACTTCGATGCGATTTTTCGAGCAGATGGAAAAGATCTGGGTAGATCTGGTAGGACGGCGAGCTAGATGGTTGTACAAGGAACAAATCTTATGAAGAGATCGACTACCCTCGAGCAACGCATCATGGCGAAAAAATCGAGAAAGTAGGGGTCTTAGGCGTTCTGACAAGCAGCAGGCAAGGGGTCAGAGAGTTGACCCAGGTCAACTCTCCAGCCCTCCTGGTTGGTCCACGTGGACCAACCAGGAAAAAGCCTGGAAAAAAAGTATTCTAAAATCATTTAAAAATAGTAAACGATTTTATTAATATTTTATTATAAAATAAAAAATGTTTATTATTTTATAAATTATTTTATGGTGATTTTTATTTATTTTTATGAAGTATATTTTTACAAGTTTGCATTTATACCCCTATAGGTATCTATATCTATATATTGTGTTCTTTTATTTTTATTTTGTAATTTTAATTTTGTTATTTTTATTTCTTATTTAATAAAATTATAAAATACTTTTATATACATAAATATATTTTTATTTAATTTTTTCTGATATGTTTTGTATATTTAATAAAATACAAGTATGTTTTGTATAGGTATATATATAGGTAATGTATCTATGTATTTTATTTTTAAGTATTTTATTTTTGTTTTTATTTAGGTTTTTATTCTTATTTTAATGTACATTAATATTATAAGTATTATTTACAACATTATAAAAATATAAAAATGAATAAATAATGAATAAAGAATAAATTGAATATTTTATTCAGTACAAGTATACAATAGGGGTCCAAAATTCAACTTTCAAACCGTAGCTCCGCCAAATGCGAAACCACCGCCATTAAATAGCTTATTTTCTTCTATATACAATTAAAGGTGAGTACGCTGCATTTGGAGTTTTTATTTGTGAGATACGGGTCTGGGAAGTTGGCATTCTGGAATTTTATTCAGACCATAACTTTTTATCTGTACATTATTTTTGAATGAAATTAATTTTGTATTTTTCTTTATTAAATTATCTACAACTTTCATGTACAAAGTTTCTTTATTTGATGTATAAAAAGTGGAACCACAAATAGGTCCCAAAATGAATAAGAAATGACTAAAATGAATAGGTATTTTGACTGTGTTTTTGACCTTATCTCCCCCTACTTTATTCCTTGTCGACCTATTCATCAAGATGCCTAGGTCTCGGGGTTTCGGGTCATAAAATATTTACAATATTTTATTCTTTTTCTTTTCTTTATTTATTCTATAATTTTGGCCTTAATTACAGTGTTTTATACACTATTGAAATGCACATGCATGAATGCTAAGATGCACTATTTTAATGCTATTTACAGGCGTTTGCTAGGGTTTTTGGTGCCAAAATGATAGAATAAAGATGATGAAATGTGGATTCATCATCCCCCTATACTTTACCTTTGCTAGTCCCTAGCAAACACTTATGCAATAAGTGCAAAAAGAAAAGAAAGGAAAGAAAAAGAAGAAAATTGGATAAAGTTTAATTATCAAACTTGTCTTTACAAAATCAAAGTTTGGAGCTTAAGTCGGACCTTTGGAATTTTAGTGCGGTCGGAACCTTAATGAGAACCAAGTTTGAAATCCAACAGTCCTTGAGAATCCCAAAACTCTGTCCAAGTCTCCTCAATAGCCAGATCAGATATATTTCAACTCATACGCAAACTCTTATGACTATGAATCTGACTTGTACAGTGTAAGTGATATGTAGCTCCCCACCTCAGAAGTGACAAAGAAACAACCTCCCCCAACCTGGTAACTCTAATGCCTCGGTCTAGCAACTCTTTCCTCGAGAAGCGGGGTATTCCCTTCTAAGTTCAAGTGCAACCGGCTCAAGAAGAGGGGGAAGAAGTATAGACTTTTGGGAGCTCAACCAGTGTAGCTAAGTCTCCCGCTGCAAGCTTCATGAGATGTGACATGGGTACCATAAGCTTTTGCTTTATTGAACTATATACACTCCGGTGGGGTTATTAAATTTTCAATCCGACCCACCACTTTTTTGGATTTTTTTTTCAAGTGCATCTGTACAACATATCTACATGGTGCAGCATATATACAAGAAATTTCTTCTTGAGCCAGTAGACTATCCCTCTTTTGAAGCTTTATTGCAACCCACGGCTTCTGTCTTTAGCCTTCATCACCACTAAACCAAGTTGAGGTGCACTTCCTTCACTATAAGAAGAAGAGAGGTTCCGCCTAGAAGTACTACCCTCATATGCTACCCCAAGCCAAAGGAAACTGCCTCCTCACCACCTCATCCGTGGAGAGCTATGTGAAAGGTGCAGGTGTCCAAGTTAGGTCATTATCAACAAGAGTCGTGCGTGTGCTCCGAAATACTCTACTTAGGCAGTCAAGAATCCATTGAACCAAGTCCCGTGATCCTCAAAGAATTAAGTCAACTAGACCTGAAGTACCTCAAACCCAGTTCCTATAAGGTTCCTGTTATTAGGTATATTTTAAGGTCCAATCAAGCTCCAATCTCCGGATTTTACTTAGACTTGTTCAACTATCAAACTCAATCCGAAAAATGCGAATGCTATGCAATGCTATGCAGAAAATATTTTTGTGATGTAATTTTCAAAGATTTTGAACTTTTTATGGATTTTTGAAAAGATAATGATGATGCATGCAGATGCAAATTTTTTTTGTTGTATTTTTCAAAAAGATTTTTCAGATGTTTTTGGATTTTAATTTTTGCAAATGTTTTTGGGAATTTTTGAAAACAAAAAGTTTTGGCTAAAAACTAGGTGAAAATATGTACACGGGAGTGCTTCTTATATATACAAGAAATGGATTTTAAGAATTTACAAGGGTAAGTGATCAATTTTATACATATATATATATAGGTAGTGGATTTTGGTGTGATGTTAGTATTCCTCAAACTTATTTGACACAAGCTTTTCACACAATTTTTGAAAACTATAGTCCAAAATAATTTTTACAAACATTTTTACAAACATGTACACTCATTTGAAAATCATTTTGCAATTGGTTTTCAAAACAGTATATATAGGTTTTTCAAATATTTTTGCAACCATTTTTCAAACCATTTGCAAATCATTTTTCAAACATTTTATTTCACACAAAAGAAAATAAATTTTACAAACCACACATTTTTACACAGGTTGAAAACATGTAACAAAACATTTTCAAAATAGTTTTCAATAGATGTTCACAAAGATTTTCAAACTATTTTTCAAACATTTTGCAAAAAACATTTTCACCTGATTTATTAATCAGTATATACAAAAAGAATTTGAAGAATAACCACATCTTTTTATTAAGGATTTTTAATGAATTTTAAAGAATTATTAGCCATATTTATTACGAAAGTACGAGTTATGGCTAAAGTATATACGTAGTATATACGACCCCCCTATACTTAGCTTGAGCTATGTCCTCATAGATCGGAGAGAAAAGCGAAGACATAACTCGTACTAAGTATAGGCAAGTCTAAAGAATGAATGAATCAATGAATGAGAAGTTGACCGTCCCCCCTATACTTAGGATCAAATAATCCTAAGTATAGCAGACTGTACACAAAGCAGGGAGGGTCAAGGGTGGGAATGAACAAATCATACTCAGATTGTCTCCCCCTATACTTAGGGTAAGATATCCCTAAGTATAGACAAGAAGAGGAGACAATGGAGAGGATCAAAGAATATAGAGACTCAGGGTGCACACCCCCCTATACTTAGGACAAAGTACGTCCTAAGTATGGAAAACTGTCTACAAGGGTGGCACCTTTTTGATAGATACAGATAGTAGAAAAGGAAAAGAAGAAAAGAAGAAAATAAGAAAATACATCAACAGACAACAGAGTGATATAAACAGATGGATTTATACAGCGGAAGGTAGAATTGATCACCATGTATGAGATGTAGATGATGAGAGTCAAAGGACACATCTCATACCAGAAGAATGGGGGCAACGTCAATGGTCGGTGGATCATGATCAAGATATAGTTTCAGGCGTTGACCATTGACGCGGAAGGTAGAGGAAGATGACGGTTCGGATATGTCGATGCTGCCATTGTCATGTACCTTCCTAACCACATACGGACCTTTCCACTTGCTCTGCAATTTCCCTGGGAATAATTTCAGCCTGGAATCAAACAACCATACTCTCTGATCTGGCTCAAATTGTTTATGGATGATATGCGAATCGTGCCATGTCTTCACTTTTTCTTTGTACTGTAGGCTGTTGGAAAAGGCTGTATCTCTCAATTCCTCCAGGGCTGCCAATTCTGCTCTTCTTTGGTCTCCTATACTCTCGGGATCCAAAAGCAACTCAGTGACTGCCCAAAAAGATTTGTGCTTGATTTCCACTGGCAAATGGCACGGCTTGCCATAGACGAGACGAAAGGGAGATGTCCCTAATGGATTTTTGAAAGAGGTCCGATAGGCCCACAAGACCGAGTCCAAAAGCTGTGACCAATCCTTTCGGTCTGGGCGGACAACTTTCTGCAAGATAGTCTTTATCTCCCGATTCGATACTTCAGCAAGACCATTAGTCTGAGGGTGATACGGAGTGGCAACCCGATGGTCAATGCCGAACTCGTCAGCAAGGGCCCTAACCTTGTCATTGATGAAATGAGACCCCCCGTCAGAAATCAAAACTCTAGGTACCCCGAATCGTGAAATGATATTTTTCCTCAAGAATTTACACACGGTTTTAGCATCTGCGGCTCGGGCGGGGATGGCCTCAACCCATCGGCTGACATAATCCACAGCGAGCAAAATATGCTCGAATCCCTGACTTTTAGGAAATGGGCCCATGAAATCAATCCCCCATGCATCAAAAACCTCACAGAAGTGAATGGGTTGCATGGGCATCATGTCTCTCTGTCCGCAGGTTCCCATTTTCTGACAGTCAGTACATCTCCTCACGAACTCATCAGAATCCTTGAAAAGAGTAGGCCACCAGAGGCCGGATTGAAGCACCTTTTGTGCTGTCCTTTTTCCAGAATGATGTCCTCCTGCCTCAAGCTTGTGGCAGTATGTGAGGACGCTTTGCTGCTCTTCTTGAGGAATGCACCTCCTCCAGATACTATCCCCTCCTTCATGATAAAGGACGGGATCCTCCCAATGATAAAACTTGGCCTTAGCTAGGAAGGTCTCAAGTTTCTGCCTGGGCCAACCCTGAGGGACTGTCTTGGCAACAAGATAGTTTACAAAGTCGGCATACCACGGGAGTGAGGTGACAGCCAAGATCGCCTCATCTGGAAACGTCTCTGTGATAGGTGCGCTGGGCTCAGATTCCTCAAGATTCTCCAACCTGGAGAGATGATCCGCCACCACATTCTTGACTCCAGGCTTATCCTTAATCTCAATATCAAATTCCTGGAGTAGAAGGATCCATCTGGTCAGACGTGCTTTGGCATCCTTCTTAGCCATTAAGTACCTGATGGCGGAATGGTCGGTGTAAATGGTCACTCTAGATCCGAGAATATAAGATCTGTACTTATCTAAAGCAAAGACTACGGCCAGCATTTCTTTCTCAGTCACAGTGTAATTCCTTTGAGCGGCATCTAAGGTCCGGATGGCGTAGTGAATGGCAAACGGTAATCCATCCCTCCTCTGTCCAAGCACAGCCCCAACGGCAAAATCTGAAGCATCCGTCATGATCTCGAATGGAAGAGACCAATCGAGTGGCTGAAGGACAGGAGCTGAAACAACCATACTCTTGAGAGTTTCAAATGATTCAAGACACTTATCATTAACAATAAACTCGGTGTCTTTGGTCAGCAAGTCAGTGAGCGGTCGGGCAATTCGACTGAAGTCCTGAATGAACCGTCGGTAGAAACCGACATGCCCCAGAAAAGACCGTAACTGACGAAGATTGGACGGCGGATTGAGTTTTCTGATGATATCCACCTTGGCAGGATCGACCTCCATGCCCCTGTTGGAGACGATGTGCCCAAGGACCGTCCCTTGAGTCATCATGAAATGACTCTTCTCCCAGGATAAGACAAGATTGACCTCTATGCAGCGCTTCAGCACACGATCTAGGCAGTCAAGACAAGTATCAAACCCGTCGCCATAGACCGAGAAGTCATCCATGAAGACCTCTAAACAGTCACCCACCATGTCCGAGAAGATGGACAACATGCACCTTTGGAATGTCGCCGGAGCGTTACATAGACCAAAGGGCATCCGTCTGAAAGCATATGTCCCAAACGGACAGGTGAATGTCGTTTTCTCCTGGTCTTCGGGCGCAATGGCCACTTGATTATATCCAGAGTACCCATCAAGAAAACAATAATGGCTCTTCCCGGCTAGCCGTTCGATAATCTGATCAAGAAAGGGCAGTGGGAAGTGATCCTTCTTGGTGGCCTCATTCAATCGTCTGTAGTCCACACAGACCCTCCAAGAAGTTGGTACTCTGGTAGCGATCTCCTCTCCAGACTCATTGACCACTGTAGTGACACCCGTCTTCTTGGGTACCACATGTAACGGACTTACGCATTTAGAGTCGGAGATGGGATAGATGAAATCAGCGCTCCACCACTTCGAAATTTCTTTCATGACAACCTCTCGAAGATTCGGGTTCAGCCGTCGCTGGAACTCACGCGATGGCTTAGCGTCATCCTCAAGATAGATGTGGTGGGAGCACAGCTTCGGGCTCAGTCCCTTGAGATCATCTATATTCCAACCGATTGCCTTGCGGTTTCTTTCAAGAACCTCCATCAGACGAGATTCTTGTTCTCCAGTCAAATCTGCTGAGATAATGACTGGGTGCATATCTGGCTCACCTGCAAGGAATCTATACTTCATTGATTGCGGTAGAGGTTTCCGTTCAGGACAACTGGGAGGTGGCAGATCTGGCTTCTGATATGTCTGGGTGAATGCGACCAGGTCTGCATGAGAGAACTCTCGCTCAGCATGAATTTCTGACGAAAGGCGGCTGACTGAATTGTCAATAAACTGTACGGGTTCGCGCTCTGTCACGGTTGTTGGCTCAGAATGAATCAGACAAGACAACGGATCATCGAAATAGGCCCATTCAATATCTGAATACGAGGGATCAGAAACAGAAGAACAAGAATTGAAATCATCGGCACCACTCGTCACCACACTGTCAGCCTCAGGTGTATCCGTATCCAGGAATGTGCTCTCCCGGCTCTCGATTGCCATGAGCTTGCGATACAATGAATCGGTAGGCAAGGCGAGAGTCGGTGCTACAGGGTCTTTCCAGTTAGATTCATCGTCAGTCATCTCGAAATCACGAACCTGGTGGACGTCTAGCTCTTCCTCTGTCATCTGCGCGGCTTCACTAGATTGCTCGGAGCATTCTAACTCTCTGGCTCTGGTTTCCTCGATCGTCTCTATTTGTATGGTCTCGCCCTCTACGCGAAAGCATACCTTCCCACAATCATGGTCGGTCACCGCCTTGGCTGTGGCCAAGAATGGGCGTCCTAATATGATGGGGGCATCAGTTACCGACTCAGGGATCTCCATGTCCAACACAACGAAGTCCACGGGGAATTTCAGGCCCTGAATGGTAACGACCACGTCTTTAAATAACCCCTTCGGCCTCTTAATCGACCTATCAGCAAACTGAAGGACCGTTCTGCTTCGAAGAAGAGGGCCAAACTCGAACTGCTTGAGTAAGGCTGCCGGAAGGAGGTTAATTGAGGAGCCGCTGTCTAATAGAGTACGATCAAATTGCTGCTCTTGGATCTCGCATCTGACATAGGGAGCTCCTGCGTCTGGTCGCTTGGCTGGCAGCTTGTTCTGAATGGTGCAGCAAGTATCATGAGTGAGCATATGGATTTGGTCTCTGTGCCTCCGCTTTCTTCTGACAGTGGTTGTCTCTTTCAAATTCTTTTTGAAGAAAGGGATATGCTCAAACGCTTCTCGTAGAGTTAGCTGAATGTGAAATCTGTCAATCATCTGATTGCCGAACTCTACCTCCTGGTTCTTTTTAGGATTTTCTTTTTTATTCCCCTTCACCCGGCGGAGTGCCTCAGGGAAGGGGATGGTAGGGGCCTCCTCAGATGGAGGACTAGGAAACGGTCCCGGTGCCTGTGAAGATGGAGAATCCATACAAATATCATCATGCAACACATATGGATCTGCAATTTGAACAGGAACCTTTCCTTTATTCATATTTTTGTTCTTTTTGCTACCACAGTCCATAGATACCAAATGTGGTAACATCACAGTGGGAGACTCAACAAAAGTAGAGGTAGTGGCCTCAGTACCACCACCGGCACCTGCATCTGCGGCTTCAGCACCGCTTTCTGGTTCTGCATCAAAAATGGTGGCATCAGCACCACCGTCTTCATCTGGTATCACGACGGTATCAGCACCGTCGTCCTGGACTTCATCATGGGTGGCATCAGCACCACCTTCTTCAACATCATCATCAACGGCATCAGCACCGCTCCTCTGCTCCTCTGGCGCTCCTGATCCTGCCTCTGGGTGTCGCTCAGAAGAGGCGCCGCCGGCTGGTATCCTACCGCTCCTAGTAGTAACAAAATCAGCATCATGATAGGAATAAGATATGTCACTCACATGATCACTAGGAGAGGTGTCCTCTGTAAACTCTACCTGCTCAGACTTCCTTTTCAGATTGTTCGGGTTAGGTTCAATCTGTGCGGGTATGGCGGCCTTGCCTTTCATAATGTCCCGCATCTCCTGTCGGAATTCATCCATCTCTTGCCTGAAAGAAGCTCGCTGTTCAGATAGCAAGCGGGCAAGATCATCAAGGGCCGGGTTCTCAAAGGCTAGACCCTGAGAACCGGATGTCTGTCCCTGCTGGAAATGGGGCTGCTGCTGCTGCTGATACTGGGGGGAAGGCTGGTGATAAGACTGCTGAGGCTGCTGTCGCTGCCTCCACTGCTGTCCCTGATAGGAGGGACGAGGACCATTCTGGTATTGCTGATAATGGGCATATTGGGGCTGCTGCTGCTGTGTCTGCTGGCTGCTCTGCTGTCCATGGGCAGGAGGATGCTGCTGGGACGAGGATCCACCATTCCCCCAACGGAATCCGGGGTGATCCCTACGAATTGCGGGCTGGGGTATCGGTCATACCAAATCCCATTGACTTCCATCAATGGCTCCTGCTCAAAGGAGGGTGGAGGAAGAACAGCCAGTGGCTGCTCCGGCTGATAAACCACCATCTGCGTGTCGGAAGATGGCGGTTGCTCTGGATGGTACTGCAACAACGGAACCGGCTCTGCCTGGATGTGATTCACCTGACGGTACGAGATAGAGCCCTGGTTGGGGTTGCTGCTGCTAGAGGCAACCTGTGACCTAGGAGGCTGTTGGGCATGAGATTGGGCCTCCTGAATGCATAGCATTTGGGTTTTTAGGTCACTCATAACTTTGGAAATTTGGTCCATCTGGGCCATGCCTTGATTCTGTTTTTTCTCGAGAATCTCCATGCGGTCCAGCTTCTCACTAATGATGCCCATGTCGGCTGCGGTTGATTCGGCTTGGGCCGCGGCTACCGACACTGTGTTGGGACCGGCATCGATGCGAGCGATCCTCTGAAATGTTCCGCCTCCTTGCGGTGGCTTTTGCTGGGTGTAGACACGGGCCTGAGTCATCACTGTAGAATTTTCTGCCATACCCTCGTAGATGGCCCAGACATCATCTTCACCCTTGGAAAAATAGGATACACCACAAGAGGCGTTGACAAGCCCCTGCAGCTCCGGTGTCAGCCCACAGAAGAAACTCTGCACCAGGTTGGGCTTGGAGATGTCGTGATGTGGACACCGGTCAATGAGCTCTCTGAATCGATCCCAGGCTTCGTGGAATTGTTCGTTTGGGATCATGACGAAGTTGCTGATCATTGCTCTAGCTGCGTTGGTCCGGCCGAGAGGATAGTACTTCTTCAGGAATACGGTCCGGAGATCTGCCCATGTGTCGACGAAACGCCCAAGATGTTTGAGCCAATAGGCGGCTCCGTCAACCAAAGAGAATGGAAAGGCGATCATCTTGATTGTGTCCTCAGTCGTCAACCGATCATGGATGGTGCTGCAAATCATCTCGAATTCTTGGAGGTGGAGGTGCGGCTCTTCGGTCGGCAACCCATGGAATTTGGGTAGCAGCTGGATAGTGTGGGGCCGAAGCTCGAAATCTCCGTGGATGGGTAGGAGTCGAATCCATCGGTGAGTGAGGGATGCGGCTGGGTTGTGCAATTCCCTCATGATAGTCTGTGGCGGTCTCTCGCCGTCTGGATCGCCTCCTCCTGCGTCTGGTCCTCCTCCTCCACCTTCTCCGCCAGCTCGGTTCTCTCTCATCTGAGCAATTTCCCTCATAAGGTCACCCATGAATGTGCCTTGGTCACGGATCTGTTGCTGCATAGTCTCCAGGGATGCTAACAAGGAATTATTGATGGCTGCTTGATCAAATAGGAATGGAGGGTGCTCATGATCATCTTCATGCTCGCCTCTGTCTGCCATGGCTGGATTTTCTGAAAAAGCAAAAGAGGCCATCTCAGGTGCTGTCGAATGAGCGGAACACTGTGATGCACTGTATTCAGACACTCTTGGACTGATGGAAGAAGAATGAGAAGGGTGGTCGAGGGGGAACAGGGTGGATGTAAACTCAGGCTCGGAGAGCGGACTCTCCGAGGTATTCCTAGATGAATAAGGCGGAGTGCGGGATAACGGTGCCGACAAAGTCGGCCTAAGAGATCTCCGTCCCATCATCTTGATTTATAGAAAGGCGGATGAGATCTGGAATGCAAACAGGATGATAAATCAAAACCCCAGCTTCACCTACTCAACACTTGAGCTGATGACCGTGAGAGTTCGGTCTGTTATCTTGTCAATTTCTATTAGGTGATCAGTCAATCTATCAGAGCGTTAGAGCGAGCTGTTAGGTATCCTACTTTCCTAGCTGACTGTCCCAATCCACGTCAGATCTTTCCCAGCCAGTATGAATTGCGGACCGTAACCCGGTTGCTCCCGCTAATTCAATCTGTTAAGGATATCGCGGTCCGCTTTACCGGTTACCGGAGAGATCCTCACTGGAGAACGACTAACCACGACCAGTAGTCAACTAAAATTTCAGATGTGGCTCTATCCTAGTGTCGAGGCACTCTCTCGCAGCAGATAAATCAAACAAGGAGGGGATTACTCTCCCAAAACAAAATTTTTGGTGGGATGAGTTTTAAGGTCGAGTTTGCATTAGCAGTCCCAATTTTTATTGTTTTCACTTTTTTAGGTGTTTTTCTGAGCAAACATCGTCTAACGAATTTTCCAATTTCCTTGTTATTAAAATTCAATAAAACAGGGGGAGGAAAGCGGAAAAGCCGATGCGCGGTCAAAATCTATGATGCATGCAGGGATAGAAATGCGTACCTTGTCGCCAGCACTCTACATGCAAAGTGATCCGCGCATAATTTAAAGACAATAATTTAAACTACCTATATGCATGCACGAGGAAATCGTCCTAAGATGAGCAACTTCTATTGACGTGAAGAACAAGTAGCTATGACAAAGAAAAGAGTCCGGAGTCCGGTCTTGGCTCACCCCTCCTCTTCTCGACACACTCGAGTTCAGGAGTAGCGCTTAACAGGGTGGGCTCGCGGCACGTGGCCTCTAGTCCAAGTCAAATAGCTTTTTCAAGTGAATTTTAGCCAAGTCCAATTACGTTCTATAGGTGCAGGCAAGATATTAGGGATTGGGCCTTAGCTTCTTAGTTCGTCACAGTCAACAAAAATTCCTATGTCTAGGGGCTAAATCCTCGTGAAACAAATAGAAATGAAGGTGAGAAAACCGCAAAAAACACAAAAATCGCGGTGAGCCCCCAAGTGAACAAACACTTGGAAGTTAGGCTCGGTAGTGTCCAAGTCCGAATGTACCTGTATTATTACAAATTATCAAAGTCACTCTCTCACGGAAACAAAGTGCAACTAATCTAATCACTCTCTCTCAATCCTCCTGCTCTCTCCTGCCGGCTTGGCCCAAGAAGGCCGGCTCCGCTTCCCAAGGATGCTCCGGATCACCTAAGCAATCCGCCTCGCTCCGCGGTCCCTCGCAAGAAGACAAGAAAAGAGATGGTCAGATAGCTCAACAAGATATATCAAAAATGTAGGAGATGAAAATGATGCTATGGTAAACAAACACACAGTTAATCAAAATGTAAACTACTCGTTGTTGCTCCCCGGCAACGGCGCCATTTGATTTAACCGAAATTAGGTGGTCTTAAGTTCAACACAAAGCGTGAACTCAGTCGAAGTGTCAACCACACAAATCTCGATTAAAGTCAACAATTAACCCACACTAAAGATCAATAAATTAGAAATAATGTGGAGTTAAAATTTATTTTTAACTCTGCACAAATGGTGTATAGTGACAAGTATGCAGAGAGTTCGAACACAGGGAGCAAGCAGGGTAATTCAAGCAAATGTAAGCACAAGTGTGTGTGTGTAAAGTGTCTACACTAAGCAAGCAAGCAACTACAATTTTTGTGGGTTTTTAATTTTTTTTTTAAATTTTTTGTTTTGTATTTTGATTTTTAATTTTCTGATTTTTATAATTTTATATTTTATATTTTTCTTTTTCTTTTTCAATATTGGAATTTAAAGACAATGGAATAAAAGACAAGATAGAATATTTATAAAGCTAAGTGAAAATTACCAAAAATTCAGAAACAAATTGTTTTTAGTCTTTTTAGGGTTTTTTAGTGTTTTTGTGATTTTTGGAGAATTTTCAAGGTGTTTTTGGTATTTTTAAATACTGAAATAAAGCAAAATAGTGCAAATAAGGCTGGCTGTGGATAAAATGAGATTTAAAAATAGCAACCAGTAGCTCAAAATTTTCACACTATTTTTCGAGTAAGAAGAACAAAATGAGGAACAAACAGAACCTGAGTTTGTAATTTTTAGAGTTTTCCTTGATTTTATATATTTTTTTGAAGTTTTTGAGTGTTTTTAAATTTTTAGTGTTTTTCTTTTGAGATTTTTAGTGATTTTTGGACTGACACTAAAATAGGATAAAATAGACACTAGCTAATTTTTTTGGAATTTTTCAAGACGTTTTTATAATTTTTATGGGTTTTCTAATGCAAACAGTGAAATAAATGCATGTTTTTGATTTTTTATAAATATTAAAAAGTTAGAAAATCAAAATCTAAAAATATAGCGTGAAAGCACAGGATAACAGGAGCATAAACCTATTTTTGCGGAATTTTTGGAGTTAAAATGATGGTTTAACTAATTAGAGCAAACATCCAAACATTAAACAGTCCTGGCAGGGGTATAAGTGCAAATAATAAAACATCCAGGGGCATACATGCAATTTTTCCACAAAAGTTTACACTAAAACTTGCATTTCTAGGATTAAAGATGAATAACAAAACCCGCAAGGGTGTCTGAGCAATTTACCCACCAGGGCGCGTGACTCGCACGCGCCTGGCGAGGACTGGAACGTAATATCACAAAACCATGGGGGCCTACTTGCAAAATATCCAAAAAGTTGACACTTGATATGAAAGTTTTAGGACTAAAACGAAATACCCAAAAGTCCGAGGGTTCCTCTGCAAAATGCCCTCACCTCACGTGTACTGGTCACGTGAGGTGACGTGGCGGAGGACCTAAGTGCAAATAAACAAAGCCTAGGGGTCTTAATGCAAATATTACAAAACGTTTACACTACAGACGAAAGTTTAAATACTAAACATTAAATACAAAAATGGCGAGGGTTGGTATGCAAAATACCCTCGACGCGCTGATCGAACGGCTGTGGGTCTTCACTTAAACACGTGTCGTCGATCGGACGGCGATGGCGCTTCGCGGATGCACGGCGAAGATTGGAACGCTCGAAGGCGATCCGACGGCGGAGGCGTGGTGCAATCCAACGGTTGCGGCTTGATCTGGGCACTCCACCTCGATCCAACGGTGCTGAAGCTCGGAGCAAGAACAGCGACGAACTCCGGCGAGCCGAGGTTCGCCGAGGTCAAACTCCGTCTCCGGCGAGCGGTTTGGCTTCAAAATTGGGCTGGAGGCTCCTGGGGTCGTCCTCTACCTCCTGGGGGCTTCAAAATTGCACGGCGTTGACCGTGCCGCTCGCAGACGGTCGGCGGAGCTAGAGAGCTCGGCTGAGCTCCGGCGAGCCTCAAAATCGCGCCCAGGCGCGAGTCAGCTTGCTTTGACCCTGCAAAAAGTGTTAGAAGGTCCAGGGCAAAGTGCCTGGACCTTAGGAGGACCTAAACTATGCGCGAGGTGAAGTGATCGTCGGTGGCCGGAGGTGCACTCCGGCGAGGATGCTTGAATGGGCGAAATGAGCGATGGAACTTGTGATTTTTTTGGGGTTTTTGAAGCTTAAGCTACCAGGAACTAAATGCACGAAAGAAACAAGCGGGGTGGTGCCCTCGATGGCCGGAACCAGAGGAGAAAGGGTTACCTCGACCGCCGGGTTGCGGGAGGTGGTGGAGGCTCCCTCGACTTCACGCGCCTCGGCTGAAGGGCTGGCGATGGAGCTGTCACCTCTACGGAGCTCAGGAGCACAATGGTGGCGCTGAAGGGTGGACCAAAGGGACTCAACCGAGGGGAGGAAGATGAGGGTTCGTATTTGAAACGTGGCGAGGGCGTGACTTCGATGCGATTTTTCGAGCAGATGGAAAAGATCTGGGTAGATCTGGTAGGACGGCGAGCTAGATGGTTGTACAAGGAACAAATCTTATGAAGAGATCGACTACCCTCGAGCAACGCATCATGGCGAAAAAAATCGAGAAAGTAGGGGTCTTAGGCGTTCTGACAAGCAGCAGGCAAGGGGTCAGAGAGTTGACCCAGGTCAACTCTCCAGCCCTCCTGGTTGGTCCACGTGGACCAACCAGGAAAAAGCCTGGAAAAAAAGTATTCTAAAATCATTTAAAAATAGTAAACGATTTTATTAATATTTTATTATAAAATAAAAAATGTTTATTATTTTATAAATTATTTTATGGTGATTTTTATTTATTTTTATGAAGTATATTTTTACAAGTTTGCATTTATACCCCTATAGGTATCTATATCTATATATTGTGTTCTTTTATTTTTATTTTGTGATTTTAATTTTGTTATTTTTATTTCTTATTTAATAAAATTATAAAATACTTTTATATACATAAATATATTTTTATTTAATTTTTTCTGATATGTTTTGTATATTTAATAAAATACAAGTATGTTTTGTATAGGTATATATATAGGTAATGTATCTATGTATTTTATTTTTAAGTATTTTATTTTTGTTTTTATTTAGGTTTTTATTCTTATTTTAATGTACATTAATATTATAAGTATTATTTACAACATTATAAAAATATAAAAATGAATAAATAATGAATAAAGAATAAATTGAATATTTTATTCAGTACAAGTATACAATAGGGGTCCAAAATTCAACTTTCAAACCGTAGCTCCGCCAAATGCGAAACCACCGCCATTAAATAGCTTATTTTCTTCTATATACAATTAAAGGTGAGTACGCTGCATTTGGAGTTTTTATTTGTGAGATACGGGTCTGGGAAGTTGGCATTCTGGAATTTTATTCAGACCATAACTTTTTATCTGTACATTATTTTTGAATGAAATTAATTTTGTATTTTTCTTTATTAAATTATCTACAACTTTCATGTACAAAGTTTCTTTATTTGATGTATAAAAAGTGGAACCACAAATAGGTCCCAAAATGAATAAGAAATGACTAAAATGAATAGGTATTTTGACTGTGTTTTTGACCTTATCTCCCCCTACTTTATTCCTTGTCGACCTATTCATCAAGATGCCTAGGTCTCGGGGTTTCGGGTCATAAAATATTTACAATATTTTATTCTTTTTCTTTTCTTTATTTATTCTATAATTTTGGCCTTAATTACAGTGTTTTATACACTATTGAAATGCACATGCATGAATGCTAAGATGCACTATTTTAATGCTATTTACAGGCGTTTGCTAGGGTTTTTGGTGCCAAAATGATAGAATAAAGATGATGAAATGTGGATTCATCAGTACTACAACGACCCCAAATTAAAACACGTATTCAACAATTCGTCGGTCTTCCAATTCAGTAATGAACCTGTATGATCCCTTTTAGAGATTGTATTACTCATATGCCCTTGCATGCACACCAGCGCGCCGATGTATAGACCTTGGTTAGGTTATCAACCTATTGGTCTGCCAAATATACATACTCAGACATATAGTAAGACATCTGTCTCCGGTCAGAGGATGTGTGCCTATATTGTGACAGCATACGACATAGGACTTTGGTTATCTCGATCTCGTTAAGTCAACTCTTTGACCTAATTTATCTAACACCTCTGAATCTTTATTCTTATGCAGAGGACCTG
This sequence comes from Ottelia alismoides, assembly GCA_037367405.1. NCBI lineage: Eukaryota > Viridiplantae > Streptophyta > Magnoliopsida > Alismatales > Hydrocharitaceae > Ottelia > Ottelia alismoides. The sequence continues at coordinate 502,144 of JAZKJV010006482.1, forward strand.
CATCAAGAGATCGGTTAGATATCAGCCTTTAAAGAAAGGATTGCCATCTCCTTCTCAAGATGGAGATCCTCTCTTAACAATCATTTGACGGTGCTTGATGAGTCCTCAATCTAACTCCTTAGTTATTCATCCAAGCACCAGCTATATGATTCAATTGAATCAACAGTTGTATGATCATTAAGATGGCTATGGTACATAACCCTAATTGTACTAAGGGACCTATTATGCAAATTAATCATTCTTCATTTCATATCAGGGAATGATATTCGCAATAACATTTATTACATAATGGCTCTTCGTGGGCTCGCATGTCCAACACATCTCTCTGTGCACATCATGTGCACATCTTTGGAAATGAAGTTAAAGCAATTACTTGAGCCGCACAAACTCAAGCTTATGAGTAAAAAAGTTGATTTTCGAGGCTATATAAGCTCCTATGGAACCCTATTCACCTTTGAAGTAGAATATAAAAAATTGATAATTAATAGGTATACTCTTTGGGTGAACAAGGGTCTTATATAAAAATTAGGTTTTTAGCCTCATTAGTTAAGATCCTAGGTAATTTGACACTTGTGAATTGATTGAGGCAGGTTACATATACAATAACATATATACATATTTTTACACTTTAACATTGTATTTATTATATCTAACGGAAATATAAAAAATTATAAAATCACTCAAAATTAAAAATGAAATAAAGCAATGAACTTAAGTTTAATGGCGTCATATACCTATAAATAGTTAATATTAATTTCTAAACATGAATAACCATGGATATAAAATTAAATATAAATATAAATAAGTTCCTAATAGAATCTAAGATTTAAATAAAATACAAAACAAATATAAACAAATACAAAAAAGAAAGAAAAAAGGCAAAATACATGTATATTATACTTGTATTTGGGCCCCAAATTCCTAACTCTCATTATAAGGCAACTTGGTCACACTTATCTACTTAAAAACATAGAGAGTTTCATTCTCTATATAATTTTATGCTTTGAGCTTTTATTGAATTATCTCCTTTTCATTTTCCTCTAATTTTAGCCCTAGGTATTTTGAAGTGGTGCCACCACAACTCATCTTCTACCCCCAAAGTCCCCTCTCACCGCATTACCCATGTCAGAGTACTCTATCGACTGCGGCAAGCTCCACCCCATTGTCTCACACCAATTGCCCCCATTAAACATGCACTACATCCAACTCCCCTCCCTTGTCTTGAAATTCTCCTTTTTACCCTATATCACTTAGTAGATCGTCCAAAAAAAACATCCCATCCATCGTTACTGCACCTACACCTCAAACTCGTAACCTTCCTCTCCAGATGTGACAAACCAAACTAGGGATCTATCAATAGTGCTAAAAAGTAATCGGCGTGATTTGAGGAACAAGTTCCTCATCGCATTGCATCAGCCACATGAGCTTCCCATATTGCAATGGTCAAAGCAAAGACTGCACTCATCAAACCTCACTTCGCATGCATCCATTCATCTTTTCAACCTCGTGCATTCACATATGTACATTTTTCTTTTATCTTTTCAATCTTAACATCGATTATGTCACCATCTTCTTCAAATTTCGATTTCGCATAAATTTGGGTCCAAGCCTTCATCTTCTTCATCCTTCACTTTCCTCATTGAATTCACCCTCATCCTAACCTAATCACCTTCTTGATCACCATATTGGATCAGGGAAACCTCCTCTGGCTTCCCACCCATTAAAGAACCATCACTCACCTCCTTTCTCTGGTTCATTTAGAGTTCACTAGAGCTGTGTTTTTCCTCCTCTGTTATGTCACCCTTTGAGTAGAATTTGATATTAGAATGCCATGAAGATTTGCAAGATGCTTTAAAACACATTGCAGGTCTTCTTGATCCCCATGTGTAATCATTCTCAATCGCTTATTGTAAGTGACCTTGTTGGAGAAGATGAAGCCCGACCGACTTCTTTACTCTCTTTTTTTCTTTATTCTTCATGCGCATAGATCATCGCTGAGTTACTACGTCTCAAAGTAGGATTTTTTTGTTTTGACACAAAGACATTTTATAAAATTTACAATTCAATCTTGGATAGATACCTACTTGAAAGAAAACTCAATGAATTATTTCAAAAAGGTCCTTCCGTGCTAGGAAATTAGTATAGAAGTTTGTTAGGATCTGACAATCATATATTAGCTCTATGTATCTCAAAAGTATACTTTCCAACAAATTCATCGCATATAGGTTTATAAGAAATTCAATATTTATTTTTAGGTGCAAATTAACCCATTTTTTGTTACTTTCTTAGTGCGAGATTTTAGTAGCCTCAATTTCTCCTTATTTTTCAAGATTTTTCATGTTATGTTTATTTTATTTTTTCTTATTCTCTTTTGCCACTTCTAGTTTGATTCCTTTAATTCCAAAAGAAAGCTAATAAATTTGATATGTAAGAAGAAAATTTTCATGTGTAGGAATTTGGTATAGTTACATTACTATAGATTATATTTTAAAAAAATCCTAAAACATTAGGAGTTTTTTTTATCCTTTGAATATATACATACCTCCTATTAGAAAAAATTGGGTTTGAAAGAGCATAACACGTCTATATTATTAATTAATAAAAAGTAATTCAAAATATTTAATTAATTTATTAAAATATCAAAAAAATAAAAAATATAACATCTCAATTTCATTTAATATTACATGATATACTAGTTTCTTAGAAAAATATGAACTTTCACCTTAAACAAATTTAACCATTGAAAATCAAAGAAATTAAAACCTAATAATATAAATAATATTTCATTTTATTTCTAACAATATCATGCTACTTAATAAAGTTGGTTGAATACAAATCCATTATTATTAGATATATGTTAGCATATTAATACCCTTTTTGCGTCACAAAACAAGATTATTTTCTTAAAAAGTTTATTTAAAATAAAAAACTCTAAACTCTAAACATATAACAAAAACAGTACATAATATATAAATCAAAAATAATTTACTTAAGCTGTGCATGTTAGGTTTACTACATAGTTTGAAATCTATAAAGGAATAGAACAATAAAAAAATCTTTTATAAAATCAAATAGTTTTTGAAATTTTATACATATAAAAAAGAAAATATAATTAAATTAAATTAAATTAAAATAGATGTTTCAAAATATGAAAGTAAAATTTACCAATGTGCATACCTATTGGTATATATATACATCAAAAGTACAAAAAAATACCTGAAAATAAAAGATACCAGTCACACTTAAATGTCAAAAGATAAAAAAATACATACTCAGGACCCAAGTTTTCTACCCATCTATCCCTAAGTAAAAATTTACCTATTTGTGTTCAACTATGGGAATTAACAATGTAAATAACACAACTTTAAGTATGAGTACTTGATTTCAACTGTTTTATTTTAATTTGATTTTATGGGTTCAATAACATAACTTAATCATCTCAATGAAACCATAAAAATTGAAATGAAGTACTCACACTCAACACACTCCAAGACACGAAGTTCGATCTACCACTCTATTCAAACCTATCCATATCGTTTCCTCAACCAAGTTTTCTCTTAGAACTCTGAAACAATATGATCAACCTATAACATGTCACCAATGAGATGTTCATCCTTATTTACAACTTTATCAGTGGTCACCCTTTTAATTGGAACCACTTCTTACTCTTTATCCTTGCCACAAAAGCTTCCAAGTCTCTTTCCTAAAGTATATCTCAGACTTTATTTCCTCCCACACATCAACATTCCCCAACCCAAGGATCTCGATGTGGTTTCTATGGTTAGTCCCATTGGTGAAGAAGCGACACCCCTCCTCCACCACCACAAAGATTCCAACCTAGCATCCTCCTATGTCCACCCCCTTTCAATACTTCCATAGTTGTATTACTTCTACGATTTGGCTCGAACCTTTCTGATTTTCTCGACCAAGATTATACCCTCAGAGCTCACGAACCCCTCCAATATCAAGCTCCTTTTGATGATATATCACAGTGATGAATCCACAATTCATTTACATTATTTGTTAATCTTAGCGCATTTCGAAGATAATTTAACCCAAATAAACTCCTCTAAATAATAAAATAATCAAGGGATTTTATCACTTGTGCCCCTCCGAGATGTTGCAATATCAGTTATGCCCCTATCTTTTTGGTAATATCAGTTGTGCCCCTCAAAACTTGCTATTTTATCACTTGTGCCCCTCGGGTTAGTGGCCGTCCATCTACAGTGCAAACGGACGTTAACTTTGAGGACATAAGCGGTATTAAGTTAAAAAAAGGGTTATAGGGTCATTGAATACCCTCTTCCTCATCCTCTTCTTCTTCCTCCTCTTCCCCCCATCCTCTTCCTCCAACCTCCTCCTCCTCCCTCTCCGCTTGAAACTCCTCCCTAGCCCTCATCCCCACCCAGCTCCGTCCCGAGCTCCCCGCACCTCCATACCTCCGCCTCCGCCCCGCACCGCGCCTGCCCCTCCCCCGCACCGCCCCTCCCCCGCGCCTGCCCTCCCCCGCGGCGCCCCTCCCCCGCGCCTGCCCTCCCCCGCGGCGCCCCTCCCCCGCGCCTGCCCTCCCCCGCGGCGCCCCTCCGCGGCGCCTGCCCTCCCCCGCGGCACCCCTCCCCCGCGGCGCCCTGCCCTCCATATCACATAAAAGGTCACCATTTTCCAATCCTGTGGGCCGCTTGTTGTCGCTTTTATATTCTCTCCCCTCTAACGTACACCTCCTTCACCTCTCCCCTTCCTTCTTGCTTCCTCCTCCTCCACCATGGATGTCCCCAAGAGGAGGAGAAGCATCTTCACCATCACAGTGGATGATGACGATGCCGTCCTGGAGCAGAGAACTGGAAGCAGAACCACCACTCTTCCGGTGTCCCAACACAAGGGTCACCCCGTGGGTCTGAGGATCCTGATACAAAACCACACGGTCAGCACCACCACGCAGGAGCGTTCTGCAGCAGCGACTGCAGATGCATGCAGATTCTGAGGGACGAGAGGATCGAGTTGAAGGCCTCTTCAATGGCTCCGCCCAAGCGGGAGGAGTGGAGGAGGGTTCCGGTCCCAGTGTAGAGATTAAATGGACATGTATGCATGGAGATTAAGGTAGAGATCTAAGGGTTTTTTCTCGGTTTCCTATTTTTCTCTCTTTTCTGCAGAGGCTTACGAATTTTGTTAAACTGAGCGAACCAGTGAGCGAGACTATGTTTGTGAGAATAAGAGGCAGCTGCTTTAGATATGTAAAACTTTGTATAATACGTGAGCATTTCTGGCATAAAGTTGTTCAGTTATCCATCAGCACACTCACCGCCCCCCCACCCTCAGGTCGCCCCTAGACTCGCCGGCCTCCTTCCCGCCGCCCCAGGTCAGCCCCCAGGGCTTTCAGCATTTAGATAAATTTTTGATTAATTGATTCATGAAAAGTCACCAAAAAATTCAATAAAATTCACCATTTTATCCGTAATGAGTGATATATCCGTGAAAATGCAAAAATTTTAAAGATTCGATGGATGCATGAAGGTGCAAATAAGAGAGAGAAATTATGAAGAGAGGAAGAAGAGCAAATGGAGGAGGAAGAAGATGAAGGAGATGTGTGGACAATAATACCCCTCTTAACTGCACCAAGGTTTGAAAAAACCTTGGTTAAGTCAACTCATTGACGGTCAATCTGACGGAAGGGCACAAGTGATGACGGAGCAAGTTTTGAGGGGCACAACTGATATTACCAAAAAGATAGGGGCATAACTGATATTGCAACATCTCGGAGCGGCGCAAGTGATAAAATCCCAATAATCAATCCATAGCGTATTCTTAATAAGGGCTTATTGGTGTATATTAACTTCCTAATAAAAGCCCTATGTTTATTTTATACATATTCAAATGTATATTGAACTAACTTTACTTATTTTTAATTAATTTATACTAACTCCAAATTAAATATAATCAACTCCATAGTTAGACCTGACCAATGGGATAGGGGCCTGCCCATCCAACCTGTGCATGGGCGGAGCATGGACGAGGAGATTTGGGCACGGGCCAGCCCGATTCAGCCCGCAAAAATTTTAAAAAAATAAATATAAGCTGAATAATACATGTATTAATATGATACACGTTAAGTTTTTTATATGTGACACTATCTTTAAATAAAATTTAATAGTTTACATGTCAAGTAACATGTAGACTACTTATACTAGTTATATAAAATATAAATGGTATTAATAAAATAATTTGTACATATTAAATAACATTAAAAAATTCAATGGAGAAAGAATGAAATGGGCCATGGGTCGGTCCATGGCAGCCTTTGGATAGAGGTTTTTAAACTTCAGCTTGTTTGGCACAACCTGTATTTTGGTCAGGTCTATCCATAATGTACATATCAGTAATGTTAACAAAGGGAAAATGCCAAAAAAATACTAACATGTGTGTGTAATAAGATCAAGCCGCTTGTTTAGAGACACAATGTCATAAATGTGAATATCTTTCACATACAGTCTCCTATAAACACATACTCATTTTTGAATTAACATGCATTCAATTATCGATAAATCAAGATAAATATCAAAAAGAGTAGGAATTCATATGTAAAACTTGGGTTTCGAGACCTAATTGTAAACATTTACTAACTTTGATTTATCATTTCATGTACATAATTGATTATTTTAGATTTAGTTATTTTCATTTATTTAATTGAAATGTGTTTTGATAAATTTTGTATATATCAAAACTCGGAAAAATTCAAAGAAAATAGAGTGGTGTGAGTTTGTATACACATTATGTACATAAGTCTCTTTTATTTTAATTCTTTATTTTATCAATTATTAAAAATCCTCAAAATAACATTGTTATTAATTAAAAGAAATCAATCACAGGCTCTTTTCCTTCTTTTTATCTTTTTGTTTTTATGGGTTTTGTGATTTTTATATTTTTATGTAATTTCATTTTTTATATTTTATTATGGTTTTCTGATTTTCAATTTTTAGGGTTTTTTATTTTGCAAATTTTTATCTTTTTATTTTTAAAACAAAAAAAACAAAAAATATAAATAAAAGGAAATCAGTCTCTTTGGATTTTTCAAAAATAGTAAAAATATGTAGAAAATTCGATTTTTTTTTATTTTTGATAATTTTTACTATTTTTTGTAATTTTTCAATAGATTTTTTGTTATTTAGGATTTTCAAAACAATTAAAAACATGAAATAATCAAAATAGAAAATGAAGACAATGTTTTTGGATTTTTAAATAAAATAAAATCAAATATATTGTACATATGCACAAACAAGAAGATAACTTTTCAAGCTTTAAGAAAAGCTATATTATATATTTTTCTAAATTTTCAATTATTTTATATAATATTTTTATTTTTCTTTATTTTGCTATTATTTTGTTTTTATAAATAATGTTCGCACAAATGTATAAAGAAATTAAAACTATTTAAAAGACACATTATGGAATCTTTTTAGAATTATTCAATCAAATTTCGAATTTTTATAAATTTTAAACTACAAACAAGATCAAAACCCTTGGGTCGGCGAGCTGCCTAGGGACGACGCGTGGCGGGATCTGAACCCTTGGATCAGATATGATCCAAGTATGACTGTATGATCTGCACGACCCACTATTCTTCCCCAAATTAAGTCCGCATGCGGCAACAATTCAAGGGTGCTGCAGATTGACCAGATGATGATGGCGACGGATCTCAGATGAGTCTCGAGCTACTACGATGAACTCAATCTTCGTCTCTTATGCTTCGATGATGCTACTCTCACACGATGCACGGATCTGATCTCCGTCAAAGACCACTCCAGATGTTGACACACAACTGCATGTTGAAGGAGGTGGTATCGATTGTCAATGAAGCTCAATCGAATCGACGATGGCTTCTAGATGAAGCTGAAGAATCTCTTGTTCCCCAGGTTCTGATGCGGATCGCATCTACGAATGAAGATCAGGTTTGTCGAGATCAGATCGGTCGTGATGATCGACGACAGATGTTCCTTCATATGGTGCTCCTTCAGGCGGTGCTTTGTTCACGGTTATGCATCGTTCGATTTATTACCTACATCGATTAAACATGACTTAGATAAACTGTTCAAAACGACTAAGGAAACTACCTGCGGATGCTAAGCTTTCGATCGTTGATCTCAATTGCTTGCCCTGATCGATAAAGCTCTTTGTCCAGGATATGCTCAATATGTTTCCAGGTCAGGCTCTCGATGATGGTCAACCTAAGAACTCCAGTTGAGTGCTTGTATCTAGAAATCATGATCTGACTCAAGCACAATAGCTCGAGCCAAAATAGAAACATGAAGGATGAGTGGGGGCTCTGTTGACGGTGGGAGATTTGGAGCCTCGACCTCCGATCATCATGTGTGATCGGAGATGAATAGATATGGAAGATGTGTTAGAAACGGGTGGATCAGTAAAGGGAAGTGATGCAATGAGGAGGTAGTGAACTGGACGATCAAATGGCAATGTAACCGATGTCGGATCGAGTGGTGAGATGGATCAAAAACTAGAGTTGAGGAAAATGGAAATGGACAGAGGAAGAACAAGAGCCTCCGATCTGGATGATCAGAGGTCTGAAGAACAGATCTACTATGATCGTTGAAAATGAGATGAAATTAAAGCTAATTCAACCTGAATTACTTAGATGAAGTTGCTTGGGCTGAAGGTGTAGGATCTCCGGGGTCGTTGCCTCGACACGCCAGCAAAGCAGGGGGGGTGAGCTCGCTAGATCGGCGAAGCTTCAGCAGTTAGGCCGGATCTGAGGTCGAATCCTCCTCGCCGCGACACAACTAGTTGTCACTCAAGATGTGTCACTTAAGATGGATGATCAGAGCTCATAGGATGATGAAGAACATGCCAAAAGATGGAAGAAGGGGGTTCTAAGGTTTTTATATGATGAGAAACATGAAATTTCAAATGAAATATGCACGTGAAAAATGAGGCGGGTCAAGGAGAAACATACATGGACATGGATCACGTTTGTTCGAATTATAATAGGGCAAAGAAATCAGAGCAAAAAGATGGAGGAGTTGGTCGAAAAAACTTTGAGAAGAAGGCGGGTTGGCGCATTATTCGGGTTCGTGGGGGGTGAGTTGACTAGAGATCAATGATCCAGAATGGGCCAATGGGAAGAGATCTAAGAAAAGGATAAAATAAGCTAAAAGACAAAATAGCATGATATATAAAAAATAATTAAAATAAAAAATAAAATGGTTTTAAATTTAAAAAATTTTAAAAATAATGTTAGTAATTTAAAAAAATATGGTGATTTTTATTAAATTAATTAAATAAGGTAAAATAAATAAAAACCTTTATTAATATGTAAAAATACCTATAAATACAACAACCTAATTTTAATAAATTGTTTTTAACCTTAATTACATAATTTAATCATTCATTTATTTACAGAATAATTGAAGGACTTTAAATATATTTTATTTTATTTTTAAAAGCTAACTTAATAGTACATATAAATACAAGTATATACAATATAGGTACATTATACATATATAATAAATACGTTATTTATTTTTGTTTATTTTTTGTTTTGTTATTTTTTTGCATTTTATATAAATAAAATACATATATGCACAATATTAAAATCACCATATGTGCAAATATATACAAGAACATAAATAAATAAATATATATATACAATATATACAAGTATATCAATAGAGTTCCAAAACCTACTTTTGTATATTAACTTTGATTTCAACGAAACCACTTTTATTTGATAGATAATTTTATGAAATGAACTTTAAAGAGTGAGTACACCTAATTCTTAGTTCATATGACCGAGTTATGACGTTCGGAAGTTAAGCTTTATGGCTTTTTGATTTTGAGATTTATTAGTATTTATTCACAATCATTTTTAAGTTGTATTTTTGTACTGATTTTTATCAATAGTTTAGAAAAAGAGTTAAGTTAATTGGAATTAGTATGAATTTTATATAAAAAAGATGGTTCATATACATATAATACATATATACAAAGGGGTCCAAACGCCAAAACTCGTACGATTTATTCTATGATTTTTTAGTATTTTTAGTAAATAGTATTAGTTACAAAACGAAGTTTAAAAGTGAGTTTGGTCAAATTTGGAGTTTTTTTATAAATAGTTATGAACCTATAAAGTTGGCTTTTATGGCTTATTCAGTTCATTGTGATTATTTATTTATTTATTAGATGAATTTTCTGATATTTTTATAAATTAATAAAAATTATTACAAACAACTTTGATGAAGGAAATATTTTATTTGAGATTTTTAATCATCTTTCTACCTTCTAATTAATACTTTAAATTCCTCACTATGAATTGATAGATCACTTTCATTTGTTGTATATGTGTTAGTTGTCGCTCCAGATGGCTAATTGATTGATTTTTTTACTACCTAAAATATGATCACCCAAGTGCAGTGACTTGATTATTGATTTTTAAATATTAATGCTATGTAAAAAATAACTTGACCAATGGTTATTGACTAGCCTACCATCTGTCAATCTAATCACTTTAAGTTGTCTAAGCAATCATTTGTTAAGTCATGATCTCAATGATGATATTGTTCCAAAATTAGTTTCCAATTGTTCTAACATTTAATGTCTCCCTACATATAATATGCATCTCAACTTATACATCAAAAAGAAGATTTAGCATACCATATATCTTGAGAGCCACAAATATATTTACCCAAATATTCTACAACTTTCAATGCCCTAATTGCTATATTATCCACTCTTTGATAATCCGAATCATTAGAGAATGCTTCCTATGTAATGAATGTCACCTTTGATCGATTTTCTTTTTCTCTAATTGATTGTCACATCCTTGAGTGTTTCTAGTTCTCTGTTGACATTATGCTTCCTATTTTTCTAAACATATTGCATACCATATAGAAGCTATGGGCATGATAAAAAAAGGTTCTATACCATTTTCATTTTATTTGTACTATTGTTTGTTCTAAAACTTAGTCTTCGATCCAAACTGTGGAAAGCCTTGTTGACCAAAGCACTTATCTATTGTATCGGATGTTGGTGTGTGATCCAAGTTGTGGAAAGTCTTTGGTGTTGACCAAAACATCGATGTAAGAAGTTGACTTATCTGTGATAAATAACTTATATGGTGATTTTTTGATTGTTTCTGTCAATTGGAAATCCCGAGTTAGAAAGACTTGGATCTTTATTTTTACCTGGTGTAGATTTCACGTTAAAGTAATTGTGAAAGTAGTCATTGTTGTTCTTTGTTCGATTATCAATGTTTGAAAGTATTTTGTAGATTTTTAGTTGATATTATTTATTGTATTTACTATTCATCTCCCCATAATAGTATTGTAATCATAAGTATGCTCACTTGGATCGTCATTTCCCATTGGTGGAGTTTGCTAACATCGAAATGGCTCCATATGAGGGGACTTTGTGAAAGGTTATATGGATCACCCTTATGTTGGAGTAATGTGAGCGATACATACAATTTAAAAGCAAAGCTATTCTAGAATAGTAAAAGAGACAATGTTCTAATGAGGAAGAGATGGTTAGTATCACAAAGTAGAAAAAACATCTTATGACGATTGACACACAAGAGAGTTGGATTTACGACTCTAGAGCATTTATTTTTGAAGATTACTCTTGTCAAAGGTTTCTTATGATACGTGACAAGAAAGTAAAGCTTGGTCCTAGTTATATACAACCCTTTGAGATCTTACATCGAGTTCGTGTCGTTATTTATGTATTGTAATAATGTCTCAATATTCAAATTTGCACAATTTATTTATCTGTCAATGCTTGGGAAGCAAAATCTAGGCCCTTCACATATGATCTAGTATGAGGTCCTTGATATCCTACCTGACTTGACCTTCAAGGAGAGGCCAATGCAAAATTTTGGCTGGAGAGGATACCAGCTTTATTATCGCACATTTTATGTGATCAAAATCCTTTGACAACATCATGAGAAGGAGGACTTCTCATGAAGTTACTTGGGTGCATGTAAGTAAGATGCGAAACAAATATCCATATCTTTTCGATATATCTATACTATAAGAATTTTCGAGGACCTGTTTGGTTGCTGGGTTGGGTTGGGTACACCGGTGTACCCCTCCTTCTAACCCTCTCAATCCTCCTCACAGTCTACTATTCACAGGTAGGGGTGTGCATGGAGCGGTTACCCGACCGATCAACCATGAACCATCCCAATCCGTCATCATTGGGTCAACGGGTTGACTTGACCCATTCCAACGGGTACCCGTTCTAGAGGTTATCCGAAATAGTTGAATGGGTAACGGATACCCGCGGGTACCTGTGGATCATTAACATAAATTGGATACATTTCACCTGTAAAAAAGATTTTATTGTCATTGTCAATATGTCGTTTGATAGTTTGATCATAATCATAGCTCCGTAATTTTCTGAAGAAGAATTAGCAAAAACCTATGGAAATAAACATAGCTTCGTGATTTCCTGAAGAAGAATTAGCAAAGCCTATGGAAACAAATTAACTTTGGATGATCAACTAATCAAACTTTCACAATATATATAAAAGCACAGTGTGAACTACAAATTCCTGACAAAGTATCCACATAATTAGTCAAATATAATGCATAGTGATAACATCCACCATGTTTGCACAATAAAACATCTCACGAATGGAGCAACGATATATATTCAAGTATCATGAAGACGGTGAATAATGGAACTCGTCAGTTTCATGCGGCATTCTTCTACCTGAACACAACTGAAACAAGCCGCATGCTTAGCTGGGTTTGGTGGCATATATCAGAACAATCTATTCCACACGAAGGTGATGCCGGTGAAGCCATTCGTCACGAAGATACCTTGTAACTCCCCTTCATAGCCAATGCGATGGAACGCGGATCATCATCATAAATAACGTGAAGATTTTCCAGTCGAAGACGAAAGAGGAGAAGAACAAAAAATCAGCTCAGATAAGGTTTGATATGTAATCTCCGCCATCAAAACTGAGACTGCACATCTCTGATCTTTAACACGTAGACACGTCATGTTCTTCCTTATGTTTCAATTTTAGAAGAATCACATAGCTGAAAATCTTTTATTCCCGAATTTTGAACATAAATTTCAAGTTCATCCTCTAGTACACATTCTACTAAACAACTATTGAACTTTAATATCTTGGAATGAAATTACGTCACTTCTGCAACTATAAAAAATTAGAGTTCAACCAGAAAATAAAAAAGTTATATATCCGATCAGACTTTAGGCTCAACCACTTAGACCGATCTCTCATTCCTCAGTCACAGTAATATTCTATGAATGTAAAATTAGAGATACCGGTTCCCCAATTATGATTAAGTGTATGCATATAACTGCAGTAGATCGAGACTCCAATTGCAGATACGATCAGATGTAGAAGGTTTAATGGAAATATGTCCGAGCTCCATAAAGATGATCAGATTTAGAAATTATATCCTTAAATCAAATCATGAGTTACATCTCTTGCCATCCATACCAATCATGTTAACAGATTTGGCAAGGAGGAAAAACTACTCTTCCAAACTATTAATTCTTCCAAACAGGATCAAATCTTGAGTTACATATCTCACCATCAGGAGCAATTAGAAGCAAAATGAAGGATTTGCAGGGAAGATTGATCGAACTGAAATTGATAGCTTCTAAGAGATGTGGACGAGTGTACTGCAACGACAACAAAGATCGAAGTAGCTAAAAGATATTGGTCGCTAGATTATGCATAAGATCTTTGCTTCGATGCGAAGGCGGAGTCCCGGAGGCTATCCAAGTGGATGGAGGAGGGGGTGTGAGAGTTTCAGTGGTAGTGGTGGCATCGAGAAGGAGGTGTCTAGGGCATCGACGGGCAGAGAGGCGGTGTCGAGGGTTTCGGTAGTAGTAGTAGTAGTAGAGGTAGCAAGGGGATGGATGGCCGGTGGAGGTAAATGTGGCGACGACCGGTAGGAGTGTTCATTTTTTACGGGTTGAACAGGTACCCGACACGATCCATACAGATTGACCTAGAAATCTTTAATATCCAATAGGCCATTACGGGTCGGGTACCCGTTGTGGTGTAACCCGTCGAATTCGGAGCACCAACCCGATCGACATCGAATACGCACGGGGCGACCTGTGAGCGACCCGGAAATGCTTGGAGTTTGTCAGTCCATCGCCTCTCCCCCTGTAGAAGCTCTAGTTGTTGCCTCCCTACCCTCGCCGGTCGCCACCACCTTTACCTCCACCGCCCATCCATCCCCTTGCTACCTCTACTACTACTACTGAAACCCTCGCCACCGCCTCTCTGCCCATTGACGCCCTAGACACCTCCTTCTCGATGCCGCCACTACCACTGAAACTCTCGCACCCCCTCCTCCATCCCCTTGCTATAGCAGCCGCGATAGCCTCCGGGACTCCACCTTCGCATCGAAGCAAAGATCTTACGCATAATCTAGCGACCAATATATTTTATCTACTTCGATCATTATTGTCGTTGCAGTACACTCATCCACATCTCTTAGAAGCTATCAATTTCAGTTCGATCAATCTTCTCTGCAAATCCTTCATTTTGCTTCTAATTGCTCCTGACGGTGAGATATGTAACTCAAGATTTGATCTTGTTTGGAAGAACTAATAGTTTCGAAGAGTAGTTTTTCCTCCTTGCCAAATCTGTTAACAGAATTGGTATGGATGGTAAGAGATGTAACTCATGATTTGATTTAAGGATATAATTTCTAAATCTGATCATCTTTATGGAGCTCGGACATATTTCCATTTAACCTTCCACATCTGATCGTATCTGCAATTGGAGTCTCGATCTACTGCAGTTATATGCATATACTTGATCATAATTGGGGCACCGGTATCTCTAATTTTACATTCAAATAATTACTGTGTGACTGAGGGATGAGAGATCGGTCTAAGTGGTTGAGCCTAAAGTTTGATCGTATATATAACTTTTTTATTTTCTGGTTGAACTCTAATTTTTTATAGTTGCAGAAGTGACGTAATTTCATTCCAAGATATTAAAGTTCAATAGTTGTTTAGTAGAATGTGTACTAGAGGATGAACTTGAAATTTATGTTCAAAATTTGGGAATGAAAGATTTTCAGCTGTGTGATTCTTCTAAAATTGAAAAATAGGGAAGAACATGACGTGCTAGGCGTTAAAGATCAGAGACGTGTGGTCTCAGTTTTGATGGCGGAGATTGCATGATCAAACCTTATCTGAACTGATTTTTTATTCTTCTCCTCTTTAGTCTTCGACTGGAAAATCTTCACGTTATTTATGATGATGATACGTGTTCCATTGCATTGGCTATGAAGGGGAGTTACAAGGTCTCGTCGAGGCGAATGGCTTCACCGGCATCACCTTCGTGTGGAATAGACTGTTCTGATATATGCCACCAAACCCATCTAAGCATCCGGCTTGTTTCAGTTGTGTTCAGGTAGAAGAATGCCACATGAAATTGACGAGTTCCATTATTCACCGTCTTCATGATACTTGAATATATATCGTTGCTCCATTCGTGAAATGTTTTATTGTGCAAACATGGCGGATGTTATCACTATTCATTATATTTGACTAATTATGTGGATACTTTGTCAGGAATTTGTAGTTCACACTGTGCTTTTATATTGTGAAAGTTTGATTTGTTGATCATCCAAAGTTAATTTGTTTCCATAGGCTTTGCTAATTTTTCTTCAGATCACGAAGCTGTGTTTATTTTCATAGGCTTTTGCTAATTCTGAAGCGGAGCTATGATTATGATCAAACTATCAGAGGACATATTGACAATGATAATAAAATCTTTTTTACAGGTGAAATGTATCCAATTTATGTTAATGATCCACGGGTACTCGCGGTTATCCATTACCCATTCAACTATTTCGGATACCCGGTAGAACGGGTACCCGTTGGAATGGGTCAAGTCAACCCGTTGACCCAGTGATGGCGGGTCGGGACGGTTCATGGTTGAACGGGTCGGGTAACCGCCCCATGCACACCCCTAGCGACCGGCGAGGGTAAGGAGGCAACAACTTGAGCTTCTACAGGGGGAGAGGCGATGGACTGACAAACTCCAAGCATTTCCGGGTCGCTCACGGGTCACCCCGTGGGTATCCGATGTCGATCGGGTTGGTGCCCCGAATTCGACGGGTTACACCACAACGGGTACCCGACTCGTAATGGCCTATTGGATATTAAAGATTTCTGGGTCAATCTGTATGGATCGGGTCGGGTACCTGTTCAACCCGTAAACCATGCACACTCCTATTCACAGGGGTAACTCAACCCAACCTAATCCAATCCAGCAACCAAACAGCCCCGCAGAGTTAGATATTTCCATCCAGCACAAAATGTTTCCTGTGTCGCACATCATCATTGATAAGTCCGACATTAGATTTAGTTAAAAATAATATATATTCTAATAACTATAAGTTAAGGTGGCATTTAATCGGGAAAATATGAACAATTCACTATATCAAAAAATATATAGTATTCATATCAAATAGAGATGTTTCAAATTACAATCAGATATATGCTCGCCATCTAATCGGAGGAATAATGGATACGTAACAGGATCAAGATACTTAAAATAAAAATAAAGGAAACCCAAATGCAATGACATCTAAATTCAAAAATGATTCTTAAACTAAGCGAAGACAGGTTAATTAAATCCAAATAAATGCACGTAATATGGATAAATTATATCATTCAAATTAAAATCAGATATACGCTAGCCATCTAACCGTTATTGGAAGAATAATGGGCACGTAATAGGATCAAGATAATTAAAATAAAATTGAAGGAAATCCAGGCACAATGCCATCTAAATTCAAAAAGGATTCCTAAACTGGGCGAAGACAGGTTAACTAAATCTGAATAACTGCACATAATCTGAGTAAATCAGAGCATTAGAGCCGAAGACACGTTAATTAATATAGAAAATCGCAAATCCTCCCTCTCGACCGTTGCGCCCATCCCCCACCCTTCATAAGGCCCCCCCGTGGACCTACGCAAATTACCATCTTACCCCTCCAAGGCGCAAAGCACACAGCTCCGTGACTTCGTCCACTCGTAGTGACCAAGACTGTAAATCCTGCTAACTACGTGGGTATTTATGATAAATTTGAACACGGAGACCCCACCCCTCATCTGGTTGCCGCTGTTGGTGGGTAAAGATTTCGAAAGAGCGGTACTCTTTTCTCACTTGACTTGTGATTCGCTTTGTTTATGTGAGAGGAAGAGGGAGAGGGAGAGGGAGAGGAGCGACGTATCTTTGTTGCTACCATCTTTTCATCTCAGCCGAAGCAGTGGCACCATTACCAGAGGTTCCACCATTTCGCTTGTCTTAATGGCATTTCCTTGATTATTTGCTTATTTTCTAAGTTCATTCGAATTTCTCTACTCACACAGTTCCGAAGCTCGCTTACAATGCTTTGGAAACCCATGATTTAAAACCCCGTGATTAGAAAATCATCTGTAAAACCTGTGTTTTTTTCCAGAAAAAACATTTTCGTTGCAAGTCGAATATGCGAGATTTCTTATACACGATTTTCAAAAACACTGTATAGTGTAAGTTCGAGAATTTTCCTTTTTATTAAGATTGGTGCTTCAACTCTACAGGTAGGTAACAAAGGTATGGATATCTTAACAAGAAGGTCTCACTCGTGGTGGTTCGACAGTCACAACCGTCCAAGGCAGTCCTCGTGGTTGTCAGCTGCTCTCTCAGGTTTGAGCATGAACACTAATTCGAAGTTTCTGCTGATATGTATTTGTTCTATTGTCTGTCCTTGTGTTCGCTAAAAATGAATGCTAGGAATATGATGGCTCTTAAAAACTGGTTGTTTTGCAGTGGTACGACCATGACCATATTTTTTGTTTATGAAAAATAGTACAGGAATTTATATATGAGATTACAAATGAAGATTATCTCTACATCGTGCATGCAATCTATCTTAGCTAGTGTTATCGAAGTAAAATTGAAAATAGAGACCAAGTTTAGGTTATATAATTGTTGATTTTAGAAGAAAAATGTTCTTTCACTGCCTTCGTGCCTTACTCGCATGGATTTTTCATATTGATTCAACAGAATTGGATGAGAAGACCACCAAGATGCTGAAGCTGATAGAGGAAGATGCAGACTCCTTTGCGCAACGTGCGGAGATGTATTACAGGAAGAGACCCGAGTTGGTGAATATGGTGGAGGATTTTTACAGGACCCATCGTTCGCTTGCTGAGCAATTCGACCAGCTCAAGCTTGAATCTCGAACACGCCACACTACCCCGCTGGGCTCCCCAACTAGAAGCTGGATAAACATGCTAGTTAATCCGCTAGATAAGCTATCCAGTGCTTCCTCGCAGAGCTTGGACTCTGACGAGTCTGAGATTGACGATCCATCAGAAGGAGATATGGAAGCCAATTGCAACTCAATCGAGGTGCAAAGCAAACAGAAGAATGAGGAGAAGAATATAAAGGAAATGCTAGAAGAGATTGATAGGCTCAAAGAGGAGAACAGGAACTTAATGGGTCAATTGGTGGAGAAGGATGAGGAGAAGAGAGAGGTCATTAGGCAACTCTCCTTATCCATGGAATTTCTCAAGGAGGAGAATTCTGAACTGAGGAAATATGTAAGAGATTCTAAGAAGAATGGTCTGTTTGATTTTAAGAAATTTAATATGAGCATGTTTGTATCTGGCAAGTTGTTTGGCAGTGGTAAAGCACTTGTGGCTCTTTAGGCATTACTGGCTAATGTTATCCAAGGACATATCTATATGCAAGTTTAGTGATGTAATGATTGTGGTTGTGCTTTTTTGTGTGGCGTAAGCGAGTGTTTTTTACATGTAATGTAGAGTGCACAGTTCCGTTTATGGTGGTGTTGGTCTGTTGTAGGCTTGTGTTGATATCTTTGTGCTGTATAATAATATATTTTCTACTCTTCTTATTGTTTAAGCGTTTTTTTTCTGGAAAATCTCTTGTGTATAAGCGTTAACACAGATTTTATATGTGGTAAATTCTTAAGGTACTGCAATGAAAGTTATATAACACAGATTTTATTTGATGTAAATTCTTATGTACTGTGATGGAGGTTGTGATGGCGCATAATGATCCACAATTTTTAGGTTCTAAATACACACAGGCACCGGAGACAAGTCAAGTTAGTGCAGCTCCTTCCTATCTTTGAAAATTATAAGCTCCGGTCGAATTGGGGAGAGAGAAGATCAAGAGAATGGAATAATATGTTTCCAGTGGTAGCCTTAAATGCTATACATTTAGTGTCAAGAATTAGGGAGAACGAAAAAACCAAGGAAAAGATACAACTCATTCCTATTCTCTTTTCTACAATATCCATATACGCATACATGTGCATATAGACACATCCGTGCACACATATTTTCTACCTTGAATTGTATTGTGGTGGAGATCCAATCCACCTTAGGAAACTCTGCCCCACTGGTTAGCTCATTTCGGAGCAAGCACTTGCTCAACTAATGTTGTAAAAGCAATTGTAGATAGGCTATGTGGCTTGAAGTGTAATGGTGCATGATTTCTTAGATGAGATTACAGTCCTCGAGAATATTGTAGCAAGTGGCGATGGTCTCAACACGATGTGAAGATCGATTGGTTATGGATGTCAAAACCCTAGAAATAAAAATAATGCTTCTTGTAATGATATACATCTTCGACCTAGCTAGGTTATGGTGATGGAGTAGTACACTTGAGGGAGCACTTCTACATGTGATGAGTTGGTGAAGGAGATTATGGAGCATTTTCCTACCCACATGCACTCCTTAGGAAGCTCATAAGGTTCTTAGAAGGTTGAAGTAGACATGTATTATTCGTAAGTATGTTAAGAGGTTCTTTTTGTTGTTGTTATACATTGAGAGCATGTCTGGAGAAGACAAACTCTTTAACTTCATGGTGGTTCTCCATAGATAGTTTCAGACTAAGTTGAGGAGGCAAAGAGTGAAGAATTTCCATGTGGTCATCATTGCAGTTGATATGTCGGTCTTTTACAATGCCCAACCTACCTCCAAGAATGAGATACAATATGAAGAGTGTCTATTGCAAGGGAAAGTTCAAGAAGATCAAGAAGGTCAAGATGGGCAAGGAGTATGGGGAGTCCTCCAACAATCCAAGGGACAAAAGTTGCATTTTCTCTGATGGACCACATCATGCCAGTGACTTCCTAAAGCTAAAGAAGTTAAACTACATGACTATGGAGGGGAATTTCAAGGAGGAAGTGCATATGACAAATTGTAAGCTGATTTGCATCAAACTAATTTTGTTGCATTCAGAAAGGAAGGGAATGTGGAACATGAAGAACATAATTGGTATACCTTGATTTTGTGATACACAAGACAAGTCTCTCAACCATGATCACACAAGATAGACACGTAACATGGCTAAGAGTTTAGGAAGTTGGGAGTTATATTATAGAAGAACCATTACCATGAAAAGTTTACTCTAATATCTCTGTATCAGATGTATGACAAATTGTTGTATTATCTTCTATTTCATATGCGAAGCAAGCTAAGGATTTATTGATGAAATATGAAAAAAGTCATGCAGATTGATGAAGCGTGCAAGCTGCAAGCTCAAGCTCTAACGATCTAATGAAGAACATCGAGAAGTTACTATATGAATGATAATGATGTGATGAAAATCAATATCAAGAGTTTTTAGTCACGAAAATTTGTAGTAGTTGCAATGTAAACCTCAAGACATCATTCATGATGCATCTACTCTCTTAGATCAAGATTCGACATTGAATCAATTGGCAAATTCTCTATTTCCTTAAAATGACCTCTCAATTGACTAGTCATATTTCAATAGTTAAATAAGATGTCTTGATATGTTTAGCATTTTTGGTTGACTAACCCATTTGTTCAGTCGAGTAATTATTTCAAAGTACTAATCCAATTAGCCTACTAACCCTTCAGGATAATAGCCTATATTTTGATGTGGGTACTCAAATTAAATGGAATGGTAGTTGGCCAACACATCCTTTATGTATTGGCATTTATTAACCATGCATAACAAGCATTTTAAGTCCTTATATAAGGGGTTCGATGTTATATACACTCTTTTTATACCGTTCTCTCATTTTTCTACACTCTCTACATTACTTCTAAGTGCTAAAAAAAGAGTCTCTCATTATGTTCAACTCTATTCATAATGATAGAAGAGCAAGAAGTCTTGAGTCTAATACCTTTGACTGGTTGGAGGTGCTTCTTTGTGGAATGTCATCAACTCGCACCACCATAATGGGTCTCGAATTTATTATGGTAGAGCATAAGTCATTGCTCGCATCCTAGATTACAAAGCACACAAGAGGGCACTGCCTCTTCTTGAAATAGAGTAATCTCTTCTAGAGTAATGGAAGTATTTATTCTTTACATAAAAGAAGATCTACGCTTAGCATTTTATTGCCAGACTCTAGTGCCTTCGTGAAAGAGAAGGGGTGCAGCGGCTTTCTATCAGGGACGAAGGAGACGTCTTGGTGGTTTCTGAATGGGAAACATATTTGCTTTTGAATCTCTCCATGGTTTGGGAGCTCAATATGCTGACGCACATGAGATATATCAGTATCATGCACATCCATGCACTGGAAGTTGAGGAGTTTACTGAATTCCCTCATAGGGAGGTCAAATAGCGATGTGACCCTCAGATGCAGTGGGATCTCGTACACGACCCTAAGAAAAGGTTATCTTCGTTCTCTCCTTAGCCATATACATATACCCTAATAAAAACCCTAGGATGCTCATAATATATCATGTATCCCCCTCTCCATTGGCTCGACCAATTGCTATAGGATTCACCTTCTTCTTCATGCTTTTGTGCCGGTGGTGAAGAATGCAATTAATCATGGGATAAAATTAGGAGGAAAGGAGATCATTCAAGATCTTTTTGGCATGGACAACTTGATGGAGATCAACTCTCAAGTTCATGGGAAGTATCACGAGTCATCGTCGTGCTTTCAAGTGCAAACGTTCTACGAAATTGACTTTATTTAGGAGGCCTCTTACTTTAAAGACTCGCTCATCAAAGGTATATTCATGTACTCTTGTGCTTTGCAAAACGATGCTAAAATAGTTTATGTTATCATGTGGTTTCACAATTGAAATCGAGTTTTTTTTTGCACGACTATTATGTGAATCATATGATGAGCAAGCTTTTTTTATTTTGGGATTTGATTCGTATTTTCTGCTTTTCTATGATGTGCAAGTTCAAACCTTCCTTCACCATATTCTAAGGTTGATACTTGTGTGTTTAAATATTTGTGATTATTTATATATGACCATAATTTTATCAAAGATGTTGTTCATCCCTCTCTAATAATCTTTTGATCATATATAGTATTCTTACTATGTACAACAAATGACGAGCATGTGCAATAACTGTACAATGTTACTTGAACAATTGATTTTTTTTTTGGAAAAATCTCAATAATGACAATTATACCATTATTACCATCTTAATGCCCAATTTAATGGGATTTATTATTCCCTTTCCTTTTTCCTTCATTGCCCACAATAAAATCTCAAGGATTCCCCCCTCCCTACCTCTCACGTTACTTGCCTTTGTCATTGAAGAGAGAGAGAGAGAGGGAGGAAGGGAGATCTCACTGGACGTCCTTCGTCGTCGCAGGAGAAGGCGACGTCGAATCAGAGAAGGAGGAGAGCATAGATTTGCGAACGGAAGGAGACGCGATGCCTACATCAAGTAGAGTTACGCATTGGACCTAAAGTATGTGTCGGCTTTAGGTTATTATGTATATGCAACTATTCGACTTTTAATGGATCTCTAAACGTATGTAGTGGCTTAGGATTACAATTTATAAATTTTATGTGTCGGATAAGATTTTACATAGAAATAAAGTCGTATTCAAATCACGATCTCTAAATATATGATTAACTTGTAGGATTATACGCACGCATAATGATTTGATTTTGACCAAGACATCCAAATGTATGTGTCGGTTCATAAGATAACACATATATACAATGACTTGATTTGAGGAAAGACGACTCATTGTATGTATTGAATACTGGTTTTACCTCTTCGAAGACCTCCAAATATGCCAAGTATTATATCATATGCCATGGGCAGTGGAAGTTTAATATCCGAATTATGAAGTCAGAATATATATGCACCTCAACCCCTGCATCATATTTCGTAAGACTTGGTTTTACACAAATATGGAGCACATTTGATAAAAAAAATGAGGTTATTAGTACTAAGTCTTCATGTTAATGAAAATTTCACCAACTTCTGTTAGTATATTCGAATTTTGGATAAAGTGGGATACTATGAGGGTCTGTTAAATTTATCACGCATGCACTAACTTAGATTATTTTGACCAATTTTGTAACTCGGGAATATGAATGTTAGTTAAGAAATGGTGCACTGCAAATATTCCTTTATTGGTCTTTATGGACACATCGCTTTTACTTGAATGGAATTAGCAAATATTAACATGGAAATAAAATAGATACTACAAAACGTGGATTCGCCTTTTCTGGTGACGCTATTTTAGTTAATTTGCCTTATCATTTAATAGGTAATCATATTTGTAGCACCAGCTTTTGTTATAAGATATAAAAGTTAACATGCCTTAATAGACAAGCATGACGAATAAAATACAGATAAAAAAAGTATATATACAAAAGGACATATAAATAAGATGTAACTTATGCATTAAGATAAAGAACATGATCTCTTTTTGTAGAAGAATGAAACTCGAATGGACTTATTGTACGTACGATATTTACGTATCCGTATCCACTATAATCTCTAGTTACAAGTAATCGGTATTAATAGCAACTAGAGAGTGTCTTATTTTTATTAATGAAATGTTTTGTTTCTTGATAGATTGAGAGATTTTGATAACCTTAAACTAGATTAAGGCACAGACTCATAAGGAGTCACATGAACGACCGCAAGGGGTCGTGTTAGCCAAAGGGGCAACGCCGCAAGGGGTGTATGGTTGTAACGAACCATAGAGGCAAAAGCTAAGTACTCTACAGTTGTACCTACACTATCATGTTAATGTCGCAAGGGAGGTATGGTTGCAAGGAGCCACAGAGGCAAAAGCTAAGTCCACTAAAGTTGTAGCTATATTGTCATGGACCGTAAGTGCCAGCGGTTGAAAACGTGTAACAAGATACGTATATGAAAGTTATACAAGAAAAAATTGGTTTATAAAGGTAAACTATTATGAGTTATGCAAGAAAATGGTTTAATAAGAGTAAACCATACATGTTATACAAGAAGTGGTTTAAGAAAGTTAAACCATCAAAGTCATGGGGGTTAATATGCAAAATGTTTTATATGATTTAAGAAATATGTAAGTCACTAGTATTTTATGAAATAAGCCCCACAAGTTGTAAGAAATGGTTGTCATATCTACTTATTACATGCATATCCATGTTTATGAAAGAAGCCAAATTATACGTGACAAGGATCAAACTTAGACATGCATGGGAAATATCTAAGCACGGAATGATGGGTATACACAAAAATCCAAGTACATGATTTATAACGGGTAAAGAACTGTTAGAATACCCATGCATGGATCCCGATGCATACTGGCCATTAAGCTCATGGAAATTTATTCAGGTGAAGAATATGGTTGATTGCATATTCCGGCTTGTGCTACGGACCCCTTGAGATTCCGAACGTGGTATGACTCAACTCGAGAAGATTAAAGGATATCTATATGCCTACAAAAACTGCTGAGATGCTATTTTAGTCATTAAAGTAGTTTTTTTAAAATCCCTTGTTTAGAGTTGTAATAATGGAACTCTTAGTTTGAATGGACTTTGTTTGGAATTGATATTAACTCCTCATTGGATGCCATGCATGTTTTGGTAACGATTCGGTTGCGCGATCTTTCATTGCTTGCTTCCGCTGATCTCCGCAACCCGTTCCGTTACAAATGGTATCAGAGCCAGAGTTCTTCTGGACATAAGATTTCCACACTATTTAGTGACCTAAAATCTAGTTATATAGAGAATTAGTTCCTTGACTCATTGACCTTGTTAATCTTGGATCAGACGGCTCCTCATCGTGCAATTGAATCTAATGGTGACCGCGAGTCCTCGATGAGTCAAGAGGCCGTTATGGATATGCAGAAGCAGATGCTAGAGTTATTGACACTGATGGCCCAGCAACAGAAGAGTCACGCATCCAACTCTGGTGGATTTACCTTAAAGACCTTCATCCAGCATGATCCACCGACTTTCAAAGGCGAGCATGAGCCGGAAAAAGCCGAACACGGGCTACAGTAGATAGAAATGGCATTTAAAGCAACTGAATGTCCTGAAGAAAAGAAAGTTATTTTTGGAACATTCTATCTGCGAGACAGCGTGAAGGAGTGGTGGACATCCTACAAGGGAAATCACTTTTCAGAGACTCCGACCATTAGCTGGAGTGATTTCGTGGAGCATTTCTCTGAGCGTTACATCCTCGAACATGCTAGGGATGCCAAACGCCAAGAGTTCATAGATCTTCGTCAGGGAAGTATGACAGTCCAAGAATATGCCGCAAGGTTTCATGAACTGGAAAAGTATGGCAAGAGCATTTATGCAAATGAAAAGCAGCGAGCTTGAAAGTTTGTTGAAGGCTTGATGGTTTGAGTCTTAAAGTGCTTACCAGAGGTCCCACGACCCTATCTGAGGTTGTCGCAGCAGCTGCAGAAATTGATACAACATACCGGAGGATGCAACAAGTGAACCCTCACAAGCGTCCTCACAAGCCGAGTTACAATGATAAGAGACTCCACACTGCAGTTAATGCCAAGAAGACCAGGACAGCTAATGCTTCAAACCACAAGAAGTATACTTATGAAGTATGCCCACATTGTGATAGAAGGCATCTGGGAGAATGCTACAAGCTGACAACTACTTGCTTTAAGTGCGGAGAAAAGGGACACTTCATGAAGGATTGCAAAAATGATTTCAAGGATCAAAAGAAACTGTTTGACCAAAAGAAGAAGATAGAAAGAAGAGTCTTTGCTATTACCCATGAAGATGGTGAAGATGCTAACACAACAGTGGAAGTTTCTCTTTTAAATGCAAACCATTTATGTCATGTTTTTTGATTCTGACGCTACACATTCTTTTATTTCAAATGCTTTTGCAAGAAGATTAAGCTTGGAAGTCGTAAAGCTTCCATACACGCTGACTGTTCTTCACCAATGGGAAATATTAGTGCCACGGGTATGTATATAAAGGATGTAACTATTCTGATAAAAGAAGACACACTCACTGCTAATTTTATCTTATTGCCCATCCAACCTATAATGTCATCTTGGGTATGGATTGGTTATGGGAAAATCATGCAGTGATTTATTGTCGAGAAAAGAAGGTGGTCCTAAGTAGACCAAATCTTGAGGAGATAGTTATTCGAGACACCTGTAAAGGTGGAAGATTGGTTATCTCATCTTTGCAAGCAATAAAACTACTAGGCGAAGGTTGTACAACATACCTCGCTAGTATAATTAACACTGAATCATCACAGACACGTCTTGAAGATTTAGATGTGGTCAGAGATTTTATCGATGTCTTCCCATACGATCTTCTTGGATTATCTCCTCATAGAGAGGTTGATTTCTCAATTGATGTTATCACATGAACGGCACCGATTTCCAAAGCTCCGTACAGAATGGCACCTGCAGAACTTAAGGAGTTAAAAGAAGCAGTTGCAAGAACAACTGGATAAGGGATTTTTACGTCCTAGTATTTCCCCATGGGGAGCACCCATTAAGATGGGTCACTTAGACTCTACATTGATTATCGAGGCCAAAATAAAGTGATCGTGAAGAATAGATACCCATTACCTCACATCGATGACTTATTCGACCAGTTGCAAGGAGCAACTATTTTCTCAAAAATTGATCTGCATACGGGTTATCATCAACTCCGAATAAAAGATGAGGCTATACCAAAGACGGCTTTTAGGACAAGGTATGGTCATTATGAATTCTTGGGCATGCCATTTGGTCTCACTAATGCTCCTGCAGCCTTTATGGAGCTAATGAATAGGGTATTTCGAGAATACCTTGACAAGTTTGTCATTGTATTTGTGGATGACATCTTGATATATTCATCTGACCCAGAGTAGCATCGAGTACATTTAAAGATTGTATTTGAAATCTTAAAACAATACCAGCTTTATGTAAAATTCTCTAAGTGTGATTATTGGCTTGATAAAGTTGCATTCCTTTGTCATGTGGTATCTAAGGATGACATTGAGGTAGATCCGACCAAGGTAGAAGCTGTGATAAATTGGAGACAACCCAAGAATGTTTCTGAAATCCGTAGCTTTCTTGGCTTGGTTGGATACTATCAACGATTTATTCAAAATTTCTTGAGGATCTCACTACCATTAACAAAACTCACTAGAAAAGATGTGAAGTTTGTATGGTCTGAGAAGTGCAAACAGAGCTTTCAAGAATTGAAGCAGAGACTAACGACATCTCCAATCTTGGCTTTACTATCAAGCAGTAGAGGTTTTGTAGTATATACAGATGCAATAGGCACCGGACTCGAGTGTGTTCTTATGCAAAAGGAGAACGCCATTGCTTATGCCTCGCGACAGCTAAAACCATAAGAAAGGAACTACCCAACTCATGATATAGAGTTAGCAGCGGTAGTCTTTGCTCTTAAAATTTGGCAGCATTTCCTTTACGGTGAACAATTTGAGGTTCTTAGTGACCATAAAAGCCTTAAATACATTTTCTCTCAGAAGGAACTTAATCTGCGACAACGATGCTGGTTAGAATTCCTAAAAGATTACGACTTTCCACCAATTACCATCCGGGAAAAGCAAACATCGTAGCAGATGCATTAAGTAGAGAAGGTAAATTGGCTAGTTTAAAACGTCAATGGAAGATGATGAAGGAATTTGAAGATTGGAAGCCTTTCTTTAGTGGATCGAGAAAGATACCATTTGCAATGCTCAAGATTCAACCATAGATAATTGGGAAGATCCTGAACGCACAAAAATGAGATTGATCTTCCTAAAATGATCGAAGCATCTAAGAAAGAAGACTCCGATTTCACAACTGGAATCGATGGAGCCATAAGGTACCGTAACCGATTTTGGGTTCCACGTGATATTGAGTTAAGACAGGAGATTCTAGATGAAGCATACAGATCGATGTACACTATTCATCCAGGTACAATGAAAATGTACACGGATGTGCAAAGGAATTTTTGGTGGCCAAAGATGAAAAATGACATCGTAGAATTCATTGCTAAATGCTTAGTTTGTCAGCAGATCAAGATTGAACATCAAAGACCTGCAGGTCCCGTTCAACCCTTGGAGATACCTGAATGGAAGTGGGAGCACATAACGATGTCACCGGCCTACCTAAGACCGCAAAACATCGCTATGACATCATATGGGTGATTATTGACCGATTGACTAAATCAGCACATTTCCTACCTATCCGCCTGGACCAATCGACAGATAGTATAGCTGAATTATATATGAATGAAATAGTCAGCCTTCATGGTATTCCCATATCAATTGTGTCCGATCGATACACACGATTTACCTCTCGCTTATGAAAGATTTTTCAAGATGCTATGGGCACACAATTGAAGTTCAGCACTTCTTTCCATCTACAAACTGATGGTCAACCAGAAAGGACCATCCAAACACTCGAAGATATGCTGAGAGCATGTGCTTTAGATTTTACATGTGGCTGGGATAAACATCTCCCATTAATGGAGTTTGCTTACAATAACAGCTACCATTCGAGCATCAATATGACTCCATATGAAGCATTGTATGGGAGACCTTGCAGATCATCCTTGTGTTGGAGTGATGTTGGCGAGAAGCACATCTTGGGACCAGAACTTGTTTAGGAAAGTAAGCAGGGTGTTGAATTAATAATAAAGAGACTGTTGGCATCTCAAAGTAGGCAAAAATCTTATGCTGATCGTCACAGAAGAGAGTTGAGTTTCACAGTTGGGGAGCATGTGTTCCTAAAGATCTCACCAATCAAAGGCGTCTTACGATTTGACAAAAAAGTGGAAGCTCACTTCCATATACATATGACCTTTTGAGATTCTACAGCGGATCGGAAAGGTGGCATATCGTATTGCATTACCACATCAATACTCGAAACTACACGATGTATTTCATGTGTCTATGCTAAGGAAGTACACTCTTAATCCTTCACATGTGATCGAGCACGAGGTCATCGACATTCAACCAAACTTGACTTTTGAGGAGAAACCTATACGAATAGTCGATCATAGAGATCATCAACTCCGTCGATGTTTAGTTCCAAGGGTTAAGGTGTTTTGGCAGCACCATCAAAAGGAAGAGGTTACTTGGGAGCTGGAAAGTGAAATACGGGAAAAATATCCATAACTTTTCGGTATGTCCCTTTACTAAGAAATTTTGAGGGTGGACTTTTTTTAAGGGTGGTAGATTGTAACGGTTGATTTTTTGGAAAAAAATTAAATAATGACAATTACACCATTATTATCATATTAATGCCCAATTTAATAGGATTTATTATTCCATTTCCTTTTTCCTCCATTGCCCACAATAAAATCCCTAGGATTCCCCCCTCCCTACCTCTTACGTTACTTGCATTTGCCATTGAAGAGAGCGAGAGAGAGGGAGGAAGGGAGATCTCACCGGGCGTCCTTCATCGTCGTAGGAGAAGGCGACGCCAAATCAGAGAAGAAAGAGAGCGTAGATCTGTGAACGGAAGGAGACGCAATGACTATGTCAAGTAGAGTTACGCGTTGGACCTAATATATGTGTCGGCTTTAGGTTATTATGAATATGAAATGGTTCTACTTATAATGGATCTCTAAACGTATGTAGCGGCTTAGGATTACGATTTATAAATTTTATGTGTCGGATAGGATTTTACATAGCAATAAAGTCGTATCCGGAATACGATCTCTAAATATATGATTAACTTGTAGGATTATACGTGCACATAATGACTTGATTTTGAACAAGACATCCAAATGTATGTGTCGGTTCATAAGATAACACATATACACAATGACTTGATTTGAGTAAAGACGACGCATTGTAGTATTGAATACTAGTTTTACCTCTTTTAAGACCTCCAAATATGCCAAGTATTATATCATATGCCATGGGATGTATCAGTGGAAGTTTAATATCTGAATTACGAAGTCATAATATATACGCACCTCAACCCCTGCTTGATATTTCATAGGACTTGATTTTGCACAAATATGGAGCATTTTTTATTCATTTTTTTTGCGGTTTAAAAAGTTAGTTTTACCAAGTCGGTGTGTTACCACGTAGAATCGAGATCAAGCAAACAATATTAAACTACAAGCGTAACGGAGATACACAGAATGAATATGGCAAGTCGAGGTTCGAATCCACAAGGACTAGGTAAGTTCGCAAAATTTTCTAAAAGAGTTTAAGTAAATTCTCAACTTCACACTTGCAAGGGTAGAAAATGATGTTCTCCAAATTTAAGGACATGAACGTACTTTAAACAGAACTAGATGAGCACGATTAATAATGAGCAATATTTACGAAAAGATTAAGATCTAAGCTTGATAAAACTTCAATGTAATAAACTCCAAATTTACAAAATTCTATGATCTCATTAAAGTGTAATTAAGAAATAAGGAGTGACTTGCACTTGCAATTTTACTTCCAAAAAACTATGGTAGCAGAAAAATACGTTGCAGCAAATGTCTTTGGCAATATGAAGGCAAGAATAGAAATATTAGTGAACTAAAATTAAAGCATAATAGGAAGGCTTCACAGCTTATGGAGGTGGAGCCGAAGGAGGAAATTTCTAGCATTGTCATCGAAGATAATGCATGGCTCGAAAGCACAAGGTGACACCACGCGAGGTGGTGCACAGCTGTAGAGGATGGCACGGACGACGGCAGTACGGGATGGAGAGGATGTCCACAAGTGCAGTCTGCGTATGGGTGGTGGATGGCCTAGGCGTGCCCAACAGTGTAGACTGATGGAGGGATCCGCACGCAGTAGTGCGGGCTGGAGAAGGGCGATGCATCGCGGTAGCATGGGCTGAAGCAGTTAGCCGCACAAGGTAGAACTGTTGGCTGCGAGTTGCACTGGAGGAAGTACCAGAGTGCACGGAGATGGAGCCGGAGTGCACGGAGAAGCTGCTAGTCGCACAAGGTGGAAGAGGAGGCCGCGAGGTTGCAGGTCGCGCAGCACGTAAGTGCAAGGAGGACGGAAGTCGAGGGCGAGAGAATGTACGGGTGCGAGAGAACCTTTGGGGGGAGAGAGAGGTGCGGACAAGAGAATGCAATAGTCGGGGGTGTCGTCCCCATTATATCCTCTTTTGTGCCACCTGCAACTAGAAAAAATAAAAGACATTAATATCATACGTATGGGAGAGTTGCATGGGAAAGAGGAGAAAGAGAATGTTCATCGGCAGCTAGAGTGCATGGAAATGGGAGAAAGGCTATTATTAATTGCATGGGAGAGAGTTGTACTTGGGGCTCATGACATATGGGGAAAGGTTTGGTGATTTTGCAAAAACCATCTTCCCATTTTCTTGTAAACAAAAAATGTTAATAGAAATAGAGGTTATAATTTGATTTGAAATATTGAAATGAAATCAAAAGAATTTAAGTTCTGTTATAACAATTAGAACAATGATTTATATAAATAATCTATTTAAGTTATGAATTATCATTAATCTTGGTATTAAATATCATCCCACCATATAATCCTTAAATAATATGTGAATGGAGATTTTTGAGAATATTTTATCTGGATATAAAACCATGATCTACCAATTTATGTTGTAATTTGATTAATTATGTGTAATTAAGATGATTTTCTCTTCTGCATGTATGGAATAAATAACATGTGGATTATGCAAGATTGAAGATTATATGTCAAATATTGAGGTTGATCTTCGCATAATTTCATCATATTATATCAATATATAATAATCACACTCCCATAT
Source organism: Ottelia alismoides (assembly GCA_037367405.1). NCBI lineage: Eukaryota > Viridiplantae > Streptophyta > Magnoliopsida > Alismatales > Hydrocharitaceae > Ottelia > Ottelia alismoides. The sequence continues at coordinate 534,093 of JAZKJV010006482.1, forward strand.
TTAAATCTTGCTATTCTTGAGCAAGAATAAGATAAATAATAAAGAGGACAAGGAAAATAGCCAAGATAGATCGAGTGAGGGTTTGTAGCAGACATACCCATAAAGTCTCGAGTTTTCAGATCCTAACAACACAAATACACAAACTTTAGTAGAGTCGACCCATGGATTAATGATTTGTTCGAATTGTCGACTTGACTTGAGTTTTGTAGTTTCAACAACCTCTCAGTTCCAACAAAATCAGACATGGTTTCAGAAGGTCAATCAAGTCATCTCATCCTAAGAAACAAGTATTTTCTTTGACCATGAATGGATATAAACAGTGTTAGTGATATTTAGCTTTTGTGAGTCAAGAGAAAGAGCTAACAACACAATCTATCGAGGTACTGAATGATTCCCTACACATATAGCCTCAGTCCTCACCTGAATTCAGGCATATACTCTTTTTACCCAAGTATGTCAGCATAAAAAATAGGTCATAATTCTTTGAAGAATGGGACTTAATTTTTGAGGTTTTCCGTAGACCGCTTTGGTCCATTGCTCTCATTCTTTTCCATTTGTAGAGCATAAACTTGTGTCTCTTTTAAGAAATTAGGTTGCATCATTGGGCTGCTACCACGGCTTGTTGGTGGAGAAGGGTTATTTGGTGGTCTTCTTTTATTGCTTTTGCTTCGCACATCTTTTCATGATTGGTAGTTTTTGATATTCTTTTGTATTGTGATATGCCTTTTGTGGTGTTTTTATTTTGGGTTTGGCATCAAAGGTAGTATCGGCTTAATATTGACTTTGGAGGCACGATACTCTTATTTGCTGACATACTTAGATTAGATAGATCATGTTGCCCCTGAGTCAAGTTCCTTCACTGACTATATACAAGGTTCAGGCATTGGCACAACCAAGAGGACAACTCCTCACCTCAACTAGATTGTAATTGTATCTCGTAAAACAAACTCAATCAAGCTAAGTGCAATGTGCAGTTGCTTAATATCCACTGAAGAGTTTAAGAGTGCTACTAGTTGCTCAGGTGATCTAGTTAGATACAGAAGTTCATTCACCAGTAGAGTTAGTAGAACTGAGAGAATAAAGTCCATATGGACCTGAAGAAAGCTTAAAAACTCATGCCCAGTGAAATTATGATGAAGTTTAGTGGATTAGGGTCAACTCAGCCTCAGTCTATAATCTATGTAGTGAAGATCTGTTTTCTCAACAAAATTGGTAAGGCCATATTTTTGGTGATTTTCTTTTCTCTCTTTTTTCTTCTTTTTCTTTTTTTTTTGTAAAACATATGCAATTTTTGAAAAATATGCAAACACCCCCCATGCTTATCAGAAGCCATGTCCGCATGACTTAGAGGATCAATAAATTTGGGTGAGTGATGTGAAAACATATTTTTTGTGTTTTGTTGCGTTTTTTTAGTAAATAGCTATACTCTCATACTTATCTAATGCAATGCAGTGAAAATAAACATGCGAGAAATAAGAAGAAAAGATACATGTGAGGAGAGGCTCTCGAGAATGCATGATTTAACACCTCAGCTCGGCGATGTGTAGTGCTTATTGTTCATGTAGAAGGTATGTTGCACAAAAAGGCATGGGACCAGAGGGTTCAACAACGGGTTTTAGTCTTTGGCCATTGACTCTGAAAGTGGTTTTAGTGTTTGGGTCAGAAATTTCTATCGAGCCATTATCGAAGACTTGAGTTACAGTGTGTGGTCCTTTCCATTTCGATCTCAGTCTTCCTGGAAATAACTTTAGTTTTGCATCAGATAGACATACTTTTTAATTTTTTTGGAATATTTTCCTCGAAATGTTGGCATCATGCCATAACTTGATTTTCTCTTTGTATAGCAGGTTGTTATCATAAGCATGTGATCGTAACTCTTCCAATTCAGCAAAATCCAATAATCTTTTTTTCCAGCTTCATCATAATCCAAATGGCATTTCTTTATCGCCCAGAGTGACTTATGGTGGATCTCAACGGGTAAATGGCATGGTCTTCCACAGACTAGTTGGTATGGGCTCATTCCTAAGGGTGTACGAAAGGTTGTACGGTAGGTCCAGAGAGCAGATGGCAAGTGTTGGGACCAGTCTTTTCGATTAGAGCGAATATTTTTTGGAGTATGGTTTTGATTTCTCGATTTGACAGCTCAGCCATTCCATTTGTCTGTGGGTGATAGGCGGTTGACATACGGTGTTCGACTCCATTCTTCTTAAGTAGATTATTTACTGAAGCATTTAGGAAGTGGGTTCCACCATCACTAATGACCACCTTTGGTAGTCCAAATCGAGAGAAAAGATTGGTCAAGAATTTGACAACAGTGGCGCTATCAGCAGTGCGAGTGGGAATGGCTTCAACCTAATGGGACACATAGTCAATGGCAAGTAGGATATGTTGATAGCCTTGTAAGGTGGTGAAAGGTCCCATGAAGTCTATTCCCCAAGTATCAAAGATTTCGACTATGTGCACAGGTTGGAGGGACATCATGTTGTGTCGGGTCATTGTTCCATTGGTCTGACATGCATGACAAGACTGAGCAAAATGATGGGTATCTTTAAAGAGTGTGGGCCAGTAGAAACCACATTGTAAGACCTTACCAGTTGTACGCTTTCCTAAATGGTGTCCTCCACACCCAGAGTTGTGACAGTGAGATAGGACACCAGTGACTTCAGTTTCAGGGATACATCATCTCCAGATCAAATTAGTACCCTCTTTGAAGAGTAACGGGTCTTCCCAGTGGTAATATCGGGCTTGGGCTTTGGTTTTGTCTTTCTTGTGTCATGGCTAGTCATCAGGAAATGTAGAAGTGATGAGGTAATTTACGATGTCGGTGTACCAAAGGAGTTGAGAGACAGACATTATACTCTCATCTGGGAAATGCTCAGAGATTGGGATTGTGTTTTTGATTAATGAAGGGAGTCTTGACAGGTGATCGGCCACAACATTCTTTGCTCCAGCTTTGTCTCGAATTTCCAAGTCGAATTCTTGGAGCAGTAATACCCACCTAATGAGTCTAGGCTTGGCATCTTTCTTTGTGAAGAGGTATTTCAGAGCAGAGTGGTCTTTGTAGATTATGATGTGGGATCCTAAGATGTAAGATCGAAATTTCTCTAGTGAAAATACCACCGCCAGCTTGTTCTTTTGGACATCATCCAGGGTTTTGCTAGCATAGTGGATGCATTTGGTTTTCCATCTTTCCTTTGACCCAAAACTGCCCCAACAACATAATCAGAAGCATCACACATGATTTCAAATTCAAGATTCCAATCAGGGGGTTGTAATATGGGTGCTTCAGTGATGATTTTTCTCAGAAGAGTGAAGAACTCAAATGCTTCTTCAGTGAATGTAAAATCTTAGTTTTTCTCAAGTAGCTTGGTGAGCGGACGGGCAATTTTCGAGAAATACGTGATAATCGGCAGTAAAAACCGACATGCCCTAGGAAGGATCGAACTCCTTTTACATTCATGGTTGGACCTAAGTGAGTGATGGTCTCAATTTTTTATGGATCCACTTCCATCCCTTTCTTTCATACAATATGCCCCAGCACAATCCTTTGCTTCACCATGAAGTGTGATTTCTCTCAAGATAATATTAGGTTTACTTCAATGCATTTTTGTAGGACTCTATCCAAAAATCCATGTGTTTCCTCAAAGGAGTCCCCAAAAATAGAGAAATCATACATAAATACTTCCGTGAAATCACCGATCATATCGGTGAAAATTCCCATCATGCATCTTTGAAAGGTTGCTGAGGCATTACATAATCCGAAAAGCATGCGGCGAAAGGCATAAGTCCCAAAGGGACAAGTGAACGTGATTTTGTCTTGATCTTTTGGTGCTATGGCCACTTGTTTATAACCGGAATATCCATCCTGAAAACAGTTTAATTCTTTTTCGGCTAGCTTCTCGATGATTTGGTCAATGAATGGAAATGAGAAATGATCTTTTCGGGTATCCTTGTTGAGTTTCCTATAATCGACACAAACTCTCCAAGATGTGGCTCCTCGAGTAGGTATGTCCTCTCCTTTTTCATTTTTGACAATTGTTAATCCAGCTTTCTTGGGGACAACTTGGTGAGGATTGTCCCAAGGGCTATCAGCAATAGGATAAATGATACCCGCACTTACCCATTTATAGATCAAATTCTTCACAACTTCTCGTTAATTGGGATTCAACTGTCTTTGCATTTCTCGAGAGAGTTTACTGTCATTTTCCGGATATATGTGATGTGTACAGAATGTTGGGCTTATTCCTTTTAGATTTGTTATCTTCCATCCAATGACCTGGGAATTCTTTTTCAAAACCTCCATGAGTTGGCTCTCTTACATATGATTTAAGTTGGCATTGATAATGACTGGTAGAGTGTGCGCATCATCCAGGAAAGTATACTTCAGATCATAGGGTAGTGGTTTCAATTCAACAATGGTTGTCGGTGGAGTCAGAGATGCAGTGTTTCCTGAATCTATCAAAGAAATAGTCTCAAATGGTAGTTCCATCATGGGCATGATCATGGTTGAGGTCAATGTGAGTTCAGAGTTTTATGTGTCCCATGCATTATCAAGCTCATCAATTTCTTGTCTGATGGGAGGGCATGGTGGAGCTTCGAGTGCGAGATTCAGATTGATGTGGCGATTTCATGAGAAGTATTCTTGTAGGTGGAGCTAGAGATGTTCAGACTAACCTCTAAAGGATCTTTGGCGAGATGGATGGGAATCCATATCCATAACAACAAAGTCCACAGGAGATTTATGTCCTTGTACTGTGACTATAACATCTTCAAGAAGTCCTATTGCTCTCTTCACCGTACGACCAGCCATTTGTAAAATCATTTAAACAGGTTTTAGTTTCCCTAAGTCAAAGTGCTCTAGGATAGTAGTAGGGAGAAGATTGATTGAAGCGTCATTATCTAATAGGGTGCGCTTGAAGGTCAATTCACCAATCGTGCATTTAACCAAGGTGCCCTTGGATCTTTCTTCTTGGTGGGCAGGAATTGGGAAATGGCATTTGATGTGGCTCGAGGAAGCACATACTTTTCAGTTTCTTCTTGATTTTCCTTATTTTTTTCTCTTTATTTCCTATTTGGTGTGCATTTTTCCTTTAAGAAGCGGGAGAAGGCTGGGACTTGTTCGAGGACTTTTAGGAGTGGGATTTCAGTGACAATGTCTGAGAACAATTTTTCTAGCTCTGTATCGATGGTGGATGATCGAGTCTTTCTTCGATGAAGAGCTCCGGGATAGGGGATGGTTATGGTTGGGGAGGAATAAGGGACATGGTTGTCTCAATTGGCTTATCTTCATCATCAATCTCTTCCTCAATTTCTATTTGATCCTCTGAAGCAGTGGTCTGGTGAAGGCAGAAGTGGTTTTCCCGTTTCTCAGGGTGACAACATTAGCAGATTGGTTTGGACCGGGTGGAGTTTTGAAATTTGCTTGATTCCTAGGTGCTTGTTGTGTGTTCCCTTGATTTGTCCTAGAAGATGTGAAAAATCCTTGATTTTGGTTTTGAAAATCAGGTGGTGAGGTGAAAGATCCGGTAAGTGGTGGAGTTTGAAGTACTCCAAATGAACTAGCCTTGTTGGTGTTGGGATTGGGCAGAGGTTGAGGCGACAAGGCTGGGATGTATGATATGATCTCAACAAATTGCCGGGCATTCTCAGAGTTGGCTTGTTGTTGAGTTTCAGTGTCCTGTTGTTGTGCTATGGCAAGTTGTTGTATAGCTTGACCCAAGGCATCAAAATTCACAGCAGTAGTGTGTGGTTGAGTCACTGGTGGTGCTATTGGTTGTCTGGGCTGGGTGTGATTTTGGAAATGATAGTTGTGTTGTTCATTCCACCCATTATTTGATTGTTCTCTCCATCCTGTATTTTGGGTGTTTGAATATGCCCCTCCTTGATTTCTTTTTACCCAATTCATAGTCTCAGGCGTCATGTCTTGATTATAAGTGAATGGGGTGTGGTCAATTTCTTGAACGGTGGGATTGTTCATAGCCAATTTTCGTATGGCTTGGGTCATAAGGTTCATTTTCTTGGAGAGGCTTTCCCATTTATCATGATTTTTTTGGATAGGTCACTGGTAGATCTCTCATGATCGATTATGTTGACTGATCTCATGTTCCCACTGTATTGTTCAATGGAGGAACTATTCACCGAATTATCAGCCATATTTCAAATAAAGTCCAGACAAAATGTTCATCACGGCTGATATAGTTTCCATCGCAGGAGCCATCAATCACTCTATTAAATGATGTATCTATGCCCTCATAAAATATCCGAACTAGCTTCCATTTGGGGATTCCATGATGAGGGCATTTCCTTTGAAGTTCCTTAAAATGCTCCCATGCTTCGTGTATGGGTTCTTTGTTCCTCTAGGTGAATGATGATATGGTTTGTCTCAGGACGTTTGTTTTTCCTATTGGGAAGTATTTCTTGATGAAGGCTTCTCTTAAGATATCCCAAGAAGTGAGAGGAGTCTTGTAATTCCTAAGCCATTGGAGTGCTCTTTCTTTTAGTGAGTATGTGAAGGCCTTCATGTAGATGTATTCCTTATCTACCACAGGGATGCTCATTGTGTCACAGGACGAGCGGAAGTCTTGGATGTGAAGAAAGGGGTCTTCATTCTCATTTCCGTAGTATTTCAGAATCAGGGAGAGGGATGCTGGCTTAATCTCAAAATCTCCTACCTCAGGTGGAATCTGAACTCAATGGACTACATCTTCTGCGGTAGGGATATAATGTGTGTTGATGGGTGGTCCCTTATTCATAGGAGCTATGACTCGACGAATGGTTGCATTTTCCTCCCTCAGAAGTTGTAGTTATTGGAGGATGAGGTCCATAGGGTTTGGTCTGTTTTCTTCTCCCATGTCTCCTAGGTCAGGTGAATTCTCAGGTTTCTCAGTTGAAGGAGATGGGTTGGATTTTGATTTATAAACTAGGTCGTAATCTAAAGGTTGTTGTAATGGATTTTTTAGAGACCTACGACCTAGTATACACAGCACAAAACACCGGACAAGTTGTTGATTCACCAACTCACACAAAAATTGCTGCAGGAGTGAGTATCTTTTCAATTTTAATTTAATGATTCAACAAATGTTATCAGAGAATTTAAGAGTCCTTAATGAAGAGGTGGGTGTGGAACATTGTGAGAAATCGATGTCCTAATCCGTAGGGGGATTCAGGGTATGGTACTCAGATCGAGGATATGTTCTTCCCACAAGAACTTGTGCCCAACGTGTCGAGGAGTTACGATTTCTCTCTGCAATTCCACGTAGCACCAGGGATTTTTGTCTCTATCCAAGGGTTTTATGTGCTTGTGATTTTTATGTCATTTATGTGCATCAGACAACATTCAGAATTTTATCCGCTTTCGCTCGGGTCACTACAGTGACATTTCAAGCTTATCTTCTTAATGTGATCAAGCACGATTTGGTGATCTTTGGATTACGTTATCAGAGGGAGAAGACCGCAGAGATGTTGCAAAGAAGAAGTCTTTTTTAAAAAAAAATCGGTTTAATTTAAAGCACAAACAAATGCAGAAATCTAAAAACCTAAGATGCTTAAGAGAAAGAGAAGCTCACAATGCCTGCACTTCTGGCGCTAATCCGTAATATTTTGTCCTACTGATGGAGAGCTTTTCCGAGAAGGAGGGAGAAGAAAATATTACAAATTACAGATTTACAAAAAAAATGCATGAAAAGACAAGTATTTCTTTCTTTTTGAAGCCTAAGTAGCTTCAAAATAAAAAAAATATGTGGATTAGATAATTGAAAATAAGTTAAAATGAAGAAGAAAACTTGCAAATGTTGCCTAGTCCCCGACAACGGCGCAAAAATGTTGATTCATTTTTTCACAATTTAAAAAGTTAGATTTACCAAGTCGTTGTGTTACCAGGAAGAATCGAGATCAAGTAAATAATATTCAACTACAAGCATAACAGAGATACATAGAATGCATATGACAAGTAGAGGTTCGAATCCACAAGGACTAGGCAAGTTCGCAAAATTTTCTAAAAGAGTTTAATTAAATTCTCAACTTCAAACTTGCAGGGGTAGAAAATGATGTTCTCCAAACTTAAGGACATGAACGTACTTTAAACAGAACTAGATGAGCATGATTAATAATGAGCAATATTTACGAAAAGATTAAGATCTAAGGTTAACAAAACTTCAATGTAATAAACTCCAAATTTACAAAATTCTATGGTCTCCTCAAAGTGTAATTAAGAAACAAGGAGTGACTTGAACTTGCAATTTTTCTTCCAAAAAACTATAGTAGCAGAAAAATACGTTGCAGCAAATGTCTTTGGCAATATGAAGGCAAGAATAGAAATATTAGTGAACTAAAACTAAAGCATAATAGGAAGGCTTCACAGCCTATGGAGGTGGAGCCGAAGGAGGAAATGTGTAGCGTTGTAATCGAAGATAATGCGTGGCTTGAAAGCACAAGGTGACACCACGCGAGGTGGTGCACATTTGTAGAGGATGGCACGGACGACGATAGTAGGGGATGGAGAGGATGTCCACAAGTGCAACCTGCGTATGGGTGGTGGATGGCCTAGGCATGCTCAACAGTGTAGGCTGATGGAGGGATCCGCATGCAATAGTGCGGGCTGGAGAAGGGCGATGCGTCGCAGCAGCATGGGCTGAAGCTGCTGGTCGCACAAGGTAGAACTGTTGGCCGCGAGTTGGACTGGAGGAAGTACCAGAGTGCACAGAGATGGAGCCAGAGTGCAGCTGCTGGTCGCGCAAGGCGGAAGAGGAGGCCGCGAGGTTGCAGGTCGCGCAACACGTAAGAGCAAGGAGGACAGAAGTCGAGGGCGAGAGAATGTACGGGTGCGAGAGAACCTTCGGGGGGAGAGAGGTGCGGACAAGAGAATGCAATAGTCGGGGGTGTCGTCCCCCATTATATCCTCTTTTGTGCCACCAGCAACCAGAAAAAATAAAAGACATTAATATCATACGTATGGGAGAGTTGCATGGGAAAGAGGGGAAAGAGAATATGTATGGGTGGCTAGAGTGCATGGAAATGGGAGAAAGGCTACTATTAATTGCATTGGAGAGAGTTGTACGTAGGGCTCATGACATATGGGGAAAGGTTTGGTGATTTTGCAAAAACCATCTTCCCATTTTCTTGTCAAAAAAAATGTTAATAGAAATAGAGGTTATAATTTGATTTGAAACAATGGAATCAAATCAAAGGAATTTAAGTTCTGTTATAACAATAAGAACAATGATTTATATAAATAATCTATTTAAGTTATGAATTATCATTAATCTTGGTATTAAGTATCATCCCACCATATAATCCTTAAATAATATGTGAATGGAGATTTTTGAGAATATTTTATCTGGATATAAAACCATGATCTGTCAATTTATGTTGTAATTTGATCAAATGTGTGTAATTAAGATGATTTTCTCTTCGCATGTATGAAATAAATAACATGTGGATTATGCAAGATTGAAGATTATATGTCAAATATTGAGGTTGTTCTTCGTATAATTTCATAATATTATATCAATATATATTGTAATCATCACACCCCCATACTTAAATCTTGCTATTCTCGAGCAAGAATAAGATAAATAATAATGAGGACAAGGAAAATAGCCAAGATAGATCGGGTGAGTGTTTGTAGCAGACATACCCATAAAGTCTCGAGTTTTCAGATCCTAACAACACAAATACACAAACTTCAGTAGAGTCGACCATTGGATTAATGATTTGTTCAAATTGTCGACTTGACTTGAGTTTTGTAGTTTCAACGGCCTCTCAGTTCCAACAAAATCAGACATGGTTTCAGAAGGTCAATCAAGTCATCTCATCCCTAAGAAACAAGTATTCTCTTTGACCTTGAATGTATATAAACAGTGTTAGTGATATTTTAGATTTTGTGAGTCAAGAGAACGAGCTAACAACACAATCTATCGAGGTACCGAATGATTCCCTACACATATAGCCTCAGTCCTCACCTGAATTCAGGCATATACTCTTTTCATCCAAGTATGTCAGCATAAAAAAGGTCATAATTCTTTGGAGAATGGGACTTAATTTTCGAGGTTTTCCGTAGACCGTTGTGGTCCGTTGCTCTCATTCTTTTCCTTTTGTAAAGCATAACCTTGCTTCTCTTTTAAGAAATTAGGTAGCATCATTGGGCTGCTACGATGGCTTGTTGGTGGAGAAGGATTATTTGGTGGTATTCTTTATTGCTTTTGCTTCGCACATCTTTGCATGATTGGTAGTTTTTGACATTCCTTTATTATGTGATATGTCTTTTGTGGTGTTTTTGTTTTGGGTTTGGCATCAAAGGTAGTATCGGCTTAATATTGACTTTGGAGGCACGATACTGGCTTATTTGCTGACATACTTAGACTAGATAGATCATGTTGCCCCTGAGTCAAGTTCCTTCACTGACTATATACAAGGTTCAAGTATTGGCACAACCAAGAGGACAAATCCTCACCTCAACTAGATTGTAATTGTATCTCGTAAAATAAACTCAATCAAGCTAAGTGCAATTTGCAGTTGCTTAATATCCACTGAAGAGTTTAAGAGTGCTACTAGTTGCTCAGGTGATCTATTTAGATACAGAAGTTCATTCACTAGTAGAGTTAGTGGAACTGAGAGAATAAAGTCCATATGGATATGAAGAAAGCTTAAACACTCATGCCTAGTGAAATTATGATGAAGTTTAGTGGATTAGGGTCAACTCAGCCTTAGTCTATAATCTATGTAGTGAAGATCTGTTTTCTCAACAAAATTGGGAAGGCATATTTTTGGTGATTTTCTTTTCTCTCTTTTTTCTTCTTTTTCTTTTTTTGTAAAATATACGTAATTTTTGAAAAATATGCAAACACCCCCCCATGCTTATCAGAAGCCATGTCCGCATGACTTAGAGGACCAACAGATTTGGGTGAGTGATGTGAAAACGTATTTTTTGTGTTTTGTTGGGTTTTTTAGTAAATAGGTGTACCCTCATACTTATCTAATGCAATGCAGTGAAAATTAACATGCGAGAAATAAGAAGAAAAGATACCTGTGAGGAGAGGCTCACGAGAATGCATGATTTAATACCTCAGCTCGGCGATGTGTACTGCTTATTGTTCATGTAGAAGGTATATTGCACAAAAAGGCATGGGACCAGAGGGTTCAACAACGGATTTTAGTCTTTGACCATTGACTCTGAAAGTGGCTTTAGTGTTTGGGTCAGACGTTTTTATCAAGCCATTATCGAAGACATGAGTTACAGTGTATGGTCCTTTCCATTTCGATCTCAATCTTCCTGGAAATAACTTTAGTTTTGCATCAAATAGCCATATTTTTTGATTTTCTTGGAATGTTTTCCTCGAAATGTTGGCATCATGCCACAACTTAATTTTCTCTATGTATAACAGGTTGTTATCATAAGCCTGTGATCGTAACTCTTCCAATTCAACCAAATCCAATAATCTTTTTTTCCAGCTTCATCATAATCCGAATGGCATTTCTTTATCGCCCAGATGACTTATGGAGAGGATGTCTACAAGTGCAGTCTGCGTATGGGTGGTGGATGGCCTAGGCGTGCCCAACAGTGTAGGCTGATGGAGGGATCCACACGCAATAGTGCGGGCTGGAGAAGGGCGATGCATCGCAGCAGAACGGGCTGAAGCTGCTGGCCGCACAAGGTAGAGTTGCTGGCCATGAGTTTGCACTGGAGGAAGTATCGGAGTGCAGGAGATGGAGCCGGAGTGCGCAGAGAAGTTGTTGGTCGCGCAAGGTGGAAGAGGAGGCCGTGAGGTTGCAGGTCGCGCAGCACGTAAGAGCAAGGAGGATGGAAGTCTGGGGCGAGAGAATGTGCGGGTGTTAGAGAACTTTCGGGGGAGAGAGAGAGGTGCGGACGAGAGAATGCAATAGTCAGGGGTGTCGTCCCCTTTATATCCTCTTTTGCGCCACCTGCAACCAGAAAAAATAAAAGACATTAATATCATACGTATGGGAGAGTTGCATGGGAAAGAGGGGAAAGAGAATGTGCATGGGTGGCTAAAGTGCATGGAAATGGGAGAAAGGCTATTATTAATTGCATGGGAGAGAGTTGTACGTGGGCTCATGATATATGGGGAAAGGTTTTGTGATTTTGCAAAAACCATCCTCCCATTTCTTGTCAACAAAAATGTTAATAGAAATAGAGGTTATAATTTGATTTGAAAGAATGAAATGAAATCAAAGGAACTTTCTGTTATAACAATTAAAACAATGATTTATATAGATAATCTATTTAAGTTATGAATTATCATTAATCTTGGTATTAAATATCATCCCACCATATAATCCTTTAATAATACGTGAATGGAGATTTTTGAGAGTATTTTATCTGGATATAAAACCATGATCTGTCAATTTATGTTGTAATTTGATTAATTATGTGTAATTAAGATGATTTTCTCTTCTGCATGTATGGAATAAATAACATGTGGATTGTGCAAGATTGAAGATTATATGTCAAATATTGATATTGTTCTTCGCATAATTTTATCATATTATATCAATATATATTGTAATCATCAAGCATGTTTGATAAAAATGAGGTTATTAATACTAAGTCTTCATGTCAATGAAAATTTCACCAACTTCTATTAATATATTGGAATTTTGGATAAAGTTGGATACTATGAGGGTCTGTTAAATTTATCACACATGCACTGACTTAGATTATTTTGACCAATTTTGTAACCCGGGAACATGAATGTTAGTTAAGAAACGGTGCACTGTAAATATTCCTTTACTGGTCTTTATGGACACGTCGCTTTTACTTGAATGGATTTAGCAAATATTAACCTGTAAATAAAATAGATACTGCAAAATGTTGATTCACCTTTTCTGGTGCAGCTGTTTTAGTTAATTTGCCTTATCATTTAATAGGTAAGCATATTTGTAGCACGAGCTTTTGTTATAAGATATAAAAGTTAACTTGCCTTAATAGACGAGCATGATGAATAAAATACAGATAAAAAAGTATATATACGAAAGGACACGTAAATAAGATGTAACTTATGCATTAAGATAAAGTACATGATCTCTTTTTGTAGAAGAATGAAACTCGAATGGACTTATTGTACGTACAATATTTACTTATATGTATCCACTATAATCTCTAGTTTCAAATAATTAGTACTAATAGCAACTAGAGAGTGTCTTATTTTTATTAATGAAATGTCATGTTTTTGATAGATTGAGAGCTTTTGATAACCTTAAATTAGATTAAGGCACGGACTCATAAAGGAGTCACATGAACGACCACAAGGGGTCGTGTTAGACTAAGGGGCAACGCCTCAAGGGGCGTATGGTTGCAAGGAACTATAGAGGTAAAAGCTAAGTCTTCTACAGTTGTACCTACACTGTCATGTTAATGCCGCAAGGGGCAACGCCGCAAGGGACGTATGGTTGCAAGGAACCACGGAGGCAAAAGATAAGTCCTCTAAAGTTGTAGCTACACTGTCATGGACCGCAAGTGCCAGCGGTTGAAAACGTATAATAAGAGTATATGAAAGTTATACAAGAAAATTGGTTTATAAAGGTAAACTATTATAAGTTATGCAAGAAAATAGTTTAAAAAGAGTAAACCATTACATGTTATACAAGAAGTGATTTAAAAAAGTTAAAGCACCAAAGTCACGGGGGTTAATAATGTAAAATGATTTATATGGTTTAAGAAGTACGTAAGTCGCTATGTATTTTATGAAATAAGCCCCACAAGTTGTAAGAAATGGTTGTCATATCTACTTATGCAATTTACATGCATATTAATGTTTATGAAAGAAGCCAAATTATACGTGATAGGGATCGAACTTATACATGCATGAATATCTAAGCACGGAATGATGTGTATACACAAAAATCCAAGTACATGATTTATAATGGGTAAAGAATCATTAGAATACCCATGCATGGACCCCGATGCATACTGGGCATAGTCTCATGGAAATTTATGTTTGTCAATTTCAGATGATGAACATGGTTGATTGCATATCCCAGATCATGCTACGGACCCCTCGAGATTTCGAACGTGGTATGACTCAACTCGAGAAGATTAAAGGATATCTGAACTGCTGAGATGTTATTTTAGTTATTAGAGTATTTTTTTAAAATTCTCCAGTTTAGAGTTGTAATAATGGTCCTATGTCATAATGTTATCAAGTACACGTAAAACTCCTTTCTTGAAATGTTCAATCTTCTATATTTGCCATTTTTTTTAAACTAAAAAATTCTTTAGTTCCATGCTTTGCTTTTCAATTTCTTGTAGTCTATGATTTGTGTTTGTTACTGTATGTGTGTTTTATTTTATTCTGTTTCGGGCAGCTAATAATAGAGTACTCTCATGGTTTCCATTAGATAGGTCGTTATCTTGCTGATCAAAGTCCATCTGTGAGGTGCACACCTTCGTCACGGCCATCTAATGTTGCAAGGCCTGCTACATTGATACCATCCATAAAATCAGCAACGAAACTAGTTGTGAATACATCAAGACCCGAGCCTCAGCTTGATCAGAGCAGGGAGAAGAGGTAGGAATAAAGTTTCATAGCCATGGCTTTTATTCCTCAAATTGATAATAATGTCAGGTCTCTTCTATTCTTCCTTGTGGTAATGTTTTGGATGCTTGCAATTTCCATTTACTTCCTATAATCTAGTCATTATCAGCGTGCCAATCATTTTATTGCAGTTTCTCAAATTTGAGTTAAGGTTCTGTAAGCTAACGTAATTGTTTTTTTTCATCAAGTTCATCTTATTAATTAAATGCATAGTTGGCCCATTCCAGAACCACAATGTGATTTATTATGTAAACAAGAACTTGACGTATTAGTTTAACAATTAAAATTCTCATGTGTTTTTAGAGGCGGAATATATAATTTATACCAACGGCATCGTTTATAAATGTGATACGGTTTTATGTGCAAAGTTGTCAACATTTAGTGTTTTCCGTCGAAGTTAATGGAGAAAATAGATGGTAGTTAACATATGGTTATGTCATGTAAGGGTTAAGTGTCTTTCTTTGAAATAAGAAAGGGAAACAAGCATAGGTCCCCACCCTAATATTTGAACCCCGGTCGTTTGGGTGGTGGGTACACTGCACTACCAACACACCATTGAAGTGGGCTCATATAAGAGTATTATTCAAGATCTCTATGTAATTTGCGATTATGGAGGGAGGAGTGCGTAAATGTGAACCTATACGAGGTTATGTGAAATTTATGGGTCTTGGCATGTGATTCGTGCACTCTAGCCCAATTTTCTCTGTTGCCTTTATTAAAAACGGTTAGAGGAAGTCCCATGTTGGTAGAATTATTTTTTTATTTGAGATCTAGAAAAACAAAGTGAATGTGCATCCTATTTACATCTTTTTGGAGAAGGATTTAAATAAGTATTTTTCACAATATTAAAACATTGGTTTTTCTGCTAAGCTTTAGTCAAAATTTCAATTACGGAGTGTAAAATGTAAGTGACCATCATATTCTGCCAATGATTTTAACAAATTTCCATAGGTGGTAAAGTCAGAAAAATATGTCATGATATTGCATGTATTCTTTGGGCCCTATGGTTGGCACTAAATGAGATTATCTTTTGTGGAGAGAGTGCATGCACAGAAGGTGATGGAACATGTCAAGTACCTACAAGCACCTTGGTCTTTGTACTGTTAGAAAATAAGAATGCAGAAGTGAAGATGATAAATAGAGCATGAGATAGAAATATAAACTTGGAACACGGAGATTTTTAACGTGGAACCCTACTCCCTAAGGAGCGGGATGAAACCATGGGAGAACATCTCAAAGGGCTGATAGTCTATTGATTTTCTCACTAGATACATGGGGTGAGGGGCTTCTTATATATCACTCACTGAGTCTCCACATCCCACAACTGACAGATTTATGGGACTAAACAGTTGGATGGGGTAAATGTATCCTGGAGAGATCCATTTACCCATCTCCTACATAAGTGACGCCATGGAAGGTCATATCGATATCGATATCGTTTCGATATTGTATCGATACGATATTTCGACGATATATCGATGATATATCGTCGAAATATCGCCCATATCGACGAGCCTTTGTGAAGAAAATGCCTGGAAATCGAGATATATCGCCATATCGGTGCCCATATCGGTCCCATGTCGATATTGATATATCGGCGATATATCATCGATATATCGCCGATATTTCCTTACATGAGTGACGCATAACCAAATACTCCAACACTCCCGACAAACAGAAAGAAATCTTAACTCACAACACATTACACTACAGACAATATCAACTCAATGCGTACAACTATTGACCGCTGTCGAGGAAATTGCTTCTCATGCCGTGCAGGTGAGGAGGACGAACGAGCTAGAGTGTGAGTCAACTGAATCTCCTCGTCAGAGAGCATGTGCGCTGTACTACGCCTGTTAGAGTCACTGCAACTGGATGAGTCTCCACTTGGAGAACTCTGACCCGCCACAACATGTGGACAACTGCTCCATCTCTAAAAAAGGGCCAAACTGAAAAGAGTCGTGGAGTGCAATCCTCGTCGGAGTCCACAGTCGTTGGAGAATGGAGTTTGAAAAGTCTCCTCGTCGGAGAATTGTGTCTCTTCCATTTGGCTCAGAGAATGGTACCGTACTCTGGAGTCTCTACGAAACCACATGAAAACCCTACCTCACATGGCACAGGGAATGAGATTTCTACTCTAGGGTCCCTATGGATCACACGAAAACTCTGTTCGACAAAACAAGAATGATGGAGACCACAAACAATGATGGCATACATGTGCACATCTAAAAGAGGACTTTTAACCAATCGTCGAGTCTGAAATTGTGCATTACACTGTGGACTTGAAATCTGAAGATAGAGTCTGAAATTGCACATGGAGAATCTTCATCTGCAAAATTGTAGAGTCTGGAAATCTGACTGGCTTTTGGACTAGAGAATCTGACATATGAATGAACCTGTGACTCTACACAATACTCCCCCTTTCTCTCACACTTGTTAGAAAACATTGATATCGATCAAGATGAGAGAAGACAAGAAATTGGGGAAAACATGGATCACATTTTTTTTTTGAAGTCAAGAATGGGGGAGACACTCAAAGGTGTTCACCCCAAGATTGCATTAACATGGATCACATTTGACCGTTACCTTTTTTTACGGCTCTTCTCTCTTTTTTTTACAATTTTTTAAAGTCATTCAAAATAAGCCATATCATCATTATTTTTTATGGCTTTTTTTCTCATCTCTTTCTTTCTTTAGTAACCGTCTAGTTCATCGCGTACATTTTTTCCTTTTTTTATACGTAATTTTTTTAAACAAGTAGCTCTCCTTTGTTTCTTCTTCAAAATAATAACAAGCCATTTTTTTACTGTAGCCTGGGCCTTTGCAATTTTTTTAAGTAACAACCGAAAGGGGGGCATTAAAGGGTATCAACCCCCCATAAGTTCCACGCATCTTAGGGTTCCCTGATTGAAAACCCCTCATTCGCTCGCCACCCCCACGATTGGGGTGTTGCCTTGTGCTGCCTGGAGCTCTTAGTCGGGAGGAGGAGGATGCCGATCGGGGCAAAGGAGGAAGACAATGCTTCTCGGGAAGCAAGTGGGCATTTTGCACCATGCCCTACTCATCTGACGAGCTCGATGGGGCGACCTTGAAGTTGCTGGGGAGGTGATGGGGAGATGGAGATGGCGATGTGCTGCCTGGATCTGGGGAGCCGTAGGAGCAGTTGCAAGAGGAGGGGCGACGCTCCTGGATGCTCCTCCTTGCGCGGGTGGAGTTGAAGCGCTGCTCTGCCATGGAGCTCCGCCGCTAGAAGTGTGGCTTGCAGGGCCACCACCCTCGTTGCCTGGAATGTAGAAAGACCTGGCCTGGGCTTGAGATGGTGGATGGCAGCAGCGCCTCCTGGGCGCTACCGCGTTCTGATGCTGCTGGATCCCTTGCTGTTGGACAGAAAGAGTGGAGCGTGCGAAAAACTCTCCAAAATTAGGTTTTTCATTAAAAGCAGAATTGCGTAGAATTAGGGTTTCCAGAAAACCATAGAAATCTTTCGAACTTGATCATGGACATAAATGATACAAAATTAAATCTTCAAATGTAAATCGTCAAGAACTTGGATCTTCACAATCAACTTCAACAAGAATCGACTCTCGAACTTGATCACGAACCAATAAAAAACCCTTGAGAATCGAACCCGCTCTGATACCATGTTAGAAAATAGGAATGTGGAAGCGAATATAATAAACAGAGCATGAACTAGAAATATTAAACTTGGAACACATAGAATTTTAACGTGGAACCCTACTCCCTAAGGAGTTGGATGAAACCACGGGAGAATGCCTTAAAGGGCTGATAGTTTATTGACTTTATCACTGGATACATGGGGTGAGGGGCTTCTTATATAGCTCTCAATGAGTCTCCACATCCCACAACTGGTAGATGTGGGACTAAACAATTGGATGGGGTAAATGGATCCCAGAGAGATCTATTTACCCTTCTCCCACATAACCGACGCATAACCAAAGACTCCAACAGTAACTGTATACTTTAAAATTGTGAAGTGCAGAGGTTTTTGGGTGTGACTGTATACTTTAAAATTGTGAAATGTAGAGGTTTTTGGGTGTGTGTCTACACGACATGTCACCCTTTCTTCGTTCAAAAAATAAGAAATCCCATTAACATCTAGACTAAAACGTCATCGACTTAGGAAGACAGTGTTTTCTTAAAGGATATCGATACATCATCAATAATCCATGAATCCATGATAATCAGATAATAATAAATTTTACCAACCCTATTTGCCATGATGCCATGATCAATTATTGTCTTGGAAGAAGAGGTCGAGTATATCATATGCTTAATTCGGGAAACTATAGACTAAAAGAACTTGTACCAAACCTTGCATAAAGACTTGGGAGCAAGGTGATATTTTAGGTCCACTGTGGATGGATCCTTGTGGAAGAAGGACATATGGTGGTCGCAACAGCTCATCCTCAACACTGCTAGAAGTTCTAAGGTAGCGCCTTTCAAATCTATTGTTTTTGTTGATGAGGGAAAGGACATATCTTTCCTATAAGATATCAAATCATATTTAGGAGTCTTGAGATTATGTTCTCTTGCCTCCTTGCTATGGCGAAGATCAGAAGAATGGTCAATGTAGTTCTTGCATCCTTGCTTTATTGATTTAATTCTTGTATTTTTGTTACAAAAAACGAGGTCCAAAATTTGCCATTATCTCCCTTGAGTACAGATAAGTGCAATATATACTTGAAATTCGTGTACAGTGTTTTTTTTCTTGACAGTGTCTCGTGCAGTATGTCCTAGTGATTTTTAGGGGGTATATTACTCCCTAATCATTTGATACAGATAATAGATCTGGATTATCACTTTTTCGAGATTATTCATACCTTCTTTGTTGCTCTCTCTCGTTCTTATTAACAGAATACTATTTAATGTTTAAAGGATCTGCATCCCCCAACCCTCACACACACCGTCACACTAACTAGTGAGTGATGTCTTGATGACTTTATGACCTTGCATTTTAGCATCTTCTAGATATGTCTAATAACTACTTATCACCATCAATTAACTTTGTGGTTTGATTTTATTAGAGGAAGAGTCCTTTTTTTCCGAGTTTGGAGGTTCATATTTTATGTGAAGTTGGGGATTTATTTCATGCAAACATTGCTCGGAGTCATCAGATTTGGTGTTATGTTGTAGCCATGATGTTGTTGTCGATCACAACTATGCAGGTCCCATGCTGAAGAAGAAGCTTCCTCCATATCTTCCGCTTGCGGAGATACGTGCCACGAGTACCATATTTGCCCTTCACTTTCCTTTCCATCTTGAGGTGTCGATGCCCTATTTTCTGTGAATCTCAAGTGCAAAGATGATGATAGGAGCCCCATTGGAAATCACAGTGACATCGGATCCAACAGTTGACTGTAGTCTTAGCACACACATAAGCGGAAGCATCCCCGCATGTGTAATGGCGATGATCTAAAGCGGCGCATGGGAGAGCGTCGGTGAGCGACATGAGGCCGAGGATGGTTGATGGGATGTCATCTCTTCTCATACGACAATGTCAAAGCAATATAGATGGGTTCAAGTTTGTGGAACCCTAAAATATGTAGCAACATAGGGCCTGATAAACTTGTGCTGCAGCAGAGGAACCCTTGGTGCAACAACAGATGAATTTCCCTTCGAGAAGTTTGCTGTAGATGGTGATGGTCTTGGAGATTTTTTGGCGGGGATGATGGAGATGAGCAGTAGCAACAACAATAGTTGTAACTCTTCAATGGGTTCATCTGCACCCATTGGGAACCCTAAGCAGCAGAAGTGGACAAAGTGCACAATTTTCTGTTGGGCAGTTGGGCTTAAGGTTCATTTAAGCTTTTAAGCATATCAGTTCTCTGTAAATGGTTTGCTATACAACAACAACAACAAAGCTTTTTCCCACATTAAGTAGGGTCGGCTACATGGATTCTTTGCCTCCATTCAGATCTATCTTGTATCATTTTGGGGTTTCTATCCAAAAAACTAAGACTCCTTCGATAGCTTATTCCGATACTTCTTGGGCCTTCCTTGTCATCTCTTAGCCTGCTCAACATCTCAAAACTCGCATCTCCTAACTGGTGTATTGGTCGCCCTCATTTGCAAATGACCAAATTATCTTAAGTAGTTTTCTCTCATCTGATCCTCTATTGGAGCTACACCAACTTTCCTTCAGATCATGCCATTCCGAATCTGATTTTTACATGTATGACCACACATCCATCTTAGCATTTTCATTTCTACTACTGTGATTCTCTGCACATGTTTATGGTTCACATGACACCATTCAGATCCATAGAGCATAACATGTTTCATGGTTGCTTTGTAAAACTTTCTTTGATTTTCAAAGGAATTTTCTTATCACATAGAATAGTAGAGGCTCTGCTCTACTTTAGCCAACCTGCATTTATTCTTAGTAATATCTCCATTGATTTCCCCATAATGTTGCATAATAGATCCCAAGTATCTAAAATAATTCTTTTTCTGAATGTTATCGTCACCAATCTTCCCTTCGATTCCTAAACCACTACTTCCATCAAATGTGGCGACAATAGTAGCAAGGCTCCCTAGGCGGCATTGTTGTTGGCAGGCGACAAGGCTACCGTGCAAGCAACGGAGGCGCCTCCTAGTCAAGGCGCGATGGATGAGACGAGGCTGAAGGTAGGGTTTGGAGGTGGGGCTCAGGGCTCCGATCTAGGACCGACGCTCTGATGCCATGTTAAGGAAAATACCTCGTTGTTTATTCATAAAGCTCAAGGATTCCCTTATATATAAGAGAAAAATCCTAATGGATAAGGACTGAGAAATAAACAAACTGTAAAAAAGTAACATAACATAAAAATTCTGAACAGGTTAGAAAACAAGATAAGAATTCGAGAGCATTGATATATACGTTTGGAAAGTATATGGTCGATACTGTCGCCTAATGAATGATTGAGAAACTTACTAATAAACCCTAGAAGGAGATAAACACAAATGGATTTGAACTTTGAATTTATTTAATGCCTTCTAATATGTATGATGTAAAAGTATTGGGAATACTTGATGGTTGTGCGATTTGAAAAGATTGTATACCATGCCGCTTCCATTCTGAGGGAATGGCGAAACATGAATATATTTTAATGACTCCACCTATAGGTCAAATGAATGAGATTGGAGCCCGATTCATGGTAATTTATATTGGTCAAAAAGTTGGATATTGATCTGAAAGGGTTTAGGGTAAATAAAAGGTTAAATTCAGTAATTGATTTATCAGATGAATTGAAGTGATTTGAATCGTGATATTAGATCTTGGATATTTAAAATCTAATATTATGTAATTGACAAAAAACTATACATGGATTATACAATCTTCGTGATGTCATCTCCAAGTATTCACAGATGCAACATACTATTCCTAATTGTATTAGGATCCGTACTTTAAGAGATTAATTTATATTAATATTGAGTAATATTAATATGTGAATATGATTCTGGAGATGCCATTATTGTGAATATTTATTGACATATAATTAATTATATGAATATAATTAATATTTAGTAGAACGATCTATGTGTACATGTTATTTATTTAAGTTCGATGTTGATGTGACTTGGATTCACATTGAATATTGAATTTACATTTTATGTTGATCTCAAGATTTAATTTTGTTTACGGAAGGATAGCTTCCTAATTGTCACATGAAAATTTGGAATTAACATGAGATAATTAGATGATGTTTAAGTGATAAAGATAAGAGAGATCTTCTCTCTTTGGTCGTTTACATGGGCCCACCATGAGACCCATTGCTGGTTCATGTTGGCCATCCATAGTGGGTCCCTTAGTGGATCCATTCCAGAGCCTTATTATCAATTCATTCTCCTTTCTTTATTAGGTGATATTGAAGAGATAAAACCCATGTTGCTCGTAACCTATTCTTGAGGAGTATGACTCTTCCTTGGCCATCTGATTGAGAGGTTTTGGGTCACCATCCTAGCCGTCCTTTGGACTATAACATGAGGGTTAGAGGTACCCCTCCAAGGCAATTGATCCTTCACATTCTAATCCCTCTCCAAGAGAAGAGAAGAGAAACATCTCTCCTCACAATTGCTCTTGGACGCCCACCCTTTCCCCCTCCAATCCACCATAAGGGTCATCCAACATATTCTCTCCCTTCTCGTCGGTCTTCCCGACTGCGGAAGAGTCTTCTCATCTTTGGTGCTTCATGCTGACGAAGTGATCCATTTCATGAGATGAAATCAGGAGCACGATGATCTTGGAGGATCTTCTTTTGGTGTGGACAACAAGAGGAGAGTATCATTTCTCAGGATTTGCTGGAAGCACGAGTCATTATCGTGCGTGCGGTTGCACTGTTCATTGGATTGGACTTCAATCAAAAGGCTTCCTCTCTTGGAGGCTATATGCAACCACGCTCCAAAGGTATTCTCTATACTCATGTGGATAGTGAAACGATATGGAAATAGTTTCCATGATCACATGGTTTCACTTTAAATTTTTTTTGCATGATGTAGGACTCCTAATATGAGCTTAGCTCATGGTTTATCAAATATGATTCATGTTTTTCTTGCTTCCATGAGGCTAAAAACCTCCTTCACACCTATTATTTTGTGTTCATTTGAGCATTTCAATTTAGAAATAGCTCAATGCAATATGCAACGTCCACATTTACTATGAATTCTATACATGCGTGGAGACAGTTTCGGGCTCAATAATGTTTCTTGTGGCATGTAACTAGTTGCTTGTTCTTTCGTGTAGTTAAAGAACTTCAGTAATATTTCAATATCCATGGCAGGGTGCATTCTCAGCAAGTGCTTTTCTTTTTGTTATCTCCAGAATGTCAGCTGATATGGGGAGTTCGAATATGAGAGATACTGTGCATCGACACTCCGCTCCCAATCTACATGATGTGGTAGTTACTGCTTTGCCATTATACCTGTCATGACATTTATATAATTATTAGGAAGGAATATAGCTACTTGAATATGTAGTGTGATAGGTTTTTGTTTTGTGAATGACGAGATTTGTTTGGCATTGATCAGAGCTTTGAGCAGATTGATGTTCAGCGAGAAGAAAATGAAAATGTGTCTGAAAAGGTTCAATACTTCTCCCCACAAGTACTTTTACTAATAGGATCAACATTGCATTTCCCACTTTCATATTTAAATGTGCATTTCTGAGCTTGAAGGCATGGTAATATGATTTTTTCAGCTTCAGCCTTCTGATGATACTTTTGAAGTCACTGAATTCCAAGCTCGGCTAGCAGAGAAGCAAGTAATCTTTAATTTGCCTGAACTCTGGGAGCAAGTTGATGAAACTTTACTTAAGTTATTATCTGCTATATCTACTTGAGTTATTATCTGCTATATCAAAATTTCTTTCCCTTGACGTTCAACTCGTTCTTTCATGAATGAATTATAAATGTCTTTTCTATTGCTGTTTCCCCTTTCATTTTTTTTGAAAAGCTACAGTTGTTGTTTTCTGGTTTTGTAATAACAAATATTTGGGAGATTTTTTTAATTTTCCCTTATATTTCAATCGAAATGTTTTGATCAAACATGAGTTTCTGTTCCATGCCTGACATGTTGACCTAGCTTGCCATTATTTAATTTTATATTTTTATTTCTTTCAGATTTCCACAACAGGGGAGCCTGTGCTGTTAGAAAGCCGCCTCCCGAGTAGGCAAGCTCATCAAGTTCATTGAAACATCTAATCTATTTTGTTTTACATGCTGATATAACATATTTGTTTTTGTTTCAGACTGAAAGAGACTGCCTTGCAACAAAGGGAGGTAAGACGCTTGTAATCTCGTTCTAGATATCTTTTTGGGATGCAGTTATTGGATCGTCTTTTGCTTGTTTTGGAATATGGGCACTGCATTTGGTAAATGTTGGATGATCCCTGGACTCATGTGATCATCCTTTTTTAACTGGATAAAAGAGCATTGTGCTTTAAAGGAAAAATTTGTGGAGATATTTCTGTGTCTATACTATTTCTCTATGTATCTTTTTTTATGTCTGTCTTATGTAATTTACCCATAGGTCTCTCCCCTATATAAGATAGCTTAGGGTTAATAGGAATAAACAACTGTTTCATTTTTCCCAACATTGTATCAGAGCGGCGGTATTAGGTTGGAGCCTTTGTACCCTAACCCTAACCCTAACCCTAACCCCTTCCATCAAACCCACCTCCCATCGCGGCTGCATGCGCATCTGCCCTCCTCTCGGCAGCAGTGCAGCTTCTCAACAACGACCCTCTCTCGCCCCCTCTTAGCGGCGGCGACCCTCTCAACGGTGGCCCTCTCGGCGACGTCCCCACCCTCTTGACTGCGCCCCCCTCTCAGCGGTGGCTTGCACAACCCTCCTATTGACCACAAATCCCCTTGTGGCTCTCCTCTACCGTTTCCTCGCATATAGAGTCGATCATGGTGATTGATGAACTCGAAAATCGCCTCTTTAATAATATCGTATTATCGTAGTATAGGAGACGAATTTCGATTCAGCAAAAATCACAGTCTTTGAATGTTGTGGAATATTTTTACTTAACAAGTCTACCAAGGTCGAACACAAGGAACAATGATTTTTAATTGTGTGGTTTTTAATTTAATTAATTAATTAATTGCTAAGTTAATCTCTGTTTCAGAAAATACAGGGAAAGTATGACGATTAAAAAGTGCAATGAAAAATAAACAGAGCGGATGAGTGCAGGATCTGCGACTAAAATTTTTAATCCAAATAAATTAATCAGTATCCTAAAAAAGAGTCACATGTCAAAAGATATTAAATTCAGAAATATGTATCAATTTAAATCCAGATGGTAGCAATAGTGAAAATATATCTATGATCAGATCAAATGATAATTTATCAGAATTATCCTCTCATTTCTCTATGACCTAATCCTCAGAGAGGTCGATTTTAATCACATGAAGAATCAAGGAAAGTAACTAATTTCTCCTCAATTATGCCCATGCAGGGATTAATTCCTCAACTGAAATCAAATATAATCACAAGAGGAATTAATCAAATTAAATTCCTCACTAGAATCCCTGCAGAATAAATCATTAATTTTCTCAATGAAAATGTGGCATAAATATGTCAAAATTCAGCTTGCAATGATCATATTGAATCTCAAATAATAATCACCAATAAATATCCTCTAATCATTCCACAAAGTATAGAATATAAGAGAGCATGGAATAAGCTTCAAATCGACATATTGAACGCTAAAATCGAAGTGCGGATGGAGAAGATATGCTAAAATAAAGATCCATGGACTAAAATGTAAATAAAAACAATTAGTTCTCCTTCAAATGGGTCCCTGAGGGGCTTATCTGCAATTTCACAAAGTCAGAGTGGAGCCTCTGTAATTAGCCCTATTAGGGGGTGGGTATATCTGCAATTAATAAAACTCTGGCGGGACTGCACACAAAATTTCCAGTGTGTCATGTGTGAGGCACGTGACGTTGATGTCAACGAACAGGTGGGACTTCTTTGCAATTATTCTGGAACTGGGGGAGGGGTGTTGCAATTTACTCCCCCGCCACACGTGCTTAGCACGTGACGTAGAGGTTCGGGTGGTTGAGTTGAGCCTCTGGCAGGAGGGACTGAGGCTCGGGTCGAGGCGAAGGCTTGGACGCCCAAGCTTATACGTGGCGTGCGTGAGAGGTGTGGCACCCCCGAGCCTTGGGGTGAGGATAGAAACTCGAGGAAGCCACGTGGCGTCACGAGCACCGTCGGATTGAGGGCTTTTGTCTGGTCCAACGGTTGGCAATCGTTGACAATGATGTCGGGCGGCGGTGGAGCGGAGCGAGGAAGGTGTCGCATGGTGGAGTGCGGCGGCGAGGGCTCAACCGACACACGACCGAGCAACTGGAGCGGGGTGGTGGTAGTGGTCCAGCTGACGAGGTTGGACCGACGGCGAAGCTGCGTAGCGTAAAGGGCGATGCTGCACATCGGAGTGTGTCAGCAGTGGGTGTTGTCGGCGTGGCTCATAGGGTTGCTGGATGAAGATGTGGCCGAGGGGAAGCCAACTCCGTCTTGCGCGGACATGTGTAAAGGTTGGCTGAAGGACAACGAAGAAAAGGGGGCATGACTCCTTATGGGAAGGCGAGAGATAGGAGCTAAGCTCCAGCCTTAGCGAGGCCGGAGGTGAGAGAGGTTTGGAGGATAGAATAATAGCAGGGAGGGAGACCTGAGAGGTGACCGAGGGACTGAGGGCGGAGCACAGTGAGGGGTGAAGGTACCTTGGGGTAACGGAGAGAAGGGACGAACAGGGGGTGTTGGGCCGCCTGCAAGTGGAGGAGGTATCCTCTTTAGCGGTCGTCGGTCGAAGGATTTCAGTGAGAAGTGGGGAAGGGAAAAATAAGGATAGATTTCACGAAGCCCTAGTGCTCTCTTATATAGGAGAAAAGCTCTATGGGAAAATTACTTAAGATAAACTGGAAAATAACATAATACTTCCTGCGCAGTGGATCATAACATCTGTACCCTTTTTGTGTCTTGGAGTACCCTACAAAGACACACTTGACAACCCTAGGAGATAGCTTGTCAATACTTGGAGACAACCGGTGGACAAATGCGTCCGAGCCAAACACACGAGGAGTAAGTGGGAATAATTCCTTTTCAGGAAAATAAAGAGAGAAAGGAATTTCTCACCTAAAACCGATGAGGGCATGCGATTAATAAAGTAACATGTCGTAATGACAACATCACCCCAAAAAGAATGTGGAGCGCGACTCTGAAAGAGAAAGGTCCTTGTAACATCGAGCAAATGATGATGCTTCCTTTCTGCAACACCATTTTATTGGGAAATATAGGCACATGATGTCTGATGAATAATATCATGGGTTGAAAAATAATTGGAAAGAGAATGATTACAGAATTCCAAGGTATTATCAGTTCTCACAAATTTCACAGAAGATGAAAACACATTTTGTACTTCAGTGAGAAAAGTTTTGATAACATCTTCAACTTCAGATTTATTCCGTAATAAAAAGACCCAAGACATGCGAGAGAAATCATCCACTGCAACAAGATAAAACCTATGTCCCTGATGATCCAGAGCACGTTCGGGACCCCAAATATCCATATGAAACAACTAAAAAATGGAACTACTGCTTCGACTCTGATGACTGAGAAATGTCGACCTATGATGCTTTCCCAACTGACAAGCCTCACATTAAAAGGACGAGTGAGGAGAAATTTGAGGCAGGACACGGCATATTTTCTGGAGCGGGAGATGACCAAAGCATATGTGCCACATGAATGATGATACAAGTCTAGCAGAAAGAGAAGAAATGCTAGCATATGGAGTTCGGGTTAAGCGATAGAGGCCACCTTACTCATAACCACAACCAATCACCTTTCCCGTAAGGATGTTCTAAAATGCATGTGAAGATGGGTTAAAAATAGCTCGACAATGTAAATCCTTTATAATATGACTAAAAGATAATAAGTTCATAGAAAAGTCAGGTGCATGCATCACATTCTGTAGATGCATAGAGGGTGTCAAACTAATATCTCCCTGTACTGTAATTGGGGAATGAGTCCCATCTGCAATAACCACCGTGCGTCATGGAGGAACATGTCTATATGCTGTAAGTTGATCCTTGTCTCCACACAAGTGATGCGTGATACGGGAATCCATAATCCATTCAACCACATCGGATCCACAACTACTAGTAAGCGCATAAGTACTACCTGAAGTACTGGAGGAGGCTGAAGCAACCACATCAGAGTGACTTCCAGAGGCTGAGGAAGGCATGACAGGACTGGTTGGAGGTATAATGCCTCTCAATCATGCTACAAAATCATCAAACTAATGATCCATAGAGGAGGCAGCTGGAGGATCAATCTGCTCAACCACAGAAGCAGAAGCAGGAAATCCATGGTTAGAGTAGCATGTATCTTCGGTATGTCCAGAACGATGGCAAAAAGTGCAGGATTGACGAACATGGCCTCCTCTGCCGCGAGGTCCTCGTCTACGAAATTGGTAAGAACCCCCTTGAACTCGAGAGGCAGCCATCGCTGAAGAAGTCTGACTGGCAGTGGAAGATGGAACAATGATCAGCTGAGCCTATGGAAGGCTTCCTCCGTCGGAGGAATAGTAGAGTCTGTCGAAATATGAGAACGGACCGCCTCATACTCAGGATCAAGGGCCGTCAGGAACACACCAACCATGGTGGCATTCTGATAAGTCTTCTGCTGCTCAGGGGCAGATGTCAGAGGTATGAAGCTATAGAGCTTCTCAACATCCCACACAAGGATGTATATAGCATGTGGAGAGGTCGTCCATTCTGCTTGATAATAAAGATATCATGATGGAGCTGTAGAATCTTTGTCTCATTTTTCACATGTGAATAAGTAGTAGTAAGAATATTCCACATCGCCTTGGTTGTGGGTTGATGGAGTATATCATTGGCGATATCTAATGCCAATGTACCTGAAAGCCAAACGTTAGCATAAGCATCATCCACCTCCCATGAGGAGTTAACCCCAGTCTTCTCATTTAGTTCTTCCTCAGTAAGAATGTGTTTCTTACTTGTAGACTTCATCATGCTTATGAACTGCATAGCCCACGTTCATAGTTTGATCCATCCATCTTTACTATAGGCGCAGGACCTCTGAAGGTGCCTATGGAGGGAATCTCGACCTTGCTTTCTGACATGACGGCTTAAGAAGACTAGAGATGATGACTAGACACGGGCTTGTCTACACTGAAATAGAGAGATATGATTGCATGTGTAGACTCATGCAACCAATCTTATCAAGAAAGAGGACTTGTCGGCGACACTTCTAAAGCAGGGTAACGATACTCCTTTTGGAGTTACAGGAGGGTCGCGATCACACTGCGTGGAAAGGCTGTGGGGCCGTTTGCGGGCCTGCGTGGTTGGGCTGCAAGATCGGACTGCGAGCCTACGTGGAGGTCCTACGATGTGGCAACAGGCTGCGGGCTCGCGTGGAAGAGAAGCAGTACGCGGAAGAGCCGCAGGCCGGGCTACAACGCCGTGCGACGGCACAAGGAAGGTCGATGGCGTGCGGGGGGGAGGAGAGAGGGGAGGATCGACAACGAGAGAGAGGGTCGGCGACATGGGAGAGGACTGGCGACGAGAGAGAAAGGGGGGCGGCACGTGTGACAGAGGGTTGAGGTGGGGCTAGGGTTAAGGTTTCGGAGCTACGGTCTAGGACTGTTGCTCTGATACCATGTTGGGAAAAACAAAAGAAGATGTTTATTCCTGGAGCCCTAGGCTCTCTTATATAGGAAGAGACCTATGGGCAAATTACATAGAGTAGAAGGAAGAATAAAAAAATATAGAGGATACAGAGATATAGAATATATCTCGACATATATCAAACTGTAGCTGGAGAATCTTGGTATCATCTTCGCTTGGGCATACGTGGCTGCCTGAATATCCCACATTGCCTTGGTGGTGAGCTGGTTCAATATCCTGGCGATCTTTATGGTAATAGTCCCAGAGAGCCAAAGACGCTCATACATGGCATCTTGTTTCCACGAAGCATTGTCCACAGTCTTATTCGTTAGCTCTAGCTTTGTCAGAATGCACTCCTTGTTGTTGCACTGCATAATGGTTAAAAACTACACGGGCCACAACTCATAGTTTGTCCCATCCATCTTCACGATGGGAGTCAGGTCCTTCAAGGCACCAGACGAAGAGAAGACATCACCTTTGTTCTATGACATGATGAAAAAGGCCGAAATGGAATTCGACAAGGAAAGTAGACCAATCCGAGCGAGTCTATACTATCATATAGATGTTTGGTTGTACATGTAGAGTCATACAACCATCCTCATCAATCCTCGATTCGTGTTAGAGCCGGGAAGGTGATTTATAGGTACAAAATCACATTTTTTGATTAAAATTAGATCGTTTCAGATTGCACTTCGGCGACGAAGAGGAGATAAATTAGAAATCGACCACGTGGGGTTGGAGGACGTGTGCTGCTACCCAGCAGTGGTGCCAGAGGTGCTGGGCGGTGCACGACAACCCAACATCAGCCACAACGTCTGGGCGTGAAAAGGTGGGCTGCGATACGTGGTGGCGCCATAGTTGGGCTGCAGTGACGATGCGTAAGGTGAGACGGTGGCAGGTGGGGGCAAGGGCACGAGTAAGGTGTGAGAACTCCAGTCTAGAATCGATGTTTTGATACCATGTTGAAAGAAAACAATGAATAACATATTCATGAGGCCCTAGGGTTCTTTTATATAGAGGATAAACCTGTTGGGTGAATTAGATAAAGAATATGGAAAGAAAAGAGAATACATAAAAGAAACAAATGGAAACTAATATCTTAACAATAATGTTACCCGTTACCACCACTGTGCTAGGGTTGGCCAACATCCCTAAGCAACTTCTCTAGACAGAGCAAGTTGAGACATGAGTACAGGAGAGCGTTGCCACCCTCGCTTGGTCCTCAAACCCCACCACCACCCTTCTACGTGGAGAGCATCAACGTTGCTCTCGCCCCTTGTAGTTTTGACGACTACAACTACATAAAACATGGAGGGTCATCTCAGGTGCCTCCCATAATGCTACCAAATGGTTATTGTAGAGATAGTTTCTAGTATTAATAATTGTTTTCGTATCTTGTTGCTAATTCTCTCTTTTATTTAGACGTCCATGTAATTTACCCTTAAGGCCTCTCCCTATATAAGAGAGCCTAGGGTTATTCTATGAAGTACAACAAAGACTCCTTTCTTCTAACATGGTATCAGAGCCGCCCTAGGGCTCTCTACCCGTCGCCCCTCCCTTCCCCACCCGCCGCCCCTCCCTCCTTCTCTCGTCGAGCCACCTTAGGGCTCCCAGCGCTTCCAGCCGCACCCTCCAGCGGCTTCCAGCTGCTACCAGCTCCACCCGCCACCCCTCAGCCCCCCCCCCCCCCCCCCCCCGCCAGCTGCTCCAAGCCGCTCCTAGCGGCCCTCCCACGCCGCCACCGGTTCCCAGCCGCACCAGCGGCGCCCCAACTGCCGCCGTAGGCCCTCCTCTGGCCTCCAACAGTCCATAGCCGGCGTTCTCGAGGCGATTTAAGGGCTGTAAGCTTCATTGGAGGCGTGCCCTAGACCCCTCTTCCACCGATTTATGGATTTGAGTGCGTAAAAGTCTACACACGTACTCAAATCCAATGCAGTTGGTGTAGACATTCATCAACGTGCCTGTTTTCCCTTCGTCTTCTTCGAGCAGCACTATGTCAGAATCGAAAGTCGATTTGCCCTCCACCGGCGCATTCAAAGGTCCTGCGCCAATAGTGAAGATGGACGGGTCTAACTATGAGCTATGGGCTATGCTGTTCATGAGCCTCATGAAATCAAATGGTAAGAAACACATTCTTACCGAAGATGAGCCTGCGGAGAAGACATGGATCTATGCCTCATGGGAGGCTGATGACGCTTATGCGAAAGTCTGGCTGTCTGGTACGTTGACGATGGAGATAGCTAATGATGTTCTCCATCAGCCCACTGCTAAGGCGATGTGGGACATCCTTGCTGCTACATATTCGCAGGTGCGAAACGAGACAAAGATGTTGCAGCTTCAACATGACATTTTTACGATGAAGAAGGCCGGCAGACCTCTCCATTCTCTATACACATCCCTGAGAGGGATGTTCGAGAAGCTATACAGTACCATTCCTCTGACAGCTACTCCGGAGCAGCAGAAGACGTTTCGGAACGCCACCATGGTGGGCGTTCTACTTGCAGCTCTCGATCCTGAGTATGATGCTGTAAGGTCACATATTCTAGCAGATGCAGTAATTCCTCCAGTGGAGGATGTCTACAGAAGGCTCAGTCGCATTCCAGTTTCCTCCAACTCCTCTACTCCACCCCCATCTGCGATGGCAGCTTCGCGTGGGAGAGGTGGATCGCCTTCTGGGCGTGGTCGTGGACGTGGCCGTGGACCTCAAGGAAGAGGTCGTTTCAGTCAGATGTGCTCGTATTGTCACAGAACTGGACACTCAGAGGAGACATGCTATTCAAAGCATGGGTTCCCAGCATCGGCACGGGTTGCAGAGCATTCACAGTCTCAATTACCGTCTACTGCAGATCATAGATTTGACGAACTTGTGGCCCGTCTCTGCGATATTATGCCACATTCTTCTGGTGATTCTTCGGGTGGCTCTTCAGACATTGCTGCCACGGCCTCTGTCAGTTCATCCACTGCAGCCAGTAGCTCAGGCAGTTCATCAGCACACATATATTCTCATGATATATCTGGTTGGGTTATAGATTCCGGAGCTACACATCATCTTTGTCGAGATAGGGGACGATTACAAGCCTACAGGGATATTCCACCCGGCCGCTCAGTACAGATAGCAGATGGTACCCATTCACCCCTTGTTGGACAGGGGGAGGTTTTCTTATCCCCCACTATGCAGCTACAGAATGTTTTACATGCTCCTGAGTTCTCACTGAATTTGCTGTCTATTAGTCAGATTACAAAGGATTTGAACTGTCGTGCTATTTTTGACCCGTCTTCTCTCATTTTTCAGGACATACTCACGGGCAAGGTGATTGGCTGTGGCTCTGAGCAGAATGGTCTATATCGGCTGGTTCGGGAATCCTATGCTGGCGTCTCTTCTCACTCAGCTGGACCAGTCTCTCCTTACATTTGGCATCTTCGATTTGGTCACCTTCCGATTAAGAAAATGCGCCATCTTCTACCCCAGATCTCTCCAAGTTCGTCGTTTCGCTGTGAAACATGTCAGTTGGGAAAGCATCATAGGTCGAGCTTCCCAGGTCGTCAGAGTCGGAGCAGTAGCTCCCCTTTTGAGTTGTTACATATAGATATATGGGGTCCGAGTCGTGTTCCCGATCAACAGAGACACAAGTTTTATCTAGTTGTCGTCGATGATTTTTCTCGTGTCTCTTGGGTTTTTCTTTTGAAAAATAAATCTGAAGCAGGAGATGTTATAAAAAATTTGGTTCATGAATTGCAGAATGTTTTCTCTTCCTCAGTCAAATATGTTCGAACTGACAATGCCCTGGAATTTTGTACACGCTCTCTTTCTCTATTTCTTTCATCGAAGGGTATTATTCATCAAACCACCTGCGCATATACATCCCAACAAAATGGTGTGGCGGAAAGAAAGCATCGCCATCTCTTGGACATTACTTGTACCCTGTTGATTCAAAGTTGTGCTCCTATTTCTTTCTGGGGGGATGCTGTCCTTACTGCATGCTATCTAGTCAACAGAATGCCGTCCTCTGTCTTTGGAGAGAAGATACCTATCTCTCTTATTTTTCCTGACAAGGAGCTCTTCTCTCTGCCGCCACATGTCTTTGGCGCTGTGGCGTTTGTCCATCGTCTATCTCCTGGCCTTGACAAACTCTCTCCAAGAGCAGTCAAGTGCGTCTTTGTTGGTTATTCCAGAACCCAGAAGGGATACCGGTGGTTAGTGCGGATGTCACCTTCTTCGAGTCAGTTATGTATTTCTCGCCAGCTGGGGACAGAATGGTACCATCCACCACCACTGATGATATTTATGTTCCACCACCACCAACTTCGAGTCCACCTGAGTCGCCTCCTGTGTCAGTTCCTATACCAACACCACCTCCACCACCACCCCCACCTCAACCCATTCGACAACAAATCATATCCCCGTTTCCTAACCATTATACGTGTCGGCCAGGTCCTGCTCAGACGACAGATCAACTAGTCACTACGCCCCAGGTATGTTCAGATGATGTTACTACTGACGGGTCAGGTTCGGTACATATGCAGGATGACTCATTACAGGTGGACCCAGCTGATGATCTTGATGTTCCGATTGCTATTCGGAAACAGAGACGGCAATGTGCTTCCTATCCATTTGCTTCACAAGTTTCCTTTCACCGACTCACAGGTGATTTCCAGAAGTTTGCCACAGCATTGTCTTTCGTGGCCATACCACGGACATACCAGGAAGCCTTGAAGAGTGAGTGCTGGAGATTAGCTATGGAAGAAGAAATGGGCGCCTTGCAGTCCATTGGCACATGGTCTTTGGTCCCTGCACCTCCTGATGCATCTGTTGTGAGCTGCAAATGGGTCTTCACAGTCAAATATCATGCAGATGGCACGTTGGATAGGTACAAAGCACGCTTGGTCGCCCGTGGATTTACCCAAACATATGGCGTTGACTACATGGATACATTCTCTCCAGTGGCGAGACACTCGACTCTCCGTATTCTCCTGTCTGTTGCAGTGGTTCGTGATTGGAGCATTTCTCAGCTAGATGTCAAGAATGCCTTTCTGTACGGGGATCTACAGGAGGAAGTCTACATGCAGCAGCCACCCGGGTTTACTGTTGAGGGGGAGAAGCATATGGTCTGTAGACTTCACAAGGCGATATATGGCCTCAAACAGAGTCCACGAGCGTGGTTCCAGAAGCTGTCCAATTTAATTGAGCACCAGGGATTCAAGAGGTCCAAGCTGATCACTCGTTGTTTGTCCACAAGTCCTCGGCAGGTACGGTTGTCATAATGGTCTATGTGGATGATATTCTTGTTACAGGAGACGATGTTCAAGGCATAGCGAGGGCGAAGGCATTCCTAGGTCATCAGTTTGTTACAAAGGATCTTGGAACCCTAAGATATTTTCTGGGGTTGGAATTTGCAAGGAATGCACATGGTTTGGTGATGACACAACGGAAGTACATTACAGACTTTCTGGTTGAGACTGGTATGGATGGGTGCAAACCATCAAGCATCCCCATGGACCCCAGCATGAAGTTATATGATGATGATACTGATGAAGTGGATAAGAGGAGATATAGAGAGATGGTGGGAAAACTCCTCTACATTACTATAACCCGTCCAGACATTGCATTTGCAGTTAACCGGGTGAGTTAGTTTATGGAGCAGCCAAGACAGGTTCACATGGATGTTATACACATGATACTGACGTATCTGAAGTCTTCTCCAGGGTTAGGGCTACTATTCAGAAAGGGCGCAGACTTATCCATCTCAGCGTATGCAGACGCAGATTATGCAGGATGCCCTAAGGATAGAAAATCAACCTCAGGGTTTGCAGTTTTTGTTGGAGGCTCTCTGGTGTCTTGGAAAAACAAGAAACAAACGGTGGTGGCAAGATCCAGTGCGGAATCCGAATACAGGGCAATGCCCAAGCCAGCACGGAAATGATGTGGGTTCGCTCCGTATTAGAAGATTTACATGTAGCTGTACCTCTACCTATGAAGCTTCAGCGTGACAATCAGGCAGCATTGTTCATTGCCAACAATCCAGCTTTTCATGAGAGGACCAAGCATATTGAAGTTGACTGCCATTACACCAGGGACCTGATCCAGAGAGGATTGATATCCACGGCCCATGTTAGCTCAGGAGATCAAACTGCTGATGTATTCACCAAGCCATTGCTCAGAGGACCTTTTCAGAGATGTTCATCCAAGCTGAGCATGATCGACATCTATGCTCCACTTTGAGGGGGAGTGTAGAGATAGTTTCTAGTATTATTTAATTGTTTTCATATCTTGTTGCTAATTCTCACTTTTATTTAGACGTCCATGTAATTTACCCTTAAGGCCTCTCCCTATATAAGAGAGCCTA
The DNA here is from genome assembly GCA_037367405.1 of Ottelia alismoides. NCBI lineage: Eukaryota > Viridiplantae > Streptophyta > Magnoliopsida > Alismatales > Hydrocharitaceae > Ottelia > Ottelia alismoides. Next base: position 570,183 of record JAZKJV010006482.1, read on the forward strand.
GGGGTTATTCTATGAAGTACAACAAAGACTCCTTTCTTCTAACAGTTATCAAGGATCAGTCAGTTTAGTTGACCGAGCTTCTAACCATTTATGGAACCTTCAGTTGCAGCTCTCACCGAGTCCACCTCCATCCTAGATGTCATCATTGCGGCCATCTTATCTTCCACCACGATGTCTTCTGCAATCATCGATATCCTGGATTCTACCTTAACCATTGTCGAAGTGGTTAATTGGAGCGGTGGTCCAGGAATTAGCACCATCTTTGGAATATGATGGAGGAAACCCTAACAAAAATGGTGATTTTATCTCCAATGAGTCTTCTCTAAAAGAAAACGTGCAAGTGGCTTTCACAGAAAAATAATAAGTCCCCCGCCCAAATCTTATCTCCAATGATGGTCCAACAAGTCATATCCGACGACATTGAGAAAAAAAAAACAAGAATCCACTGAAGAAGATTTCATACGTTTGAAACACCTCATATTAGGGGTGCTGCCGATGCCAAAGGCATGAGCACACAACTATACTACATGGAGGCAATGTGGTCCTCCCCCATGGAGGCAGCATTGTTGCTGCTACTAGAGGAGAGTGGCGACACTTACGGACCCACATAATAGAGCACGCGACATTGGTTGCTCGACCATGGAGGCGAGTCTGCACGAGAGGAGGGCGGCGACTATGAAGTAGGCTGGCAGAACCTTATTCTTCCCTTTTATCTTCTAAGGTTTTGATGGGGAGGTTCAAGTGAGGGGGAACATAGACTTATTTGGGTGGGGTACTGCACCACCACCTGTCTGGAACCGTTGTTGCTCTATTAACATGTTGGAAAAAGGAGAGAGTTTGTGTTATTGTGAGGGACCTACATATAGGAGGTGGAATGTCAGTCAAAGTAGCAAATACGTGGTACGGGACTAAACAAAGAAGAAAAATTAGACACGAAATAAGTCTCTCTCACGTGTTGTGTGCATGCTACAACTTGGCTGAGCGAAGTTTGCCCTCAGTTGCTACTGAATTTGTGTTCATGGATTATTCTCTGATGCAGATGTAGGTGCATATATCCATTTATATGGAAGGAATGTGTTGTAGAGATTTACATTCTCAGGCGGTTTATTTTCAAGTCAAGGTTCCTGCTATGTAAACGATTGCTTAGAGATTGGCTTTTGTAACTTGTAAAACCTCTTAAGTAATACAATTTTGGGGCGGGCACCAATACGTGTTATCCCTTTTTCTTGGCTTCAAAAACCCCTTTTTCTTGGCTTCAAAAAAAAGTTCCTGCTATGTAATTTTGGTTGTAGTGAAACTATAGTTCTTGGTCTTTTAACTTTATGTTTAAACTTGTGAATGTATATAGAAATTTATTGGGTGGGCGTCTCCTCAACACTGCACTCTTTTTTTTCAAAAAGGGAATACGTATCGAAAGGCCTTTCCTGAAACAAAAAGGTATAGGTACCTAAAGCTTGCTGGAAGGTTTATCAGACTATCCTGGCTAGATTAGAATTCCTTCGGTAAATATTACATATTTACATGCCATTTGTTGTGTACACTAACAAACGTTCATCTCTGCCAAACGTTCATCTCAAAGCCGTCTAAAATACTATCATTGGAAGAATGATATAAGAAAAGTGGTTCTTTATAAAAAAACCTGATGGACTTGATATTGCATGCGATACAAAAGCTATTGGACAGGCACGTGCTATGATATACAATCAAGTTCGCAGGGTTGTGTGTACTCAGTCAGAAGGCAACACAGTCTTCTAGAGGAGCAAAAACAGGTTACTATTGCAAGATTAGCTGTAGAAGCTGAACATAGACTGTGGCTAAAAGAGTTACTAAGATGACTTAGACTAGAAATAATTGTCACTTGGTATTCAGACGAAGGCTCCAATGAGTTATTTGTGGCAATTGGCCATCCGTCAATCTCATCAGTTTACTGTTGAGATATTAGTTATCTTTATTATTGTTTTCTTATTTTCTATTTCTTTTAACTTCTTATAATTTGCTCAATAGGTTCCTCTCCTAGAGAGAACCCTAGGACCTCTCATTGATGCTATTCATTCTTTTTCCCCTTCATGTTATCGGAGCGACGGTCCTAGACCGGAGTTCCAATATCCCATCAAAACCCTAACCATGCCCGTCTCCGCACCCCCCCGGCCGCTGCTCGCTGCCCGCCACCTTACCTACGGACGACCGGCCACTCTCCTTCGGCACCATCTAGGCCGTAGCGCAGGTCCTCCTCGGGCCTCTAGGCCATCACCCGACCTTCTTTGACCGCCGCCTCGACCCTCCCAGGCTGCCGCTGGCTCTCCCGTATGCCTCCGTGCACTTATGTAGCTCGATCTACGATCTGAATTGGTCTGATCTTGATCGGAAAATGTGATTTCAGACATATAAATCACATTTTCGGGCCCTATCGAGCAACGTAGATTGATGAGGATGGTTGTATAAGTCTATACATACAACCAATCCTCCATATGTTCGTGTAGACTTGTTCATATCGGTCTACTCCCCAGTTGAGTTCCGTGTTTGGTTGTCTTACCATCATGTCAGAAAACAATGGTGGCATTTTTCTTCCGGAGCCTTTAAGGACCCGACTCCCATCGCTAAGTTAGATGGGATCAATTATGAGTTGTGGTCCATGCAATTTCTCACCCTCATGCAATGCAACAACAATGAGCGCATCTTGACAGATCCAGAGCCAACAAACGAGATTGGGGCAAATGCTTCTTGGAAGCAAGATGACGTGTATGCGCGTGTTTGGCTATGTGGGACCCTCACCACAGAGATAGCCAATGATATTCTAAACCGGCCCACCGCTAAGGTGATGTGGGACACTTTGACTTCCACCTATGCTCAAGCGAAGAATGATGCAAAGATTCTTCAGCTACAGTTTGAATATATACAAGGCCAAACAAAATGGTCGTACTACTCTTCACTCCGTGGCATGTTCGAGAAGCTTCATAGCTATATACTTATTACGGCATCTCTAGAGTAACAAGAGTCTTATAGAAACTCCATAATGATTAGAGTTTTCATGGCTGGCCTTGATACAAAGTATGATGTAATGCGTACACAGTTTCTCACTAGAGCTACCATACCTCTCATGGAGGATGCTTATAGCCATCTCAGCCGGATTATCATGCCTTATATGACCACTCCATTCTCTTCAGCTATGGCCACTTCTCATGACCGAGTAACGACCACCTAGTCTAGAGGACACACCCCTAGTGATAGAGGCGGAGGACGCCTACATGGCCCTTTCACCTTCTGTCGTTGACCGTGACATGCACAGGGTACATGCTACCAGAAGTATGGATATCCCGCTTCTGGTCATGGAAGGACATGTCGATATCGGTACCATGTCGAGACCGATATATCGCCGATATGTCGGTAATATATCGACGCCATATCGCCGACGTCAGGATTCAGCTCGCCTTTTTGCGTGTCGATACCCGATATCGGACATATCGACGATATATCGGTGACCTGTCGTGTGAACCCCCTAGGATCTGGGTACCCGTTTACGCGCATTTCGCAATAATTCATTCACAGGAGATCGCATTAAGTTACAGAAAAACAGGGAAATTTTTCGCGCGGATAATTTTCCACATGACATTCACAATCATAACCACAAGTTAATATAGACAATTGTCACCAAAATCTTATTTCATTAACTTCCATATAATTTACATGTACAAAGTCTGACAGTACATACAATATATCCCAAAAATCTGACTGAAGAGAAAGAAACATAATACAATATAAATTGAACAAAAATTGGCACAAAATAAACCATACCGTTGGATATAAAATTTATCTCCTGAAATCATCAACCCGCTACTGTGCTAAAGGCTCCTTGCCTGCCATGCGTGCAAGGAAGAAAAGGCGTCAGCGGGTGCTGGTACTTCCCATAAGTTTATATAAAAATAATAGGCTTTTATTATTTACAAAAGAAAGCAAGTAGAGAGGCATGAGCAACTCAAATTTAAAATTTATTTCTACTTGCAAATGTAAAAGGTTTTCAAATCTCTAGTAAGCACCTCTCATGATTAGCCATTAACCCAACATTTCCCACATAAGCATATTTATTTTATAACTAATTGATCATAGTAAGTATATTTCATTCTCATATTACTTAGAGATCATATTTGTGGATTTTGATGATGGGAAAGATGAGATAAGAAGATATAATGATTTATTAAATTCTTAAGTCTAGTGGATAGTCTGTGGTCTTGGTTCGTGTGAAACCTCACACTATGACTCTAAGACTTTGGAAAAGTCTTAGGGTTGGGGTGCCTCCGTAGGCATGCGGTGTTGTATAATGCATCCTAACTAAGTTCCCAACACGTCCACTAGCTTAATTAGATTTCGAATTAGACTATAGTTACTTCCATTTACTTAACTTAACTATGATCTTTATGGGGATTTCAAAACTGATTATAGTCACTTCTAATTATCTCAATTTTAATTGTGATTTCCTCCAAACCATGACTGTAACTCTCTCTCTGATGTAACTCTCGATGATGTAGATATAGATGTAGATATGGATGATCTGGATGTAGAATCGCCAAGTCTGTTGGCGAAAGAAAAACTCAAGCGGTGAAGAAGCCAACACAAGGGCTCTTCCGTCTCGCCCTCTAGTTGGAAGGACGGTCCAATAGAGGGATAGGTCTACTCCCAAACTACGCCACTGAGACGGGTGAGAGGGACTTCCCGGAAAAGTCGCTCTAGAAAAACAGCCCGACCGGTAATGGGCAACCGAGCTCGTACGTAAAACTGAAAAACCAGGATCCCCCGCCTGGGCATCCTAAAAGACAGGGTCAACGGAACTGGTCTAAAGTCTGGATCCCAACGAGGCGTAAAAACACTGCGAGCTCGCGTAAAAACCGAAAAGGGACTGGGATCCTAGACCCGCGCACTTGGCGGCCGCTGCCCAAACTGGGCTTCCTATTCTTCCGCCCAGTTGAGGGTCACCGCGCCCTCGCACGGTCAGGTATAAGGGTTTCCATGACCGGCACTATTGATTATTAGTCATCAATACTTCATCTTTTTTTTTACTACTCAAAATTTTCTTGGCATCTCTTGTCAATATCGATTCTCCCTTGTAAACACTTACTTGATTACCTAATCCATTTTCAACCTCTTCTATGGATAACCTTTCAGATCTTGGTATGTTTTCACAGTTAATCGTTAGTGACATAAATCAATAGTAGTTATACTCATGGACCAATTGATTGAAGATATTATCATAAAGATCTTAATCTTTTTTTTACTAATAGTTATTTTACTTTGATCCTCCTATTAACTTCCCCATTAAGCTTGTACCCGTGTAATAGTCTTATGGATGCTTGTGATTGTCCAGAAATTCCCTATGTTACTATAGTATCTAAAACCTTCAGTCCAATAATCTGCTATCTTCTAGGAGTGGTTGTGTAGACTCCCATACAAAGCCAATGATTAGTATGAACTTGATACTTGGGCCTGTTGAGTGTTTTTTTAATATACGTCTTTCACTTTATTTCTGAATACTTGGGTACAAATGTAATCATTTGGTCAATACCCTGCATATTCTTTCAATTACTTTATTAGTGACACTTTGGTATACATATCATAGATACATGTTATTTCCTGGCTTTATTTGGTAAATTTTTCACCTATAATTTAATTAAGTGTATATATATATTACTTTGCAATTAACCCAGCTTTGTTTTCAAGTTTAAGACTGTTTTATTCAAGTATATCTTATATTTTATATTAGTTGACTCTAATTGAGTCACAATTTGGGGAAATCTCAAACAACCCTTCCACTGGTGATTACGAAGAGGTGATCACATGTATTCCATAGACCTAAAGAATGATAAATAGTTATTGAACAGTAACTATCTTGTTATGATGTTGGTCGAAGTGGTTCTGTTGGTTTCACTAAGACATTTATAATGCACGCATTAAGTAAATTTACTTATTTGTAATCAAGAGGGTAGAATGAATACAAGAGATCTAAGAAATATTTATACTGGTCGGATTACTGGGTATCACAATACCGAAATTTTAATCAATAATATAGTGTAGGAAGTAGAGCATATATTCGATCTATTTGGTGCTTAATTATCCAGTAATCTGAAATCCAGCATTTATCATTATGGAGACAAAATTTTCAAATCACAACTATAATCACATCTTGAAGCAGAAGTACTGCAGTATTCCCTATCTTATAGATAACTAATAGTATTCATAGATGAGAACTATTAAGGTGCATGCAACCCTGCCTTCCAGAATTTAAAGGAACCTTCTAACAGTATCCACATGAGAACTAAATTTGCAACATGACCAATCCTAGAGACATTATTGGCCATATAATTGTTGACCATCGATAAAATCTGGGAAGCACTAATTTGAGTGATCTTGAATTGAAAGATGAATCAAGATGGTAGTGACGCCAAAGAGAACCTTTTCTTCCCATTACACAATACACTAGGAGATAAACATCAAATTGGGAATTTAATCATGAAAAACCCTGCATAATAGTAAGAGGAGATTTAGTTTATATATTTTAATATTTAGATTACATGTAAGGCAACAGGGAAGGAAAATATTGTGCATGTATGTCTTCAAAAAAGAGGACTGAAATTTGTACATAAGGATCCCATTTTTTTAGGATAAAATCATCCAATATGCATGCTGGAAACTGGAATCAAGAACAACAAGAAGAGGGTTATATGTGCATGTATGGCAGCAATAGGAGGTTGAGATAGGAATGTACCTTGATCTTCAAATAAAGATCAATTAACATGCAGAAGGGGACTGATTTGGAGTAGAGAAACATCTCCAATGGTGCAGCAGTTGCAATGAAGAGCCTGGAGATTCCAGCAGTTGCTGGACAGCAACAGGGAGTTGAAATTTGGGGCTTTCTAGGGGAGTAGCTCCAGCTGCAGCTGCGGAAGAAAACAATAATAGCTTGACCAACCTCAAGGGCTTCAGGAGATCAGCAGATTTGGAGCTTAACTGAAGCAGCAATGGCTGGAAGATAGAGCTGAAGGCTCTCGTTGGGAAAGAAATGTGAAAGAAATGGGGAAAGAAAGGGTTTTCTTGGGGTCTATATATATAGGAGAGAAGGGGAATAAAAGGGTGACACATAGAAAATCCTTTGTTGCCATTTGTAGGCAAAAAGAACTATACGTGGGAGGTTTGGACTGTGCAGTACTGTTGTACTGTGTAATAATAATTTATTTATTTTTACAAAAGATTCTTTAGTTGTTATACTTTAAATGGACCGTATTCACGCATCGGGTGTCGGATTTCGACGTGCAACATCTCGAATTGATCGTCTCTGAATGATGATCAATATGAGTATAATATTGATATATTTTCGGTCGGGTTTGGATGTCCAAAATTTTCGAGGTACGGTTTCGATTTCGGATTAAATTTTGTAGTTTAAAATATCAAACGACCTCCGATTGACGAACGGTCAATTCCGTTGGTCTTGTTTTGTCGAATCGGATCTCATGGCGGTTTCGGTTTGTTTTATGGTTTCCGAATTCGCGCCGCGGCTTTTTGCGGCGCGCATTACGAAGGGACCGATTTTTGATCGATTTCGTCCGAACGACTTTTGATTCATGATAAATTGGTCGTTTTAGGTTGTTTAGTATTGACCGAAACGTTATTGGGTTCATTGGATCCAAAATCAGTCGAGTTCGGGTTTGGACGGATTCGAATGTTACATGTCGATACCGATATATCGGGATACGACCTTCCATGCTTCTGGTCATGTACAGAGCATATTGAGCTTTCAGATACTCTTACTTCCCAAGCTGATCCTCACATGGATGATATTGTATCTCGTATTCGAGAGATCATGACTCCTATTTCAGGAGACACAACTACAGATACCGTAGCCACAAGTAAAGCCTCTTCGAGCTCCTCAGGTATCACTTATGCTTTTACTGGTGGAAAAATGGGGTTGCCTCTACCTCATTTTCTGCCTTTTTTTATTTTTATTTTGAAAAATATCACCATGTATATTCATTTATATATCCTTCCTATATGCCATTCGAATTTCGTCAGAAATAGAGACTCCTATACCTTCTATCTAGAACATGTAATTTTAACAGCCTTAAAATTGCTGTAATCGTACATGTTCTAGATGGAGGGCATAGGAGTCTATATTTCTGATGGAATTTGAATGACGTATAGGAGGGATATATAGATGAATATACATGGTGATCTTTTGAAAAAAAAATAAATAATGCTGCAAAATGGGGGTGGGAGCAACCTTGTTGGCTGCTCATAGGGGCAGCCCCATATAACCCTTTACTGGTAATACTGTTGCATATATGACAGAGTGGATTATGGACTCTTGTGCTTCCCACCATCTATGTGGAGACATAGCACAACTGAGGTTCCTACAAGACCATACCACATAGTAGATGGGTTGTTATTGCCAATGGTGACCACTGCCCGTTACAAGACAGGGGAAGGTGATGTTGACGTCGTCCATACACCTTCATAATGTTTTATATGTTCCTGACTTTCATATTAATTTACTTTCCATTAGTCAGATTACTAAGGATCTGCACTGTCATGCCATTTTTGACCCTTCGTCTCTTGTGTTTCAGGATAAACTGTGAAGCCCGCTCCCACGGATCCAGAATATCCATTTACACAACACTCGAAGTATCATATTTGCTAGAGATCACATCAGATCACATAAATTTAGGGAATTTTTTTCGCGTTTCAAATTACATTCACAATTAACTAATAAGCCACAGAACTAACAATGTGTCACCAATTTACAGTACATAAATTTTTATACAATTTAATATGTAATAACAGAAACTGTATTATGTACATAAATCCCAAATTATAGCAGAAGAGAAAGAAAAGCTTTTATAATATCTTGAACAAAAAACTATAACATGCATACCTGACAATGGTAACTGCGGAAGCTGAGGTTCAGCTCTCCCAATACCACGATGCAGGTTTTTTGCCTGCAATCCATGCAATACTGTGAAAAGAACGTCAACTAATGTTGAGCACATCTAATCAATTAAATAACAGGAAATTTAGTGGCTTTAAAAGAAAGCAAGTAAATAGGGCTTGACATTTGAATCTAATGAGCTACTTGCATTGAAACATGTTTTCAGGTTGTTTGTTATGCGAATCCCCCTGACTTACTCACTCTATCTTAATTACCCATATTTATCATTTTTATACATAGATTATTTGATCCATATTTAAGCTATCACCTTATTAATATTGAATTATAAGTTATATTGATGGATCTTGGAGATGTGGATTAGGAGTCTTTGTTTTGATCTTTATCTTCATCAAATGCTTATAATATTCTTCTGACATTGAAACATGTTTTCAAGTTGTTCGGTATATGAATATCCAGACTTACTCATCCTATCTCACTTACCTAATTTACGGTTTCTATATATAGATTATATAATCCGCATCTCCTTTTTATTAATTATAATATACATTTGATGGAGCTTGGGAATGCGAATGATAAGTCTGCTCTGATTGTTGTCTTTATTAAATGCTTATGATGACCGAGATGATCCAGATATCTTGATTATTTAATGATTGATATGTTTGAGATGACCCAGGTCTCTTTTCGATGTTTCTGAGTCATGTGGATAGATCATAGTAAGTGTAGATGATGAGTCTGGTGTTTTGATTCTTTTCTTATTGAATCTCTCAATCTCAGTGGATAGTCTGTGGTCTTGGTCTAGGTAAGACCTCACACTGACTCGAAGGGAGTAAGGAAGCCTTAGGGTTGGAGTACCTTCATAGGCATGCGGTGGAGTAAAATGCATCATGAGTTCCCAACACATCCACTAGCTATATCTAACAACCGTGGTAGTAGCTCATAGTCTGATAAGGATGATTTTCATAATATGATCTTTTCTCTTTGTCAGGAACTACTGGCGGAAGAGTAACGAGTTTAATGTAAACCAAGCTCAACTACAACCAATTCAACTGTAACCAAGCTCCAATGTAACCAATTCCACTGTAACCAACTTAAGTGTAACCGCAATCTAGCCAAACTCAACTATAATTCATCTCAACTTTAGCCAAACTCATTTTTTGACTCATCCCAAGCTCAATTATAACTCCTTCAAATTCAACTGTAATTGATTCAAATGTAGCCATAAAGGATTCAGATGTAGCCATCGCCAAGCCTATTGGCGGAATGGTAACCAAAATTCAAGCTGTGAGGAAGTCTCCTAAGAGACCCTTCCGTCTCGCCCTCCACATGGAATTGCGGTCTAGTAGAGGGATAGGTCTACTCCAAAATTACGCCACTGAGATGGGTAGGAGAGACTCACCGGAAGAGTCACTCCAAAAGAAAAACCGATCCAACAAGTACGAGTAAACGAGCTCGAAAAACTAAAACCGAGAACCCTTCAGCCTAGGCACCCTAAAGAACGAGAGTCGACGGAACTGGTCTTAAAAGAAATCTGTGGATCCCAAAGAAACGTAAAACTGTGAGCACTTGCGAAAAACCGAGAAAAGACTGGGATCCGAGACCTGCGCACTAAGCGATCACTGCCCTAACTGGACCTCCTATCTCCCACCCAGCTGAGGGTCACCGCATCCTCGTACAACCAGATGTAAGGGTCACCATGACTGGCACTCTTAATTATCAGTCATCACTGAATCACTGTTACTGACTTGATTCATCATCCTTTCTCGATCTCTGTGAGGGTTGACTGTACAGATATAGGCCTTTTGTCAATAATTCAGTCCATAGTGATCTATGGTCAGTAGAATATGCCTAAACGATTAATTCATGAAGATGATCAATCTTTGTGATCATAGTTTATTATTTCTATTTTCTATTTTTTAGATCATCAGATATTCATTGGATCTGGATCTAAATTTGTTTCGATGTAGAAATTTTATTTTTCTTATTTAACTCATAAAGTAGTGGCATGATTATTGATCTAAATCTTATAGGTGACTTGTATGAAAATATCTCAATATTCTTTGATTTTTTCGGATCATGAGATTAGAAGCTTGTTTATTAGGTCTTCATTCGAGATTAATTGACGATATGAAATTTGAGTTGATTTCATGTCAGACAACTAACTTCTTTATTTTTAATTAATGATATTTTGATGGTAGATTATACTAATGAATTAATTTATGAGGATTATTTATAATAGTGATATCTAGAAATCATTTATTGAATTTAAAGGAGAATGCATTAATATTTATAATTAAATCTATAATATATTCTTTAATTTGTAAGATCAATGTCCTAATTTTTGATCTAAATTCTACTATTCAATTCATGCACAAATTCCCATATCTTTTCATCTTCTGAAGCATGAATTTTGTATCCTAATTATTTATCTGAATTAAGATCAAATTCAGATAAGATCCCATTTTTCCATCTTTTCAGACAAAATCTTGTAGCCTAAACATTTACCTAAAATCTGAATTTAATTCATATAAAATCCTGTTAGGCATAATTGTATCCGAATATTCCAATTTTCTATTTTTTAAGATCATGAAATATGAAATCTATTCATAGGTCTGAATTTGGCTTGAGTAACAAATTTCCAAATTGTAAAGTTTGTATTTTATAATTACTTATAACTAATTATATGCAAAATACCCCTTAATTACCCATTTCCAAGTCATGAAATTTGATGCATATCGTATCTAAACAATGATTTGAAATTGATTTAATTTCATACAATTCATCCCTAATTTCTCCTTATTCAACCATACAAAATCTGAAAGTAATTATAGGTCTGAGTTTTAAGTCTTAATTGCATGCTAGACATCACAAATTTCTACTTAAGATAAAGGGCTACTTAGTGATCTGAAATGAGACCCAATATCATGCTAATTCGTCCCCAATCTTCCATAATTCATGCGTGAAAACTATAGTTATTGTGATCTGATTTCAGACTTAAATACATGCAATTTATCCCTAATTTTTCACATTTTTCATCATGAGATTAGTGTATAATCAGTGGACTGTTTTTGGCACAAAAATATGTCATTTTCTCCAAAATTTCCATCTTTCAATGCTAAAAATTGTGGCTATTTAATGTTCTGAATTTAGTAGGTTAATTTGCATGCTAAACCTAAATTTTTATCCTCAAAAATTTAAGAAATCAAGAGCATATATAATGATTGTAAAGTTTTGATGAATTCCATGTAAAACTTCGCATTCTTATCTAATTTCAGAGGCAATTTAAGAGACTGAATATGCATGGAAGGCAGCAAGAGGAGGCGGAAACATTGTACCTTTGGATCTTCAAAATTGGTGGAAAGACATGCGTCAAACAACAACATTTTCATTCATTAAAATGTATCAACTATCTGCTACATGCAGCGGCAGTAGATGGCTCTTCCAGGTGTTTTTGGACAATTGTTATGGCTGGTACATGGGCTTCAACACCTTTAACATTGTGTGAATTTGATCTCCAACAACTTGGGAGAAGGGAGCAACAATGAGCTGCTGCTTAGGAGTAGAAGCATGTCTTCAATTGAGGATGCTTGGCAGCAGCACGGGCTCCAGGTAGCTATGGCTGCCGCAAGGGAAAAGCTCCAACAATTTGATAAGACAATGGGAATTGGATTCGGCTTCTTGGTGGAACTTTGGGGGAAAGGAATTGGGAGGGATTTGGGGGAGATAGGTGGTATAAATAAAGAGGAGAGCAGCCTTAGGTGTTGCCAAATGTAGGATGAAAAAGCCAAATGGGGGAAAGAGAAGAAACTGTTGTACAACGAGGAGAGCAGCCTTAGGTGTTGCCAAATGTAGGATGAAAAAGCCAAATGGGGGAAAGAGAAGAAACTGTTGTACAACACTGTATAGTACAACAGAAAGAAAAAATAAATCTTTCTTTTTTTTTAATTTATTTGAGATATCAAAATCGACCTTAGTATCTCAAATCTCCGATTTAATAAGACAATGACAGTTATTTATGAGTGCCAGTCATGGTGACCTTTACACCTGACTGTGCGAGGGTGCGGTGACCCTCAACTGGGCGGGAGATAGGAAGGCCAGTTAGGGCAGCGACCGCCTAGTGCGCAGGTCTAGGATCCCAGTCTTTTTCTCGGTTTTCTCGCGAGCGCTCGCAGTTTTTACGCCTCTCTGGGATCCACAGGTTTTCTTTTAAAGACCGGTTCCGCTGACCCTTGTTCTTTAGGGTACCTAGGCTGGAGGACCCTTGGTTTTAGTTTTTCGAGCTTGTTAGCCCGTACCGGTCGGGCCGGTTTTACCTTTAGAGTGACTTTTCCGGAGAGTATCTCTCACCCGTCTCAGTGGCGTAGTTTTGGAGTAGACCTATCCCTCTATTGGACCGCCTTCCAATTAGAGGGTGAGACGGAAGGGCCTTTTTAGGCTACCTCACCGCTTGAGTTTTGTTTATTTTTCTCCAGCAGACTTGGCGATGCTACATCCGAATCATCCATGTATACATCTGAATCCTCTATGGCTACATCTGAATTAGTTACAGTTGAGTTTGGAAAAGTTACATTTGAGATTGGATTGAGTCACAATTGAGTTTGGCTGAAGTTGAATTACAGTTGAATTGGTTACATGGAAGCTTGGTTACAGTTGAGTTAGTTTCAGTTGAACTAGTTACTTTTCTGCCAATAATTTCTGACAAAGAGAAAAGACCATATCATGGAAATTATCCTTATCAGACTTCGAACTACTACCACAGTTGTTAGATATAGCTAGTGGACGTGTTGGGAACTTAGTTAGGATGCATTTTACTCCACCGCATGCCTACAGAGGCACCCCAACCCTAAAGTTTCCTTACTGCCTTAGAGTCATAGTGTGAGGTCTTACCCAGACCTAGACCACAGACTATCCACTAGGCTTGAGCAATTAAACAAGAAAAGAATCAAAACACTAGACCCATCATATACACTTACTAAGATCCATTCACATTATTCGTAAACATCGGAGAGAGATCTGGATCACCTCGATCATAAAAAGTATATATGAATCAGAGAACTTATCAATCCTTGAGGTACTTCTGTTCACTATGGATCATATAATATTTGTATAAAAATAATTATTATGGGTAATTATTGTAGGATGAGTAGAACGAGGCTTTACATACCAAACAACTTGAAAGTCTGTTTCATTGCAAGTAGCTCTAATTTTTATTTGTCAAGGCCCATTTACTTGCTTTCTTTTGGAACCACTAAATTTCCTGTTTTTTTATAAATTAGATGTGCTCAACATTTGTTGATGTTCTTTTCTCCCTATTCCATGGATTGTAGGCAAAATACCTGCACCGTTGTATTGGGAGAATTGAACATCAACTTCAACAGTTACTATTACCAGGTACGCATGCTATAGTTTGTTCAAAATATTTTATGCTTTTATTTCTCTTCTGATAAAATTGGGTTACATGTATATAGTGCAATTTCTGTTGTTAGATGTTAACAGATATGGGAATTTATGCAATGTAATTGTGCCATGTTTTAGTTCTGTGGCTTTTAGTTAATTTTTGAATGTCATTCGTAAAAAAAATTCCCTAATTTTCAGTACTCTAATGTGATATTTAGCGAACATGATACTACGAGTGATATGTAGACGGGTATTCAAGATCCGCGGGATCGGGCCCCACAGTTTGGTATCAGAGCAGTGGTACCCCACTACATACATTCGTTGTATTATAGTTCCGATCGCATTAAATTTTCGGATAGCGACAATCCTCTGACTTGTCGCGAGAGTGAAAGAGAAATATGACATTCAACGGCCACATATGTCACCAATTGCAACTAATTTCAGTATTGTATCCCAAGAAGAGAAAGAGCATAGTAGAAATATCTGCGAACATCAACTATTGTAATTAAGGATAACTGTTCTTACATAGAACCATGGCGTCCTGAACCGACCTTCCTATGTTTTAATTGATTCTGGAGCGTTGAATGAACTTCGAGTTTCTAGCTTCTGTAGGTAGGGGTGCAGATGCCCTAAATCATCCTTGTCACATTAATGGGCCAGGAAGCCAGATGTTCATCATAAGACTGATAGTAAAGGGATTACCAATGTTGATTAAGAGAGCTCAGAGACTCGTAGATCGAGAATACGATATATTTCTAGCAATTGTCCGAGAGACATCTGATGGAGAGCTGATGGCTTAGGACATCACGATTGTGTTAGATTACCCTAATGTGTTCTCTAATCATTTGTCAGATTTACCACCTGAAAAAGAGATTGAGTTCAAGATTATATTACCACCAGATACACAACTAATCTCAATGGCTCCGTATCTCATGTCACTGGCTGAGTTGAGAAAGTTGAAGGTGCAGTTGCATGAGTAACTTGACTTATATTTCATAACACCGAACACTTCACCTTGGGGTGCTCAAGTTCTTCCGTCAGAAAGGACAGATCGATGAGATTATGCATAGATTACAGACAGCTGAATAAAAAAAACAGTAAGAACCGTTATCGTCTGTCACACATTGATGACTTGTTCGATTTTTAACCCTTCATCTCTTGTGTTTCAGAACATACTTATGGGAGGGGTGATTGGATGCGGTCGCGAGCAACAGAGGCTCTATAGACTAGTCCAACCTCCTCATGTTCGTGCTTTCACTATTCCAACTAGATCAATCTCACCATACCTGTGGCACCTTCTTTTTAGTCACCTTCCTCTACAGAAGTTGTGACATATTCTACAGGTCTCTACACGATCTTCCATTCAGCAAGGCTTGCTAGCTTGGGAAGCACTACCATTCCTCCTTTCCATCTCGTCAGAGTCAAGGCAGTTCTCAGTTGTTTGAGCTCCTTCATTTAGATATCAGGTCTGAGTCATGTTCCTGATCACCAGGGACGTCGTTTTTTATTTGGTTGTTGTGCATGTCATTTTTTTGAGCATGTATCGCAGTTAACCTTGCGAAGATTACAACAATTATGTATTGGGAGCGACCTAAGATAGTTACTCAAATTCGGAGTTCCTTGAACTACTGGTCTATTACAGATGCTTCGTCGGTAGTTTTTCCTGAGTCTTTTTTTGTTGACACGATTGACACAGAAGAGAAATACTTTCATTAAAATGAGTCATGTAATCAAACCTTCAAGACATTAAAGGAAAGATCGACGATTGTGCCTATCTTTACACTTCCTTTAATCATTCAATATTTTCAGTATATACAGATGCTTCAAGTGAAAGTTTAGGAACTGAACATAAGACATCGCAGGTGGCTTGAGCTATTAAAGGATTTTGACTACATGATCTCTTACCATCCCAGTAAGGAAAATGTGGTGCCAGATGTGCTTAGCAGGAAAGCTCATGCATATCTGACAAACTAGTTATCCATGTGGGATATGCTCACATCTTGGACTAATTGGCATCCTCGTCAGAGTGTGCCCGTATTTACTGTCGTGCCTTCGTGAAGTAAGTCTCGTGGGATCGCATAGAAGGACAAATGATAGATCCTTGAATTTGAGACAGATACATGCGTTCCATCAAGGACAAAGGTAATACTTTTGTAGTAACTAAGTCCACTTTACGAAAGGATGGCTGCATCGTTGTGTCCAACGATGAGCAATTGCCTAGAGATTCTTATGAGGCACACAATTCACAACTGTCTTTTCATCCTGGCAGTACAAAAATGTATCGTAATCTACGCCAACATTCTGGTGGGTCGGGATGAAGCGTGATGCATCATATCATGGTAGCATATGCTTGACCTGTCAGATGGTCAAGGTTGAGTATAGAAGACCACCATGATTATTACAATATCTCTTTATTCCCAAGTAAAAGGGGGAGAGTACGTTAAAGAATTTTGTTACTAGACTATCGAGGACACTATGGTGACCACCATGCTTTTGGGTCGTTGAAAGATTGACCAAGTCAGCTCATTTTATACCTGGCAGCATAATCTACACTCCATCTAGGTTGGCTAGATGATATGTGCAGAACATTATCAAACTTTATGGTGTACCACGTGAGGTAATGTCTGACAAAGGCTCAAGATTTACATCTCACTACTGACACCAGTTCATGTCAGCACCACAGACAAACTGAAGATGAGTTCTGCATACCGTCCCCTGACTGACGAACAAAGCAAGCATAATATTCAGACACTTGACAATTTGTTACATGCATGTACTCTAGAGATGAAAGGATCCTAGAAGGACCACCTGTCGTTGATAGAATTTCTATACAACAACCATCATTCTAAATATTGGTATGGCAACATTCGAAGCCCTATATAGGTAGAGATGCCTCATACTTCTCAGTTCGCATAAGAAAGTTAAACACACTCTGTACCCCATAGATCTCTTAGAGAAAACTATTACGATTGTTGATCTTGTGAGGTAAAGGCTTCTGACGGCTCAGAGCCGTTAGGAAAGCTATACATATCGTCGGAAAAGAGATATAGAGTTTCAAGTAATCCGAACATCTTATCTTTATTCATTCAAAAATGACTTACGAGTATTCAATTTAATCTCTCACACTGATGAAATATCTGTAGACACAAATAGGAGATTGCGTGTTACTACGTGTATCTCACATGAAGGGAGTAAAGAGATTTGATAGTCATGGCAAGTTGACGCCATGATATATTGGACCATTTGAAATCATTACTCATATGAGTAAGTTGGTATATCGAGTAGCCTTCATCTGCAGCTGTCAGTCAAATATGATATTTTTCATATATCCAATCTTAGGAAGTACGTACGTGATCCTCGTCACGTCATCATCTACAAGAACCATGACGTGGAGCCAGACTTGATATACAAGAAGAGGCCAGTACATATACTCGATAATACTGTAAAGAAGCTTCACAGAAATCTTCCTAATAAAGGTGCTATGGCACCGATATGATGTCAAAAAGGAAACATGTAAGACCGAAGGAGACATGCGGGCAAGATACCGCAATTCTTCAGGTAACTGTCAAAACAAGACCATTTAATTATATATATTGAAAGACCATGGCTTGTTTTCCCTTTGAGGTTTTAATGGGTTCAAAACCCTTTGAGGTTCTTATGTCCAGATAAGATCCAAACAAGACACAAAGTAACCTTGACTCGAGTCTCGAGGACAAGACTCCCTTTGAGGTTTTTATATTTGTAACATCCAGATTTGCACAAACCCGAACCTGACCCGATTAGAGTCCGTATAACTCAATAAAGTTATTAATCAATGTTAAATAACATAAATCGATCAATTGATCGTGAATCGAAAGTCGTTCGGGCAAAATCGATCAAAAATTGATCGCATCGTAATGCGTGTCCGAAAAAGCAGCGACGCAAATTCGAAAACCGCGAAACAAACTGAAACCACCCAAAAATCCGATTCGACAAAATAAGACCAACGAAATTGACCGTTCGTCGATCGGAGCTCGTTTGATATTTTAAATTCAATAATCAATCAATACCGTATCCCGGAAATTTCGGGGATTCATCTTCGACCCGAAGTATATGAATATTATACTCATATTGATCGTCGTTCAGAGACGGTCAAAACGAGCTATTATACACAAAAATCCGACAATCGAGGTGCATATACGGTCAACTGCGGTTTTCTAGATATAATAGAGCTACTGTAAAAATAATAATAATAAAAAAAATAAATAAATAAACTGGTTATAAATACAGACGGCAGAGCAGACTGCTAGCTGGCTCTTCCCACGTCAAACTCTTCTCTCCATTTGGCCCAAGAAGCTCATCCACCTGTCAACACCAAATTTCTTCTCCCTTATAAGTATCACCACTTTCATCCAACTCTCTCAAATCTCCACCGAGAGAGCTCCAACCTCTCGTTATTTTTGTTATTGCCGATAGCAACAACAGTTGTTGCTTCCCTCCCAAGCATCTGGGAGCTGCTACTACCATTCTAGTCAATAAAACCCACGAAGGGCTGCAAGAACAGCATCCAATTTGCTGCTCCACAAACAGATGGAAGCTGCTGGCGCCTCTCTGCAGCAGCTACAAGGTACTGTTAACCAAGCAGCTAAGGTTCTGCTGCTTGGAGCTCCTGCTCCCTGATTCTTCAGCGGTATTTGATGCTGCTACACAGATGAAGGGTCATGTGCTACAACTTCCCTCTCTCCTGGAGTTGTTGCTGTCCAGCAACTCTGAAGTGTTGGTGTCCTCTTTTCCAAGAGCTCCGATCAACCAAGTGCAGTTGCAATTGGTCCAAATAGCATTGCATGCATAACATTTGTTCTCCAATTTGGAGCAAATCCAAATGTTCAATCTAAAACCTTCCTCTTGCTGCCTTCCATGGATTTTTCACAATTGGGGGTGGTGTTTTGGGTTCCTTTTACATGGACTTCGTCAGCATACTCATCATATATGCTGTATTTTACATGACTCTCATAAAATGGAGAGTGACTTGGGGGATATCTGATCATGCATGCTCTTGATACTTATTAATTCCTTGAGTTCCATCAATTCTTTTCAAATGCATGTTAACTTTTATTCAAATTTTCATGGTACTTATAACAGGTTGAATTCCAATTAGTATATTAGTTTCAATTAGTATTATTAGGAAATAACAAAAAGATATAAAATGTGTTTATGGATAGGGTTAGTCCATGCATAATTGGCTCATTATTTTTCTGCACATTTCATACAAAAAAAACATAAATGCATTATGACGATTAGTTGATAGAATATAGATAAGATGATTTGTTTAAAAACTTAAGCATGAGCCCAAAGCATGATATACTGGTTATGTTCTTACCTTCTTATCACGTGGGTGTATTTAAATGGGACATAAATCTATGTTTTCTATGAAATATAATTTTTGTTCACGGAAATGTTAATGGATTAGCACATGGTTGTACTCATTAAGCAGTTCTGGCAGGGAAGGTGATGTATCCTAGTGAGTTATTTTTTTATTAAACCTAAGAAATATAATAATGGGTTTAGGTTTCATACATCTGTTAAGTTTTTTTTGTAATATCAGGTTATGGTTTATGATATCCTGTTGTTGTAAACATGAAAATTATACTCCAATATGTCAAACTTGTTAGTGGTGCATCTAGTTGCTTTCTTGTTCTGGATGCACAATGTTAATTTTTAATGCTTTTGTGATATTCCATGTTGTAAGATCTTGAACTTGGAACAGAACTGATAACCTGTGACTTGTCCATGACCTTGGCGCAAAGAGTGATAGTTACAGATGTGTCGTCGAGATTTTGGGTTCGAGTCGTGAAAGTGACTTCTTATAATATATATATATATATATATATACACACACACAAGGTAAAGCTGTGCATGATAGATTCAAAGTGGTCCTATCCTCCCCTAGACCCTACATCACAGTAGCTTAAGCACTAGGAAGCCTTTTATATGGCATGTTCACATTTCGCATCCTAATAATTGGATATGACCTGACTGCCTTTTGTTTCTCATGTGCTAAAAGCTTTGCATATGATTTAACTGTCCGGTGGGTCCTTTTTATTAGGGCTTCTGAAAAGTGGTGCAAATATCATCAATAAGACATAGTTGAGTAGATTTCTCTCTCTATGCGCTATTTCCAATATCGTGGAGCTTTTGGAACTGAATAAAAAAATCAACACATGGTTTGACTGATTTCCATCTTCCATTATTTGTTTGTCTCATCCTCCCGGTGGATTTAGCTACTAAGTTCCTGATTTAAAAACCTAAAAAAATGAGAATTTGGTGTAGTATTGAATTTAAATTTAAATGTAATGATTAGCTCTAAATATCATTAATTATAAATGAAAACGTTAGGTGTCTCAACATGAAATCAACTAAATTTTCAGATCACCGATTAATTCTAGAATACAGATCCAATGAATACATGTTAATCATATGATTTCAAAAATGATAACCAGTGACTACAAGGACCGGTCATCTTCATCCCTTGGTTATACTTTACTAAGCATATATCACTATTGAAATTATTAACAAAAGACCTAGATCTAAACAACTAATCACAAAAAGGATTGAGAAAGAATGCAGAATCAAGTCAGTGATGGAGATTCAACAATGACGGATATTTATGAGTGCCAGTCATGGTGACCTTTACACCTGACTGTGCGAGGGTGCGGTGACCCTCAGCTGGGCTGGAGATAGGAAGCCCAGTTAAGGCAGCAGTCGCCTAGTGCGCGGGTCTAGGATCCCAGTCTTTTTCTCGGTTTTCTCGCGAGCGTTCGCAGTTTTTATGCCTCTCTGGGATCCACAGGTTTTCTTTTAAAGACCAGTTCCGCTGACCCTTGTTCTTTAGGGTACCTAGGCTGGAGGACCCTTGGTTTTAGTTTTTCGAGCTTGTTAGCCCGTACCGGTCGGGCCGGTTTTACCTTTAGAGTGACTTTTCCGGAGAGTCTCTCTCACCCGTCTCAGTGGCGTAGTTTTGGAGTAGACCTATCCCTCTATTGGACCGCCTTCCAATTAGAGGGCGAGAAGGAAGAGCCTTTTTTAGGCTACATCACCGCTTGAGTTTTGTTTATTTTTCTCCAGCAGACTTGGCGATGCTACATCCGAATCATCCATGTATACATCTGAATCCTCTATGGCTACATCTGAATTAGTTACAGTTGAGTTTGGAAAAGTTACATTTGAGATTGGATTGAGTCACAATTGAGTCTGGCTAAAGTTGAATTACAGTTGAATTGGTTACATGGAAGCTTGGTTACAGTTGAGTTGGTTTCCGTTGAACAAGTTACTTTTCTGCCAATAATTTCTGACAAAGAGAAAAGACCATATCATGGAAATTATCCTTATCAGACTTCGAACTACTACTACAGTAATTAGATATAGCTAGTGGACGTGTTGGGAACTTAGTTAGGATGCATTTTACTCCACCGCATGCCTACGGAGGCACCCCAACCCTAAGGTTTCCTTACTGCCTTAGAGTCATAGTGTGAGGTCTTACCCAGACCAAGACCACTGACTATCCACTAAGCTTGAGCAATTAAACAAGAAAAGAATCAAAACACTAGACCCATCATATATACTTACTAAGATCCATTCACATTATTCGTAAACATCGGAGAGAGATCTGGATCACCTCGATCATAAAAAGTATATATGAATCAGAGAACTTATCAATCCTTGAGGTACTTCTGTTCACTATGGATCATATAATATTTGTATAAAAATATTTATTATGGGTAATTATTGTAGGATGAGTAGAACGAGGCTTTACATACCAAACAACTTGAAAGCTTGTTTCATTGCAAGTCGCTCTAATTTTTATTTGTCAAGGCCCATTTACTTGCTTTCTTTTGGAACCACTAAATTTCCTGTTTTTTTATAAATTAGATGTGCTCAACATTTGTTGATGTTCTTTTCTCCCTATTCCATGGATTGCACGCAAAATACCTGCACCGTTGTATTGGGAGAATTGAACATCAACTTCAACAGTTACTATTACCGGGTACGCATGCTATAGTTTGTTCAAAATATTTTATGCTTTTCTTTCTCTTCTGATAAAATTGGGATAGATGTATATAGTGCAATTTCTGTTGTTATATGTTAACTGATATGGGAATTTATGCAATATAATTGTGACATACTGTAGTTCTGTGGCTTTTAGTTAATTTTTGAATGTCATTCGTAAAAAAAATTCCCTAATTTTCAGTACTCTAATGTGATCTTTAGCGAACATGATACTACGGGTGATATGTAAACAGGTATTCTAGATCCGCGGGAGCCGGCCCCACATTCGGTGCCGCCTCCTACCAGCACCGCCTCCTCCCCTTCCTTGTTGCGCGCAACCCCTCTCTCGGTGACGCCCTCCCTCCCAGCACCGCCCCCATCCCGGTTGCGCGTCGCCTGCCTCCTCCCAGCTAATGGTTGCACGTGTACGTCGCAACCCCTAAGCGCACGTGTGCCACCACCTCTAGGCGCGCTTGCATCTCGGGTCTTCATCGGATGATGGATTTGATTGCTTAAGTCCACATATGCAATCGAATCCTCGCATGTTTGTGTAGACATCAATCTTTGGTCTACGATGTCCCTGTGATCTCCATCTAGAAATATGTCAGACAACAAAGTAGATGTACCCGCCACAGGTGCCTTTAGAGGTCCGACACCAATTGTCAAGATGGACGGGACAAATTATGAACTCTGGGCCATGCAGTTCATGAGTCTCATGAAGTCAAACGGTAAGAAATATATTTTTACCGATGACGAACCGGAAGAGAAAACAGGGACTCATGCCTCTTGGGAGGCGGACGACGCATATGCCAAAGTCTGACTGTTAGGAACATTGACGATCGAGATCTCCATTGACATGTTACATCAGCCCACAACCAAGGCCATGTGGGATATTCTAGCTGCCACCTACTCTCAGGTACGGAATGAGACCAAGATACTCCAGTTGCAGCATGATATTTTCACGATCAAGCAGAATGGAAGACCCTTACACTCACTGTACACATCCTTGCGCGGAATGTTTGAGAAGCTTCACAGTTTCATGCCTCTAACAACGACTCCTGAACAACAAAAGACTTACAGGAATGCTACCATGGTTGGTGTATTCCTTGCTGCACTTGATCCAGAGTATGATGGTGCCCGCTTTCAGATCCTTGTGGATGCCACTATTCCTTCAATGGAGGAAGCTTTCCGTCGACTTAGCAGGATCACTATTCCGACTTCTACTACTGGTCAGAACTCTTCGGCAATGGCAGCATCCAGAGACAGACGTGGTTCTTCATCCTTTCGTGGACATGGACCCCATGGTAGAGGGGGTTGCACCCGTCAGCTCTGTACTTTTTGTCATGATCCTGGCCACTCAGAGGATACATGCTATTCTAAGCATGGTTTCCCAGCATCAACAGGAGTAGCGGAGCAAAGTAGAGTCACCTCCACCGACAACTTCTGATCGGAGATTTGATGATCTCGTTGCCAGACCGAGATATCATGCCTCCTGCTTCATCTCCAGGGGACCAATCAGACGTAGCGGCATCAACTTCTGTGAGTACATCCGTCTCTGCTAGTACATCAGGTAGCCCCTATGCCTTTACCTACTGTCATGGATCTGAGATTAAAGATTGGATTATGGACTCTGGAGCGACATACCATTTATGTGGCGACAGAGAGTAGCTAACATCATATAGACATGTACCTCCAGGACGGACCGTAGTGATAGCTCACGGGACTCACTCCCCAATCACAGGACATGGCGAGATTACCTTGATGCCTTCCATGTGTCTACAGAATGTGTTTCATGCTCCGGATTTCTCTATGAACCTGTTGTCTATTAGCCAGCTTATAAAGGATTTACACTGCCGAGCGATATTTGACCCATCTTCTTTTGTTTTTCAGGACATCCTTACAGGCCGCATGATTGGGTATGGCCATGAGCATGGCGGACTTTATAGGTTGGTTCGCACACCTTTTGCTGGGGCTTCCTATCAGTCAACCGGATCTATCTCTCCTTATACGTGGCATCTACGTTTTGGTCATCTCCCTCTTCAGACGATGTGTCACATCTTGCCGCAGATTTCTTCTACTTCCTCATTTTAGTGCGAGCATTTCAGTTGGGAAAGCATCACTGGTCAACTTTTCCCAGTCGTCAGAGTGGGAGGAGTAGCTCCATATTTGAGTTATTTTATGTCGATATCTGGGGTCCAAGTCGTGTTCCTGATCATCAGGGACATCGTTTTAATTTGGTTGCAGTAGATGATTTTTCTTGTTTGTCATGGTCTTTCTATTGAAGAATAAATCTGAAGCAGGGGATGTAATAAAAAAATTTATTAATGAAGTGCGAAATGTTTTCTCGGCATATGTGAAGTTTGTTAGGATCGATAATGTGTTGAAATTCTGCACTCGGTCTATCTCACTTTTTTTGTCTTCTCGTGGTATAATTCATCAAACTTCTTGTCCTTATACATCTCAGCAAAATGGTGTTGCTGAGAGGAAGCATCGGTATGTACTAGATGTCAGTTGTACCCTTTTTATTCATAACCGTGTATAACACTCGTTTTGGAGAAATGCAGTTCTTACCGCATGTTATCTTGTGAATCGTATGCCTTCGTCTGTTTTGGGTGAGAAAATGCCTTTCTCTATGGCTTTCCCTGAGAAGGAGTTGTTCTCTCCTACCCCTCGTGTCTTTGGTTCGGTTGCATTTGTTCAACAATTGACTCCTGTCTTGACAAGCTCTCTCCTAGAGTTGTCAAATGTGTTTTTGCTGGATATTCCAGGACACAGAAGGGGTATCGATGTTATGATCCATTACGAAGGAAATGCTATATTAGTGCTAGTGTCACATTTTTTGAGTCCGTAATGTACTTCTCTCCTACATGTGATAGGTTGGCTTCTTCAGAATTTGATACCGAGATCTACATGCCACCTCCACCTTCTACTCCGTTGTTTTCTCCTACTGTTCCACCACCACCACCACCACCACCGTTACCACCGACACCTCCACCACCAGTTCCCTCTACACAGCCGTCAATGCACTCTGTCCCACCATTACCCAAGTACTATGCTCGTCGGCCAGCTTCTGCTCATGGTCATGGCCAATCATCTAGCATGTCCTAGACATGTCCTGATAACATGGTTTCTAATGATGGGAGTGGCGATAATTCTGTACAGGGATCGGTGTAGGAGGAGGTTCCTGAGGACATGGACAAACCCATTGCTATTAGGAAACAAAGGCGTACCTGTGCCTCGTATCCAATTCTTCACATGTGTCCTTTCATCACTTGACAGGGGAGTTTCACAACTTTGCATTTTCTCTATCCGCTGAAGAAGTACCGTGGACTTACCAGGAGGCACTGAGAGATAGCCGCTAGCATTTAGCTGTGGAAGAAGAGATGGCGGCCCTACAATCACGTGGTACTTGGACCTTGGTGTCTGCTCCTCCAGGTCCCTCTATTGTCAGTTGCAAATAGGTATTTACCATTAAATATCATCTCGATGGGAGTCTTGATAGATACAAGGCAAGATTGGTGGCACTGAGGTTTACTCAAACCTATGGTACTGATTACTTGGATACATTCTCTCCTGTTGCTCGTCACTCCACTTTACGTGTTTCGCTCTCAGTTGCTGTGGTACGTGACTGGCCCTTATTTCAATTAGATGTTAAAAATACATTTTTGTATGGAGATCTAAAGGAGGAGGTATACATGCAACAACCTCCGGGGTTTGCTGCTGAGGGGGAGTGTCGAAAGGTTTGTAGACTCCATAAGGCGATTTATGACCTTAAACAAAGTCCAAGAGCTTGGTTTCAAAAGCTCTCAGATCTGATTGAACGATAGGGGTTCAAAAGGTCAAATGCGGATCATTCTCTATTTGTACAGAGAACATCTAGAGGGATAGTTGTCATCATGGTTTATGTGGAAGATATAATTGTTACAGGAGATGATGTGCAATGAATAAAGATGACAAAAGATTTTTTGGGCAGTCAATTTGTTACTAAGGATTCGGGCACCTTAAGGTATTTCCTAGGGTTGGAATTTGCAAATAATGCACATGGGCTTGTGATGACCCAAAGGAAATATGCTACGTATATGCTTGTTGAGACGGACATGATTGGGTGTAGACCATCTACTACTCCTATGGACCCTAGCATGAAACTGTACGATATGATACAAATGAAGTCGATAAGAGGACATACAGAGAGATTGTGGGAGAACTCCTCTATGTAACGATTAACTGACCGGATATTGCCTTTGTTGTTAGTCGAGTAAGCCAATTTATGGAGCAACCCCGACAGGTACACATAGATGATATACACATGATATTGAGATATCTAAAATCTTCTCTAGGGACATGATTGCTCTTCAAGAAAGGAACAACGCTCACCGTATCCGTATGTGCTGACGCTGACTATGCAGGGTGTCCTAAAGACAGGAAGTCCACGTCAGGCTTTGCAGTATTTGTTGGCAGTTCTCTTGTTTCTTGGAAAAGCAAGAAACAAACCGTTGTGGCTAGATCAAGTGCTGAATCTAAATATAGGGCCATGGCACAAGCGAGTACCGAAATGATGTGGGTTCGAGCGGTGTTAGCAGATCTGCACCGACAAGTTCCTCTACCTATGCAACTACAATGTGATAATCAAGTTGCTCTATTTATTGCAAACAACCCTGCTTTCCATGAGAAGACTAACCATATTGAGGTAGACTACCATTATACAAGAGATATGATTCAGAAAGGATTGATATCTACATCGCATGCCAGTTCATGAGAGCAAACTGTAGATATATTTACAAAAGAGTTACTCAAAGGGCCATTCATGAAGTGTTCATCCAAGCTGAGCATGATTGACATCTATGCTCCAGCTTGAGGGGGAGTGTTGGAATATTTACATATCTTTATGTACCTGTTTTATCATTTTATTTCTCTGTACCTGTTTTGTATAATTTACCCATAGGACTCTTCTCTATATAAGAGAGCCTAGGGTTCTCAGAAATAAGATAAGCTAATTTTTTCTCTCAACACCATCCCATAAAAATCGGAGCAGTTCTCAGTTATTTGAGTTCCCACATTTAGACATTTGGGGGTCTAAGTCATGTTCTTGATCATCGAACACACCGTTTTTATCTAGTTGCCGTCGATGATTTTTCTAGCCTTTCCTGGGTCTTTTTATTGAAGAATAAGTCCGAGGCTGGATCTGTGATCAAATATTTTATTAATGAGATAAAGATATTTTTTCTACAAAAGTCAAATATCTTCGTTGTGATAATGCCTTAGAGTTCTTAACTTTACAACTTTATGAGTTTCTTAGATCTCATGGCATTATCATGTGCTTATATTTCCCAGCAGACGGTGTTGTCGATGTAGACACCGTCACATATTTGATGTGTCCAAGACCTTGTTGATATGGAGTCATTCTCCTCACGCTTATTGGGGCGATGTTGTCCTCACTGCATGTTATCTGGTGAACCGCATGCTTCGTCTATGTTGGGAGAGAAGATTCCTTTCTCGATTGCGTTTCTCGAGGAGGATCTTTTCTCCCTTACACATCGTGTATTTGGTTCTGTTGCATTTGTTCATGATGTCTCTCCAGGTCGTGACAAGCTCTTTCCTAGAGTTGTCAAGTGTGTTTTTGTCAGCTACTCTCGTACCCAAAAGGGGTACTGCTTCTTTGATCCACTCAGTGGAAGTATTGCGTCAATGTTGATGACACTTTCTTTGAGTTTGCCATGTATTTTTCTCTAGTGACAGACTAGCTCCATCTGACTCTGATGCTGAGATCTAAATGCCTCCTCCTCCTACTGTCATATCACTACCTCCATCTACTCCTGCACCACCACCACCACCACCTGTACCTGCTCCTATGGCTCCACCTTCTACTATGACTCAGTTTTCGCCACGTGTTTTTACTCGTAGGTCTCGCTCAGTTCTCCCTGCTCATAGGTCTTTCCCATCATCCAACATGCTTCAGGTATGTAATGAGTATATTGTTCCTACTGATGGCACTATTGTGTTGTCCGTGCAACAGGATTCCATATAGGATGAGCAGGTGCCCTCTCACGAGGGTAACTCACACGTTACGAACTTGACAAATGATCTTGATGTGCCGAAACGTAAGTATGCTACTTATCCTCTTGCAACCCAGGTTTTCTTGAGCAGGCTGTCAGAGGATTTCATGAGATTTACCTTGGCACTATCAGCCGTGGAGATACCACAGACATATCAGGAGGATCTTCAGGATAGTTAGTGGAGGTTAGACATGGAGGAGATGGTCGCTACAGTCACGGGGTACGTAGAGTCTGATTTCTGCTCAATTGGTGCATCCGTTGTGGGATGTAAATGGGTGTTCACTGTGAAACACGGTATGAATGATAGTGTGGATCGCTATAAGGCGAGACTTGTGGCACGTGGGTTCACCCAAACATATGGGGTGGACTATCAAGATACTTTCTCTCATGTTTCCAGACATTCTACTTTGCATATTCTACTTTTTGTTGCTGTGACACAAGATTAGCCCATTTAACAACTTGATGTGAAGAATTCCTTCCTCTATGGTGATCTACAGGAGGAGGTCTACATGCAGCAACCACCTGGGTTTGCTGCTGAGGGGGAGTGTCAGAAGGTTTGCAGGCTACACAAGGCTATTTATGGCCTTAAATAGAGTCCAAGAGCATGGTTCCAAAAGCTCACGGACTTGATAGAGCAGCAGGGGTTTGTACGTTCGACTGTCGATCACTCCTTGTTTGTGCAGTGGACTCTGAGAGGTACTACTGTCATTCTTGTTTATGTTGATGACATTATTGTTACAGCGGATGACAGACATGGCATTCAGGCTGCCAAGAACTTCCTAGGTCAGCAGTTTGTGACTACGGACTATGGAGATTTATATTACTTCCTTGGACTGTAGTTTGCCAAGAACCAGCGAGGTCTTGTGATGATCTAGTTGAAGTACATTACAGATCTTCGTTCAGAGACAAACATGGTAGATTGCAGACCTGCCACCACTCCTATGACGCGAGTATGAAGTTATATGATGATGACACTGAGGAGGTCGACTAGAGGAGGTACAAGGAGCTTGTTGGCAAGCTACTATATGTGACTATTAACAGGCCCGTCATATCCTTTTCCATGAGTAAAATGAGTCAGTTTATGGAGTAGCCCAGACATACACATATGGATGCAGTCCATATGATTTTGAGATATCTGAAGAATTCAATTGGTATGGGACTTCTTTTCAGCAGAGACATATCTCTTTCAGTTACAACATGTGCAGATGTAGATTATGCTAGGTGTCCAAAGGATAGGAAGTCTACATCAGGCTTTGCTGTGTTCATAGGGATTGTCCTAGTTTCATAGAAGAACAAGAAGCAGACTGTGGTTGCCAGATCGAGTGCTGAGTCGGAAAAAGGGCCATTGCGTAGGCTAGCATCGAGATGATGTAGGTCACATATGTTCTTACTGAACTGACCATGGAGGTGCCTCTTC